>JBBGZY010002071.1:1265000-1865000 GCA_037952925.1 Lithobates clamitans | reverse complement strand
AAATACCCTTGCTATAAGTGAAGGACATTTACATACCTCTTGAAGCCTAACTGGAAAACTCCCAGATATGGCAGACCACTTACCCCAACTTTTTGCTAGACGACTGCTAGCGGTTACTGTTCATCCCCCCAGCATCACAGGAGGGAGCTCTCAAAAGGCTGAGCTCAGAGCTACTGTGTCAAAGGAAAGAAAGCGCATCTGAGAGGGTTTGAATGAAAATAAGCTTGCTCCTGTGATGGTGAAGGAGTCTCTTAACATCCTAGCAATCAGGCAGGACGGAGGTCTGCCAACTCTGGGAGTTTTCCAGTCAAACTTCAGGAGGTACGTAAATGGCCTATACCGATAGGTCATTATTCAACATGGATAAAAGTCGCACAATTTATTTATTTATTTTTTAATTTAAAGAAGTTCATTTTTGGGAACATGTTACACATTCCACCCATTTTCAGGGTGGCACATGTTCCCAATGCTGCAGCCACTGTCCGCTACCCCCCTTGGCAGCAGTACGTACTAGCTGTCACTTTTTAAACTCAGCACAGCCGTGCAGGGCTCTGCCCATACGTCCGCGTCAATCCTTCACACATTTGTGTGTGAATGAACTACAAGCCCCAACATCCTTTGTAGCTGTCGGCTTGTAGTTCTCAATGAGCTACCACGGCACTGTGGGAGTTCATTTATTTCTTCCTGTCAGTGTATCTGCCTGCCCATACGGGATGTAGGAGCACACAGATATACGGAGATCTGAAAGAGACCTATTGATGCGGGTGTGATGACATCACAAGCCTCTAGCCCCTCCCTACGTGTTTTGTCTATGCAAGGAACATATCTGGTGTACTGCAGCGTGGTGCCTCTAAGCTTTTGTTAGTATGAGTATATCTGCAGGAAATAAATCTGTGTTTTTAGCAATATTACTCAATGGGCCTTCGAATCTCACGGCAAAGAATTGGGTTTTTCAGACAGCCAGCGAAGAACCTAGTAGGCGTGGAGGTTGTTACCATACCCTGGTGCGATTCGTATTAGTATCCTGCGCTAGTGATCTCTTATAATCTGGTAAGGGAATTCATATACCTATGCTTGAGGTGGTTGGGACCAACATGTGGAATTGTGGCCCAAGACCTTCATGTGAGCCGCTCAGGCTGTATGAGAATGAAGTCCTGTGACCACTACTCAGTGCTGGCCAGGAAGGTAGCTCGTCTATGCTCCAGGCAATAGTAGAGAGCGATAGATGTCCCAGAGCATCGCCATGAGTAAGCTCAGGTGGGCGGAGTGAAACACGTTTGGACGTGGCCTGGCGGTGGTCCAGGCTGAGACTGCCACTTTATATCACACAGCAGGCTTTTACTTGATGTGCGGCTCCCGGGACACTAGTAACCAACATGGAACTGTGGCTTTTCATTTTCACGCAATATTTTACATTGGCCCCCTAGTGGAACCCTCTAATATTCTATTGGGAGTGGACTTTCATTTTTATTAGATCATTGTTTGATTTATATTGAATATGCCTTTGTTTGTTTTTCCACTTTATTGGTGGTTTTATTTATTGATGCTTATATTTGTTATCACTTTGCTTTCATTGCAATTTTTTATATGTGGATATATTAGATTTACTCACGGCTGCTTTTATTATTAGGGTTTATTTGATATGCCCCATTATCTTGTGGAAGTAGTTATGCTAGAGTGTAAATATGGGTGGAAGATGTCATACCTTATTCAGTGGGTTGTAAGGTTCTGCAGCTTTCGGTGCATTAGACGGTGCATTCGTCTTGTTTGCTTGTGGTTTCTTGCTGGGAACAGAGCCAGTTCTCTTTTTAGCTCCTGTGCTTACAACAGGCTTCTTGGGGGCTGATGAGCTGGGCAATGGCTTCTTGGGAGCATTGCTAGGTAAAGGTTTCCGTGAGGCACTGCCACTACTACTGTTGGACTTAACAGAGCTGACGCTACTAGGCTTCTTTGAAAAGCTGCTGTAGCTTGAATTACTGTTTTTCCTCCCTGTGCTGCCAGAACGGTTTGTTGAAGGACCACTACTGAATGGCTTCTTGCCTTTTACATTTGCGTTCCCTGGCTTCGGTGGCAATTTCTTTACATCACCAGCAGCCTTTGGCTTCTCTCCACCTTTGTCTTGCCTTCTTTCCGCTTCAATAAAGCTCTGCACAGCAGCATCCACAGCTCTCTTGTCTGAAAGAGAACATAGCATAAAGTGTTAGTATACAAAACTGGCCATGTGCATTCAAGAAACTGCAGTCCACTATAGAAAAGGCAGATATTTGTATTACCAGGTGGAGTGCCGCTTCTACCTCTTCTAGGTCTCCTTGGTGATGGCGAGCCTCGTAAAGGCCTAGGGCTACGGGACCTTCTTGGGCTGTGTCGAACACGGCGTGGGCTTCGACTCCTGGTTCTCTTCGCAGATCTTGGGCTGCGTGACCTGTTAGGCCTTGATCTTGATCCAGACCGCCTAGCTCTACGAGGACTTCCACTCTTGGATCGTGATCCCTTTGGTGCGGTCTCATTTGGCTTGCCTTCATTTCTGCTATTACAATTTAAAAAACAAAAATCATGTTTAATTTGTGCCATGTCCTACACTATTCTAGCTTAGTTGATGATACACAGTGTTCAATTCCTCGTTTTCTCAATGGCAGGACAGTGCGGCACATCTCAATCGCTCTCATGTCTGCAACTAGCCAATTCACATTATGTACCAGTAGACAGTGTGCCCTGTCTCCAGCTCAGAGCATACAAATGGGAAAACCATTATACCGTTTGCTCACATTCACCAAGCTGCAAGCAGTTCTCAGAATTCCCGAGACCTGGACACAGTCTTGGCTTCAGTGTCAACTGCCACTTTGCATCAAAGATAGCTGAATGTTTACAAGGAGGGGGGAGGGGTGCATGCAGAATATGGATAATGCCTTTCAAATGTTTACTTATCCATATCTAAAGTCAATAGATTTTTAGAAAAGAAATGTATTAAAGCTCCACTTACTTTGAAGTGTGAACCTGGGGGTTCCAATCGGGGTACCTAAAAAAAAGAAACAAAAATGTTAACTTTAAAGTTAAATGCCTTTAAAAAATAAGACCTACTTAGCCAAATCCAAGCAAATGAGCGCATCAAGAAAATGCTCTTGCAGTGTACAGACCTAGGAACCCCAAGAGTATTTTCCCCTAGACTTTCCCTTCTGCACTCAGGGAGGCTCTAGCTTATAGTGTATAAAACAGAACGCCTGGAAATTACTAGATAAAATAGGGGGGACTGTTAATTATGCTCATCCCCATATAATTTTTACAGAGCTATGGCTCTCCAAATAAATGTGCTTCAAGGTCCATTTTACAAATAAAATAAGACTTTTTTTCCAAAAAAAAAGTGCACTTTTTTTTAAAGAAACCTGTGCAGATCACTGCACCCATGATCAGTGGATGGCAGGTGCAACGTCAGGCTCCTGCAAACACTGCCTCCAGCTTTCTTACTCATATCTCCATTTGGGCTGTCGGTCTGAAAGCTGGGAGGGTGGGTTTGTAAACTATGAGGGCGCCCTTGCAGTATATTGGAGAACTACAAGACATCTACCATGATAGTGTCATTTCTTCATTCACATATTCCGGTTAATGAATGGCATGGCTAAGCTGCACCAATTTTGAAATGCGGGTGCAGGGAGAAGATCCTCGCCCGTTGTCACAGGAAGGAAGGGAACTGGAGCATGTCACAAAAGGTAAACTTAACTAGGGATGCACCGATCAGCCTTTTTTTTTTTTTTTTTTTTTAAATCGGTGAGTACAAGTACTAATACTTTCGGTCATTTACGCGCCGATTCAGAGTACCGATACTTTGCGTTGCAATTTGCGCCCATACAAAAAGGAATGTGCGCGAATTGAACAGAAATGCGGTACAAATTCTATCCAAATCACATGTGGTTTCCAGACTGCTCCGGTGTGAACCCAGGTTGGTCATGGTGATGTTGAGCCAGAGTTCACACAGGAGCAGGGAAACCTTCCTGCACGACAGGTTCCACCAGCTCAGGCTCCTATCAGACTGTGGCTGCTCCTGCCTATCCCATGGCTTTGTTCCCCCAGCCTCCAGCGGTTTGAGCCATCCACTGAACCCCACCCTTCCTCTCCAATCCTCCCTATACCATACTGCTGATGCCCTGCTGTCAGAAAAGCCACTTCACTGGTCCAGGGATTTGAAATACCTGTGGCTTTCTCTACTCTGACAGTACGGGCTAGACACCTTCTGATTATTCAGCACCATTCACATGGACAGTGCTGGCCAATCAATCCCTGTAGTTGGTACGGTCATCAGCACTAGAAGGCGATGGCTTGAACCGCTGGGGCAAGAGAGCCGCTAGAGGGGGACAGAGCTATGGCAGAGGCAGGAGGAGCCGCAGATGGCCACAGTTGGTTGGGAGCTGGAACTGGTGGAACCCGTCATGCAGGGAGATTTCCCGCACTGCTCCTGTGTGAACTTCGTTATGACAAACCTGGGATCACATAGGAGAAGTGCAGTAAACTGTATGGGACACAGAAATCGCACCTCACTCCTGTTCAAATCGCATGCAATTCTTTGCAGTGCAATTTGTGCCCATTAATTTTGAATGGATGCAAATCTCACCACAAAAGTATCAGTTTCAGGAGCATTTTCACAAGTACTCGTGAAAATGCTTGGTTTCAGCACCGACACATCCCTAAACATAGCCTTTATAGTAACTCATACATATCAGATGTAAAGTGTGTGGACTGGAAGTATTAAGCCAATGCTACTGATTTTCGGAGAGCGATAAGCAGGGACAAAATTGACAAGTCTGAGACTTGCCAAACCAAGAAGTCATGTATTAAAAATCTGATGTCCTTACTGTTGACGCAACTTCCGACAGCTATCAATGTGGCTCGAGTTATTCTGGTGTTTAATCCAGTCCTATCAGAGGGAGGAAGAAGTAAAAAGTTATTCATAAACAGGAGTACAAATTTTCCTAAAACACGTGACCCAGTGTAGATAACCTCTAAGCACTTTCTTTAGAACAGAAGAGAAAAAAAAGCTACCAAATCAACTGAATTCCTTTACAATATTATATGCATTGAAATATGGAGTGTATGATTTATACATGGAAAAATGTAAAATATTTTGCCTTTCCCCCTTTTCTTTGGCCCACTTTATATTCACTAACTTTTGAAATCTACTAATGCTGTTGTGATCTTATACTGTTACAGGGGGAAAAAATGAAATGTAAGCAAATCTAAAAAAGAAAGCATAATAAAAGCCTACAACAGGGTCCATATTTTATAGAGAAACACTGTTCTACAAGTTAAATTTAATGACCCCAAGTGCTTTGGCACTTACCTTAAAAACAAACAATAAATCACCTAGCCAAAAAAAACAATTTTAATTGTCAAAACTGTAATGAAAACAGATTTACAAAATGAACCATGATGATTCTGGAGGTTAACAATTCCACAGCTTCTTCTAAGCAGCACTTATCTGCTGGAATACAGGAAGAGACTTGCCACGCTGGACCACGAAAGAAAAAAAAAAAATTTAAAAAAAAAATTAAAAAAAAAAGTATAATCTGCATCTGGTGCTCCTTTCCCGGAAAAGTCTTCACTTCTTTCACACTGGCAGCATCAGTTCTTCTCTTTACCCCAATGGCGGTGTTGATTTTTCTCTTTTTTATGAAGGTCTTCTTTTAAACATTTTCTCCCCAGCTACAATGCAAGCAATTCTACAATTCTAGCTTGATGTTTCAGGATAACCTGCAAATGGATTCCTTACTTCTGTTCAAAGTGGTGTCCCATCTCTAAAAGGTCTATCCCAATCCATATGTAACACTTATTACATACAATAAAACATTTACCCTAGTGTTTTTATACTTTGTACCACTAAAAAAAAAAAAAAAAGTTTGTGTTGCATTTTATGCATTAAAGGGTCACTCAACCCACATAAAAAACTACCAATAAAATGGTGTATGTATTACATGCTGTTCACGAGATTCATTTTCTGTATTCTGCAAAAAAAAAAAAAACTTGCTTGATCCTGCTGCTCTCCATCTTCCCCTTCTGTCCATGTCCCCAATTCAGCTAGGGATTTCGCAGCTGTGGTCACAACTCTGCACATGCTCAGTTTTCACAGCAAGTTTCTATCTTGAGCACTTCCTCCTTACATCCGAGCAGCCCATATGACTATAGAGGCACACAAATGACAGCCCACTCACCAGCTAAAACACAATGGGGGCAGGATATTACATGTAGGTTAACGTAAGCTTCACCTCCCTCCCCAAGACACAGGCTGGTGGGGAGTGACACACCCTTTGACTGGCAAAAAATCCACCCACACCATGTTATTGCCAAAAATATTATATTTGATTGCAAATATATATTTGTACGTCAATTTAAAAAATTTTACGGATATGATTTTAACTCTGTAATCCAGAGACATTTATATTGAACATGTGACCAGCAGCAGAGGACTAGAAGCTCCTCCTGCTTATGTTTTTCTTCAGACAGGCTAGGGAAGATCTGGGTCATGTGACAGCTGTATATCCATTAGGAAAAAGGTACTTTTTAAAAAATTTAAATTACAGTGCTATCCTCCATATACCGAAATAAAAAAAAAAAAAAAAAAAAGGGACAATGTAAATTAAACAGCATGTGTTTGGAATTTCTATTTTTTTTTTCACCTGCGTCATTTTTCATTCATGGACAGGATGGAGGAACTAATGGGATCTGGTTGTGCTAAGATGTGACCTATAGGTTCATTTGGAATGGGATTTTTATGAGGAATCCATTTTAAAGCATTAACCAAAGCAGATTAACCTGTCAAAAATCTAAAAACTGATGAACTACAAATGTACATCAATAAATGGATTGAGCGTTTAAGAATTTTGATCACTTTAGGTTGACTATAGAAAAGCAAAATATTTTAACTGTATGTGCCAAGTACACTTCCTTTGCAAGAATACAAGTGGCAAAAAAAAAAATCACCCATGGAAGTTTTGATTTGCAAAGACAGTACATAAGAGTTAAGGATTATTTTGAGGAACCCCTAAATCTGTTCAACAGGTAATGCTGTGTCATTTTGTGACTTTTGCAATTCATTTTTCACAAAGCAGTATTTAGTGGGAATACCTACAAGTCATGCATTCACTGAATATGAAAACACAAACAAACATGAAAACACTCACCTTTAAGTGTCTACATTCTAAGTTACACAGAGAACAGATATGCGGAAATATCCGTGGAGAGGCAGCAAAATAATCATTCATCATGGAAGGAGTGGGCATGCGCTTCATCTTCTGAGCTTCCTCTTGAGACAAGGGTGGCGCCAAGCTCCCTTTCCCGGCAGGGGGATTTGCTTCAGCAGGTGACGCGTAGTTACCCTGGCTAACCACAGTCCCAACTGGAGACTCTGCAGTCATGCCTGAAAAAGTGGTGGTGGTAGCGGCAGTGTCTGAGATAACGGGAACATCGCGGAGAGCGGAAGAATCAGTCTTGGCTGTGTTTGCAGGACTCTCTGCATTCGAGACGGTGACTGAGCCCTCACTAGCTTTAGCAGTTGTCTGTTCACCACCCAAAGGCTTGTTTCTGTTGAATCGGTCCTGCTTGGAAGCCTGCCATGCTCCCTTGCGGCTGCTGGATATAGTTGGGATTTTGTTATCCATTGGGTTTTTGCCTTTGCCCCCCTTGTTAGTATTGGAAGGTCCTGGTTCCTTGGAGACTGGTGACGGTTTCTGTTTCTGTTCCGATCTTGAAGAGTCAAAAGGTCGTGAAGGTACAGAATTGTCATTATACTTAAATTTGCTTGAATGTCCATAGTCAATAACTTTACTTGGTAAAACGTCACTTCCTGAGCGTCTTCCTCCTCCTCCTCCTCCTCCACCTTGATCATGCGCGCCTCCGGTGCGGTTGATTTTGCGCATTCTGATGTCTCGCAGAATGTTGGGCAAGTTTACCGGCGTCAACTGTTCATCAGGATAACGACTGAGCTCCTCTAGGTCTTCATTGGATAACCCAAAGCTTTCCAGTATACTTGAAGCACTCTCATTAGTATAGCGATTCTGGACGTTTGGCATCTGTTCCAATGATGAAGATGGACCTGGTTTTATTCCCATATTCGGATTTAAATTTCCAAACATACCAACGGGGTTTAATGGTTTCTTCTCCATTAGATGAGAAGCTTCTTGTATGGGGGTTTTTGGATTCCCTCTCAAATGATCTGAAGAATGAATCACCCTACGGTTCACGATAGAAGGTATTTCTTGACTCTGCAAGATATTTCTGGGTTGTGCTGGAGTCATGGGGCTGCTGGAAGTAGGAAAACGTTGTTGCAAACCCTGAGGACCCATGTGTCTTTCAGGTGTTCTGAGTGGCAAGCCTGTCATTCCCATCGGCTCCTTGTTTCCTCCAAGAAATGACCCAGGACTGTCCATTGACCTCATGCCAAACCCTTGGTTTTTTATTTCTGACTGAAAACCCATTCCTCCTTGATTCATGCCAGAAGGGCCCATTCTAAACACATTCATTCCAGACTGATTCATCCCAGATTGATTCACGTTGGCAAGACCTAGATTTGGGTTGATTCCGGGATGGCCCATGCGGGGCACGCCAGTGTTCATGTTTGGCTGGTTCATGCCTGAAAGGTTCATGCTTGGCTGGCTCATGCCTGAAAGGTTCATGCTTGGCTGGCTCATACTAGACAATCCCATGCCACCCATGTTCATGCCAGACATATTCATACCCGACATATTCATTCCAAGGGGATTCAGGCCAGGCTGGTTCATCCGTGGGGGTCCCATTGGTCTTTGACCAGGGAATCCACCTCTTGTGTTAAACATGGCTTGAGCTGTGCTGATTTTCAACAAAGCTTGATTTAACAAAGCATGAATAGGAGGTGTGCTGTTTGAAGTGACTGACGTCAACTGCTGGAGAGCCAACTGAGTCTTAAGGTGGACAAGCTGTAAATGAGGATGGCTCAACAGGACGGGGCTAGAAATGCCAAAGTTCAAGGTATTCACAACTGGTGCGCAATTTTCCAAGAACAACACAAAGCTGAAATTTAAAACACAGATATTAGATTAACAATCGTTTAGAACTGTTATACAGTGGCTACAACCAGAGATGGATATACTGCAAGGAATTATAGCCCATACGCAAAAAACTTGCTGGTAATAAAATGAATAAAACTTTTTACAAACGTGAGATAATCTTAACCGACTTGTGGGTGGTGGTAGGTGCATGACAAATCTCTGAGGTACTTCCAAACAGGCTGTGGATACACAATTTATATACCATAGACAAGTAAAAAAAACAAAAAAAAAACATTTTGTGTCTGTTTTTAGAAGGTTCCAAATCATCAGTGCATGAAACACGCTAAGAAACTGCATGTAAAACATTTTAGTACTCAGATTTAGTCTGGAGCTAAAAAAAATTACATATATTACTAATGTTGAGAACTGTGAAGCATGCCACCAATACAGTCAAGTAAACTGACTGACGTTTACCTGATTGCAAGAGCAAAAAAAAAAAAAAAAAAAAGTCAAAAACAAATTTCCCTTCTAAAACTCGATTTTAGTATTTCTTTCTGGGGGAAAAATTCAAGCTGGATACAATGAAACCATAATTAAATGGTTTGTTTTTGGTTAACTATATTTCAAGCCAAAGATGAGTAATTCCAGGCAGCAGGCACTCCAGGAGAGCCAGGTCCTTGACCATAACTGCTACCAGCAACACAGGTTGGTCAAAAATGTTAGTCAGAAAACCGACCATTAAACCAGCTGCTTATACTGGGTGATATTCAAGATTAGTTCAGACATAAAATAGTTGCATTTAAAATACTGTAAAAAGGAGAAGTCCAGCTTGTTTGGCTGGGCTTCTCCTATGGATCACTGGAGTGCAATTTGTTTTGTTTTTTGCACTCCAGTGACCCATTTTCAGCAGAGAGCGGGCTGAAGTCTGCTCTCTGCTGATGTCACAGAAAGCACTGGCATCATCACGACTAAGTCTGGATCTGCCAGGTGCCTGGACTGATACCCATCTCAGCGAGCCACAGAGCCTGAGATGGCCGCTCCCCGGCCCTCCACAGCTCAGTGGGGGGGGAGATGTGGCACAGAGCGGAGAGCTGTAACTGACCGGCAGCAGCTCTCTGCTCAGGGAGCTGAGAGACCTGAGATATCGGTACAGAGGCAGCGGGGGACAGATGCAGCATTGGACCAATGCTGCATCCACCTAGGCAAGTATGATTCTGGAAAAAAAAAATGCTTCTCTTTTAAAGGTTTAATACATAACCATTTAATATATCTGGAGTTCAGTTTTCAGTTAAATGTATCTCTCAAAATATAAGAGGATGCAAAATGTAGAAGCCATATTATTACGGTTTATTTTGCAACTGTCTCAAAATCAGCAAACTTTTTGAATACACTAATAGGGAGAGCTGATAAGCAGAAAGTCAGGCTGATCACAAGGCAACAATCATTAATATAGATAATGTACCTGCGTAGAGAAAAAAAAAAGGGGGGGGCAGCATAGAACAAATTCAATATTTGACACTATTTGGTAAAGTGACGCATAAATCTCTGGTTCTATGGGTGTAGTAGCAATTCTCATATTTTGGTTCTAATTTTGCCTGTCATGTGCTTTCTTTCTTGAAAATAGTTGCCCATAAATATAGGTGCTGCAGAAAATAACATGAATAAGGCGTGATTGTGAAGAGTGGGAGATACAACTCATAAAAGTCCAGTAAAGCAACACTGTCACATTTTACTTTGGGTGCATGTCTTCAAAGTAAAAAATGCATTTTTAAACTTAAAAAAAAGTTGTGATTGTGTGTTGGGCTGCATGCATAGCCGCCTTGGACCACAGGTTGGACACCCCCACCCAACACACAGGGTCTTCTCAGTGGCTTCAAAATGGATTGTAACCCTCTGACAATCATTCCACCCGTTATAACTTCCTTCACATTCAGCAAGTTTTTTTTCTTGTACACCGAGTTGGGCATGGGTAAGATGCAAATAGAGTGAAGTTGGGAACCCTGGCATATAGCATCACAAGTTCAGGATTCCAGATCATCAGGTTCTTGGCAACAGGATGACCAATAATGAAAAAGTGGCGTATTAAAAACACAAAGTTACCAATGGATGGTCTGTGCCCCATATCTATTGGTTTATCTCTAGGTCTCACAAATTTACTTGAGTGAAACTTCCATGTCATGTTCTTTGCTTAAAAATGGCAGAACTTCAGCCAAAAAAAAAACGAACAAATAAATAGCCCATTAAACAAAAAACAACTCCAGTTCAAAGATTTCCCCTGCTGCATTTTTTAGATCTCTTCAGTCATTTGGCCAGCACAATTGAACACAGTACCTATGAGTCCGGGTCATTCTGAACCCACCCCAGAAAATAGGTAAGTGATTAAGAAAAAAGTTAACCATAGTATCCTCATGAATTGCAGCATCATTCAGAACATAGTATTACGCAAGCAAACCTGCTGGTATATAACAGTTAAAAGTACAGGTTCTATGGCGTTCCTTGTCTGGGCACTAAAGTTTCACACACAGACTTGAAGTTGTTCCATTCCTACTATATAATCAAAGACATCTTTTTTAAAAAAAATCCTAAATTATGGTCTTCTGAGACACTGAATGCCATTCCATTGCTGGACAGTTATCACCCTGAAACATTAAGCATGGTCAATGCCATGAAATCTCATCTCTATATATTATGTCATGCTGCATTCCTCTGGGTAACAACTTGTGTCAGTAAGTTGAAGACCCTGATATTGAAAAAGCTGTTCAATATACTAATATAACTATCATTCATTACTTATGCAAAGCCTGATGTCTGGGCTCCTTTCAATAATTTAGGTCAACTGCTGAACCAACAAGGCCAAAGTGTGGAGAGATCATTTACAGCCCCAATTCCCAAAAAAGTTGGGACGCTGTGTAAAATCTACATAAAAACATGACCTACTTTTGGTTAGACATATAATGCTCTTTGTTGTGTACTCATTGCTGACTTATATATCGGTTAAGACATGATCTTCAAGTCGTATGATATAATTCAACTCTGTATTCACCTTTATTATTTAGGTCTTTCTCTTGCTTCCACTTGTTTCGTGGAAGTGATTTTTCTGTCCAAATGTTGTAAAATTAAAAATGTTTAACAAAAATTACCCAATTCAAAAAAATAAATAGGATTTTTATAACAGCTTACCAGTAAAATTCTTTTCTTGGAGTACTATCGACTTCCTTTCCCGCTTGAACCTGCGAAGAAGTCAAGGTAGCAGCAGAATAGGAGGGAATGCATAAATCAGTGAGAACTGATCCCACAGGGTCACCAACGCATCTGTTCCGCATGCAAGTGGATGTCTTGTTCTTGACACAAAGTTGTCGACTTTGTTGTTGAACCTGGACGCAAACAGATCTACATCCGGGATCCCCCATCTTTGGCATATAGCCAGGAAGATGTCAGGTTGAAGGGGCCATTCCCCCGGGAACAACTGCTGGCGACTTAAGTAGTCTGCCTGCCAGTTCTCTACCCCTAGAATGAAGATTGCCAAAATGCACGGCATATGTTTTTCTGCCCAGGTTAGGATATGGTTTACCTCTCCCTGGGCTGCCTGACTTCTGGTGCCCCATTGGTGATTGATATAAGCCACTGCTGTGGCATTGTTGGATTGAATGCTGACAGGAGAATTCTGCAACCTGAATGTCCAGGCCCTTAGGGCTAGACGCGCTGCCCGAATCTCTAGAATGTTGATGTGCAAAGGTCCTTTCGGTTCTGGACCATTTCCCTTAGACAGACGCTTCTTCCAGGACTGCTCCCCAACCTGAAAGGCTGGCATCTGTTACCACCTTCCAGGTAACCGGCAAGGAGGATTAACCCTTCTGAATATTTTCGGATATCCTCCACCAACTGAGGCTCTGGCGCACTTTTGGCGACAAATGCATTGGAAAATCTAGTGCCCGAATCTTCTCGTTCCAGGCCGTTAGGATACTGTTTTTCAGCAGTCTTGAATGAAACTGAGCATAGGGAACTGCTTCAAATGAAGCCACCATCTTCCCCAACAACCTCATAAAAAAGGCGAATGGAAGGACCCTTCTTTGCCCTGACCCCTTGGACCAGCTCCTTTATGGCGCTGATCTTTGCCTGGGGTAAAAAAAAACCTTCTTCTGGGATGTATCTATGACCAGACCCCAAGTACTCTAATCTTCTTACTGACTTTAAAGAAGATTTCTCTAGGCTGATGACCCAACCTAGGTTTTCCAGGTAGTTGACTGTGGTGACCACGCTTTAGTCCAAGCGGACTGACTGGTCTATTAAGAGCTGGTCGTCCAGGTATGCTATTATTGTTATACCTCGAGTCCTTAATCTGGCCAGAGGAAGGGCCAAAAGTTTTGTAAACGTCTGAGGTGCAGTAGCTAGACCGAAAGGCAAGGCTACAAACTAAAAATTACATTTTTCTACTTCGAAACACAGATACTTCTGGTGAACGGGGAAAACAGGTACATGCAGGTATGCATCCTTGATGTCGATTGATGCCAGAAGCTCTCCTCCTTGTAGGATGGAGACTACTGATCGGATTAATTCCATAAAAGAGCAAATCTTCAGGAACCGGTTTAGATCTTTGAGATCTAGAATCGGTCTGACATCATTTGGTTTTGGTACCGTGAAAAGGTTTGAATAAAACCCTGACAGACCCCTGCTCTTCCATATGAACCACCACGATCACTTTTTGCGACAAAAGTCGGTCTAACACTAGAAAGACTTTTTTCTCTGGATCTTCGGGGACATTTGACCTGAGGAAACGGGAATTCTCAGAACTCTAGTTTGTAACCTAGAGCTATTGCGGAGACCACCCATCTGTCCCGAAATTCTTCCTGCCAGACCTTTGAGAACTCCAGAAGTCTTCCCCCCCACTGGAGTGAGCGGGTGCACCCCTTCATAAAGAGGCTTAGCGTTCTGTTTTGCGTGTTTCCTCCCCCAGGACTTCTTTTGTCCCTGGGGTTGACCCTGAGATTTACCTCTTGAACCTGACGGTGGAGGCCGTCGCGACTGCCTGGAGGCTGATGCCCCTGGCACTGGAGAAAGAGCCCGTTTAAATGAGGGACGTTTACCCTTTCTTAACTGGCAAAAGGGTACTTTTACCACTTGATATTTTTTGGATATATTTGTCCAAATCCTCCCCAAACAGCTTTTCACCGCGGAAAGGAAAACCAGCCAGGAGCTTTTTGCATGGCTTTTCGGCTGACCAACTTTTCAACCATAAGATTCTACGCATATGTACCCCGTTTCCCCGAAAATAAGACCTAGCGTGATTGTCGGTGAGGGCTGCAATATAAGCCCTACCCCCCAAATAAGCCCTAGTTAAAGTCCTTGTAGGTCTTATTTTCAGGGAAACAGGGTAGGGCTTATTTGGGGGGTAGGGCTTATATTGCAGCCATCACCGAAAATCATGCTAGGTCTTATTTTCGGGGAAACAGGGTACCAACCCAAGCGCAAGGCGAGAGGTTTGAAGAATAGAATCTCCGACTGCGTCAATTGCAAAGCATAAAGCTGATAGCAGGTCAGCTAATTCCTGGGCCTGCTGTTCAGGGAACACATTGAGTACGTGTTTCAAATGGTCTCTCAAGGACTGACATACCCCAATTGCCGCCACTGCAGGTTGAGCCACTGAACCTGCCAAGAAAAAAATGTTTAACAGGAATTCCAATTTATCAGTTGGATCTCTAAGCATTTGCGCATTGTCAACCGGACAAGTTAAACTTTTATTCAGAGGATATAGCAGTGTCAATTGCTGGTATACTCCACATCTTAGTAAATTTTTCCTCCATAGGACAATGTGTTCAAAACTTTTTAGGAGGGAAAAAGTGCTTATCTGGGTGATTCCACTCTGAATACATAAGCTTTTCTAGTAATGAATGGACAGGAAAGGCACGCAAGGCTTGCAGAGGCTTTAGTGAACGCAAACAGGAAGTGGGCTCTTCAACAGACTCAGTTAAGGGTAGCTTAAATGTGGAGTGGACCATTTAAGTAAGAGAATGCACCAGCAACTTCTCAGCATGTGAAGCTGAAGAGGGTCCTTCCCCACTTGATCCCTCGGAAGAGAAGTCATCAGCCTCTTCACGGTCCCCTGAGGGGGATTCATCTTCTCCCTCCCACAGTTTCTTCATTTGAGGATCCTGGGTGGTAGAAGGGGACAGAATGAGTTTTCTTCCACTCTGTTAAGACGTGATTAAAGCTACTAATCTTTCCTCTAAACCACTCATAGCTGAGGAGAAAACCTGCTCAGTTATATAGACAGGGGCTGAAGTGTCGGAAGCAATTGCAGCCCCTGATGGCTCTCTGACCAGCCTCCTTATATCGGGATGGTGTTGCAGAGGGAGGGTTCCTTAGGACCTGAGGGCGACCCCTTTGGGTCCTTGGTTTTTGTGGCATTTGAACCACCTCCTCTGGTCATAGTGCTGAGCAGAACGCAGAGGTACCACCAAAAAAAAAAAAAAAATGCTCCCACTGCTAAGCAATAGTTCAGCAACTGCCGCTGCCATTAAGCTCAGCCTGATGCTTAAGTAAATTTGCCTGGGAATACCTGCGTTACCCACTCACATGGCACCCGTCCGCTCTGTGTCCCTTCTTTAGCTGAAAAAAGGAGCAATTTATAGCTATACAGCCCATGTTGTGGACGCTGAAGCACGCCAACGGCGCTAAGCTCCGCCCCTTCCTCTGACCACCCATCACACCCCCTCCCTCATCTATTTTAAAATGGATCATTTTCCCGTGCGAGCGGGCTCCGATCCTGACTGGACCGCATGGATGACGACTAGGGTGGAGGAGGAGGGGAGCTGCCAAGGGGAACCACCGTAATGGCGGCGGGAGCGGCACGGCATACCGCCGTCTAATGCCATGCTCCCTCTGTCTGAAGGAAGCTATCCAGGTGTTAGGACATTCCTAGTAGAAAAAAAAAAAAAACAACAACCTTCCCACGATTTTACCTGGAGCCTGGGCCAGAGGAAGCGTGCAGCTTGTACAGAGCGAGACTAACAAACATGGAACAGGTACGTGCTCTTGACAGCCCCCGGTGGTGACTATAGGCATGATAACATTTAAAGTGGTGTTCCACCCAAAAAAGAAAAAAAAATGCATTAATGTGCCTAAAAAAAAAAAATTTGGAATTTTTTTTTTTTTTTTAACTCGCCTCTAAATGCCTGTTGCTAGGGGGTCCCTCGTAGTCTGTCTCATTTAGTGCCTGGGCTGGTGACATCACTTCCCCCTCGGCACAGGAAGGGCTCAGCTCTGCTCCCTCCCCTCTTGTCAATCATCTGGGACCCATTACAGGTCCCAGGTGACTGAGCGGCCAATCACGGCGCACGGCGCCGCATGCGCAGTGGGTGCCCGGCTGTGAAGCCACAGCCCGGCCCCCACAGTTGCAATGCGGGAGCCGCCGAACGGGGCTTCGATCCCCCGCATCGCTGGACCCTGGGACAGGTAAGTGTCCAATTATAAGTCAGCAGCTGCAGTATTAATAGCTGCTGACTTAATTTTTTTTTTAATGGGCACTCCTCTTTAAAAGGAGAAAACCAACAAGAATTAGAAAAATTCCTTAGGAATCTCCCTTACCTTATCCAGCTGTAAGGTTCTGTGGTAACAGACCCAATCTTCACCTCTCATGGTGGGCTCCGTTAAAAAACCTTCAGGGACTGGGGTCCCCTTTTTATCGGGGGATCCACAGCCCGGGGCCTGTAAAAAGCACCCCGCCAGGAATATGTCTGAAAAAAAAAAAAACAACAAATACTGGATCCCGGGGTCCATCTCTCTAAAAAGAGAAGCGTTGCAGGTAAAACCTTGTTTCTTCGGACACGAGGCCCAGGTACCATTCAATTCGGTCTGGAAAAAGACACTGAACGGGTCCCGGTTGCCCCAGTAAGGAATATTCCAGCGGAGCTCAGCACAGCACATCCTTACTCGTGACCAACACCTAAGACACCGGCGAAAAAACGGAGGTACTCCCGGTAAGGGGAGGGGTTATATGGGGGAATTGAACTTCCTATTTAGGGTATGCCAGTGTCCATCACCTGAAGGTGCCATATAACCCATACAGTTAATACTGTGGCTCAGTGTCCCGTGATGTACGATAAAGAAAAACCATTTTTAAATTGATGGCAGCAACAAGTTTCAAAAAAGTTGGGACAGGGCAACGTTTAGCACGGTGTAGCATCGCCTCTCCTTTTAACAACACTCTGAAAGTATATGGGAACTGAGACCAGTTGCTGGAGTTTTGTGAGAAATGTTGCCTAATCCTTGCCAGATATAGAATTCTAATTGCCCAACAGTCCTGGGTCGTCTGTCGTATTAAGATGAGCCAAATATTTTCAGTTGGTGAAAGGTCTGGACTGCAGGCAGGCCAGTTAAGCATCCAGGCTCTTCTACTACAAAGCCATGCTGTTGTGAGATTCAGTAACGCAGTGTAGCATTGTCCTGCTGCAATATGCAAGGCCTTCATGAAAAAAGAGGTTATCTGGATGGGAGCATATACTAGTCTAAAACCTGGATAAAATATCTGTCAGCATTGATAATGACTTTCCAGATGTGCAAGATGCCCATTTCACACACGCCAATTAATGCACCCCCCCTCCCATCAGACATGCCGGCTTTTAAACTGAGCACTGATAACTAGGGGTCGACCAATCTAGTTTTTTCGGCCACCCTTCAGGCTGATAGCCGATATTCTGTACATCCCCATCACTTGCCACTGCCATCCAGATGCAGCGTGTCATCTGCCACCCGAACGCAGTTCGTCAACTGCCACTGTAATCCAGATGCAGGTCGTCACTACTTACACTACTTCTGGCAGCCTCTCCCAAGCAGCGTCCGAGCAGGCAACTTTCCACAAGCGGGTGGTGAAAGACGACAACTATCTCTGCTCATCCGCAGCTGCAGCTCTATCAAAAGCAGCCTTCATGGCCCTGCTGTAGGGGCGAAACAGCAGTGTTGCGAGGAGGGCAGTGAGAGGTCATCTCTCTGCTGCCTTCCGCTGACAGATTGTCAGAGACTGCAGCGAGCGCCACGCAGGGACAGGGGGAGGAGGTCCAATATCGGTAAGTTTCTGACCAATACCGATTTGAAAAATGTGAATATCAGCCCCCAATAATAGTCAGGAAGATGTCGCTCTGATAATTGGTCGACCCCTGCTGATAAGCCTAAAGGCCCCTCTCCTTTAAACCAGAGGACGCAGCACCCATGGTTGCAAAAAATAATGTCATTGGTTTGATCACAGACAAATAGGCGCTTTTGGCCCAGAGTAGACCGCTGTGTTTCTGGATCATGTTCAGATAAGTCTTCTTCTTTGCATGATAGAGCTTTACTTTGTATTTTTAGAAGGCATGGCAAACTGTACACAGACCGTGATTTCTGGAAGTATTCCTGTGATGTCCATCACAGAATCATGCCTGTTAACGCAGTGCCGTCTGAGGATCCCGAAGATCATTAGCATCCAACATAGTGTTTCAGTCATGCCCCTTGATTCAGATTTTCACAATCTTTGGATAATACGTGCTGTAGATGATATATTTAAAATCTTTGCAATTTTTTCTTTGAGGAAAAATATTCTGCAATTGTTCTCAGCTTTTCCCAGACTGGTGAACCTCTGCCCATCTTTACATCTGAGACACTGACTCAACGATGCTCTTTTTATACCCAATTATGTTACTAACCTGGTGCCAATTAACCAAATTATTTGAAAAATGTTCCTTCAGGTTACAGTTTTTTGGTTGTCGTTTTGTATCTGTTTTGATCTCTCCAAGTGGACTTCCGTTCTACCACACCGTGGCGAGGTACGTCATTTCCCCCCCCCATGCCTTCTGGGACCTGTGTGTGTCCCCTCAGAAGATGACGGGATCATAAAGAAGGTGCAGCACGACTTGCGCATGCACAGTGGGAAAATGGTACATTTTTATTTGGTACAAATAACCACATGTACCACAAAATGGTACATTTTTATTTTTAGTTTAAGCATTTGATATGTTCTCTATTGTGAATAAAATATGGGTTTATGAGATTTGTAAATCATTGCATTCTGTTTTATGTAGATTTTACACAGCGTACATTTTTTTTTTTAGAATTGGAGTTGTAGAATCAGGCAAAGTCATGAATGCAAGTCATTTATCACAGCGTTTCCTTACATACTGTGAAAATCAAACTTGTAACAATTAGTATTGGTCCAAACAGACTTATGACAACAAGCGCTGAATCTGCAGTTAGAAAAATGCAGGGTGCCATTGCTGAACGCCCGCTGAAAATACTCATTTGCCTGGTTGTCTGTCAGTGAGACATTGATGTGACACTGAAGTATCAGAGTGAAGTCTGATTCACCTCATCTGCAAACTAGTATAGATACATGAATCAAAAAATACTAAAGACTCTGTACCAGTGAGATAAGCAAGAACCCTTCATTTTTAGGAGAAGCCAGCACAAACCTTCCATCATTAGAGGAATCCTTTAATATGCAGGTCAAATTGTACTCTACGGCAGTGAGAAGAAATCCTCCAGAGCCTATAATAAATTCCCATTTGTGGTGAATGCATGAAAACTGGAACCTACAATTTTTGTCCCACTCATCTTTATCTTTTTCAATAGGGCAAAATGTGTAAATGACGATGTAAAAACATTCAAATCACTGTCCCTGCGATGTATCTTGCCTATCTTCTGCCAAAAGTTTGCAGTTCAAAGCATTATTCAACCCTCAGTGTTAGCTAAACACATTAAGCACAATAAAACAAACAAACCCCAATAAACGATTTGTTAAAAATCTCACCACAGGATTAGGAGGGAGCAGCAGGGGAGTGCCTTGCCAGCCTAGACTACAGGACTGTGTTTCTATTGCTGCACACAGTGTGGGGGACATAACTCTAGCCCCTGTATGCAAGGGAGACGCAACAACTCTAGCCCCTGTATGCAAGGGAGACGCAACAACTCTAACCCCTGTATGCAAGGGAGACACAACAACTCTAACCCCTGTATGCAAGGGAGACACAACAACTCTAACCCCTGTATGCAAGGGAGACACAACAACTCTAGTCCCTGTATGCAAGGGAGACGCAACAACTCTAGTCCTTTGTATGCAAGGGAGACGCAACAACTCTAGTCCTTTGTATGCAAGGGAGACGCAACAACTCTAGCCCCTGTATGCAAGGGAGACGCAACTCTAGCCCCTGTATGCAAGGGAGACGCAACAACTCTAGCCCCTGTATGCAAGGGAGACTCCATAGGATTGCTGCAAGAAAAAGGAGTCACCCTGAAGCAAGAGACCTGGGGCAGCAGTCATTGCAGCAGCTTAAAAAAACAGGAACACTTGCTGTCCTAGGGTGACAACAATGCTGAACAGTGTTGTCGCCTTAGTACATGGAGCGCGTTAGGACTACATAACTCCCCCCTCTTTTCATCATTAAAGGGGGAGGAGTTTTGGAGTTGATGGAAATAGCAGAGAACAATGCTAACTGATAACAGTCTGGAGGCAGGAAGTTATCGGCTCACAAAATTTCTGGCTAGATAAACTGCTTCTTTGGCTTCTAACAGAATAAAAAACACTTTCAACTGAATGTTTAACACATCAAAAAGGAAGCAAATAAGAAAAATTTACTAATCGATGGCTAACAGATTGATACTCAACATGGTACAAGACCACTACTACTACTAGCTCACCTCCACAAAATGTCACAAAAAGAGCATTAAAGAAAGTGGTTCTAATACTCAGACATGAAATATGAACAAAGCATATCCCAAGTGTCATTTCTATCTGCTGCTTCCTTCCCCTGCTAGCTGCAGGAGTCACTGACAAGTTTTCCTGACACCAAACGAAAAAAAAAAAAAAAAGGGGGGGACAAACTCCAGCACACAGCCTGCGACTGACTGCCTCAGTTCTGTACTTTTGTGAAGGGGAGGGGGTCCCTTCCCTCCAATCAGCTCTCAGAGCTCTCTTCACTGAGATCTGCAGAGTGTAACTTCAGCTCCTGCCCCCTGCAATCTGAAATCTGAAATTTCAGACAAGCTGTAAATTCTGGATTTTGAACGGGTGAAGAGAAGACTGCATCTCAACAGGTAAAATTCACATTGTTTCCTCTGAGGCCAGTGATTTCACTGGGTATATGTGAGGGTTTAGGTGAATAATGCAGTTGATTTTACAACGCCCTGCCTGTGAGGAAGATGTATTTGTAAGATGCTGATACAGTATTCACAAGGACGATGGCAAGCTACACTTCAGCCAGTGACTGACTGACATCTGGAGAGATCTGTATTCTATTTCTGGCTGCATACTCTCTCCAGCCCCAGGGTGTTTACAGCAGCACGCCCTTCAATTTCTTCTCGCTGCTGATGAAATGCAATGCTTATAATTTGTTTTCGGAAATAGCCAAATTATAGTTTAGCATTTACTAAAAGAGGCCATTTTGTTCTTCCACAGGGCTCTGCATCAGCCATTCGGCCCTCTGAGATAAGAAATCAGGAGACAAGTCTATTTTTCTGCTGCCCAGTATTGAGAAAGGTCAGATATGCAGCCAATTTCTTTTCTAAAATAGTTTAATGTAGAAGTATGCAAAAAGTTTTTAGTTATACTTCTCATGTAGGTCATGGGAATGCACTTCTTTGTGCACCCATTACCCAGATTCAGATGACAGTGGGCTAAAGCTTGACGTCACAGAGCCTCTCCAGGCTCTGGAAGGATGCCAACCAGATGCCCGATTGGCAGTTCGAGTTTAGGAGCTTTTGGCGTTCTGTTGCCAAAGCTCCGAACTCCATAAAAGCCTAGGTGTCAATGTACACAGTCATTTAGCAGAGTTTTGGAGCTGTTGTGTCTGAGTTAACCTCAACCCTCCTATCCTGAACGCAGAAGAATCGTGCTCAGAATACAAACGCTTTGACTGACTGCTGGCCCTGGAAAAAATGCTAAATCGCGCAGCGTCTGCCCACAGCAATTGTAGGCCAGTGTACATGAAGCCTAAAACTTCACTAAAACATGGAGATCAGCTATAAACCTTTTTTCACCACTATAAGCGAAAAAGTTTAGACAATAGGTCACCTTGGTGAGCACAAGTTGTACATTATCGCATTCATGTGCCTAATTGCACCTGGCAAGAATAAACTGCAAAAAGGAATCATACTGGAGGAACCCGACTTTTGGCAAATTATATATAGTAAAAGGTTTTGATTCTCATCTTAAGTACAACCACTAAAGCCAACACTCTCACCTACATGTGTCCTCTAGGAATTTCTAGGCAAACTGAAAATATCACAAAACATCCAATTCAGCAATTAATATTTATTTCCCTACAGGATGATACATTGAGGTACCAAGTATCTTCTTACATTTTTTGCTTCTGGGTGATTGCAATATTTTGCCATACAAGACACGTCCAAATAAAAGGAGAACATTTGACACTCAGAAATATCACCAATGATATAAATTAGTGAAGAATGAACAAATTAAGAATAGCATGCAGGAGCACTTGGAGGATAATTCTCCCGAACAAAGCAGCAGATAACAGGAAAAAAAAAACCCACAATGGTTCTGACCCTTTCTTACATCACCCAAAAACAAACAAAAAATGTAGGGCTTTAGATGCACTTTAACCTGCAATATAAAACATGTCTCCTTTGCTTTGTCAGTTCCAAAATGTGGTTGGACTCTCTCTCTCCAGTTGGGGAGAGGTGGGGAAGGGGGTTGGAGGTCAGTGGGTAGTACAGACAAAAAAAACTTTAAAATTCCCCATACTCAAAGAGCAGTCTGAGCCACACTAGCTATGCAGGTATCTGTCAGTAATGTGCACGATAAATCCTCCTTACTAACTTTGTCAATCCAAATATTGTGAAACCTGTAATGATTGCAAAGTATTTACAAGCCTGCTTTCCTAGGAATGGGTGAATTGTAAAGCACTAGTTTGCTATTACTGAGGTTGAAGTCCAGTAACTCATGAAGGTCTGTCAACTGGAACTATTTCACAATGAGAAGCTGTTGCATAATGCCATAGAATGCTTCGGGAGGCCGGTTCCACGTGAACCATACAAGACAAGAAAAGTTACATAATAAGAAACGTGCAGCAACACGCTTCACCTCCCTTCCAGAACCATCTTACTAGCACCTTGGTCTTCCACACCGAGAACATATTAACTCCTTCATTACATGATCAGAATAGAAGGAAGAGCAAGCCATCTAGTTTCTTTGGTGTCTAGAACATTTAACAAGACACTAAGCCTCGGTTCACACCAGAGGCGGCACGACTTGCAGGTCGCCTCGCCGAGGCGACCTGCACACGACTGCCCGGGCGACTTGCAAAACGACTTCTGTATAGAAGTCTATGCAAGTCGCCCCCAAAGTCTTACTGGAACCTTTTTCTAAGTCGGAGCGACTTGCGTCGCTCCCCTTAGAACGGTTCCATAGCACAGAACGGGAGGCGACTTGTCAGGCGACCTAGGTCGCCTGACAAGTCGTCCTAGTGTGAACCGAGCCTAAATCCTCCAACTGCAGCAAAGTTTACAATCCAGAAGAATGAGGGGAAGGGGGATGGTTTCTGCCGCGATGGCTGGACAATTTTTCTGAGAGCTCCGCCTCCAGCACCCGTCAGAATCCTGCATATTCCCGGCAGCTCAGAGCCTCCCGACAGGTCCCCGGACATCCTCTGTACCCAACTGCTATGTCAATTCAGTGTGATGACCTAAATCTCACATGGTGCTAGTCTATACATTCTACAATAACCCCCAAGAGCGTAAATAAATAAAAAAATAAATAAATAAAAACCTGCATTTCCACCTAGTATTCGCTAACCCTAGTGGTTAGAGGTTAGCACTTCTGCCTTTGCAGCACCAGGGTCATTGCTTGGAATCCCAGGTCACTACCTGCATGTTCTCCCTGTGCTTCCATCTCCTTCACTCAAAAGACATGCTTGCATGTTCAATGGCTCTTACCTGAAATGGCCTTAGTGTGTGCACATGTATGCATGTGTGATAGGAACACTAGACTGTAAGCTCATTGAGAGCAGGGACTGATGTAAATGTACACTATGTAAAGCTCTGTGTAAATTGTCAGTGTTGTATAAATACTTGTAATAAAATAAAAATCCTGACCCCCGATATAGAAGGGTGTAGACATGTCAGTGATAGATATGAGAAGCATGCACTGCACATCACTCACTGCTGAATCTTAGATCTCTATCAAATTAGTGATTTATTCGCAGCTCCAGATTTGCTTTCCTCACCTTTTTTTTTTATTTTTAAGATCAAATGCAGTCAGTGAACGGTCCGGGTCAAAAACGCCAACACATTTGAGGCTGAGTGATTTACATTGTGTTTGGAGCTAGCCACAGAATCACCAGCATAGTAACGGCTCATAGTATCCAGCTGCCAGTGACACACCAGAAGTTGCACAGAGAAGAATTGTGGTCAGCTGCAGAAGCAACTCTGTATCCGGCTACTGATCACCGAGAGATCTGTGGCTGCTACAAAGTTGTTAGGACACAGTGTGCTCAATATAATCATGGCCCCCCTCTGTTGCGAAGGGGCAGTGCGACTCACTGTAAAAACCTCCTTCACACACAAAAAAAAAAAAAAAGCGTCTGAAAAGCTCACTAAAACCTATTGCCTTTAAAATCAGTCTTTTTTTTACTTTATAGAAAATGTTACAAAACATGACATTTCATTAAACCCTATACACGTGCCGTGGTGCGGAGAGTTGTGCTGCATTTTTACACAATGCACATTGTGTGTTGTGAACAGGGTACATTGAGAACAATTCATTTCCCTGTGCCCTTGCATTGAACTAGGTCACATGCGTCAAACAAGGTCTGGGGGCCGAATCCGGCCGACATTTCATATGGCCCTTGCACCTCTCCTACAGCTGCAGCACTCTCCTTGCCCCCACTTTGTCTTAGCAGTAGACAGAACTCCTCCACCAGATACTGCACTTCTCCATGCAGCCTCCAACAGGCATATCTTTGCCACCCCCTCCAGATCCTGTGCCTCTATGTGCAGCTGCAATACCCCCTTGTCTCTGCCTTCCCTGTTTTCAACATTCAGCAGAACCTGGCAGCTGAACTCCAGACCCTACACTTTCTGCTTTCCAGCTCCACAAGATAATGTGGGGTGCACAGTAATGTAAGGGAGAGGGGGGACGGACTCTAAAACTATGATGGTGGGGGGGTGCTCTGAACATCTAGTCTTACAACTGACCCTTTGAGGGCAACCATAATGCTGATGAGGCCCACAATGAAAATGAGTTAGACACCCCTGATCTAGGTAGGTCAACAGACATGGGGTGAATGAGCCCTTAATGTGACATAGCCCGACTTCTCAGAGTGGCAGATGATACTTAAAGTGGATCTTCACACACACAAAACACAAAAAAGGCTTATCACCATTGCAACCACCCATGCCTGGCCTGTTCCCTTTCAAGCAAAGGCAAGAATGACAGTATATCCTGCTCCCACAATCCCCTTGAGATATCCACAGAACTTAACCCAGAAGGCTGCAGGAGAAGACACACAAACACAGCGCTGGAGGGAGGACCTAGTGAAGAGTCATCATGGGAACCAAGGGTCCATCACCCACGGGGTCCCTCGCCAGCATCTTCTCCCTGGATTCTTCTAGGTGCTGGTCTTTGGCTGATTTGATTGGCCAGTGAGGGGAAGCATTCATCCTGGCACACGGGTGTCAGAATGCAAACTGAACTGTGTGCCTTTATCCTGCAAGAGGATTGGGAACAGGCAAGTATTTTCCTGCAGCAGAAACATTGTACGTCCGTGTCCGCCGCCAACAGTGTGTAAATCTGACCAGCCAGATGGAATCGGTGAGCCGCCTCATTGCTTCCACACCCCGGTAACAGTAATCTGCATTCATTTACCTGGAGGACAGGTGAGACATATGGGGTCTTCTAGACCCCTGATCTCTCAAACCAGTCAAAAAAAAAAAAAAAAGAAAAGCCCCATATGAAAAAAAATGCACGCTTTGAGAACACCTAGACAAAAACATTGATTGCACTACCCATGTTACTCGCCAGAGATACAGCAATAATTCTTGGCCCATTAGCCATGGCTCACTCTAATGGATGACCCGTAGAGGCTTTTAAAGCATCACCTATGGATATTAGAATGTACTGAAGGTTTGTCACCATTTTATGGCCGCACGCAATTTCAAGGCTTGACGTGTTGGGTATCCATTTACTCAGCGCACCCCAAATTTTATCAAAATAATTTGGTAATGTTATTGCCTTTCTGTGCCCTAAGATACTGAAATGTTGTATTTGATAAACCATTGTGCTCACGCTGACATGAAAAAAAAATTGCAAAAGCCAACGTTTGACTCTTCAGAGCCTCTGCTTTCAGAAAAATGTGTTCCAAGTCATTTACTAGCCCAGCCCCCCCCCCCCCCCCCAAAAAAAAGAAAAAAAAAAAAAGAAAAGGTGTTTAACATGCTTGCAAAATGTCAGAATTCCCCCTGCAGGCAAGCGGTTAAGTAGGGCAGAAAGTATATATACTGCTCAAAAAATGAAAGGAACACTTTGAAAACACATCAGATCTCTTTGTGAAAAATTTGCTGGATATCTATCCTGATATGGACGGGGTCATGTGTTAGGAACACTGGTTGATGGAAATGAAAATGGTCAGCCTACAGAGGGCTGAATTCAAAGACACCCCCAAAAACAAAGTGAAAAAATGATTCAGTAGGCTCGTCCATTTTTCTGAAATTTCATTGCAGCAACTCAATATGGTCCTCAGTATTTTGTATGGCCCTCATGTGCTTGTATGCATACCTGACAATGTCGAGGCATACTCCTAAAGAGACGGGTGGTGTCCTGGGGTATTTCCTCCCAGATCTGGACATCACTGAGCTCCTGAACAGACTGAGGTGCAACCTGGCGGCGTCCGATGGACTGAAACATAATGGCCCAGAGGTGTTCTATTGGATTTAGGTCAGGCGAGCGTAGGGGGCCATTCAATGGTATCAATTCCTTCATCCTCCGGGAACTGGCTGCACACTCTCACCACATGAGAAATCCAGAACCCACTACACCAGCGTAGGGTCTGACAATGGGTCCAAGGATTTCATCCCGATACCTAATGGCAGTCAGGGTGCCATTGTATAGCCTGTAGAGGTCTGTGGGTCCCTCCATGAATATGCCTCCCCAGACCATCACCGACCCACCACCAAACCGGTTATGCTGCCTGTAACAATGTAACAGGCAGCATAACGTTCTCCGTGGCTTCTCCAGACCCTTTTCACTTGTCTGTCACATGTGCTCGGGGTGAACCTGCCCTCATCTGTGAAAAGCACAGGGTGCCAGTGGCAGACCTGAGAGTTCTGGTGTGCAAAGGCAAATGCCAATCGAGCTCCACGGTGCCGGGCAGTGAACACAGGGCCCACTAGAGGATGTCGGGCCCTCAGGCCATCCTCAAGGTGAAAAAAAAAAAAAATGTCAGTGGCATCCACGTGTAAAACCATTCCTGTTTTGTCTCATTGCTACCCATCTAGAGCACCTGTGGTTAATTTCATTAGCACCAAAGCAGCTAAAATAGATTAAAAAAACCCTCTTCCCTAACTGACCAGATCAATATCACAGGAGTTTATTTGACTGGATGCTATACTCTGATTAAAAAGTGTTCCTTTAATTTTTTTGAGCAGTGTAAAGTCACATCCTGCTGGTGGAGCTGATGATGCCCCTGGATACAGCAGAAAGTAAATATATACTGCCCCTAGTGGTGCAGCTGATTATGTGCGTCCTTGGAAAAAAAAAGGACCTATAGTGCCCCTAGTGGTGGAGTAGATTATGCCCCTTATTACAGTAGGACGTAGACACACTCACCGGCCACTATATTAGGTACACCTGTTCAATAGTTTGGTAACACAAATCAGCCAATCACATGGCAGCAACTCAATGCATTTTGGCATCTAGATGTGGTGAAGACGACTTCCTGAAGTTCAAACCGAGCATCAGAATGGGGAAGAAAGGGGATTTAAGGAACATTAAACGTGGCATGGCTGTTGGTGATGGACGGGCTGGTCTGAGTATTTCAAAACCTGCTGGGATTTTCACATACAACCATCTCTCGGGTTTACAGAGAATGGTCCGAAAAAGAGAAAATATCCAGTGAGCGGAGGTTGTGTGGAGGAAAATGCCTTGTTGATGTCAGAGGAGAATGGTTTGAGATAAAAGGCAGCAGTAACTCAAATAACCACTCGTTACAACCAAATGTATGCAGAATACCATTCTCTGAACACATTGAGCTTTTAAGCAGATGGGCTACAGCAGACCACACTGGATGCAACGCCTGTCAGCTAACAGGAATCTGCAATAAGTGTAATATATATATATATATACACATATACATACACACTGCCCCTAGTGGTGGAGCTGATTATACCCCTTACTACAGGAGAAAACGTGTGTGTATGTATATATATATATATGGCCCCTAGTGGTAGAGTTTAATATGACCCTTATTAGGTCAAGAAGTAGATATACTGCCCCTAGTTGTCACCATGAAGTTGACTATGACCCCGATTAGGGTAAGTAGTAAATATACTGCCCCTAGTGGTCACCATGGAGTTGACTATGACCCCGATTAGGGTAAGTAGTAAATATACTGCCCCTAGTTGTCACCATGGAGTTGAATAGGACCCTTATTAGGGCAAAAAGTAGATATGCTGCCTCTAGTGGTAACGACTGAGTTGCATATGACCCTTATTACAGCAAAAAGTAGATATACTGCCCTTAGTGGTAGCAGTGTAGCTGATTATGCCCCTTGTTACAGCAGAAATTAGATATACACTGCCCCTAGGTGGAAGAGCTGAATGTGACCCCTATTACGGCAGGAAGATGATTACATAGTGCCCCTAGTGGTGGAGCGGATCATACCCCTTATTACAGCTGAAAGATGATACAGCGCCCCTAGCGGTAGAGCTGATTATATAGTGCCCAGTGGTAGAGCTGATTATATGGCGTCCCTAGTGGTGGAGTTGATTATATAGCGCCCTTAGTGGTGAGGATTATATAGCGCCCCTAGTGGTGGAGCGGATTATACGGCGCCCCTAGTGGTGGAGCGGATTATATAGCGCCCCCAGTGGTGGAGCGGATTATATGGAGCCCCCAGTGGTGGAGCGGATTATATAGCGCCCCTAGTGGGGAGGATTATACGGAGCCCCCCCCAGTGGTGGAGCGGATTATACGGAGCCCCCCAGTGGTGGAGCGGATTATACGGAGCCCCCCCAGTGGTGGAGCGGATTATACGGAGCCCCCCCCAGTGGTGGAGCGGATTATACGGAGCCCCCCCCAGTGGTGGAGCGGATTATACGGAGCCCCCCCCAGTGGTGGAGCGGGTTATACGGAGCCCCCCCCAGTGGTGGAGCGGGTTATACGGAGGCCCCCCCAGTGGTGGAGTGGGTTATACGGAGGCCCCCCCAGTGGTGGAGCGGGTTATATGGAGCCCCCCCCAGTGGTGGAGCGGGTTATATGGAGCCCCCCAGTGGTGGAGCGGGTTATATGGAGCCCCCCAGTGGTGGAGCGGGTTATATGGAGCCCCCCAGTGGTGGAGCGGGTTATATGGAGCCCCCCAGTGGTGGAGCGGGTTATATGGAGCCCCCCAGTGGTGGAGCGGGTTATATGGAGCCCCCCAGTGGTGGAGCGGGTTATATGGAGCCCCCCAGTGGTGGAGCGGGTTATATGGAGCCCCCCAGTGGTGGAGCGGGTTATATGGAGCCCCCCAGTGGTGGAGCGGGTTATATGGAGCCCCCCAGTGGTGGAGCGGGTTATATGGAGCCCCCCAGTGGTGGAGCGGGTTATATGGAGCCCCCCAGTGGTGGAGCGGGTTATATGGAGCCCCTGGTGGTGGAGCGGATTATATGGAGCCCCCGGTGGTGGAGCGGATTATATGGAGCCCCCCAGTGGTGGAGCATATTATATGGAGCCCCCCAGTGGTGGAGCATATTATATGGAGCCCCCCAGTGGTGGAGCATATTATATGGAGCCCCCCAGTGGTGGAGCATATTATATGGAGCCCCCCAGTGGTGGAGCATATTATATGGAGCCCCCCAGTGGTGGAGCATTATATATGGAGCCCCCCAGTGGTGGAGCATATTATATGGAGCCCCCCAGTGGTGGAGCATATTATATGGAGCCCCTGGTGGTGGAGCGGATTATATGGAGCCCCTAGTGGTGGAGCGGATTATATAGCTCTCAGTGGTAGAGTTGATTATATAGAGCCCCTCGTGGTTGATCTGATTATATAGCGCCCCTAGTGGTAGAGTTGATTATATAGCGCCCCTAGTGGTAGAGTTGATTATATAGCGCCCCTAGTGGTAGAGTTGATTATATAGCGCCCCTAGTGGTAGAGTTGATTATATAGCGCCCCTAGTGGTTGATCTGATTATATAGCGCCCCTAGTGGTTGATCTGATTATATAGCGCCCCTAGTGGTGAAGCGAATTGGGCCCCATGCGGATAGGTCTCCCCTCAGTATATGTAGAAGGTTCTCCTAGTCCTGAGGGGAGTCCACACACAGGAATACATAGGAGCCTGCCTTCCTTCCCCCATCATGGCGGCGGTAGGAGGTGAGGCCTTTGCTCAGTCCGCCATCTTCCCTCACGCACAGCACGGTGTAGTGTGGCGATGTGTATAATTACCTGATCCCACTCTGTGTCCTCCTCTTCTGTTTCCTCCCCTACACCGTGTGTCGGTCCCGGCCTCTCACTCTCTCCTCACCGAACAGGCGGATACTTCCTCACCACACAAAGCACCGAGCAGATCGCCACCACCTCCGACAGAGTGCGCGTCCACACACTCCAGGCTTTTCCCGGCGTGCGCGCGACCCTCAGCCCCGAGCGTATCGTAGCCACCGCCTCCTCCGCAGCGTGCGCGTTCACTCACTCTAAGGATTTCCACTCCCCAGCGAGCGAGCGAGCGTGCGCGCCCCCCCGCTTATCTCAGCCTGTGGAACCCGCCAAAAGAGAGCGCGCGCGCCTGCAGGCTGCGTGTGTGACCACCAGAGAGCTCCTTCTCTGTCGCCATTTTGGTTGCTCTCAGAGACTGTGTCAGTGGGCGAGTGAGCCTGCTGTGTGTGGCCTGAAATGGCCACAGAGGAGGTGATAAGTGGCCCTTCATGTCTCCTAAGTATTCCCAGCACCTAATATGTTAATAACACATACCTAACACCATTCTCCCCAGTCACCATTCATCCTCCCTAGTCAGCCAACAGCCCTCCCCACCTGCCTCCTTCAACATGGCCTCCTACCGCTATAGGGGGCTTACACACCGTACTGAGGTGCGAGCGTCAGTTTTATGTCCAAAAATGACATAAAAGTGCAAAGATGGGCTGAATAATAAATACACATATAATAGAAGCTTTTCTTTGGTGTGTCGTACGCATGTGCGTGTGTAAAATGAAGGGCAACAAAGCTAATAAAGGGTCTGAAGTTTAACAAGACTCGTGGCCACTCATTAAAATTAGAAGAAAAGAGGTTTAAAACCACTTCCCGCCCAAGGACGTCATATGACGTCCTTAACTTTCAGTGGGAATATCCTCGTTTTCAGCCGGCGATTCCGTGCATCATAAGAACGATCACAGCGGCCGTTCCGCTGCTTGATCGTTCTTACAGGTGACGAGAGGGGACATCCACCGCCGCCGCCATCCGGTGCTTCTTCGGGCTCTCCCGTGCCATCGGAGACCCGAAGAAAGAATCGTCAGCCGCCAGATGACGAGCATAGAGATGTCCGGTGACCAGATGGTCTCTATGACCGTCAGAGGCCGTTATGACGTCACGTCCGGGCCGCGGATGTAAACAAAGCCGCGATCGCGGCTGGTAAGCATGAGATCGTGGGGTTTTTTTTTCCGATCTCATGCTTTCCAGCCTGGAGGAGAGATGTGGGGTATTATTGACCCCGCATCTCTCCATAAAGAGGACCTGGCACGAACGATTCCTATTACAAGGGATGTTTACATTCCTTGTAATAGGAATAAAAGTGATCAAAAAAAAAAAAATGTTGTACAAGAAAGTAAAAATAAAAAAAAATAAAAAATAAATTAATGTAAAACGCCCCTGTCCCCGTTAGCTTGCGCTCAGAAGCGAACGCACACGTTAGTCCCGCCCACATATGTAAACGCCATTCAAACCACACATGTGAGGTATCGCCGCGTGCGTTAGAGCGCGAGCGACAATTCTAGCACTAGACATCCTCTGTAACTCTAAACATGTAACCTGTAAAAAATTTTAACGCGTTGCCTATGGAGATTTTTAAGTACTGCAGTTTGGCATCATTCCATGAGTGTGTGCAACTTTAAAGCGTGGCATGTTGGGTATTTATTTACTCAGCATAACACCATCTTTCACATTATATAAAAAAATTGGGCTAACTTTCATGAAACTTCCCAAAAAAACGCTTGAAAAATTGTTGCGCAAATGCCGTGTGAGATAAAAAGTTGCAATGACCGCCAATTTATTCCCTAGGCCGGTGTCTGCTAAAAAATATATATATCTATATGTAATGTTTGGAGGTTCTGAGCAATTTTCTAGCAAAATAAATTATGATTTTTACATGTAGGAGAGGAGTGCCAGAATAGGCCCGGTATGGAAGTGGTTAGCGACAAGGATGTGGAATTCCCTTCCACAGGCGGTGGTATCAGCGGGGAGCATCGATAGTTTCAAGAAACTATTAGATAAGCACCTGAACGACCGCAACATACAGGGATATACAATGTAATACTGACACATAATCACACATAGGTTGGACTTGATGGACTTGTGTCTTTTTTCGACCTCACCTACTATGTAACTATAAAATTCTGTCCTGCAACGCAGATTTTTTTTTTTTTCGTTTTTGTTTACTGATCTACTATATACAGAGCATCCGGAAAGTATTCACAGCACTTCACTTTTTCCACATTTTGTTATGTTACAGGCAGGGCTGGCGCCAGCATAGGACCCCTTTCACACTGAGGCAGTTTTCAGGCGTTTTAGCGCTAGAAATAGCGCCTAAAAACTGCCGCCCGAGTGCTTTCACACTGGGGCGGTGCGCTCGTGGGACATTAGAAAAAGTCCTGCAAGACGCATCTTTGGGGCAGTTTGGGAGCGGTTGTTTAGGTCTCCCAAAATGTCCCCTGCCCATTGCAATGAAGGGGCAGCGCTTCAGAAGCGCCTGTAAAAGCAATTAGGAAGCGCCACAACACCTGTGTTTTTAACGCCTTCTTTGGAATTAAAAGCACCCCCCCAAGCAGCTGAAAAGTGCCACTTAAACAGCAGTAAAGCGCCGCTAAAACAAAATGGCGCTTTACCACTAACGCACAGGCGGCCCCAGTGTGAAAGGGGTTCAGGGCAGCCAAGATGGTCGCCTGAGGAGGCCGGAGGGGGGGGGGTAGGGGGGTGCTAAAGCCAGGGCTTCCCCAAGAGTTGCTCTTGCCGTCGGCCGGTGTTCCGTCAGATTAGGCGAACCGTCAGAATTGGTAACGGAAGGGACGTTCCGTCGCCGCCATCTTGCTACACCCCACACTACTCCACAGTAAGAGGACATCTTGTTACACCCACGGGAGTTTTGTATTTCACACTTATTTTTCACAGTAAACGGAATTTATACGGTCAAATAAGTATTTAGACAACCGACAGACTGTTTAGATGTTGAATTTTAAAAGCAGCGGCAAACCTGCTGATCTCACAGGTTTGCTAATCTGACAGAACACCGCTTCTTTTATAATTCAACATGTAAACAGTCCGATGGATTTCTAAATATTGTATTTGAGGATATAAGCTCAGTTTACTGTTAAAAATAACTGTGAAATGCAAAACTCCAGTAGGTGTAACAAGATGTCCCCTCCCCCTTCTCGGTGTATCCTTACTGTGGAGGAGTGCAGGGTGTAGCAAGATGGTGGCGACAGAACGTCACTTCGGTTACCAATTCTGACGGGTCGCCATATCTGACGAAACACTGGCCCTGCTCACACAGCACCTGTACCCAGCCCAGCTCAGTACACTGACAGGAGGCGGCGCAGCACAGCCCCAGCCGGGCGCTGTTTACTTCACCAGCTTGCATCCCCTTACTACAGTCCTGGTCCTGCCTACTGCACTCCTAGTCCTCTGCCAACTGCAGCACAGAGCGACACTGTTACTTGGGCAACCGCAGTTCGTTCGAAATAACGTGCCCGGGTTTTAGGAAGTCTGAAACCCGGACGCACAATTCCAAACCTGGACTGTCCCGGTGAATCCCGGACGGGTGGCAACCCTAGGTAAATAATTTGTTAAAATTCTAACACCCAGCATTTGTAGATTACAACTTTTCAAGCTGCTGACTCCTGCTCTCAGTGCTGCTTCCCTGAACGTCCAGTCTTCACAGGAAATGGTTAAGAGTGGACAGTGCAGCCTTGAGTCTGTGTGTTAATTTGCATAAGAAAGAAGAGGAAGAAGGAGGAGCAGGGAAGTGCTTTGCCATCCTGGGCTACAGGGCTGTATGTTTCTGTTGATATGCACACTGTAGGGAGGTACAACTCTAGTTGCTGTTTGCAAACATGGCTCAATAGCAAGTGAAAGGAGCTACCCTGAAACTAGAAACCTGGGGCAGAGGTCATGGCACCAGCCTAAACTGGAACATAGGCAAGGATTAAAAAAAAAAAAAGCTGCATACTCCTTATGCGATTTTACATGTTTTCCCTGTGCCTGCCTGGGTTTCCTCTCACACTCCAAAGACGTGCTGGCTCCTGTCTAAATCGGCCCTAATATGAATGAATGTGAGTTAGGGACCTAATGTCCCGTACACACGGTCGGATTTTCCGTGGAAAATGTGTGATAGGACCTTGTTGTTGGAAATTCCGACCGTGTGTAGGCTCCATCACACATTTTCCATCGGATTTTCCGACACACAAAGTTTGAGAGCAGGCTATAAAATTTTCCGACAACAAAATCCGTTGTCGGAAATTCCGATGGTGTGTACACAAATCCGACGCACAAAGTGCCACGCATGCTCAAAATAAATAAACAGATGAAAGCTATTGGCTACTGCCCCGTTTATAGTCCCGACGTACGTGTTTTACGTCACCGCGTTCAGAACGATCGGATTTTCCGACAACTTTGTGTGAGCGTGTGTATGCAAGACAAGTTTGAGCCAACATCCGTAGGAAAAAATCCATGGATTTTGTTGTCGGAATGTCCGAACAAAGTCCGACCGTGTGTACGGGGCACTAGATTGTAAGCTCCTTGAGGGCAGGAACTGATGTGAATGTACAGTATATACAGTATCTCACAAAAGTAAGTACACCCTCACATTTTTGTAAATATTGTATTCTACCTTTTTCATGTGACATACATGTATACAGCTTGTATAACAGTGTAAATTTGCTGTCCCCTCAAAATAACTCAACACACAGCCATTAATGTCTAAACCGCTGGCAACAAAAAAGTGAGTACACCCCTAAGTGAAAATGTCCAAATTGGGCCCAGTTAGCCATTTTCCCTCCCCGGTGTCATGTGACTCATTCGTGTTACAAGGTTTCAGGTGTGAATGGGGAGCAGGTGTGTTAAATTTGGTGTTATCGCTCTCACTCTCTCATACTGGTCACTGGAAGTTCAACATGGCACCTCATGGCAAAAGAACTCGCTGAGGATCTGAAAAGCGGGCACGCGCACGCGTGATTTACTATGTTGTCCTGCTCTGTTTCTCTGTGTGGAGGTGGCCATTTTGAAAGAGGCAGGGCTTTGCTTCCTCATGTTTTCAGCAAGCAGAACACTGAGCAGCACAGTAGAGGCATCACCAAACCTTGCTCTCCTGAGGCTTACAGACAACAGTAGATTTACAGTAATACAGCTTGGCCTTGGGGGTCATCCAAAACAAAATTCTGACATTAAAAGTCAGAATTCTTCTGAGATTTAACCACTTAGGACCGGAAGATTTTCCTGCTTAATGACCAGGCCATTTTTTTGTGATGCGGCACTGCGTTGCTTTAACTGGCAATTGCGCGGTCATGCAATGCTGTACACAAAAAAATTGACGTCCTTCTTTTCCCCACAAATAGAGCTTTCTTTTGGTGGTATTTGATCACCTCTGCGGTTTTTATTTTTTGGGCTATAAACAAAAAAAGAGCGACAATTTAGAAAAAAAACAAACAATATTTTTTAATTTTTGCTATAATAAATATCCCCAAAAATGTTTTTAAAAACGAATTTCTTCATCACTTTAGGTCAATATATATTCTTCTACATATTTTCGGTAAAAAAAAAAAATCGCAATAAGTGTATATTTTGTGCAAAAGTTATAGAGTCCACAAACTATGGGAAAGATTTATGGCACTTTAATGGCATTTTTATTATTATTATTTTTTTTTTTTTTTTACTAGTAATGGTGGTGATCTGTGAGTTTTAGCGGTACTGCGATATTGCGGCTGACAGATCGGACACTTTTGACACATTTTTGGGACCACTGACATTTATACTGCGATCAGTGCTATAAAAATGCATCGATTACTGTAAATGTCACTGGCAGGGAATGGTGTTAACACTAGGGGGCGATCAAGGGGTTAAGTGTGTTCCCTAGGTGTATTTCTAACTGTGGGGGGATGGGACTGACTAGAGAAAGAGCCAGATTGTGGTTCCTACTTAGTAGGAACAGACAATCTGTATCTCCTCCCCTGTCAGAACAGGGATTTGTGCGTTTACACACACAAATCCCCATTCCTGCTCTCATACCTGCGATTTGAGAGATCAAATCGCATGACAAGTCACAGCCAATTGGAGGCAATGGCACTGTTCCAATTGGTGCAACATCAATTTTGCGGCACCGCACTGATTTGCAAAAGTAGTTCCTGCACTCGTTTTTCCGATTTCAGGCGCGACTTCAATAGACATCTGTGCATGAAGACACACAGATATCTATCAAGTAGCACCTGAAATCGCACTGACCTTGCTACTTTGAAATCGCACTGCTTCAAGTGAAGTAGTGCGATTTCAAAGTAGCATCAATGTGAACCAGGGCTAAAAGTCAGAATTCTGAGTTTCAAAGTTAGAAATACTCCTGTAATACTCCTGTAACACTCCTTTTATACCCTGTAATCTCAAAATTCTTACTTTGGATCTCTGAATTCTGACCTTGGATCTCTGAATTCTGACCTTGGATCTCTGAATTCTGACCTTGGATCTCTGAATTCTGACCTTGGATCTCTGAATTCTGACCTTGGATCTCTGAATTCTGACTTTGGATCTCTGAATTCTGACCTTGGAGCTCTGAATTCTGACCTTGGAGCTCTGAATTCTGACCTTGGATCTCTAAATTCTGACCTTGGATCTCTGAATTCTGACCTTGGATCTCTGAATTCTGACCTTGGATCTCTGAATTCTGACCTTGGATCTCTGAATTCTGACCTTGGATCTCTGAATTCTGACCTTGGATCTCTGAATTCTGACTTTGGATCTCTGAATTCTGACCTTGGAGCTCTGAATTCTGACCTTGGAGCTCTGAATTCTGACCTTGGATCTCTAAATTCTGACCTAGGATCTCTGAATTCTGACCTTGGATCTCTGAATTCTGACCTTGGATCTCTGAATTCTGACCTTGGATCTCTGAATTCTGACCTTGGATCTCTAAATTCTGACTTTGGATCTCTGAATTCTGACCTTGGATCTCTGAATTCTGACTTTGGATCTCTGAATTCTGATCTTGGATCTCTGAATTCTGACCTTGGATCTCTAAATTCTGACCTTGGATCTCTAAATTCTGACCTTGGATCTCTGAATTCTGACCTTGGATCTCTGAATTCTGACCTTGGATCTCTGAATTCTGACCTTGGATCTCTGAATTCTGACCTTGGATCTCTGAATTCTGACCTTGGATCTCTGAATTCTGACCTTGGATCTCTGAATTCTGACTTTGGATCTCTGAATTCTGACCTTGGAGCTCTGAATTCTGACCTTGGATCTCTGAATTCTGACTTTGGATCTCTGAATTCTGACCTTGGAGCTCTGAATTCTGACTTTGGATCTCTGAATTCTGACCTTGGATCTCTGAATTCTGACTTTGGATCTCTGAATTCTGACCTTGGATTTCTGAATTCTGACTTTGGATCTCTGAATTCTGACCTTGGATCTCTGAATTCTGACCTTGGATCTCTGAATTCTGACTTTGAAACTCAGAATTCCAACTTTGAATGTTTGAATTTTGACTTTGAAAGTCAGAATTCTGATTTTTAATCTCAACCAATAGTCAAAATTTTGCTTAATAAATTTAAGGATCCCCCAGGGCTCTTCCACCTGTCTGGTCACTTTGGAAGAGTCAATTCTGATTTTCATATCTAACAATACTCCTGTAAGTAACACTTCTTTTATTCCCTGTAATCTCAGAATTCTGACTTTGAATCTCAGAATTCTGTCTTTGAATCCTGGAATTCTGACTTTAAATCCCGGAATTCTGACTTTGAATCCCGGAATTCTGACTTTGAATCTTTTAATTTGAATGTGATTATGACTGCTAATCTCAGAATTTTTACTTTGAATCTCAGAGTTCTGACTTGAAACTCAGAATTCAGATTTTTATTCTCAGTCAACAGTGAAAATTTTGCTTAATACATTTCAGGATGGCCCCAGGGCTTTTCCATCTCTGAACATGCTAACAAATCTGATTACTTAGGAAGACTCAATTCCCTAGCTTAGCCACCTTCTTCCTTGGGCATAATATCCCTCTCCACTTCTTTTCCTTTCTTTAAAGCGGAGCTCCACCCAAAAGGGGAAGCTCGGATTGTTTGCTTCCTCCCCTCCTCTGCTGCCACATTTGGCACCTTTCGGGTGGGAGCGGATACCTGTCAAAACCAGGAATCCGCTCCCACTTCAGCATAAGCCCCTCCTCCCCCCGCTGCCTTCTGGGAAACACACAGGTCCTAGAAGACAGCGGGACCGTTCAGAAAGTGCAGCGTGACTCGCGCATGCGCAGTAGGAAACAGACTGTGAAGCTGCATGGCTTTACTTCCTGTTTTCCTTAGTAAGGATGGCGGCGTCTGCACCCGGAGCCGATGGACAGATCGGCTAGGGGTGCCGACATCGCGGGCTACCTGGACAGGTAAATGTCCTTATATTAACCACTTACAGACCGCCCGCCGCCGTACTTTGACATTAAGGGCACTGCCACACCGAGGAGGTAGGGGGCGGCATCGGTAAAGCGTCGCTAGTTTTAGCAGCGCTTTACCGCTGTGTGGGCGGCACTTTGCCGCCACTAGCGGTGTGCTAAGTGCCGCTTAAAAAGGGGGTTAAAAGCACCCGCAAAGCACCGCTGCCACTTCGGCAGCGCTGCCCATTGATTTCAACTTTTTAGACTTTTATTAAACGTCACGCGAGCGCACCGATCCAGTGTGAAAGCATACAGGCTTTCACACTGGAGTGACAGGAGAGGCGCTTTACAGGCACTTTGCAGGTGCTATTTTTAGCGCTAAAACGCCTGTAAAGTGTCTCAGTGTGAAAGTGGCCTAAATACCATTGTTATGGCAGCAGATACAGTAGGTGCCATAACCCTGGTATTTTTTTAAACGGGGCCCTGTCCAGCCGTGCTCGCGAAGCGAATGCATAGGTAAGTCGCACCCACATATGTAAACAGTGTTCAAACCACACATGTGAGATATCGCCGCAATCGTTACAGTAAGAGCAATAATTCTAGCAAAAGACCTCCTCTGTAACTCAAAACTGGTAACCTATAGAAATTTTTAAACGTCGCCTGTGGAGATTTTTAAGTGTCAAAGTTTGTCGCCATTCCACGAGCGGGCGAAAGTTTGAAGCGTGACATGTTGGGTATCAATTTACTCGGCGTAACATTATCTTTCACAATTTAGAAAAAAATTGGTCTAACTGTACTGCTTTCTTACTTTTTTAACTTAAAAAATGTGAAATTTTTTTTTTTTTAAATTGCATTTGTAAGACCGCTGCGCAAATACGGTGTGACAAAGTATTGCAACGACCGTCTTTTTATTCTCTAGGGTGTCTGAAAAAATATATATATAATTTTGGGGGTACCAAGTAATTTTCTAGCAAAAAAAAAAAAACAATTTTAACTTGTAAACAAATGTGAAAAATAGGCTTGGTTCTTAAAGCGGAGTTCCACACAAAAATGGAACTTCCGCTTTTCGGAAGCCTCCCCCCCTCCGGTGTCACATTTGGCACCTTTCAGGGGGGAGGGGGGTGCAGATACCTGTCTAAGACAGGTATTTGCACCCACTTCCGGCATAGACTCCCATGGGAGTCTACGCCACTTCCCGTCCCTCCGCGCTGTCTCCTGGGAATCACACAGCTCCCAGGAGAGAGCGGGGACCACTAGGGACGCGCAGCGCGACTCGCGCATGCGCAGTAGGGAACGGGGAAGTGAAGCCGCAACGCTTCACTTCCTGATTCCCTCACCTAGGATGGCGGCGGCAGCTGCCGAGAACCGAGCGGGTTCTCGGCGTCCCCTGCCGACATCGCTGGACCCTGGGACAGGTAAGTGGCCATGTATTAAAAGTCAGCAGCTCCAGTATTTGTAGCTGCTGGCTTTTAATATTTTTTTTTTTTTGTCGGTGTGGGTGGACCCCCGCTTTAAGTAGTTAAAAGTCAGCAGCTACAGTATTTGTAGCTGCTGACTTTTTTTTTTGTACAGACTGGAGCTCCTCTTTAACATGCTATGTGGCCTCTCAGCGGATGGGTCTTAATACCGAGAGTGACGGAACCCCATAATCAATAGGAGTACGTCCATCGTATAAGCATCCCGTATCCGTTACCAGCACGATTTGGGGTTGTGTCAGTGGAGACCAAAGTCCCATCCACTACCACAGGAATTCCATCTGTTGTTAGTTGAGGGCAGAGACCAGCAGCACTCCGCCCTATAGCTAGCTCTTCTGCTGGGTTACTGTCAGTGGAGACCGCAGTCCCATCCACTGATATCAGCTCAAACTGCAGTTGTGAGGTGCCGATTGTATTCTCTCCCTGGAGCTCCTGCCGAGTTGATTGTTGTGGGCAGAGGTCAACAGCGCCATGCTCTGAAGCCAGCTTTTCTGCTGAAGGCTCGCCCGGGTTTTGTTCCTCCTCAGCAGAAAAGTTTATCAAATCCCCAGCCTATGGAACTGGTGTCTGGGGACAGAGGTTCCCAATCTCCAATGTCCGTAGAATGAAGAAGATGTTACTGGTGCTGGGCAGAGCTCAGTGATGTTCGGCCATGCTGCCAGCTCTGCTGCTAGAGGCTCACTAGGTTATTCCTTCTCTGCAGAAAAGTCTATGAAATCCCCAGTCTCTGGAACTGGTGTCTGGGGATAGAGGTTCACCATCTCCTGTCTATAGAACGAAGGAGATGTTACTGGTGCTAGGCCGAGGCTAGCAGAGCTCTGCCCTTTTGTTAGCACTTCAGTTTGAATTTCAGTAAATGTTACATGCTTCAAAGAAAAGTCAATTGAATCCCTACTTTCATTGATCTGTGGCTGGGGACTGAGGACAGCTTCCTCTTCTCCCGAGCCCTTCAACCGAATGGAAAGATGAGCCGGCTGCTCCATCTCCCATACCCTTGGGCGAACATATTCCACCATCCAGGGGAGTAGATAAGGGGGGGGGGGGTTAGGAGGTGTTGAACCCCTCCCCTCCAAGAGCAATTGTTAGTGGCACAGTGACAGCAGCTAGGCTGGTGGAGCTGTTGGAATACCAGCTTCGGAAGCCACGCAGCCTGTCTCCTGTCACCGCTGCAACCTGTCTCCTACACTTCCATAACAAAAGAAACCCGGGAATCCTTGGTGATGACAGGAGGGAGGGACTTTTGAGGAAGTTTCAGCTACTTATTGGCTGAGGAGGCAGCAGGGGGGCGGTGTAGCCTGTACAGGCTACACCGCCCCCCTGCTGCCTCCTCAGCCAATAAGTAGCTGAAACTTCCTCAAAAGTCCCTCCCTCCTGTAGGGACATCATCCGAGATCCCCCAATGCCGGTGTTCTGACATAAACTGTCCTCCTATCGGATAGTGTCCGCCCCATACTGCGCAGGCGCAGCGCTTGCGCAGTACGGAGGAGAAGGAGATGCCGAAAGTGTCCGAAGTTGATCAGCTGACCATCAGCTGTACACGGCGCTTGGGCACTTCTTAGCGATGGCTTTGTAAGAGGGCCCCTCGCGGGCTCGCTTCGCTCGCCACGCTTCGGGCACGGCCTCGCTTCGCTCGCCACGCTTCGGGCACGGCCTCGCTGCGCTTGGCAACTATTTATTCTAACTCTATGTCCACTTGGATAGTAGGGAATGAACCTGGACATAGGGTGAGAATAAAAGCGCAGGCGCCGTGCACAGCTGATGATCAGCTGTTGAACTTCGGAGACTTTCGGCGTCTCGTTTGTCCTCCGTACTGCGCCTGCGCAGTACAGGGCGGACACTATATGATAGGGGACTGTATTCAACAAGACACCGGCGGGCGGCTGCATGTTTTTTTTTTCCCCCCGCTGCCTTCTCATCCAAAACGCATGGTTCCACACTGCTACACTGGAAAAGACTTCTACCATCCCGCACCTGCATTACAGGAAACCCGCGGGATTAGAGGCAGCTCTGATAAAGAGGGGAGAACTGCACAGAAGTGCCTGAACTGCCTGCCATGAAGTTCCTCCACTGATCGAAGTGAGAGGGGAGGAGAGGTGTTTTGCCCAATAGAAATGAAGGAAACACAGAGCTTTTAGAAGTGCCTGTACCATCCCCCCCTTTAATTACAGCCATTGTAATGCCACTGATATTCCTGTCCTTTTTAACCACTTAATGGTGAAGATATTTGCCAGCACACCATGGAACGACATAAATAGCGCCCAAACGGGTAATTTATTGCATGATCACAACGTAAGGAAAGTGCAATGTTTCGGAGTCACGCAGGACCCCTTCGTCATCACATGCCTGACGAAGGGGTCCTGCGTGACTCTGAAACATTGCACTTTCCTTGTGTTGTGATCATGCAATAAATTACCCGTTTGGGCGCTATTTATGTCGTTCCATCGTGAAATATCTTCACTGTGACTTGAACCAGTATCCAGCTGGTTGTTGCTGCAGCACCCAAACTCGAGAGCTCATCCAGGAATGTGTGCGATGGGAATATGAAATATTACTTTTAACCACTTCAGTCCCGGACCGTTTGGCTGGCCAAAGACCAGAGCACTTTTTGCGATTCGGCACTGACAATTGCGCGGTCGTGCGACGTGGCTCCCAAACAAAATTGGCGTCCTTTTTTACCCACAAATAGAGCTTTCTTTTGGTGGTATTTGATCACCTCTGTGTTTTTTTTATTTTTTGGGCTATAAACAAAATAATAGCGACAATTTTGAAAAAAAAAAACGCATTATTTTTTACTTTTTGTTATAATAAATATCCCCCAAAAATGTATAAAAAAACCCATTTTTTTCCCCCTCAGTTTAGGCCGATACGTATTCTTCTACATATTTTTGGTTAAAAAAAAAAAAAAAATTGCAATAAGCGTTTGATTGGTTTGCGCAAACTTTATAGCGTTTACAATATAGGGGATAGTTTTATGGCATTTTTATTAATAATTTTTTTTTTTTCATTAGTAATGGTGGTGATCAGCGATTTTTATCGTGACTGCGACATTCTGGCGGACAGATCGGACACTTTTGTCGCGATTTTGGGACCATTCACATTTATACAGCGATCAGTGCAATTAAAAATGCACTGATTACTGTGTAAATGTGACTGTCAGTGAAGGGGGTTAACCACTAGGTGGCACTGTAGGGGTTAAGTGTGTCCTAGGGAGTGATTCTAACTGTGGGGGGGGGGGGGCGCGGTGTGTGAGACAACACTGATCACCGCTCCCGATTACAGGGAGCGGTGATCAGTGTCCTGTTACTAGGCAGAACGGGGAAATGCTTCTTTACATTAGCATTTCCTTGTTCTTCCTCTCCGTGAGACGATCGCGGGTATCCCCGCGGACATTGAGTCCGCGGGACCCGCGATCATGCTCACAAAGCTCGCGGCGTGCGCGTGCCCGCAAGCCTCCTCTTAAAGGGCAACATACAGGTATGAGATTCTGCCTGTACGTGCCCTTCTGCCGCAGTATATCTGCGTGAGGCGGTCGGGAAGCGGTTAACAGGGTAAGAGTAACCTGACACTTGTGCAGTATGCAAGTCAGCTTACTGTCACCATGTTAAAAAGGACAGGAATATTGGTGGCATTACAATGGCTGTTATTAGGCTGGGTTCACACAAGCCAAAACTCTGAAAAGCAGTCCAGAGTGGATCGCTTTTCAGAGTACGGTTAAGTGGATGCTGTCAGGTGTTCAGGAGGTGATCCTGTTGCCCCCTGAATGCCTGTGTTTTTTTTTGTTTTTTTTTTCAGAATGGAAGTTTGTAATGATGTTGATGCACCACGATCACAAGCCAAGTGTTTGGTTCACAGTTGTTGGTCAGCCCCATTGACTTGGGTGGCTTGATCATCTCAACATGCAGTGTTCAATTTTTTTTTTGCAGCTGTGACACAAATTGTGGCGGCCATGGCATGTGAACAGCACTCCTCCACCTAACCTCTAAAATACAGCTGGGTGGCCAGGGAGTAGTATAACTGGGGCTCGGCCACCTGTTTTTATTGCCCCACAACAGCCCACGCATGCTGTTACCACAAATTTTGCCACGCCCATGCAATGCCTCATACGTCTCTGGGTGCCCAAGAGGGGTCCCTGCCAGGTAGTCTGTGCAGGGCCTCGTGATTTCTAATGACATGCCTGCTAATAGGACACTGCAAGGGGAGAGAAGAACTCTGATTCGCTGCATTGGCAGTCTGATTTGGCCTCGTCCACTCGCAAAAAAGATATGCTGAAGCCTGTTTGACTCCTAGTTGTAGCACAGAAATTAAAGCATATTTTTGGGGTACAAGGGCTGTGATATATGCTATTGTATACACAGTGAGTGGGGTTTTAAGCCCCTCCCACTATTAGCACAATTTTCCACACACCCACAATTTCTTACTGGGTACCCAAGGTTGAACCCTCCCCAGGAAAAAAATATATATATACGGCCCTGCCTCCATCCAAGCTTGTCCTATGCAAAAACAGGTTCGTCCAGATGAGTTAAAACTTGCTGAATCCGCCATAATAGCTCCGCTTCCGTTTTCTTTTTTTTTTTTTTTTTCTTTTTATATATCTTTTTCTCTTCCTCCTCTCCTTTTTTCATTTTTATTTTCACATCCCATTATAATTTTTTTTTCTTAAGCTCAAAAATTGATGCTCTTCGTCACGGCCGATTGCCGTTTAAGGTATAATCCATCATCTACCAGTTACTACTTTCTCAAAGGTTTTGAAATCTGTATTGATTGCACAAAACTGCTTTTCTCAATTCTGTAAACAGACAACGTTGGATTGTAGTATTTACACTAATGCCCCGTACACACGGTCGGACTTTCCGACGGAAAATGTGCGATCGGAGCTTGTTGTCGGAAATTCCGACCGTGTGTGGGCTCCATCGGACATTTTCCATCGGATTTTCCGACACACAAAGTTTGAGAGCAGGCTATAAAATTTTCCGACAACAAAATCCGTTGTCGGAAATTCCGATCGTGTGTACACAAAACCGACGCACAAAGTGCCACGCATGCTCAGAATAAATTAAGAGACGAAAGCTATTGGCTACTGCCCCGTTTATAGTCCCGACGTACGTGTTTTACGTCACCGCGTTCAGAACGATCGGATTTTCCGACAACTTTGTGTGACCGTGTGTAGGCAAGACAAGTTTGAGCCAACATCCGTCGGAAAAAAATCCATGGATTTTGTTGTCGGAATGTCCGATCAATGTCCGACCGTGTGTACAGGGCATAACTGTTATTACCCTAACCGTTATATAGCATGGCGATTTGTCTACCTGTAATTGTCATCTTCTGTGCATCTGCCAATAAAAAAGATAATTAAAAAAAAAAGCTGATTTCAAATTTTTTTTTTATAAAAACACTGAATAATACAGCAAAATTTAGTTGTATTCATTTCAACTGATAATTATTTTTTGTAGATGGAGGGAAAGGTGTGGAGAGGCTTTAAATGTATAATGACACTATGCTTTGCAGTGAGCTTAGTACTTTGCCTTAGGCAACCAAATACTACAGATAATGAAGAAGACATGGGTGTAACTCAATGTAGCAAAGTCCCGGAGAGCCTGAGGCCTAATGGTGACCTCCAGAGTAAGGGAGAGCTGACATCCTTCAGTGTAGAGTGGGTTGCAAAGCATGGTGGGTGTAATGCAAGATGAAATGGTGGGCGCCAGACACTTTTAAAATGCAAAGAGACTTATTGTCTCTTGAACAGAACTGGGGGAGAGAGGGTTAGGGATAGGACACCCTAAAGTAGATGCAATGATAATTAGAAGACTTCTATAGAAAGACAGCTATACAGTGGAAGGCCTCCAGCCGGACACCACTTTTGTATAGGTAGCACCGCTGTCTCCTATGGCAACAGTCTTGTAGTAGTTGCTAATGGCAATTGTATTTAACTATCTGCAACACTTCTTCGCTTACTCCACAATCACTCACTGTGGGTCTTCACTCAGTAAACTCCCAGTCTTTCACTAGACTTCAGATCCAATAACCACGGGATCCCCTGAGCTCTTTCACTGTTAGCACTCAGTATCTTCCTCATGCGTCACCCCCTCTTCCCTGCTGGGTCCCTGGCTTGGCACTCACAGATACTCTTCAAGCATCACCCCTGCTGACACGCTATGTCCCTGGCTTGGCACTCACTGATGCTCCATAGGCATCACCTCTGCTGTCCCTCTGGGTCCCTGGCTTGGCACTTGCTGAGGTTTTCCCATTTCTTCACTGTCCCCGGGTGATGAGCAGTCTTCTCTGGTACTGTCCTCAGCTTACTCACAGTGGTCTCTGGTAACAAGGTGGATGGTCCCGTAGTGGTGACAGCTTCCCCTTTACCTCCAACCACAGCTGGTTCCCCATCCGGCTGAACCGCTACTTCTGGTTGGACTACAAGCCCACAGTTCCAACCCTGTGCTGCTCTCCTGCTCCTGGATAGGCCCTCAGACAGCCTAGCAGCCAGATGTCCCCGGGATAAGCCTCAGGCTTCCGGCCTAGCAGCCTGGGGCAGCATAACACACGCCCACCCAGACAGCCGTCCAGGTGGCACAGAACCCTGATCACCTGACTTCACCCAAATAAATAGGCTTTCCCAGCAGGCCAAGGGACTTAAAAGAAACCCCTGCCAATTGGATGAGACACCCCATTCATTCATAATCTGTCCTTGCTATGCCCTCGTCTTATCCAATGTCATTAGCTACCATGCCACCTAGAGACAGAAGAGAGAAGTGCAGCAATTCCAGAATTAGGGGGAAATCAATTGATCTCCTAACAATCAGCTAAGGCAACTATCGCCCGGCAACTAAATTTGATAGCAACCCTGCCTAAACTTCAGGGTGCTACATCATTTTATTAAAATTTTTATTATATAACCAGGTTATTTTTTAGACGTGCTCAAGTGAATCTACCATTCATCACTGCTGTCAAAGTAAGTGTTCTGAGGTCTGTGGGGTTGATTTACTAAACAAGGAGAGTGCAAAATCTGGTGCAGTTCTGCATAGAAACCAGCTGCTATTTTTTTTTGTCAAAGCTTAATTGAACAAGCTGAAGTTAGAAGCTGATTGGCTACCATGCACAGCTGCACCAGTTTTTGAACTCTCCAGTTTTAGTAAATAAACCCCAGTGTGTCGCACACATAGGATGCCAGCAGAATAATTTGATGGGGATCTTACCTCCATCAATGTTATATGGCCCTGAGGGAGGAATGGGAACCTTTGGCAAGATAAAAGTTGGGTGTTCCTAAAGCACAGGAAGCCTATTGGGATGCACCTTTCCCCAGTTGTCTTCCAGGACAGCCCATGAGAGATAGAACTCCTCCCACCAGGTTAGAAAACACATTGCCAGGTCAGAGCTCAAAAGGAGGTCCTCCGGGTGCTGACCTCAGTTTTTGTCCATCTAGAGGGGCATGTTGCCATTAGGAGCCAGCTGTCCTCGCATTTTTACCTAGTGGAGTTTTGTTGAGTCCGTGGGATCCCTGCTTGTTACGGGTAGGCAGTAACCTTGTGTAGCAGTCGGGGGAAGTAGAGCGTTTCTCCTTCTGGCCAGTGGTTGGTCCCTGCTTGACTGGAAGATGTCAGTGCCATTTAGGGGCAGAGTGATGTCAACCCTGGGTGCTGGAGGATTCAGTTCCACCCTCTTTATGGCACTATTCAGTCATTTGACATCCTAGAGCTACTCACATAGAAATAAAATCACCTCAACACTGTATGCATAAGCTGGTCCCAGGGTAGCACAGGCTGCTTCCAGGTTCTTGATGCGTAGTGACGTCACAAACGTTGGCCCCGCCCCACGCGTTTCGTCATAAATTATGTCATCCGGGGTATGGATTTTGTAAGTAGCGCGGCACTCTTTACTTTATGTGTGAATATTATAACTATTGATATCTAATGGTGTGCTAGCGGCTTTTTGGTTTTTTTTTCAACCCCCAGTTTCTCATTGTACTCATCCAACAGAAAACCTCCTACAAGCCACCAAACTAGAAATATTTAAAAGCCGGTACAATCTCTGCAAGACATCCATGTTACTCTGGCAACCCACCCAATTTGCACCAAACAAGAAGCGAAAACATTCAAAAGCTGGTACAATCTCCACTGGCAACCCACCTACAAGCCACCAAACAAGAGGCTGAAACATTCAAAACCTGGTATGATCTCCAATGTGCGTTCCTGTGACTGTTGCAATCCACCCACAAGCCAAGAAACAAAAATTGGAAACATTCAAAGGCCAGTACAATCTGTACATCCCTGAGGGTGGGCTGCCAAACCAACGGGGACACCGCCAGAGATTGTACCAGCTTTTGAACGTTTTTGGTGATCCTGCTACCCACAGTGCCTCCCTGAGTGCCGCCTCAACTGGCCTCATAGGAGACGCGACCCTGCCCTGATTCTACTCTACTTCCTACATTCAGCTTTCTCTGATCATAACCTTATTTATATTCGTTGGTCTGAATTTCCCAGCTTTTTGGCATTTATTTTTAAGCACCTGTCTGTCTGTAGAGTGAATTGTATTTGATAATTTTACCATTCAGTGCGGTTCCTGGGCCAAGCATTATGGAAGGGGAAAAAAAAATCACTCAATTTCCCTTTTTAAATATTTTATTTAACAAATTTACATTTATATCATGTTTTTTATATATGACATATGGTTTTGAGTGTCATTTTGTAGCCTTATTTGTAGGCACGGTAAAATACAAGCTGGTGGAGCCAGGGTGCCTGAGCTAAGTAATAATGTAGTCCATGAATATTTTTTTTCTCTGCAAGAAAATATATCCCTTTTCACAAAGAATTTGTCCTTAGGCTAAGCAGGCGGTTGAACCACATTTTTTCTGCCCCCCCCCCCTCCCTTAAGGCAGCTGAATGGGGTTATATACTTGCCAGGCCCCCAGCGCGGCAATAGTCATACACCTGTTGCATTCAGCAGGCAGTACCTCCTACAGAACATGACCCATTTAGGTGAGAAGGGTCATACTGCAAAAGAAAGGGACACAATGCCTCGCAGCCACCTCTGAAATGCGATCCATCTCAGATCACTCCTCAGAAGGAAAAGCTAATGTGGGCTGCCAACACTATAAACTCTACCCTGCAGCTGGCGACCTCTTTTTTTTACTTGGAAAAACCAACTTTATTGAGAAGAAATGCACATTACAACAAGTTTGGATACATATGTCAAATATGGTAATTAGAAACACATTCACCATGGTCCCATTGATCCAATCAATTCAGATAGGGAAAACAACATATTTCTATTGTAACAATATATTTTCGGTTCCTGGGAACCAGAACACAACCCATCATAAAGATGGAGGAATGAAGCTTTTGCCTAATGGTACATCTCTGGGGTGTGGTATAGTCAGCATATGGGCATGTTTCAGTTAAGTACAGGTCTCACCATCTCCCAACCACCTTTCCCACACTCTGGAGTATTTACGTGGACACCCTCCATGGCAATTGTTCCCAAACTCCTGTCCTCGGACCCACTAACAGGCCAGGTTTGCACGATAACTGAAATACATCACAGGTAATTTCCTGCTCAGTGATTGCAGTATTCTAGTCTGCATCTCCCCAAGGTAATACCTAAAACCTGGCCTGTTAGTGGGTCCTGAGGACAGGAGTTGAGAACCACTGCTCTATGGGTATAGATCAGTTTCTTAAATGGAAGAGTATCATTGACAACTCTTCCAGTTCTGAATTGTGTGGGGGGCATGCCTGCATCCATGACCAGGCCACAACCTTCCATGCCAAAAAGAGAGTCTCATATATAAGTATGGCCAGAAATTTTTCTCTCTCTGCATCTGGCAATAAGCCCAGCGGACATAGTTTCGGGTCCAGAACCACGGGAGACCCCATTTTATCATGTAGGAAGTGGACAACTTGAAGCCAGTACGTTTGCATATTGGGACAGTTCCATATCAGATGACAGAATGCACCGGGGTTGAGGCACACAGGGGGCATGATGGATTGTGTGTAGGTTGAAAACGAGCTAACCTTTGTGGTATCAAGTAAGCTCTGCGTACAATATATAGTTGTGTTAACCTATCCGATAGTTTAGGAGATGCTGTTTTAACAGCCTCAAGAATTTCTTCCCAGTCTGAGTGATTAATCCTGCTCCCATGCCATTTAAGCCCTATGACATAATGCCATGACACTTGGAAGTCTAATGGTAAAGAGTGGAAATGAGCTTAGAAAGCTCCATGCCCAAAATAATATTCAGGAAGAGGGGGGGGGGAGGTGTCCAGTGTGACTGCAAGATTCGTAAGCTGGGTCCGCAGTGCATGGCGAAGCTGTAAGTATCTAAACAGTAGATGGTTTGAAAGGAAAAATTCATCTTTAAGTGACTGGAACGTTTTAGGCCCAGACGCAGTCATGACTTGGTGTAGGTAGATCACACCATAGGAGGCCCATATGTTAGGGTCCGGAATGGTGCGCAATTCTGGCATGTGGGCGTTGAGCCATAATGGGGTGTAATAGTGGAACTGACTGATGTTTTGTCTCTTTAAGGTGATTCCCCATACCCTTTGATGATGCAGAAGCATCCCGTCATTATACTGGGGGGGGGATCTTCGTTGTGTTTGTCCCCCTCGTAGAATGGCTTGAATAGGAGTATATGCTGGATGACCGGAACCGTCGCAAACCAGGGATCTATATCACTGTAGCTCAGACTCAACCTTGTGGACAGCCTTCCCAGAAGAGTTGAAGCTGTTATAGATGCAAAGGGTGGGCCAACTCAATATTGAACCCTACGGACTAAGACTGGGATGCCATAAAGTTCATGTGCGTGTAAAGGCAAGTGTCCCGATACTTTTGACAATATAGTGTACTTTTGCTAAAAGGTGTCCCTTGTTTCAACTCTTCTGGGAAGGCTGTCCACAAGGTTTAGGAGTGTGTCTATGGGAAAGTTTGACCATTCTTCCAGAAGAGCATTTGTAAGGTCAGGCATGATGTTGGACGAGAAGGCCTGGCTCACAGTCTCCGCTCAAATTCATCCCAAAGGTGTTCTATCGGGTTGAGGTCAGGACTCTGTGCAGGCCAGTCATGTTCCTCTCCCCCAAACTCGTTCATCCATGTCTTTATGGACCTTGATTTGTGCACTGGTCCAAATCATTTGGTGCAGGGGGGATTATGACAATAAAGTGTATGTAGGCATAGGACACATACCCTTCCACACCCCTCTCAAAGGAAAATTATACAAAAAAAAAGGATTGGTTAAACCCACAAGTGCTTTCTTAGTACTACTATTTCTTTATATTGTCTTCTGAAATTTACAAATGCAGCAATTTAGAAATTGGATAAAAGGTTTAGCACTGGGAAAAACTTTTTTATAGATAAATAGTGCATTTTATATAAAACTATATAGATCAGACCAAAATGAGGGTCAAATGAGGAGGAAAGAGGGACAGAGGGACTTTGTTCCAAATGAGGGACAGTCCCTTGAAATCAGGGACAGGCCCCTTTCACACTTATACGACTTCAAAGTCACGCGATTTTACCACGATTTTGTGGCCGCTATTTTGCCGCGATTTTACCGCGATTTTGTCGCGATTTTGCCGCGATTTGGGAGCAGTACTACTTTGTACGACTTTGCCACAACTTTGGCATTAACCATTCTCAGCTTGTGCTTACAAAGTAGTGCTGAAATTGTGTCTATATTATTCAGGTACGATTTGCATGCTACTTGAGGGTTTAACATTGAGGTCTATGGAGTGCAAATCGTATGGAAGTTGGACCAAAGTAGTGCAGGGACTACTTTGAAGTCGGCACGACTTAAAGTCCTGCCAATATGAATGGTGGTCATTGAAAATCATGGAGAATGACTTATCATACGATTTTGCAGTACAAAATTGTGGGACAAGTCGTATAAGTGTGAAAGGGGCCTAAGGATGGGCTCGGGCGTGTTTGCACACTCCACGTGCAGAGCCCACCAGGAAGTTGGCACGGCGCTGCGCTAATCACAGGCAGTGAGACATTTCCCGATCCCTGCAGCCGCACATCGGGAAAATGACTCACTGCTTGTGATTAGCGCAGCGCCGTGCCGACTTCCTGGCGGGCTCTGCACGTGGAGTGTGTGAACACGCCGAGCTCATCCTTAGTTGGGAGCTATGTCTACCAGGCCTAACAGACCTCTATAGATGGTCTTATAGCGATCATCGTGACCGACCCAACCATAGGCGTGCGCACAGGGTGTGCCAGGTGTGCCCAGGCACACCCTAATCACCCGGTGCAGCACAGATCCCCTCTACTGCCCTGGTTCCCTTCCCCCCGCAGCACTGCAGGCTTCCCCCCTCTCCCCTCCCACTGGCTGTTACTGAGGGGATGTTTCAAGATGAGTGGGAGAAGGGGCTGGTAAATATGTACTTTACTGGCCCCTTCCCTTTCTGAATGAACATGGTGAGTGATATTTAGTGTGTTTTTGAGCTTTGGGGTGCACACCCTAGTGCAATAGACTGCGCACACCTATGGACCCAACACAGTCCACCACCTCCACCCAGAACTGCCGGACAGGGCCGGTGCTACCACTAGGCAAACTAGGCAGCCGCCTAGGGAGCACTGCTGCTGGGGGGGCGCCCGGGTGCTGGGGAACCTACTCTCTTCTCTCTGCAGCAAGCAACTAAGTCTCAGCATCAGCAGGCTGCCGCTGCTCTGTTCGCACATAGTGTCAGAGGCGCAACGGCGGTGAAGGACTGTGTCTGTGTTCTGACTCCCGAATGAATTGAAGCAGGCAAACATTGATTGATGGGTGCTGGTGAGGCTGCATTTGATGGGCGCAGGTGAGGTAAGGCTTCATTTGATGGGCGCTGGTGAGGCTGCATTTGATGGGCGCTGGTGAGGCTGCATTTGATGGGCGCTGGTGAGGCTGCATTTGATGGGCGCTGGTGAGGCTGCATTTGATGGGCGCTGGTGAGGCTGCATTGATGGGCACTGGTGAGGCTGCATTGATGGGCGCTGCTAGGCTGCATTTGATGGGCGCTTCATTAAAAAGGTGGGGTATACAAGGGCATGGCAAAGGGGGTGGAGTCAGGGGTGGAGCCAGGGGAGGGGCGGTAAAATGAGGTTTCGCCTAGGGTGTCCACAAACCTTGCACCAGCTCTGCTGTCGGATGTGCGGGCAATGCCATAAAATGTGAGACCCCTGATATTTAATGCAACCCGCCAAAACAGCGTTAAAAAAAATGTAAATGCCATTTCTAGCCCAGCCATCCCAATGTGCGTTTCTCTTACTTACCTCGTCCACAGAGGTTTAAAATCTTGTCAGTTTATTTGAATTTTAAAAATGATTTTCAGATTCCATTCACTTCCTGTTAGGTCATCTCCAAGAAGCCTTCACTTCCTTGTTGCATCACAGAATAGGGTGTGATGGGATATATTCACCGCACTGAACCATACCTCCCTCATTACAATACCTTCTTCTACCCATCCTATAATAGGTGTGCGCAGCCTCTTGTATTAGGGTGTGCACCCCAAAGCTCGAATACATATGCATGTGTTTATGTACTGATGGTGTCAGTAGGGCAGTGGACACTGTCAGTAGTTTTATTTTTATTCTTTTTAAATTATTTTATTTTGTAACATTTTTTTTTGTAATGAATTATCAGTGCTCTAAACAGGGGGGAATATGCACCACACAAGGCGATTAGGGTGTGCCACCTGGCACACCCTGTGCGCACGCCTATAACTTAGGCCCTGCTGGACTCGTGGCAAAAAGGCCTACATTCATGGTTTGGCAGATGTAACTTGATCAAAATGTGCATCCTACCCAAATTTCTATATTTACTACAAACACTCCCAATCTCAATCCCCTCACAGTTCTTTAAAAAAGTACACGCGCAATTTAATACCTTTATCTGGGCAAACAAGAAACCACGCTTATCCCGTACCCTTCTGTCCCTCCCCAAGTTAAATGGGGGTTTGGCGGTTCCCGATGTAAGGATATATTATTAGGCTGCCCATTTGGGCAGGGTCATTGATTGGTGCCGTCACCAGGAATCTAAGTTATGGACACGTTTGGAACAAGCCCAAACACGAATCCCGCTAGGAAGTGAACACTTGCCACCAAATCCAAAGAAACACCCAACTATAGGTACAACAATCCGCGTTGGCTCACAAGCATGTTTTACACACTTGCTCTCCACGACCGAATCACCATTATTTCCCATTATAGGAAACCCCCAATTCTCTCCCGGGATGGATCCCCAAATCAGAGACAAGCTTTACACAGCTAACCGCACAAGGGCACAACATTTTTTGATAAACGGATCTTGGGCCTCGATTGAAACACTTACAGGTGCCACAGGGCCATTTAAGCTGCCGTTCTGGACTGCTCTCCAATTAAGACACTTCCTCACGTCTCTACCTAACCCACAATGTTTTAATAAGCCATTAACAACATTTGAGGAACTATGTGTGACAGAGGACACCCTTCCGAAGGTGCTGTCCCTGATGTATTGCCTCTTGATCTCTCCGGCAGAGGACATGACGTTGAACTTCATCAGTAAGTGGGAAAAGGACCTGGACCGCACTTTTACGCCGGGCCCAGGTTCAACGCATAATTATGTTCACCTCAAAATCCTCCATCTCTACCAAAGTACAGGAAACAAATTACAAGATCCTAACAAGGTGGTACCTCACCCCCACATGCTTTACATATCCGATACCCAGAGACGTTGGAAATCTGCTGGAGATGTCCATACCTCCCAATGTTTTGAGATGGGAATGAGGGACACCTATAAGCAAAGATATGTAGGCATAAGACACACCCCCGGTCACGCCTCCTTAAAGGAGAATTAAACAAAAAGAGGATTAGTTAAACCCACAAGTGCTCTTTTTTTTTTACCACTACTATTGCTTTATATTGGCTTTTGAAATTTGCAAATGCAACAATTTAAAAATTGGATGAAAGGTTTAGCACTGGGAAACACTTTTTGAAAGCTAAAATGTGCATTTTATATACAACTATATAGATCAGATCAAAATGAGGGACAAATGAGGAGTAAAGAGGGACAGAGGGACCTTGTTCCAAATCAGGGACAGTCCCTCGAAATCAGGGACAGTTGGGAGCTATGGATGTCTAAGACATTGAGGCACGATATTACATGTGTTTTGGTCCTGCCCTAAACTTACGTTTTTCTGGACCAAAATTAGAGAAATCATTCAGGAAATTTACAGAGTACAATATCCCGGAGGATCCGGCCTTCTTCTTATTACATGTATCTACCATATCGGCAAAATTATACAAGAAGTCAATTGTGCGTCATCTATTAAATGCTGCCAAAGCATGTATCCCACTTTGCTGGAAAAACCATACACCGCCAACAGTAGCAAATTGGATTCAGAGGGTAGAAGATATCAGTAAGCTGGAAGACCTGGTGCTTTCTGCGAGAAACCAACAAGAAAAATATGACAAGACATGGGCATTATGGGAACAATTCATTCTCTCCCCAGAGGGCACTGCCCTCAGAACTTCCTGATAGATCAGATACCTTAGGTGCATCCAAACCTCGGGGCTGTCTTGACTCAGCCAGGGCCCTAGCCTGTCCCACTCTCATAATCTACCCTTTGCCCTCCTCTATTCATTCTACCCCCCCCCCCAACTTTTTCCCCTGTGTCTCCCCCCCCCCCTCTTATTTTCCCTTCCTTGGGTTGTTAATGCAAGCGCACAAATAGTACACTAGCTGGAGGATGGAGATGGAGAAAGAAGGAGGGAATAGGTTAGTAAATGTGTAAGTAGAAGAAAGGACCCTAGGGCTATTTACCTTATCCCTTGGACCAGGGTTTCTCAACTCCAGTCCTCAAGGCGCCCCAACAGGTCATGTTTTCAGGATTTCCATTATTTTTCACAGGTGATTTGATCAGTTTCACCGCCTTAGTAATTACCACAGCCGTTTCATCTAATGGAAATCCTGAAAACATGACCTGTTGGGGCGCCTTGAGGACTGGAGTTGAGAAACACTGCCTTGGACAGATAAATATACATATGTAATGTTCAGATTAATGGATACTTCATCATCTCATATCAACCTACCAGAGATGTAATATCAGTAATGAAACTGTATGATCACATGTATATCTGAAACCTGCTGCTCCTCCTATCTATATAATTGTTTATTATGGTGATGCTGTGTGCTTGTATTGCATTGTCTTGCCCACGTTGGGCATAATAAAAACATTTATATTTGAAAAGAAAAGGGCCGCCCTGCCGCAGTATATGTACGTGGGGTGGTCCTTAAGCGGTTAAAAACGCATGTCCAATGCCACATTTTGAAGCAAATGTAAAGGAGCCCTAATACTACACACCCAACATGTACACCAATTATCTCTATCCCTCTGCTGGAGCTCAGGGCATGTTAATACAGCCAGAAGTCGATATCTCATCCCCCAATCTCTTCATAATAATTCAATTCACGGGAGATTATCGCAGTACAAGTGACACTTGTGTTTCATATTGTACTAGCTACGCCTCTGCAGAAACGTTTGCTGCAGTAATTAACAAAGGTCTAAAGTTATAACTTGCTGGAGGACTTTAATTTTATCCACAGATCTTCTTCCAGCTGGTGGGAGTCAAATCCAGGACAGGTGAACATTCCTGGCAACCGGAGGAGCCAAGATCCCGTGGGGGGAAATACTATCTGCATCAATGGAGTCCAGCAAATGTTTCATATCTCATTTAATTCTGGCTAACGGGCAGTCTAGAAAGTAATTGAGATTTAAACGGCACTAATGTCCCAGGGGAAACGTTTGTGCTGGGGTGTGTTTTCCTGCAAACCTGAGACCAAAAATGTAATATAGTGCAGCCTACCAGTCCCTAGATGTGGTGGCTGCATTTCTTTTCTTTTTTTCCAGATTTTTTTTTCTTTATTTATACCTGGTAATCCTGCCACTAACACACACACGGGGGGTTGATTTACAAAATCTGATGCAGCTGTGCATGGTAGCTAATCAGATTCTAACTTCAGCTTGTTCAATTAACCGCTTGCCGACCAGCCGCCGTTGTTATACGGCGACAGGTCGGCTCTCCTGCGCAAATCTCTGTAGCTAAACGGCGGCTCGCGCAGGCGCAATAGCAGGCGGGCGCACGCTCTCGCCTGCTGCACGCTGCGGGAGTATGGGCCGAGCGGACTCGATGTCTGCCGGCGACCCACGACGCCTATTACAGAGGCAGAACGGGGAACTGGTTTTGTAAACAAGGCGATTCCCTGTTCTGACAGGTAACATGGCAGGGATCTCCTGTTCCCAGTGATCGTAAACAGTGATGTCTGTCATGTCTCTACATATTATAGTTATAGCTTCTACAAAATTGGGGATAGATTTATGGCATTTTTATTTTATTTTTTCACTAGTAATGGCGGCGATCTGTGATTTTTAGCGGCGGACAGATCGGGCACTTTTTTGGGACCATTGACATTTATACAGTGATCAGGGCTAAAAATAGCCACTGATTACTGTATAAATGTCACTGGCAGGGAAGGTTTTAACACTAGGGGGCGATCAAGAGGTTAACAGTGATCCTCATGTGTGTTCTAACTCTGGGGGGAATGTGGCTGACTAGAGGAGGAGAGAGATCGTTGTTTCTACTTAGAAGGAACACACGATCTGTCTCCTCTCCCCTGGCAGAACTGGGATTTGTGTGTTTACACACGCAGATCCTGGTTCTCGCTCTGTCACAAGTGATTGCGGGAGCCCGGTGGTCATTGCACCCTCCGGGCATGCGCATCGGCTCCGGGGACACGTTGCGGGCGCGCCTGCTGCAGCATCTTAAAGAGCCAACGTACAGCTACGACGGCTCGCGCAGGGGAGCCAACCTGCCGCAATATAACTGCGGTGGCTGGTCGAGAAGCGGTTAAGGGGGCAAATCCTTCCGGGGCTGGAGTGGTTAAGCTTAGACAAAAAAGAAACCTAAAAGCTGGTTTCTATGCAGAACTACACCAGATTTTGCACTCTCTAATTTTAGTACATCCACCTCTTTCTGTTACTGGGTAGCTACATTCACTGTATCTATGTGGGCAACCATAATTGTCACCCAGGGTGGACTTCAAACCTGTTTGTCTCTGTTCTTCTCCATTAGTGATGAGCTCAGGCATGTTTGGACATGAGTCCGAACTCTCCTGAGCTAACCCACCGGGAAGCGGTCAAAACTGACAGCCAATCATAGGCAGTAGAGGCGTTCCCCACCCGTATATATGCCCCCTGCATATGTGTGGCTGCAGGGCCAGAATGCCTCCACTGCCTTTGATTGGCTGTTGGCTTTGACAGTGTCAGGAACCATGAAACAGACAGAGACAGAAAATGCAGTAAAAATTACACTTTTTAAAAAAATGGTACAACTGGTAAACATAGTCAAAACATAGCTAGGGTCCGGTAGCCAAATCGGGTGGTCAGAACAAGCCAGGAAATCGGGAAGCCAGAGATCAGCATAGTCAGAAGCAGCAGACCGGACCAGGGACCAGAAGGGACGTCAGCCAGGCAAGTCTTCAACAGGAACACAGCAGAGAGTCTCTAGATATGTTGACCAAGACAAAGGCATTGAAGAAATGAACCAGGCAGTTTAAATAGCAAGAAGGGGCTGGCTGTGGGCTTGACTGACGAGCAGGAGATGATCAACAGGTGAGCCACTGTGGAACGATGTGTACTGGCAATTAACCGACAGCTGAGCAACCTGAGCACAGAGAAAGAAGGGCTGAGAGCCCAGCCCTGACATACAGCTTATACAGTGGGATAGTTTAGGCCAGTGATGGCGAACCTTGTCATCCCAGATATTTTGGTACAACATTTCCCATGATGCTCAAAAACACTGCAAAGTTCATGAGCATCATGGTAAATGTAGTTCCAAAACATCTGGGGTGCCAAGGTTCGCTATCACTGGCTTAGGCAGTTCATACTTATGTCTGAACATGCCTGAGTTCATCCCTGCTCTAGATTAGTTGGGCCCGGATGATGTACCTGCTGCAGATGAGCACAGAACTTACTTGCCCCCAGCACACAGTCTGCTCCTCTAATTTCAGCAGGCTGTGCAGACACTCCTACTGTCAGCCTGATCTGAAATTTCATGATGTTAAGGGAATTTAAAGTATATGTAAAACCCAACACTAAAGGGTGATTTAAAACAAAACAAAAAATGTTTGCAGAGTTATTCACTCTGTGAAACATACATTCATTGTGCAATTGGGTGTAAAATTCAATGTTATAAGACTATTTTTCAGAATCAGAAAAATACCCCATTATGGCCACTAGATGGAGCTGATGCTCATAAGAAATAAATACTTATCTACTCTAAATTGTCAGGGCTGGGCTCAGCCCTTCCTTCTCAGAGCTCTGTGCTCAGCTGTCGGGTAATTACCAAAGACTCTTCCTTCCACAGCGACTCACCTGATCTTCATTTCCTGCTCGTCAGCTAGAGCTGCCGGTTTTATAAACTCCTTGGATCAGATCTTCTGTGCCTTTGCCTTGGTCAACATATCCGGACTCTCTCTCTGCTGTGTTTTCCTGTGAAAGACTTTTGCTTGGTTGACTTCCCTTCTGGTTCCTGATCCTGTTTGCTGCACCCAACTTCGCTGATCCCTGGGCGCCTGTTTTTTTGGCTTGTTCTGACTACCCATTCTGGTTAGCGAACTCTGGCTATGTTTTGACTACGTTTGCTCTGTTTATACCATTTTATTAAATAGTGTGATCTTTACTGCACTTCCGTCTCAGTCTGATTCATGGTTCCTGACGAAAAAATAGCCTAATGACATTAGTTTTTGCCACATTCACACTGAACAAATGTATACTGCATTTTAAATGTTAATGTCATTTAAAAATTGTCAGTCTTTTTAAATCTTCAGCTTTCATTAAAACAGCGCCTAGTGATCCTGCAATAAAGGTTCAATGTAGGGTTGCACAGATACTAGTATCGGTATCGCTGTATCAGTACTCATGCAAAAGCACCGATACCTGAAACCGATAATTTCAGGCTCGGTTCTTTGAGCTGTCAGCGGGTCTCCCCTGTTGACAGCTGAAGTGTTAAAGAAGTCCGGTAATTGGAGCTGTCAAAAAAAAAAAAAAAGCAGCTGGCAATGTTTATTAACAACATTGCTCAGCCACTGAAACACTAAAATAAAAAGAAACATTGTTTCTTTTTGAATCTTTCTGTTTCTTCATTTGCAGATCAAAGGGATGAACAAATGTTCCTCTGTTTAACCCCTTATAAACCCTTAATTTACTTTAATCAGCCTTAATTAACTCCCTGTTCTCCTCCATTTAATTATTTTCCTGCTTTTTTTTTTCAGCTGTCAGCATTTTCCTGTTTTTTTTTTTTGTTCACGTCTATTTTATAAACGATAAACAATTAAAACTTTTTTTTGTTTGCTTTGTCAGTGAATATTTTTACACAAATATATTAACATATATTTACACATTTCACATTAAAAAAGCGCAAAATTAAAAAAAAAAATCTATTTATTTCATTTGTTAATAACTTTTTAATGCTTTGTACCATTGCTGACAGCTGAAGTGAAAACAAAACAGTTGCGGTAGGTATCGGTAATTGGTATCGGCGAGTACTAAAAAAAAAAAAAAAAAAGTATCGGTACTCGTAAAAAAAAAAAAATGGTATCGGTGCATCCCTAGTTGCACACGAGATTCCAATAGAGACTACAAGTGGCCGTTCCAGCACCATTACACAGGCATGGTCAACTGTTGTTACATCGGGAAACCTGTCCTGAGAAATGCCATGCAGCCATCACTGACATGTACTCCGGGGGCACCAATGCCAGGTATCTAGCATTTTCACAAGGGGATTTCGTTAACATTTGCTTTCAGTATGAAGAAGGAATATGCAATTGTTTAAATATAGGTTTAGCAATTGTGTCTATTTGTCTGCTGTTTTCTTTTTCATTGCTGTTTATAGAAATTCTAAATTTGTTGAAGGTTTATTGCCCTGGAGGATTTGAACTTGCAGCACAGGATTAATGCCTGAACTGTAATATTACTATAGACCAGCAGAGGGAGACATAACACTGCATACAAGCTAAAGGTTTTAGGACCAGCTGTTGCACAATTCACTTGTACTCTGACACCTCTACGCTGACAATGTAAAATCATTTCATAATTTACTTTTAATTGAAGTGACGAAACTCGTATACGGTAGTAGCAGGGCACTACGTCATACAAAGGACTCAGGAGTTTTGGAGTGCATTGGAAGGTGGGAAAAGAAAATGAGCATGCTCACACTGAAAGAAGAGAGGTTTACAGCTCCATTCACACTAATGCGTTTTTTGAAGCATTTTGCATTTTGCAGAAATGCATTTTTTAAAAATGGGTTCCTATGAAACATGTTCACATCAATGCATTTTTGTGCCTCTGCGTTTTTGGGCTTTTTTACATGCAAAATGCAGCGTTTTGCATGTAATAGAATTTAATGGACCCGCATCCAAAACGCAAGTACCGCATTTTTGCTGCCTTATTGACCGCATTTTTTTTTCTTTTTTTATTCTTACACTGTATACAGTATAAAAAAAAAACACTAAAAAAAAAAAAAAAGCAAAACGCGGCAAAAACGCATGTTCAAAAATGCGGGAAGCACCGCAAAAAGCACTGCAGAAACGCTCAAAAGCAACATGCATAGATGTGAATCGAGCCTAAGGCTCGATTCACACTAATGCGTTTTTTGATGCATTTTGCAGAAATGTATGGGAATTTTTAACATGGGTTTCTATGGAACATGTTCACATTAATGCATTTTTGTGACTCTGCGTTTTTTGAAAGGGTCGGGGACTTTTTTTCATGCAAAATGCAACGTTTTGCATGTAATAGAATTCAATGGACCCGCATCCAAAACGCAAGTACCGCGTTTTTGCCGCGTTTTGCGTTTTTTTTCTTTCTTTTTTTTTTAACACTGTATACAGTATAAAAAAAACACTGTAGAGGGGCGCATGCGTGCGAGCAAAGGAGATGGCCGCCTGAGACCTCCACTCCGCTGGAACGAATAATCCGGCCGGATAAAGCACAGCGCATACCGAGACGCCACACGCATACCTCGGTGGGTTCCAGGTAACCTCGGGCCGCTCCCGGAAATGTTCAAAGCGGCTAAGGCCAAGCCAAAGAACCGGCAATCACAGAGGCCCTCTCCAGCCTCAGGAAGGGGGAGAAGTAAGATGGCGCCTGACCCTCCGGAGCCAGACGATGCCACACAGCATTCTGCAGAGGATCCTGCATCGCCTGCTGATAGCCTGCAGCAGTTTCCCTTGGACCTGGTGAGTCCTCTCCCTCTAGACACTGATAACATGCTGGCTAAATTCTGCAGCATAGTTAGGGATGAGATCACCGTGGCCTCCCGCAAGCTTTCTTCAGACATGGTGAGAGGCCTTAAAGAGATATGCCACCGCACTAATCAACTGGGGCAGCGCATGGACCTGGCCACTACAGTACTAGAGGGACACGAGGAAGAAGTAGACAAAATGGCTGCTGAGATTGAAACCTTAAAGGATAAGCTGGAGGAGGCAGAAAATAGGGCCCGCAGGGATAACCTTTATATCCGGGGCATTCCAGAGAATATCACTGACTTACAAGGTACAGCAACTGCCTTTTTCCAGGAACTGGCCCCCAGGATTCCGGTAGACAGGCTGGAATTTGATCGCATCCACCGCTCCTTTGACCCTAAACCCTCTGACGCCCCTCCGAGGGACGTCATCATTAACTTCCACTACTACCGTACAAAAGAGAAGCTCCTGCAGGCTGCCAGGGAACAACAAGATATCTCCTTTCAAGGAAGCCCCCTACAATTGTTCGCTGATCTGTCATCTGTCACAATTGCCAGACGATGGGGCCGCAAACCTTACCTTCAAATCCTGCAAACCCAGGGAATCAGGTACAGATGGGGGTTCCCGTTCAGGCTATCATTCTCCCACCTGGGCCACCAGTTGCATGCCACCTACCCGTCTGATTTGAAGCGCCACTTCCAGGAGTTACAACTGGATTTGCCCCTACTTTCTACAGATACACCATCCTCCTCCTCTAAATCTGGAACTGCCAGGCCTTCTCGTCAGCCCTCACAGGCCTCTCAGCGAACCCTGCCTGGATCACAGGCGCTACGGGATCTTCAGGCCCAACGGTTTCATAAGTCTAACAATGGTTGAAACCGCTTCTACAGCATCTCTTTGAGACCTCCGACTTATTCCTTTGCAACCTGAACCCTTGCTACGGCCGATGAACTTGTCCTGCCCGCAACTACTTGTTCCCGGAGCAATGTGATACCCTGAAATAGATCTCCTGCTATCCCTGTACTTTGCGCTGTGCCTAGCTCTTAGGTCTAGGTCGTTCATCCCGCCATGGACTGCCCCATTTGTGAGATGGCAGTCAGGGATGTTGACCTCCTCCTCTAGGCCATATGCTGAGGCACGGATTTTGAAAAGCCATATTTTTTTACCATTGTCTCCGGGACTAGCATATCACCAGGGGGTAAAAATACTCCTGTAAGATATATCTTTTACTGGTTGGGCGGGGCAGTTGTGGTCTGTGTTCCTACCCGTGGGTTCCCCATCCACACCTGGTGGCTTGGGGGGCCTGGGGGTAGGAACTGGCCGGGCGGGTCTGCTCGGCCACTCGGTGACGGCGTGTCTTTAACCAATGTCTTCAGGGGTCCGGGGGTTCCAGGCGATTAAGCCTTGTTGTTGTTTCATTAGGGTTATTTTTTTTTCTCTTTCTTACACATTGTTAACAGCATGGCTTGAATTGGCTTGAATTGGTTCTGGAAGATTGTATTATTACCAGTTTCTTAATTTCTGTGCATTTACTTTAATGTAAACCGGCCGGTGGTTCTAGCGGACAACTGCTCCCCCCATGAGTAGGTACTTGGCTAAGACGGTTGTCTTGGCCAAGGTCCCACACCACTGTGGACCTCAGAGTCCACACAAAGATGCAATTAGGTTTTCATTGCATACTCTACACCAAATTCATTTTGATAAATTTAAACCACATGCCTTCCTTTTCTTTCTCTTTTCTTTCCCTATCTTCTTTCTCCTTTGCTTTCCCACACTTCCCTCTTGGTCCCCGGGATGCGCGACTGGAACATTTCATAGTAGCACACCCTTGATCCCATGACCCTCCACTGGTTGTCCCTGAATGTTCAGGGCATGAACTCTCCTCAAAAAAGGGTCAAAGTATTTAAATATCTCAAACAACAAAACATAGACATTGCGTGCCTACAGGAAACGCATTTCTCTTCCTCATCCTGCCCTAAATATTTTGCGGCAGATTACCCCCAGGTTTATTTGGCTAATAGCCCCACCAAACAAACAGGAGTCCTGATTGCCATATGCAAATTTGTTCCATTTATTTGCAGTAAACAGATTGCTGACCCAAATGGTAGATACCTAATAGTGCAGGGCACCATTCAAGACAGTGACGTAACCATTATGTCTTACTACGCCCCAAACAAAAATCCAGGACCGTTCCTGACCCACATCTGCTCCCTATTGAAATCACACCAGAAGGGCACCCTTCTTCTAGCAGGTGATTCTAATGTGTCATTGAATCCTTCTATTGACAAGTACCCATCGGATCATAAACTCCCCTCCCCTGCCGCCAAAATATTTAAACACTCCCTACAATCTCATGACCTGGTAGACGTGTGGAGGGAATTGCACCCTCTGGGTAGGGATTATACTCATTATTCACCTCCCCATCATCCCCACTCTAGAATAGACCACATGTTTGTACTAAGGAAACACCTTTCTCCAGCTCTATCCTCGCCGCCCCATGGACAGACCACAATCCTATTGTGACAGTACTCCACTCTATTCTAAGTAAACCCCAGCATTCCCCCTGGATCATGAATGATTCTCTCCTCTCTTTCAAAGAGATTCTTAAAGATATTCATGAGACTTCTGAGGAATATTTTAAACTTAATGTAGGGTCAGTTTCATCCCCGGTCACACTTTGGGAAGCTTACAAAGCGGTCCTCCGGGGCCACGTTATTAGGATTGCATCTAGATGTAAACGGGAACAGGCACAAATCCGCCACGCTTTAGAACACCAATTGGAGACCTTATCAGAGACTTTCAAACAATCCCCTACCCCGGACAACAGCAGGCTTCTAGATAAAGTCTGTACAGATCTAGATCTGTGCTTGACAGATGATGCAGAGCACACCCTACGCTGGGCCAGACAAAAATGGTATGCCAAGGCCAATAAACCCAATACAATGTTGTCTAATAGATTACGCACTTTTACCCTGAAATTCACTCCTATTACTTTGCGCACCCGTCACAATATCCTCACGGGAAACCCACAACGAGTTCTGAATGAATTCAGATACCGTCTCACTAAACTTTACTCAACTCCCGACCACTCCCCCTCCCAATCCCTCAATGACTTTCTGACAAATCTTTCCTTACCCTCCCTATCTGAAGCCCACACATCACTCATGGACCGAGACATTCAAGTCACAGAAGTCCTTCATTGCATTAAGGAATTAAAAGTAGATAAAAGGCCGGGCCCTGATGGTTTTTCGGCTCTTTATTATCGGAAGCTAGCAGATGTTATCGCTCCTCACCTCACGACTATGTATAATTCAGTTAAAGATGGTCGTTCCTTCACACCAAATCTACTAACTGACAATAAAGTAATGATCCCCAAACCTGACAAAGACCATTCCTCCTGGGCTAACTTCAGACCGATCTCTCTGATCAACATAGACATGAAAATCTTGACAAAAATCTTGGCCAATCGCCTCAACTCTTCTCCCAAGACTAATTAAAAAAGACCAGGTGGGCTTTGTCCCAAGGAGACAGGCTGGCGACGCTATCCGACGTCTCCTACAAATATAACACATCCTCCACAATAGATCTCTGGAGACAATGTTTTTGTCTCTAGACATTACTAAAGGCTTTAATACCCTGTCCTGGCCCTATCTTATACAGGTATTAAACCACTTTGGGTTTGGTGCGTCCTTTATGAGCTGGGTTTCAGCTATTTATGACGCCCCCCAGGCTAAGGTGAAATATTATGGATTTGAGTCACCTACCTTCCCTATTAAAAGAGGGACCCGCCAGGGTTGCCCACTCTCCCCGCTACTGTTCATCTTGGCACTGGAACCTCTGGCTGAGGCTATCCGATCCCATCCGGATATAGCGGGGGTAGAAATTGCGGGCTTCTCTCACAAACTGTCCCTGTTCGTGGATGATATTCTGCTCACAGTCACTAAGCCTAGAATCACCCTACCTAACCTAATGTCCCTCTTAAACACCTTTGCCTCATTTTCGGGCCTAGCTGTCAATCCTTCTAAGTCTAAAGCGATGTTGATTAATCTTGTGCCCCTTGAGTTAGAACACTTAAAATCTGCATTTTCCTTTCAATGGTTGTCTTCACTACCCTATCTGGGGATTAAACTCACCCCGAGTTACTCAGGCCTCTATCAGGCCAATTTTCCCATGCTTTTTGGGAAATTGGCAGCTATGCTTAACTCCTGGTCTGCCCTCCCGCTGTCCTGGTTCGGAAGGATTGCAACTATCCGTATGGCCTATCTCCCAAAATTGCTCTATTATTTTAGGGTACTACCGGTCCACGTTCCGCCCCATATTATACGTATTCAATAGCGGCAGCTATTGCCTCGCTATCACATCTCCATGAGAAACAGCAGATGCCGTCGTGGGCCGTCATTGACCTGGTGGACTCCCACCCGATACCACTGGCCTCTCTCCCTTGGCTCCCCAAGGCCCACCACCCAACCAACATAGGAACATGCTTGGCTCATTCAAGTTGTTGGACTCGATTAAATAGCCTGATCTCCCCGCATCTCCCTTTACTCCACCTTCTTCACTGCCCGCTATTTCCACCCGGTCGAGACAACCCGATGCAATTCACGTGGTGGTCCAAGAATGGATTTGTAGATATCCACTCCATGTTTACCCCTACCAAGATTATCTCATTTGCGGCATTACGATCCTCCCATGACATCCCCCTTAGGGAACACTATAGCTACATGCAGATCCGACACTTTCTACAACAACTCATTAAATCTCAACCACCCCCCTATACATTAACCCCCTTCGAGAGTCTATGCAGAACATGACCTCAGTCCTCAGGTTTGATCTCTTTAATATATGCAGCCATAATAAGCTCCAAAAAACCACCCCTGAGACTGTATAATCTCCAGTGGGAGGCAGAATTGGGGAAACAATTGGACCCAGAGGACTGGCAGGTCATGAGTGCTACTCTGTCCAAATGCTCCAGGAATATGCTATTCCTAGAAAATTCTTACAAAATACTATATAGGTGGTATTACACTCCGGCTAGACTTGCAAGCTTTATTCCATCCTACTCCCCCTTATGCTTCTGTGGGTGTGCCCAGGAAGGAACAATGGCACATACAGGTATCTGGTGGAAATGTCCCAGGCTATGCAGATTGTGGATCAGAATTTATGCACTTCTTCGTAACCTTTTCAATACTAATATAAAGAGGGATCCCTATGAAGCCCTCCTAGGGAAACCAATCACGGAGTTACTAAGACCGGAACGCCAATTGGTGTCACATATTTTTACTGCAACTAAATTGACCATAGCAAAAGCCTGGAAAACTCCGTCTCTCAGCTTCGAAGCAGTCAAAAACCGTGTAAATGATATTATGATTAATGAAAAGTTGACAGCTGTGCTATCAGATACACATGATAAATTCCTTCGGACATGGCAACCCTGGGTGTCCCACATCCACCCTTCTAGATTTGATACTGTGCTGCTTTCACTCTGAGATGCCTCCACTCCCCCCACCCCGGGACCCCTTCTCCACCTTCCACCCCCTTTTCCTCTTCTGTACCATTCCCTTTCCTCCTCTCTTGGCCTTCTCTCTCTTACATCTTTTTTCTTATTTTCTTCTCTTTGACTCCTTTTGATCTACAGCCCAACCTCTGTTGGGTTGGACACATGATGTGCGATCACTTTAAGGGCATAAAAGATTGTGCTACCCAGCTTCATATGGTTTATTTCGTATTATGTTGCTATGCATTCAAAGTTAATCTAATCAATTGTAATAGGCTCTATAAACTTAAATATGCGCTGCTGAAGTCTAGTAGGCTAGCATATCCATAAGGCCCACAGACCAAATGCAACCCCTCCTGAATATCAGGAAAGTGTGCGATTTGTTATGTCTAGTACTGTCATATTCTCTGTATACCTGCAATTATAAATAGATGTGTTTACATGGTGTGTCCACCACTGTTTTTTGTATTCTTGTTGTTGATCCTTATGTTCAATAAAAACCTTTGTACAAGAAAAAAAAACACTGTAAAAACAAAAAAAAAACAAAAAAAAAAAACGCGGCTAAAACGCGGCAAAAACAAAACGCGGGAAGCACTGCAGAAACGCTCAAAAGCAACATGCATAGATGTGAATCGAGCCTTAGGCCTGATATACACTTGTGCAGGATGCAGTTTGCATATTGCAGGTGCAGTTTGCATTTTTCAATACGCATCTTTAAACCATTGAAGTCTATGGAACCAAAAACCAGAAAAAAAAGATAAAATGCACAGGTGTGAACTACATCCATAGGAAACCATGTTAAATGGACTGTAGTGTGTTTCTGCAAAACTGAAAATGCACTAAAAAAAATGCATAGGTGTGAACCAGACATTAAGGCTAAACACTAGGCAGATATGTCAAAAACCCTAGCAGGTAATGCAGGCTCAACTAGGGGGTGGAGTCTAAGTAACAACTTAGAGTACTAGAGCACTAGAGTACCCCCAAGGAATGGTGTAGTGGCCCATGGGCTGCTTTCGTGCTAACGAACCTCAGGATCTTCCCACCAAGCAGTTGCCAAAGCAAGATGGCTATGCTGTAGAGACCAGGTACGAGATAACAAAGGTTCAAGTTCAAGCTGAGGTCGAGGCAGGTGGCAGGCACAAGAGTATTCGGGATCAAGGCCAAGTCCAAGGCAGGCGACAAGGGCAGAAAATCTGGGTCAGCAACAGAAACAATGGCAAGCTGGCAAGACACAACACCAGCCACTAGAGGGGAAGGTATTTAAATACCCTCCAAAGCCTGTGAGCATGCCCAGCGTCAGGGACGCACACTAATGCACCCTAATGAACCTATGCCAGCACCTGGCATTGGAGCTATGCTACCACAACCAGGGGAGTGTTCTTGGCAGGTGTCATCAGGCAGGTTAAAGCCGCATGGAACATAGAATGTCTGCACAGGTAAGTAACCCCCAGGCAACAGTGTCGGGGGATTTCATCACACCGACACCAACCCTGGGGCCTTCTTCCCCCCACTGACTGCTGGTCATTTTTTTCATTCCAGTTACCAGCAATGTAGAGGGCGCTTGCAGTTGGTTGTTGCACTCTATTCAACATTTGTGCATTACATACTCCTGACCTGTGCACTCTATTCCCAATATTAAACTTTACAAACTCCGGACCTATGCACTTTTTACACTATGATGTACCTTATATATTCATGACCCCTGCACCCCATATGCTATGTTCTATTTTACATACTCCTAACCTGTGTACTCTATACACAGTGTTGTAGGTTACATACTCCTGAAGTGTGCACTCTATACACAGTGTTGTATGTTACATACTCCTGAAGTGTGCACTCTATACACAGTGTTGTATGTTACATACTCCTGAAGTGTGCACTCTATAAACAGTGTTGTACCTTACATATTTCTGACCCCTACACCACCTATCCTATGTTGTTCTTTACATATCCCTGACATGTGCTCTCTATACACAGTGTTGTACGTTACATACTCCTGACCTATGTGCCTTATACACTATTTTGTACCCCACATATTCCATACCCTTACACACCTTACACGCTATTTTGTATGTTACATACTCCTGACCTGTGTGTAGGTAGCCTCCTCACATACAGTTAACTGTGACGGGACAGTCTTGCTGGCTGAGAGGAGAAGCGGGACTACAATTGTATCATACTTACTTTCTCATGCAGAAATGTCATATTATATTCAGAATGTGTTTGTGTTTTCCTGCTGTTTTGTGAAATCCTGTTGAGGTTGCACTTTCTCTGAACTTGTCTCCAGCAGCCATCTTGGAGAAGCCTCATGTTCTGATTGGCACCAAGTTCTCTCGAGATTTTGTCCACCATTTTATGTTAGCTTCCATATAAAAGAGGCCCCAGCCACCATTTTGAGGAAACGTGTGTGTGGAATGAGTGATGGAAAGGTGCACTGCTTGTGAGGGAAAGCTAGGCCTTAAGCCCCAAACACACGATCAGAAAATCATGCGGAAAATACCGCTTTCGAAGCGATCGCACGATAATCGGATTGTTAGTACAGAGCTTTTCAGTACAATTCATCCGATATTATTCTATCAGACATGCACGAAATAAAATTTCGTACGATGCCAGATCGTGCGATTTTTGTTTAATCAGTACAGCTATCGTTCAAAAATGCATTACAACATATGACATCACTTCCAAATTTTTTTTCTGTCGTGCGGGAATTTTCCTGAATTTAGTAAACTCATCAGATTCGATCTGAGATTAGCATGCAAAAAAAAAAAACGGACGATCATTGTTCCGATAATCTCATTGTGTGTATGGGGCATTATTCAGGGAGAGTGTTCCAGCCTGTAGGGACAGAACAGGGATCCTCAGGAGTCCTGCCTATCAGCACTGCTGCTATGCTTGTGATAGAAGATCGTCTAAGACAGCGTGCCTTCCTGTTAAATCATCTCTGCTGCATCTGTGGAAACTACTTATGGACACCAGCTATGAGTAAGCACTCAGTTTCGAGTGTGAAACGCGTCAGCTGATCCTGTACATCCTGCATGATTGTCTTGTACTTTTGATGGTCCTATCTCTACAATAAAGACAAGTTTTCTACTTTATCCAGTGTGCGGCATCCAGATCTTTCTATCCAATACCTTACTTATGGACACCAGCCTATGGCAAGTAACCAAAATGTGCCGTGTATACCACTGATGTGCCTGAAGAGAGGAATAACTACAGTGCCAGCTTACTGAGCTTCATTCTGTATCTTTGGTGAATGGACTGTGAATCTGTGCCTTATATGCTAACAAGAGAACTGTTTACTCCACTTTTGTAAATATAATTTTCCACTGCTGCTTATCTGGCAATTTAAGTTACTTCATTTACAATACCACACAGTGTTTTTCCCTCTATAATACAGCCACGCTAATTCCCCCGCCTACATGTGCACAGTATTCACAATGTAATGCATTACATACTCCTGACTTATTTACTCTACATACTGTGTTGTACCCATAGGTGTGCGCACCCTAAAGCTCAAACACACATGCATGTGTGTGTGTGTGTCTACATATATATGACCCCGGCACATTGGTCTCTCTGCCGGAACAGTGAAAGTGAAGAAGTAAGAGGGAGATCTTTCACATGTTCCTGCTGCTACACAGAGCGATAATACTAATGCGCATGGGGTGATTAGGGTGTGCCCGGGCACATCCGGCATACCCTGTGTGCACACCTATGGTTGTACCCAACATATTCCTGACCCCTACACCCCATCTGCTATGTTGAACATTACATTCTGGTGGCCCTTAAACCCCATACACTATGGTGCATGTCACAGTCCTGACTTCTGTGTTGAAAGCGGGGTTCCACCCAAATTTTGAACAATATCTGTATGTATTCTCTTCCTTGCCTAGATGCTGACATGCCGTTTAACATCCTGGTTCTCCTCCCGTGGGAGTAGGCGTGTTTCTAGCCCCTCCCAGACTCCTGGGAGCTAGTCTCAGGCTTCCCAGGATGCCACTGAGCATGTGCGGGAACGAGCGGTGAATGCTGGGAGCACAGCATTCACCACATCCAGGAAATAAATGCTTGTGGGCTTCAAATGCCCACAATGAAGATGGAAACCACCTGCAGTGAATAATATAAGTTATTCTTTCCGACGAAATCTGACACAGGCGGACATATTACACACAATATGTGAGTATGTAATGCTGAGAAGAATGAACTCAAAAAAAAAAAAAACGATAGATAGGTGGACCCCCGCTTGAAGGACTTTGGACTTTGTATTGATGGACAAATGCAACTTGCTTTAAGTCTTATTAATCATGCATTTGATATCAGTTGCAGACACTTCCAAAATAATTTAGAATTCCTTCACAAGGGAATTGACCAACAGTTGACCTTCTTCTTATCTGCAGTTGACCTTGTTCTAAGCTGTATCAACCCGCTGTAAGCTGCTTTTTATGTTCCCCTACCTTGTATGTGGGAAAACAGTTCTCACACAACAAAAGCCTATTGACACAGACCCCAACGCTGCCTCATGATAGTCCATCAACCCAGGTATACTCACTGATCCACCTTTCACCACCCTGAGCAAGCTGCAGCTTTGAATGGTATGGCAGCCGACCTGGGTGGACAACAAAATGGCAGTTGTCGGCACAGAGACTCCCTGTTGCATGATTGTGAATAGAAGGGGTAAAAAAATGGCTTCAGCTCCTGTTCTCCACCTGTAGAGAACTCCTTGGGCGCGGTTTGCCTTTTTCGTGGGCTTAAAGGATAAATACAGCCAAAGCTCATTTGGCTGTACTTCTCCTGTGGATCACAGGAGTGCAGTTCGTTCTGCACTCATGTAAGCAGTTTTCATCAGACAGCGGGCTGGCAAAAGGAAAGGAAGGGGCTGGCAAATGTGACATATTTACCAGACCTTACCCCCGGTCTCCATCCTGAAGGATCCTCTCATGTTCTTGCAGCTGCCGGTGGGAAGGAGAGGAGAGAATTCGTGCGGGGGGAGGGCAAACAGGGGGGCCTGGGCAGCAGGGGGAAAAGTATGGTACACAGGGAGGGTGATTGGTGCATTGGGAAGGGCGATTACTGGAACCAATCCACTGTATGGCTCTCTCTGCAGCAGCTGAAGGCCAGCGGGAGGGAGTGGAGAAGAAGCCAGCTTTCAGCTGCTGCAGAGAGAGCCATACAGAAGATTGGTTCCAGTTATTCCCCCCACCCCAGCTGGCCTTGGCCCAGTACAGGAGGACCAGTGGTACGCCCTTATCCATGGGTCTGACCACAAATACGAGGAGCGTTCTTCCACAGTGACCATCACACTAATGTACCATGAGCTGTAGATATAGAAATTATTAGTAGGGGTTCCCCAAACTGCAAGGTTTTTTCAAGGGCTCCTCCATGTTAAAAAAGGTTGAGAAAGCCCGGTCTATAGGTATATGACGGCATCTATATGAACAGGCCAGGTTACCTATAGATAGGGTCTCATCAGCTGGACCTCTGACCTGGCACGCTGGTGATAGCTTGTACTGTGGTGTGACAATATCATCAGTGGGTTTTTTTGTGTGTAATTATTTTCGCTGTGACATATTCCATAGATAGTCCCCCTGCTGATAGTCATTGTCCGGTTTTAAACGCCTGGAGTGTTTAAGTTGTTTGTGGGCCAGCAAACATTAGGCAGGGATTTCCACCTACAAAAAACAGCGAGCTCGAGTTACCCGCCGTCTCTCTGGGGGCAGCTGGTGTGTTTTCTGTCATCTCACTCATCGCCTTCGTGGACATGTGACTGTGTGACACCGCAGACAGCGGCTCATCACTCTTCCAAGTCACTGACAACTCCCCCCCCCCCCCACCTTCATTCCCCCCAGGAGAATGGATGCCACTATCACATAGCATAACATATGGATAACCACTGACCTCACTCTTAAAAAACATGGCTCGGTCATGGCTCACTCTTAAAGCTGAACTCCAGACATAAAAAAAGACACACATTAATGCAGCTCTGTAATTGTTAATATATCATTAGAGGGCGCGTGTACACGGGCATTTTTGCAGATGTACGGTCATACAGCACTGTGCCCGGGAACCTCAGAAATTCTGCCTATAGGAATGCATTACAAAATACACCGTACGCGGGTATAGGCATGTACAACCCCAGTTCCCAAAAACGTTGGAACGCTACGTAAAATTTACATAAAAACGGAATGCAATGATTTGTAAATCTCATAAAGCCATATTTTATAAAACAGGAAACATAGCAAATGTTTAAAATGAGAAAATTGACCATTTCTGAAAATAAAAAAAAGTCATTTTGAAATTAATGGCAGCAACATGTCTCAGAAAAGTTGGCGCAGAGCAACAAAAAGTTGGCAAAGTAGGTGGCACTAACAGAGAAGAGCTGGAAGAACATTTTGCAACTAATTAAGTTAATTGGCAACAGGTCAGTAATGATTGGGTATAAAAAGAGCATCTCAGAGAGTCAGAGTGTCTCAGAAGTAAAGATGGGCAGAGTTATGTATATCCTTTATTCCTGCAATGTACAGTCACGTTTTCTTTTTTTTTTTTTCTTGTCAATAAAAAAAGTTTGGATTAAAAAAAAAAGATGGGCAGAGGTTCACCAATCTGTGAAAAACTGTATCTTAAAGTTGTTAAACAATTTCAGAATAATGTACCACACAGTGGCAGCTGGGGTTTTTTTTTTTTATTTGGGATGGAGCGGCAAACATGCAACCCCCCTGGTCAGTCAGCGGCAACCCCATTCCCCCCCCCCCCGCTGTCGCTCGGGGGGGTGTCGTGGCTCGTGGTTGGTCGGTCATCCAGCCCCGCACCGCTGGGCGGAGCGGGCAGGCACCGACTTTGCGGGCAGGCAGCGCTCCTACGGGCGACTTCAATCGCGTCTCTTCCTCCTCTGCTTCACGGCAGCTTCCACTGTGCATCTCTTCCCTCCTCCTCCTAGGCGTCCAATAGGATCACCTGTCCTTTCAGCCAATTGGGTGATGGATTTCAGGACCCGCTTTCTGATTGTCCAGGAGTAGGATCAGTGTGACAATAGCAAATGTTCATTCGCTATTGTTACACAACTGGGTGGGCTTGGAGCACAGTGCTCTGCGCCCTGAGCCCAGCCTTTTTTGAAGCTTATTAGAGCCTCTGGCTCTAATCAAGTGCTTCAAACCCCCCCCCCCCCATTGGAATCCATGCATCCGGCATCCTGCATGTAGATTATGGGGCTGAACGCATGGATAGGGGCTACTGCTGGTTTCACAATGTAAAAATGTAACAACTTTAAATATAGCATCATCTACAGTACATAATATCAAAAGTTTCCAAGAATCTGGAGAAAGGGACAAGGCTAAAACACAATATTGGATGCCCGTGATCTTTGGGCCTTCACACTGGACGGTAAAAAAAGTCCTACAAGCAGCATCTTTGCAGCGCTGTAGGAGCGGTGTACACACCGCTCCCAAAGCGCCCCTGCCCATTGAAATTGATGGGAAGCGCCGGCAAAGCGCCGCTGCAGCAGTTTTAACCCTTTTTCGGCCACTAGTGGGGGTTAAAAGCCGCTGAATAGCGCTGCTAAAACAACGGTAAAGCGCCGCCCAAAATACTTTACTTACTGCCGACACCCCCAACGCCCCAGTGTGAAAGTAGCCTTATGCCGCGTACACATGACCGGACTTCACGGCATACTTGGTCTGGCGGACCGGAGTCCGTCGGACAATTCGATCGTGTGTGGGCTCCAGCTAAATTTTTTTTCCCCAAAAGTTGAACGGACCTAGAAATGAAACATGTTTCAAATCTTTACGACGGACTCGAGTCCGGTCGAAAAGTCCGCTCGTCTGTATGCTAGTCCGACGGACAAAAACCGACGCTAGGGCAGCTATTGGCTACTGGCTATGAACTTCCTTGTTTTAGTCCGGTCGTACGTCATCACGTACGAATCCGTCGGACTTTGGTTGATCGTGTGTAGGCAAGTCCGTTCATTCAGAAAGTCAGTCATAAAGTCAGTCGAAAAGTACGCCGGACAAAGTCTGCCGTAAAGTCCACTCGTGTGTACGCGGCATAAGACACAACTTAAAGATCCGTGGTGTGCTGGCAAATATATTCATTGTGGCTTTCATGATCCAGTCTCCAGCTGGTGGTTGCACCCAGTACCCTACAGCTCTCTCCAGTAATGTGTGTAATGGGAATATCATACCTCCCAACTTTTGAACTTGAGAATGAAGAACAATTCAGGGAGACAGTGACCTGCGGTGTGTAGCGCGCCACAGCAAGATGCAGGCGTGACCAACATGATAGTGGAGGGCCATGGTTAAAGAAAACCTTGGCTTCCTTGGACCTATAAAATATGCTTTGATTGCTGTGCCACAAGCTGGAGTCTCAGGGATACATATAAACCTCAACACAATTATTTACAAAAATCCTTCCAATACATCTGGTTTTGTATACGCTGAAAATAGACAGAGCATTTAAAATAGAGGATTATGAAGTACCTGAGAAACACAGGGATGGATCCAAAAGAATAAGTACTGCAGTATGAACCAACCCTTATGGAGAGGAATAGGGAAGAATCTATTTGGTATATGGAAGAAAGGATGGGAGGATTACTATGGTACTTGGAAAGCAGGAAAGAAGGATCACTATGGTACATGGAAAGCAGGAAGGAAGGATCACTATGGTACATGGAAGAAAGGAAGGAGGGATAACAATGGTACATGAAAGGCAGGAAGGAGGGATCACTATGGTACATGGAAAGCAGGAAGGATAACTATGGTACATGGAAGAAAGGAAGGATCACTATGGCACATGGAAGGCAGGAAGGAAGGATGACTATGGCACATGGAAGGCAGGAAGGATCACTATGACACATGGAAGGCAGGAATGGTCACTATGGCACCTGGAAGGCAAGAAGGAAGGATCATCATGGCACATGGAAGGCAGGACGGATCACTATGACACCTGGAAGGCAGGAAGGAAGGATCACTATGGCACATGGAAGGCAGGAAGGATCATTATGGCACATCGAAGGCAGGAAGGATCATTATGGCACATGGAAAGCAGGAAGGATCATTATGGCACATGGAAAGCAGGAAGGAAGGACCACTATGGAAGGTAGGACCACTATGGCACATGGAAAACAGGAAGGATCACTATGGCACATGGAAGACAGGAAGTAGCACTATGGGACATGGAGGGCAGGAAGAATATGGCACATGGAAGGAAGAGAGAGAGGGGAGAGTTCACTCACCCGAGGCTGCATTGTGTTCAGAGGCTCAGGGAGACATCAGGACAGGAGCACTGGCTGTTTTGAAATCAAGAGGACCTCTGCCTCCCTCCTCATATGGGATGTACAGGGGGCGGGCGGGCCGATGGGCGGATGAGGGGCGTGCATCAGACAGTGAGATTAGTGGAGTCCAGTGCTGGTACATGTTCTGGCAATGGGCTGCGCTGCGGGACCGAGACTGGAAGTGACAAAATGTTTGTCACTTCTGGTTTTTAATACAGTACTATAGAGATGATCAGGGAAGCTCTGGTCCCCAACCAGCTCTATGGTAAGCTGGTGGAACCACTAGCTTCATTACTAGGCTCCCCGCTGGGAAAGCCTGGAGAGGCACCAGAGGCCGCCAGGAGACGTCAAGGACATCATATGATGTCCACCCAGCGGGAAGTGGTTAAATACCACTAAAAGAAATCTCTATTCGCTTAAGAAAATTATATAAAATGTACAGTATTGGGATGTAGTGTTGCATACCTGAGTAATTGTCAGTCAAACTATCACAGCACTGAAAAATTAAAATGGCCTCTGGTAACGAAGGGTTAACACCCTGAATACCCAAGTGGTTAAAGTAAATGCTCACTCACAAGACACTATACTTTCCATCTAACAAACTATCATGGAGAAACTCTCATTTTTCTTTGGTGGTGCATGTGTTTACCCCAGCATAGTTCCCCGGGTTACTATTGACCTCCAGCCGCAGATGGAAAAGTTGGCCGATCCCGTAATTCGAGCCGCCCTTACCCGGTCTAGACCGATGAATTAAAGAGCTCTCTCCCAGTGACACAATGCCCTCAGAACGGCTCATTTATGAATATTGGAAGGAGGCGTTGTCAGACACATGGAAGCTTAATCTTCTGATGTATTTCTAGCTGTCTGCTCGGGTTATTTTCAGGTCCCTGGTCATCAGTTGAGCGCTCGAACTGTCTCTGGTTAATATAATCAACGTTGGAAATAAATCAATGAATAAAAAGTCTAAAAGCTGCAGAAAAGTACCAAAGTGCAAAGTGCAATTATCCTGAGCAACCAAACAGAACTCAGCCAGCACTGATCTGGCTAGTGAATCCTGAAGTCTAATATATGTGCCTGCTGTCAGTGCTGTAGAAACTGTACGTTGTATTTTCTATATACAGTGTACAGTGCTATGTTCCGGCAGCAGTATGGTGGGCTTCCAATTTCATTCCTGGAACAAAATCAAGTCAGGCTGAGTGCTGCTGAGCCATTCACAGGAAGCTTTATGTTGTATGAATGAATACAAGGCTTCCTCTGATTGGCTGTGGTAGAGAGATGGGCGGAAGATATCACAATCTCCACCTCAGCCAATCAGAGGAAGCCTTATATTTTATTTGTAGCACCCTCTTAGTTAGGCTGCTAGGTAAATATAGTTTTTGGCTCCTGCTGTAGCCAGAGGAGCAGTGTTTGTTTTTTTCCGGTCTGCTGAGGGCTGCACAGGCTGGGGCTTTGATTGCTCCCCCCTGCCTCTGGAAGAGGTTTCTAGAGTTTATCGAGGGTGAATTCAAATGACCAGCCTGAATGTTGAGCAGGGCCCAGCCAATCCCTGGGAGGTGTGCCCAGATGGTGGCTGGGAGAGCTTATAAATAGTTTGGATCCCCAAAGAGATTGTCTTTCTCTCTCCTGAGGAAAAGGATCCGTGGAATGAAGGGAAGAGGGGGCTGCTTGCCCCTGGGACTGAATGCTTGGCTGTTACATGGACTGATCCTGTTCCAGGATTCTGTTAGTAGAGCCTCATATCTGTTCTACAAACTACTTCATGGTTCCCAATGTGAACCTGTAGATTGTTCTTTTCTAGCCTATCTGTTCTGCAAGCTGCTTTATGGTCCCCAGCTGTGAACTCTGTTGCTGGGATGTTGAACTATTTCATTTTATATTACAATGTAATAATAGAAAAAATGCGCTTCAATCATTCTGACACCATTTCAACCATGGTGCGGGGGGGGATTGAAGCGCTAACACCAGATGTTTGGGGTATCTTTATCTGATGATTGTTAAATTCTAGAATACACATATTTCTATTGTGGTGTAGGATCTGGGCCTGTTGTCCCTCCATCCCTCTTTCTTTCCTTCCTTCTCTCTCTCTCTCTCCCTCCCTCCATCCCTCGTTCATCTCAGACTCTAACCACACCCCCTTTGAGTCATGCCCCCTTTAAGCCATGCCCAATATTTGTTTAAACCGCGCCATTTTCGCACATTGCATTTTTCTTTTCCCGCTACGTCACACCTAAAAATGAATGCCCCCCCCTAATTATAACAAGACTTCGCCTACAGACAAAAAAAAGTTACACATTTTTTTACAATGTTGGCAACTATGCCATGAACCTAAATCTGTTCCAGTCTTGCTGCATCTGAGTTACATAAGATCTCATGGTTTACAGCTATGAGCGAGGGGAAACTGTGCTACTGTTGATTAGAGACTGGATTGTTGTGTCCCTGGCTGTCTGCACTGTAATAGGAAAGAACCAGTTAATCTAGATGGCTCCTACGGGGATAGCACTACACATTCATAAAATGTTCCTGAGAATCTGACCGAAAGTCCCTATAAGTAGGGTTCCTCCAGAGGTTCCTTTAGCTGTGGCTGATTGATCTCCCACCTGATTGTGGTGCCTGCATAGTTCCATGTCCAATGCCACTTGGTGGAGCCAGCAGCATAACACCAATGTTCCTTTTAGCTATCAGTAAGATTAGCATTGTATGTGACTACCAATGTAAGGGGAACATTCTTCCCAATGATCATCAATGCAAAGAGCATTTTTCCCACTGACCACCAATTTTAGGGGCATTCTTCCCACTGATCACCAATGTAAGGAGTATTCCTCCTACTGACCACCAATGTAAGAGACGTTCCTTCCACTGATCACCAATGTAAGGAATATTCTTCCTACTGACCACCAATGTAATCAGTATTCTTCCCACTGATCACCAATGTAAGGAGCATTCTTCCCACTGATCACCAATATAAGGAGCATTCTTCCCACTGATCACTAATGTAAGGCGCATTCTTCCCACTAACCACCAATGTAAGTGGCATTCTTCCCACTGATCACCAATGTAAGAAGCATTCTTCCCGCTGACCTCCAGTGTAAGGGGAAATTGTTACCATTGACCTCTATTGTGATTGGGATTATGGTTTGTTTTCAGATGTGGGAGGGAAATCCTGAGCCAGAGCACCTGGACTAGGTGTGCCACCGCCCATTCCACCATTTGGCTTTTTCTTTCTAGAGCGGTTTTGTGTTGCATGTGATTCTCCAATGTAATGGGTTCGCTAAAACGTACAAACTAATTCAAGGATTCCTTTGGGGAAAAAAATGTTGAGGAAAGCTGGGAGGGAGGCTGTTACAGGCAGATTAAATTACTTAAATACGTATATAATCTTATAAGATTGATTCTTGTTGAAAACAATGGTTTGGCGTTAGGGACTCTTTAAGGATAAATCTCCAGGACCTCCAGTTCCCAGCTGGAATTTATGGATCACCATTCTTGAATCTGAGTGCGCCTACTTTCGGCTCAGATCACACAGATTACAGTGGCCAGAGAACCTATAAAAACCCAATGTGAAAAGCAGATCTTTGCATTATAACTGACCCCGGATCTGATGTTCATCATTAGCTTTTGGGCCACACTATGTAACAAGCACCAAAAGGCAGATACGGCTAGGCAGATATGGCTTATTACGGGGTTGTGCATTTTAGCCGGAGTTCTTCTTTAATCCATCTTTGGACTGAGTAAAATGTAAGCCTTTCAAAAGGAGAAGTTGGCCATCTGACTGTAAATATGAGATGGCTGGGATTTTGAAGGAGGACTTTGTAATTGGAGAGGGATGTAATTAGCCGGTCTCATCTCTTCATCTGCATCCCCCGGCTAAGTTTCCCCACCGTTATTCTCACAAGTGTAACACTCTCGGTAATCCGCTATGTTTAGAGGAGAAATATGGACTAAATATAGATTCGGGATATCGTCAGCAATGTCACTCTTTATTCCCTGGTGGGTGTTATACACGGGGGGGGGGATTTGCTGAAATAAGAGGTTCATATCTTCAATCCACATCCTAGTAAAATGACACTCATTGTAAATGTTAAAGCAGAACTCCAACCAGAAATAAGAAGATAAAATGAAATAGTCCATTAAAATTAACAAACTTTGCTTGCAATATTCACCTTCAATCCCGAAATTCCCCACACTTTTTTTTCTGTAGTTAGATGTCTTTGCTTTGATGTCCATTATCATTTAACCCACTTTCCCTGAGCCCAGGTCATCCTGGATCCACCCTCAGACTTGGATTGGACAGTGAAAGAAGAAGCAGCTTAGTGATGAGCTCATCTCACGGTCACTCTGCTTTCCCCTCCTATCAGCATGCTTGTTGTCAGCATAGGAACTGACTGGCTTCTTGTGCTGCTTTTCAGTTCTGAGCTCTGCTGTACAGGGACTGCAAGGAGGCTGATACCAGGTTATATTCAGGTACTTACACTGCTTGCACTTAAAGGAATACATTTAATGATGTATTAATTATTACACGGCTACTTTAATTTGTGTCTTTTATTGCTGCCCGGAGTTCAGCTTTAAAGTTTGTTCAATTAACTGGTCTCTCTCTCTGAGCAAAATCAAAAATGACTTACATGATGCAGTCTTTCAGTAGCATTAGCGTCATTTTAGTTTTTTGTGTAACTTTGTTTTATTACCTGTGGCAGCAAGTTTAACCCCTTTTGCTGCCACCAATGTACATAATACATTGGCAACAACAATTTTTACAGACACGCCTGGGTGCTACAGCAACTGGGAGTACTTGTAAATTTGGCAAGCCGACTGTCAATTTGAAACCATCTGGCCCCTGAACAGCTGCCCGATCCTTTCCAAGGACCCCCCCCCCCCCGGTAGTGCACCTCCCCACCATGTTTTTGGGCTCCGCTGTCCCATCCACTATTCCTGCTCTCAAAAAAACATTGATTACAAGTGAAGCACCCTCCAATGTGCTATAATAGATTTTGTTGGAGTAGGTAAATTATTTAGGCTTGGCTTGCAGCCAAGCCTGTGTTTTTCTGGGTCAGGGTGTGGATGACTCGGAGGGCTGGATGACTCACAGGCAGCATCTCTGAGACCTCCCCCTACTTCTAGAAACTGGTAGAAGATGCTAAAAGAATATGAGTGGAAGTGAGGAGGAGCTGCCTGGAGTATTCTGAAGGCCCTGACCAATCCCCATGGATGGGTTGGCAGGGGGCATGCCCCCTCAAATACTTAGGGTCAGCCTGAATGGGGGCAGTGGAGTTCAGGTGGAAGCTGGAGATGGAGTGTTAGGCTGTCCGTGGCCCTTAAGGGTAGCCCCCTAGTCTGGGGGGTGACCTCGGGCCTGGGCTCGGGTGCGCAAGGGACTCTCTTCACGACACACAGAGCTGTCCTGACCGGAGGCAAGGGAGCAAAGTGGAGGACAGCAGAAGAACACTGCCAGGCAAATCTCCAGGGAGAAAGACAGCCAGGTGGGCTGGTGAGTGTTACAGTCAGAGGACTGAGAGGCATGCCTGAGAGGACTGGGTGCAAGCAGTCTTGGGTGGATACAGAGTCAGTCTGGGAGGACTATGGAGTCTTAGCCAGGAGGGCTAGTGAAAGGGGCAGCTGCAGCCAGGTGGGCTGGCAGTGCCTGAAGAGGTGGTGCTGGGATCAGTAGCCTCAGGAGGAGGACAGCTGGGCACTAGGACTTTTTGTTACACTACCAAAGAGGCCCGTGGTCCCTGCCTGTAAAGGGCATTTGCTATGGTATGATTGCGCTCTTGTCAGACCATCCATACAGTGCCAGCTGGTCCTGGGAGTTGTTGTTTTACAAGCAAGATTGTGCTGGAGGCAGAGGAGAAGTGTATATACCGTCTGTATATAGTTGTGTCCCTGAAGAGTTCTACTATTCTGATCAAGTGGGCATCTCATAATACCCTAAACCCTATCCAAGTTCAATACCCCTAAAAAATTACAAAAACAAAGCTGCAAGGGCTGATTCTTGACTCCAGCGTGTTGTGAAAAATTCTGTGTACCTGGCTGTGGAGGGTGGGAGATACTCCATTCACCAGCGGCTAGTGCGGAGGTAGCGCAATACATGTTACATATCACTGAACATGCTAGAGTGAGAAAAAGAATTCTTGGCCCATCATTCTTGGCTAACTTTAAAGTGATGACCTGCAGGGGCTTTTAAAACATCACCTATGAAAAATTTGGGTACTGAAGCTCATCGTTGTTTCAGGGCTCCACTTAATTTTAAGGCTTGACATGCTTGGTATCTAATTACTTTAGGCTTTGTTCACACCTAGGCGCTTTTGTTTTTAGGCAGAAAGTTGCGCGATTTTTGCCGCGATTTTCCCACAATTTTGTACAGATCAAAAGGTCACCAATGTAAAAAGCAGAAAACACCTGTAACCTGCCAAAAAAGAAGCTCCTGTACTATTCTGAGCTTCAGGCGTTTTACTTCAGATGACAAAACGCTCAGATGTGAACAGGGGCCATTGAAATGAATGGGATTTGTCTTGTTGGGCATTTTTTTTATAGAGCTGAGGCTTATGCCCCGTACACACGGTCGGATTTTCCGATGGACAATGTCCGATCGGAACGTGTTGTCGGAAATTCCGACCGTGTGTGGGCTCCATCGGATATTTTCCATCGGATTTTCCGACACACAAAGTTGGAGAGCAGGAGATAAAATTTTCCGACAACAAAATCGGTTGTCGGAAATTCCGATCGTGTGTACACAAATCCGACGGACAAAGTGCCACGCATGCTCAGAATAAATAAAGATTAAAGCTATTGGCCACTGCCCCGTTTATAGTCCCAACGTACGTGTTTTACGTCACCGCGTTCAGAACGATCGGATTTTCCGACAACTTTGTGTGACCGTGTGTATGCAAGACAAGTCTGAGCCAACATCCGTCGGAAAAAATCCTAGGATTTTGTTGTCGGAATGTCCGAACAAAGTCCGACCGTGTGTACGGGGCATTAGACTGGATTCACACCTATGCATTTTTAGTGCTGTTTGCGTTTTGCAGATTAGCACTACAGAACGTATTCCATTGGAAAACATGGTGGATGTACTGTAGTGCAAATCTGCAAAATGCAAACAGCACTAAAAATGCATAGGTGTGAATCCAGCCTTACAGCAGAAAAACTCCCAAAAAGGCCTAGGTGTGAATAGACCCTTAATATTTAACCAAAAAAATTGGGTTTTACTGTATATTGCATTTGTGTGCCATAAATTTAACACAAACCCTTCAGCTCTGTTCAAAAATATTTTAAGCTCCCAAGCCTGAGAGTGAATGTCCTGGCAGAAACTGGGATAGGTGGGGAAAGGGTTAACAGTATAACAAGTATATGTGGCGTACCACATGAATAAAAATTATCATCAGCATAAAATTGTTAGTCACGTATGACATTTAGATATCAAAATAATTATTTACATTTCAAGGCAGTAGGGCAATAGCACTGCTCCCTGACTGTCTATCTAATATATACACTTGTAACAATATACAAATGGTTAGTGTTTCTATCCGGCTAGATCCCCATCTCTCCTTAGCCAAGGAAGACGCACCGACTCAGCAACACCTGAAAGAGAGAAACAAACAATGCAAAAGCATCCTATCCTATAAAAGCATTGTGCGATATGTACTCAGTGATGTAAACTGGTCCTCAGCCGAGGGCAGCATGAAACGTAAGAGCATCCTATATACTGTATGTCTACATTATTTATAATTTTGAATGTGGGCCCCATTCTCTGTAAGAATGCCACCCCTTTCATCATCAGTATAAAGCTAAAAAAGAAGTTCATCAATATTTCAATCAGTAACAGTCCTGACAGTGGCGGCCCGTGCACCTTGGGCGCACGGGTGCCACCCCCCCCATCAATGCGCCTGGCCCCTTTCAGGACGCTGGATGCATGGATTCCTATGGCGGGGGTGGTACACGCAGAGAGTGCCCCCTGATCCCACCCAATTGCGTGACGATATCAAATTAATTTTCGCTATTCTCACACTAACCTTCCCCCCCCCCGCCAATCAGGAGGCAGGGTGGCAGACCGTTTTCCTGATTGGCCAAAGCGCCAGGCCACCCTATTGGATGCCTGGCACTTAAGAAGAGGAGCGGAGGAGAGACGCTGGAAGTGCTGCTGTGGTAAGTTCCCCTTGTCAAAGCTGGGGGAAGGTGTGTTTCGGTGCTACCAGAGCTGCGGGTGCGGGGGTGCTGCCAGAGACACGCGGGGGGTGGAGGTTGGGTGCTGCCAGAGCTGCATGGGGGGGGGGGGGCTGGGTGCTGCCAGAGCCGCGAGTGGAGGGGGGGGGTTCGGTGGGCACAGTGATTGCATATGATGGGCACAAGTGGCTGCATATGATGGGCACAAGTGGCTGCATTTGATGGGCACGAGTGGCTGCATTTCATGGGCACAAGTGGCTGCATTTCATGGGCACAAGTGGCTGCATTTCATGGGCACAAGTGGCTGCATTTGATGGGCACAAGTGGCTGCATTCGATGGGCACAAGTGGCTGCATATGACGGGCACAAGTGGCTTCTGCATGTGGCTTCTTGAAGAGGAAGCCTTGTCCCCAATTCACAGTACTAAGTGTCTGAGCAGCCAATCACCAAGTAACAGAGCTGTTAAATGGGATGGAAGGGAGGGAGTCACATGCTTCTGCATTCCTGGAAGTACCAGTTCATCCCTGGCAGTAAAATGGAGAAGAAGGGGAGCTAAGGAAAGACATGCTCTGCTACTGGGCCACTATCCAAGGAAGCCTGTTGTTTGGCCCCAGGAATTGTTGATTGCTAACTCGGAAAATTAGAAAATGAATTGAATTTGCTAGTCTGCTCTTTGCCCGGAGTTCTTCTTGACCATCGTTGACAGCCGTAGCCTGTCCCTAGATAAGGCTTTAGGCTTTGACACTTAATTCCTTCTTGGCAGCACTACAGAGGAGCCGACAGCTAGAATCTGACTAGGCAGCCCTGTGACACGGGATCCTCTCTGTCACCACATGGGAGTCTATAGAGGCTCAGGAGTCTTCGACCACATGTGATAAGTCATTACCTCGTGACTGATTTATGCCACTTCTCCCCCATCTATTTACATTGAGTTTGAGTTCCGGGAGGTAGAAAACAGAGTTAACTTTCTTGCCATCTCTCAGCAGAAAATTAGATCTTGGCGGTCAATTTAGAAATGTTAATCTGGCCCTGACTGCCACAGCAAAGTGTACGGTGTATTAATTAACCTTAATTAGGAGTGTGAGACCCAGTACCAAAAATAATAAGTCATTCAATTCAGTAAGAACATTAAACAGTTACATGAGAAACAGAGGATGGACGCTGCTGGCAGCAACATGAGAGCAAAAATGTTTGTAGGCACAACAAGGCCAACAACCCACCAACAACCAATTTTCTGAGGCAGGAGAGAGAGCCCTATTTTAGTGCCAACATTTTGGAAGGAATTAAAATCTCTATCTATCTATCTATCTATCTATCTATCTATCTATCTATCTATCTATCTATCTATCTATCTATCTATCTATCTATCTATCTATCTATCTATCTATCTATCTATCTATCTATCTATCTATCTATCTATCGATATATATATAATCAAAAGTAAGGGTAGGCAACCCTGGAGAAGTGGAGATCTACCTGAACAACATGAAAGAGACTTTTTTTTTTTTTTTTTTAATCAGAAATAAAGTTTATTGAGCATAATAGTCAGTACATCTTACAGGTGGTGATTAACAATACACAGCATTTACTGAAATCAAAGGCACCGACTTTTACATTAATAATTGTGACATGTCATTACAAGCCAGTATCGGGGTGCACATCTTAATTGAGTTGCTAAGAATTTGATCATACGTAAAGGTAAGTGGCATTATGCCACCGCACATGTTAGTATTGTGGATTGCTAGTCTGTAAATGTAGAGGCTTCATTTATCCATCTGTCCCATATTTTATGGTATTTGGCAGGACATCCACGATGGGAATACAAAACTTTTTTGTAAGGTAGGGTGATGTTCACCGCCCTCTTCCACTGCTGCACTGTTGGGGGGGTTAGGCCGAAGCCACAGTTGGGCAATCTGCAATCTGGCTATGAAGAGGGTCTCCTGCATGAATATTGATAAATATTTCTCCTCCTCCGATACTGTGAGCAGGCCAAGTAGACATTGGCGAGGGCACAGCGTCAGAGGAGAGCCCATTTGATCGTGGAGAAATTTAACTATTTGCAGCCACTTATTTTGAACGATTGGACAAGACCACATCAGGTGATAGAAGGTGCTTGAGGTGTCATCGCAACGGGGACAGGCCGAATTGGCATCCGGCTTGTACTTGAGGATGCGTGCAGGGGTGAGATAAGATCTGTGGAGAATGTATAAGTGGGTGAGGCGATCTGATAGTTTCGGGGATACTTTTGCGCTGGTCCCTAGTATGTCCCCCCACTGGTCGTCATCCAAGGTCCCGACGTCAGCCTCCCATTGAACCCTTAGGTTTTGAGTGTGGTTGGTGGCTGCGGGTATCAGAAGGATATTATATAGGGTGGAGATCATCTTTTTCGGGTCATCGCCTAAGAGAAGGTCAGTGACAGTCACCACTTCTAAAGCGGGGATACTATTGTTGAATTGGGATTGAAGGGCATGACGAATCTGGAGATATCTGAAAAACATGTGATTGGGAAGGGCAAATTCATCTTTTAGAGCCTGGAAGGACCTGACCCCCCCTCCCGCTACGACCTGGTAGAGGTATATGACTTTAAAGATGATCCATAGCTTATAGTCAGGGATGTTCAGTAGTTCAGGGAGCTGAGGATTGTCCCATAGTGGGGTATGAGCGTGGATAGGAGGGGCTCCTATGATAGTAAGTGTGCGCTGCCAGATTCTACTATGATGCTGTATCAGCCGGTTACCTCCCATAGGGCCAGAGTTGCCCCTATGTTTGCAGAAAAGTATCTGGAAGGGGTGTGCCACCACGTCAGAGGCATGTGTGCATACCAGGGTGGTGTAGCGGAGTCTGTCATGCCTATTGAGATAGTAAAGATGGGACAGCTGTGAAGCTAAGTAGTAGAATGCGAGGTCGGGGGTGGCGGTGCCCCCCAGGTGGGTAGGGCATTTAAGGGTCTGCCATGAAAGCTTATGTCTGGATGTGCCCCATATGAACGTGTTGAGTATAGACTCGAGGGACCTAAAGATGTGAGCTGGGACATATAGTGGGGCATGCCAGAATAGGTATAGCAGCTTGGGAAGAAGAATCATCTTCACCAAGCTGTTACGACCCATCACCCCCAGCGGGAGTCTCGACCAAATTTGTGTTTTGTTTTTCAGATACGCGAACATTGGTTCGATGTTCAGGAGTATGTAGTCGGTTAAGGAGCGCGAGCATTGAATGCCTAGGTATTTGAGCTGGCTAGTCCTTATCAGTGGGAGGGACACCTGAGTGTGCGTTGGAACAGAGACATCAATGGGGAGTATTTGGGACTTAGACCAATTAATTTGTAGCCCTGAGAAGGTCCCATGTTACTGGATAAGCTGTAGAGCCGAGGCCAGCGAGGGGCCAGTGTCCGACAAGTAAAGTAGCATGTCGTCAGCATATAAGCTGAGCACCTCAGTCAGCTGCCCCCGGCGGAGGCCCCTGATGCCCGGGTGTGCTCTAATAGCTAATGCCAATGGCTTGACCGCTAAGGCATACAACATCGGAGATATTGGGCAGCCCTGACGTGTTCCCCTGGACAGTGAGAATGGGGTGGATAATTTGCCGTTAACCTGGATCCTAGCAGTAGGATCCTGATAGAGAAGTTGGAGCCACCTGATGAACCTGGGGCCAAAGCCGAATCTGTGAAGGCACTCCCACAAGTAGCTCCACTCCACAGAATCGAACGCCTTGGCGGCGTCCAAGCTGACCACCACTCTGGACCCAGGCTCATCATGCGTAGCTTGTAAATTTGTAAATAGCCTTCTTATGTTAAACGCTGTATTCTTATTGGGCATAAAGCCTGTTTGGTCGGGGTGGATAAGGCTGAGGATGACCTTGTTGAGTCTCATGGCGAGAATTTTGGCGAGAATTTTCACATCCAATTGGAGGAGAGAGATCGGGCGGTAGGATTCGGGCTGGAGGGGGTCCTTGCCTGGTTTGGGAATGAGGACAATCAGTGCCTCACTCATGGTGCGTGGGAGTGTCCCGGACGTATGTATGTGTGTGTATAGAGCCTCTAGTCTGGGGATGAGGACCTCTTGGAATTGGGAATAGAACTCCAGGGGGAGGCCATCCGAGCCCGGGGCCTTAGACGAAGGGAGATTCGCCATCGCCTTTTAATGCATTCTTCAGTTATAGGGGCCTCCAAAAGTTCCACCTGGGTGTCTGAGAGGGAGGGAAAATCTACACTATCTAGAAGAAGGTGCAGTTTGTCCATGGATTGATTAGCCCTAGAGGTGTAGAGATCAGCATAGAATCTTTTGAATTCGTGGGCTACTTGTTCAGGGTCCGTGAGCATGGTACCATCATGTGAGCAGAGCCGGACCACCACCGGGGGCGTGTGGTCCAGGTGAGCCATGTAGGCCAAGAGTTTCCCAGCCCGCTCACCATGCTCAAAGATCCTTTGTTTTCTAAAGAAGATTCATTTTTTTGCTTTCTCGAAGTGTAAGCTATCCGTGAGTCTAGATTGCAAGCGTAGTTGGGCAGAATTGGAGGGTGTTGGGTTTGACAGGAAAGCCTGTTCGAGGGAGCCTAAGTACTCCTCGGCCTGTAACAGAATGTTGTTTGAGGAGGCCTTGTGCCTGTTAATGTGTGTAGATAGGATCAGGCGGGCATGGGCCTTGAAGGCCTCCCACACCACTCCGGGCGAGGCCGACCCCTGGTTGATCTGGAAATAAAAAGACCACTCACGCTGTATGATCTCAACGTCATTGAGGATTGTTAGCCAAAATGGATTTAGCCTCCAGAGGCGAGATGGCGCAGAGGACGGTAGCCTCAGAGTAATCCAATAGGGGGAGTGGTCTGAGAGAACTCTCAAGCCGAACCCCGCTGCAAGGAGGTTCGGAATGAGAGTGGGGGTGAGCAAAATCATGTCCAAGTGAGACATTGCGTTTTGTGCGGGCGTGAAACAGGAGTATGCCGGTGTGTTGGGATATTTGAGTCTCCAGCTGTCGGATAGGGCAAACTCCGAAAGGAATCTGCCGAACCTTGTGAGAGTCGGCCTGCTCTGTGGTGTGCCTGATGGGTGGAGCCTGTCGAGTGTGGGGTCAATCACTATATTGAAATCCCCCCATCCAGATCGCTGGTGTCGTGGGATGCTCAGACATGAAAGCCAGGCCCTCTCTGAGGGCAGTGAATTGAAAGGGTGGGGGTATATAGAAAGCTAGCAAGAGGAGTTCAAGCCCCCCCACTGTTACATGTAAGAATAGGAATCTCCCCTGCTGGTCCGACTTTAAATTATGCAGTTGAAAATTAACCGTTTTGGCTATGAGGACAGCTATGCCTCTGGAGTTGTTGGTAAATGGAGCTTGATATATCCAGCTTACCCATGGCTTTTTAAGAGCCATTTGAAGCTACCCTGTTATGTGGGTCTCCACTAATACAGATACATCCGCACGCATGCGCTTGAGATGAGACAGCACGGCAAAACATGAAAGAGACTTAGGCCTCATGCACACTGGATGTTTTTACAGCTCCTGTTTTTGGTTTCAGGCATTTTTTTCTGCAGCCAGTAAACATACCAAGTTACATACCAAGTGCAGGGGTCAAGAATGTGTAACGTACATATTGCAGGGGTCAGGAGTGTTTAACATACAGAGCACAAGGGTCAAAACTGTGTAAGGTACAGAATGCAGGGGTCAGGAGTGTGTAATGTACAGGGCACAGAGGTCAGAGGCATGTAATGTACAAAGTAAAGGGGTCAGGAGTAAAATGTATGTACAGCCCACCTAACAGGATGCAGGGGTCAGGAGTAAAGTACATAGGGTGAGGTTCAGAAGCACATACAGTCTAGTGCACAGCACCTCCTATAATTCATTCCACCCCTATTCATAATACAGCAGTACACCCTATGAGGCTATTTTACAACATCCACTTACTCACATAAAAAGACTGAGATACATATGTAGCACCCTCTACCTAGAGTGCTAGGTGTACATAGGTTTAGTTGTTAGTGTAGGAAAATTTATATTTGGCTCAGGGCCAAGCCTGAGCTGGGAATCTGGGTCAGGGTTTAGTGACTCAGGCTGGATGACTCACCTGGCAGCACTCTGTGACTTCCCCCTGGTCTTGATGTTGGTAGAAACTTCCAGAGATGGAGGGTTTGAGTAGGGAGGGGCTTCCATGCATATTTATGAGGTCCTTGACCAACCCCCAGCAGAAAGGGGCTAAAAGGGTCAAGGAAGCCCAGGTTTTGTTTAACAACACTCCTTAACCACTTCCCGACCGGCTCACGTGCATATACGTCGGCAGGTTGGCAGCCCTGCGCAAAAAGACGTACAGGTACGTCGGCTCCTTTAGGAGGCTTAGCAGGCGCGTGTGCTGCATGGTGGAGGTCCTGATGCGCGTGGCCGGTGGTCGCGATGATCACTGGCCTCCCGCGATCGCGGGCACGAGAGACAGAACGGGGATCTGTGTGTGTAAACACACAAATCCAGGTTCTGTCAGCAGAGGAGATTGTGTGTTCCTATTAGTTAGGAACAGCGATATGTCTCCTCCTCTAGTCACTCCCATTCCTCCACAGTTAGAACACACACTGAGGGAACACATTTAACCCCTTGATCGCCCCCTAGTGTTAACCCCTTCCCTGTCAGTGACATTTATACAGTAATCAGTGGCTATTTTTAGCTGGGATCGCTGTATAAGTCAATGGTCCCAAAAAAAGTGTCAAAAGTGTCCGATCTGTCCGCTGCAATGTTGCAAAAAAAAATCACTCATCGTCGCCATTACTAGTAAAAAAATAAAAAAAGAATAAAAATGCCATAAATCTATCCCCTATTTTGTAGCTGCTCTAACTTTTTCGCAAACCAATCAATATACGATCATTGTGGTTTTTTTTTTTTTTTTTTTTTGTTCTTTGTGTTTTCTACATTTTTAAAATTTTTTAATTCTTCTTTTTCGCCTTTAATCCCGTGGATTGGGAGACACTTTTCTCTAGGAAAAGATCGCGGAGACCAGAGAAAAGCTGCAGTGATTCCTTGGATCCATTGAGGAAGATTCAGCAACAGTCTGGTCGTTTACTGATGCATCACTAGACCCGTTGGGGTCTATCCATAAGGTGAGAGGCTAGCATCACTGGGGGAGGATTCTAGAAAGTTACCATTACCATCTTACCTCTGTAAATTGGACTCCCACATTCGTCCCTTTCCCCCCTCATCTCTATTTGTCCACATAGGATTACCTTTATCTACACTCTGAATTAGAGACTTATCATCTCTCCGAATCACCTGATTCCTTTGGATGCTCTTTAATATAATTTGACTATTCTCACAAAATTATTTATTTTAAGTCTATTTTGATGTGATGCACTTTATTTGATTTTATTGAACAAATGTGTATTTATATATTATTTTCATGGGATGCACTTTATAAGATTTCAATGAACACCTATTTATGAGTCACTTTTAATGAGTTGCACTTGGAGAGATTTATATATATATTACATTTTTTGCCTATTTAGCCCTTTATCGAATTTGTTTACTAATTAGCGCTGCTTCATTATATACACACATACTTAGCCACTTTATATATTCCATTTTTATCACGCACTTTATATTTAGCACTTTACTTGCCATCAACAAACTTGTTGTTTGGTAGCGCATTAGTACTTTCTTTTTAAAAATTTCAAAGAGGATACAATGAAGATTTCATCAATCATAAAATAGCAGAAGTCACCAGAATGGAGAGGACATCTCCGACGATCGATAAACCAAGAAATGAAAGAACAACCTATGATCTTCCCATTATCTTGAATTATAATGTACAGCATAAGCAAATAGAAAAAATATTTAAGAAACATTGGTCCGTCTTAAGAGCTGACTCCCAGTTGTGTACCATTCTACCAGTAGTTCCGAAATTTACGTATAGGCGAGCACCCACTTTACGAGATATGATTGTGAATTAAATCCATGATCCTCCCAGTCAAGTAACTAGCATTACCTTCTTTCAAGGAAAAGTTATTTTTTTCCATGTAGGAGATGAGATGTTAAGGAGATACATTCAAATCCACTGGTACAAATGAGGAATACCAGATTAACCGCTTCAGCCCCGGAAGAATTTACCCCCTTCCTGACCAGAGCGTTTTTTGCGATTCGGTACTGCGTCGCTTTAACTGACAATTGCGCGGTCGTGCAACGTGGCTCCCAAACAAAATTGACGTCCTTTTTTCCCCCACAAATAGAGCTTTCTTTTGGTGGTATTTAATCACCTTTGCGATTTTTATTTTTTGCACTATAAACAAAATAAGAGTGACAATTTTGAAAAAAAACGCATTATTTTTTACATTTTGCTATAATAAATATCCCCCAAAAATATATAAAAAAACATTTTTTCCCTCAGTTTAGGCCGATACGTATTCTTCTACATATTTTTGTTAAAAAAAAAAAAAAAAAAATCGCAATAAGCGTTTATTGATTGGTTTGCGCAAAAGTTATAGCGTTTACTAAATAGGGGATAGTTTTATGGCATTTTTATTAATTTTTTTTTTTACTAGTAATGGAGATCAGCGATTTTTATTGTGACTGTGACGTTATGGCCGACATGTCGGACATTTTTGACACATTTTTGGGACCATTGTCATTTATACAGCGATCAGTGCGATTAAAAATGCACTGATTACTGTGTAAATGACACTGGCAGTGAAGGGGTTAACCACTAGGGGGCAGGGAGGGGTTAATCAGTACTAGGGGGAGTGTTTTCTAACTGTAGGGGGGAGGGGCTGTATGTGTCACTAGACTGATCACAGCTCCCGATGACAGGGAGCAGTGATCAGTGACACTGTCACTAGGCAGAACGGGGAGATGCTGTTTACATCAGCATCTCCCCGTTCGTCCTCTCCGTGAGGCGATCGCGGGTATCCCCGCGGCGATCGAGTCCGCGGGACCCGTGAACCCACTCACGGAGCTCCCGGCCGGCGCGGCGCGCACGCAATGGCACGGCGGGGAATTCAAATGGACGTACAGGTACGCCCATTTGCCCAGCCGCGCCATTCTGCCGACGTACATCATCGTGCGCAGGTCGGGAACCAGTTAAAGAGTTTATTTCATGCAGAACAGAGGGGGCGGTATATGTCCTCCAATGTCCGTTTTTGAAACAATACATTGGTAGGACCAAACACCCTATGTGGAAAAGGATTAGAGAGCATATTCAAAAAATTTGCAAGGGGTTCACTAAGCATTGTGTCGTCAGAAACCATGAATCAGACTGAGACAGAAGTACAGTTAAATCACACTGGTTTAATAATAATAATAATAAAAAGGTAAACAGAGTAAACATAGTCAAAACACAGCCAGAGTTCAGGAACCGAACGGATAGTCAGACAAGCCAAAATGTCAGGGAGCCAGAGATGAGCGTAGTAGAACAGCAAGCAGGATCTGGAACCAGAAGGAATGTCAGGCAAGCAAGTTTTTAACAGGAACACAGGAGAGCATCTCTAGAGATGTGACCAAGGCGAAAGCAGAGATCATCTGGACTGGATGGCTTAAGTAGGCAGGACTGAAGAGCAGGATATCATCAACAGGTGAGTCACTGTGGAGAGATAGGAGCTGGAAATTAGCCGACAGCTGAGCGGCCAGCTTTGAGAAGGAAGGGCTGAGCCCCTGACAAGTGTCCCTAGACATTTTGCCCAATTTCATTCACAGGATCCTTCAGTATTGAAATTTTGGGCAAGTGAAAAATATAAACCTCACTGGAGAGGGAGTAATAGGGTCAATACACTTAGTAGATGTGAATTGAAATGGATTTTTGAAATGAAATCTTTCCACCCCCAAGGGTTAAATATTGATTGTGACCTTAATTGTTTCATTTCTGACTATTAGATGTTTATGGAAAAAGACTTTGGACTTTGATAATTTTAATATATAACTTTGAATGTTAAATCATTATTGTTATACAGATCTAGCGCGTTTTTTTCCTCTTTATTAGATGTTTATATATTTTTATTTTTATTTTCATTTCTGATTACTAGATGTTCATTCATTTAGTTTTATCTATTATGTGTAGCGTTAATACAATTACTGTATAGCATATTTTTGACCGTTTCGGGTCATCTCTATAGGTTTGGACATATAGGTTCCACATAGCAGTGAAATTGTTCTTGCCCAATAGATGTCATCCTCTTATATATACTTATATAGTTTTTATATAGGATCTGTTTGGCAGTATTTTCGTTTTTGCCCACTAGATGTCACTACAATGCATTTCTCTGTCTCTTTATATTCTTTATTTTTTATTTTTTAAAGGATTTGGGTTTTTTCTCTCTTAAAGCAGAGTTCCACACAAAAATGGAACTTCCGCTTTTTGGAACCCTCCCCCCCTACGGTGTCACATCTGGCACCTTTCAGGGGGGAGGGGGGTGCAGATACCTGTCTAAGACAGGTATTTGCACCCACTTCCGGCATAGACTCCCATGGGAGTCTATGCCTCTTCCCGTCCCCACTGCGCTGTCGGCTGGGAACACACAGCTCCCAGGAGAGAGCGGGGACCACTTGGGACGCGCAGCGCGACTCGCGCATGCGCAGTAGGGAACCGGGAAGTGAAGCCGCAACGCTTCACTTCCTGAATCCCCCACCTAGGATGGCGGTGGCAGCTGCCGAGAACCGAGCGGGTTCTCTGCGTCCCCTGCCGACATCGCTGGACCCTGGGACAGGTAAGTGGCCGTGTATTAAAAGTCAGCAGCTGCAGTATTTGTAGCTGCTGGCTTTTAATATTTTTTTTTTTTGGCGGTGTGGGTGAACCCCCGCTTTAAACCTCTTTGGTAGATTGTGAATGTTCTATTCATTTATTATAATTATTTGTATTAATCTGTATACCTAATGCTTACATTTTTCCATATTTGTTCGCATTTTATTATTGTACCTATTTTATTTTCTTGTATTCAACCTATCAGCCTTGGTAGCTAGGTAGTTTTCTGGCCACGACTGATGTTTTTTCCTATTGGCCAATTAACTACATAGGACACAGATGAATTGATGACTCACTTGTTACAAAGGCAAACCCATTGGTTTAGATGGGGTATAAATACACAACGCTCGTCACGTGGTTCTTATCCCTGAGGAAGTCACGTGACCAGTGACGCAACGTGTTGGGTGGAGCCTTGTGACATCACTTCCAGTGCCGATTACGGAAGCATGTTGAGGAGGCGAGTGTGGAACTACTCCCATTTTATACTGCGTTTTTTGTTCTTACTTGATGTAAGCAGCTTCTTTTATTAAACAAGTTTATTTTATCTGGCAATATTGCACTATGGTTGTAGTATTTATGCTTTGGAGTGAGCTTTTTCTCTATACATGGAATTACCCATTGATGAGCGCAGGATGTGTTGATGCTAAGATTCCATTCAGCATTTCGTTTTCGCTTGGGACCTGAATGTCTTCACAGATCCACAAGCAGGATTCCCCATTTGCTGTCTGATGAGCCTTGTTTGACCTTTTGGTCATTGTTGGAGGTGAACGGCCAATCTATCAATTTAACAGTCGATGTTGGATTGATGCTTTGTTTTTTTTCTCCCATCAAGTTATTTCTATGAGATATTCATCTCTATATGAACTGATTCCTACCATTGGGCTTTACTTGGACTTTTCTTTGCATTTTTGTTTATTTTACTTTATGGCACGTTATATTGAATAAGCGCACCGCTCCCATTTCATTTTTTTTGTATGAACTAAAAAATATTGTTTTTTTTTTTAAATTGTCGCTCTTTTTTTGTTTATAGTGCAAAAAATAAAACCTCAGAGGTGATCAAATACCACCAAAAGAAAGCTCTATTTGTGGGAAAAAAAGGACGTCAATTTTGTTTGGGTACCACGTCTGCGCAATTGTCAGTTAGAGCGACGCAGTGCCATATCGCAAAAAATGGCCTAGTCAGGAAGGGGGAAAAACCTCTCGGGGCTGAAGTGGTTAAACCTAAGGTTGCCACCTGTACAGGAGTTCACCTGGACAGTACGGGATTTGAGTCATGTGCCCGGGGTTTCAGCCTGCCTGATATCCGGACACATTAGTCACGCCGGGCTGTGGCTGAGAAGCTTCACACTGCAGCAGCTCTCAAAGTACCGACTTAATAAAATGCTGAACTTTTCAGATGCTCCCTAACCCCTTCCCATATAGGGAGTGTGGCCGGGGGAAAGTCAAATTGCTTCAGCCATGGGGCACTGCGTGGATAGAAGGTGTGTTCCAATATGCCCCTCCTGCTGGGCGGGGGCTCGGGCTAGGACGAGCCGGGCAATGCCATTGTACAGAGTTGTGGCTGTGGTGGCTATGCACGGTTCTCATGGCATGTGCAGGGAGGATGATGCTGCTGGCTCAGAGGATGCCGAGTGCAGGAGTGAACAAAGTGTGATCTCGGGCATGCACCAGGGAAGGTGAGGGTGAAGGAAGCACCATGCCCATGCATTCTACTCTGTGCAATAAACTCATGGCACTGTGTATAATATACTACTGGCTGCCACTTACTCCTAATCAGGGCTTTTTTTCTTAGAGAATAGGTGCAGGAACTCCTCTCTTCCGAGACACCACTTGACTCTGCCCCCCCACCCACCTCCAAGCCCCGCTCCTTGGCCCCACCCCTTACCCACCTCCCAGTACCACCCCTTTCAGAACTAAGTATCATTTTGTGGTGCTTTTTTGTATGGAATTTGTTAATGATAATGAAAGGAGTAAAATAGATCTAACAACAATGGACACCCAAGGGAAAATAGATCCACCCAGCAACAATAGTCTCCCAACAGCCAGCATCAATAGACCCCTCCCACAACAGTAAATGCCTCCATGAATAGTAAATCCCTCCCAGCAGCGATTGACCACATGCAACATAAGACCCAAATCAGCAACAATAGATCCCTCCCCAGCAACAATAGACCCCCCCTAAAAAAAAATAGATCCCCTCCAGCAACAATAGATTCCCCAGTAGCCAGCATCACTAGACCCTCCAGCAGCCATCAACACAGATCCCTCCCTCAACAGTAGACCCCTCCCAGCAACAACTGACCCCCCAGCAACATAAGACCCACTCCAGCAACAAATGATCCCCTGGAGCAACAGAAGACCTCCACAGTAACAATAAACCCCCTTTCTCTGCAAAAATAGAGACCCTCCAGCAACAATAGATTCCCCAGTAGCCAGCAACACAGATCCCTCCCTCAACAGTAAATCCTTCCCAGCAGCGATTGACCACCTGCAACATAAGACCTACATCAGCAACAATAGATCCCCCACCAGCAACAATAGACCTCCCCAGCAACAATAGACCTCCCCAGCAACAATAGACCTCCCCAGCAACAATAGACCCCCCCTGCAAAAATAGATCCCCTGCAGCAACAATAGATTTCCCTAGCAGCCAGCATTACTAGACCCTCCAGAACATCCCAGCACCCCTTGCCATTACATAAATTCAGTTCTGGAGGTGCCCCACATTCCTGCTGAAAAAAAAAAGCCCTGCTCCTAATATTATAAATACTTCAGTTTGCTGCTTACATCCAAATGTGTTCCCACATTCCACAACTAAATATATAAAGATTAATAGTGTTGCACTACCCTTTAACCACGCGCAGAAACGTATTTTAAATACATTCTATAAAAAAAAAGTGGTAATTGAATACACAATCCCATTGCAGTAAATCTATAAATACCAAAAAAAAAAAATATACACCCCAAAAAATATTACCGCATATGCTGAAATATTATAAATTAATTGCATAAAAAATGATAATTGAATCCACAATAGCAATACTGCAAATCTTCTGATCAGAATATACCAATAAAATGTGCTCCAACATGTGGAATACATATGCCAATGTTGTAAATTTCATAAGAACACCCAAAAGAATTAAAACCACCAATCATCAATAATAAGCAAGCTGCATTCTACAAATAAAAATGTGTGCAACCGCAAATTTGTAGCATGCACTTTACATAGTATTGATGATTCACTGCACTGAGATTGCGGATTTAATTATTTTGGATGTTCTTTATGTACTTTACAACATTGGTATTTGTATTCAACGTGTTCATTTATATTTCAACATATGTGGTGATATTTTGGAGTATATATATATATTTTTTTTAATTTTTTATTTATGAACACAGGCAGAGCGAGTCCACACGGACCAAACAGTACATCCAACAATACATCTCCATCACCGATTTTCTACTTAATACAGTACATTCAAGGCAGATATGTTTGTGGAATCTTGGTGGATTAATTAGTATAGTCCCATGTGTTCTCCCTCTCCTACTTTTTTCCCTTTTTCCAAAAGGTTATGGAGGGGTCCTGCGAGCAGGAGAAGAAAGGGGTAGCAAGGAGAAGAAGAAAAGGAGAGATATTGAGTGGGGAGATATGGGGGGAAGGCAGAGGTGGGGGGAGGGGGAAGGGTCCCCAGGATCATGGATCGAATTTGATGTAATGTAGCAGCAGCACTGAGCTCACCTCGTCCAGCACGCGGCAAATCAGGTTAAATTGGCATAGTTGTTTGTAAAGCCTGTCCTTCGTTGGAGAATATAAACATGTTCCACAACTGCCACATTTTGGAAAATTTCTCTTGTCTGTTTTGCGCTGTATGGATGAGATCTTCCATATGTTTGATTTCCTCTACTTTTTTAATCCATAATGTTATGGGTGGTGGAGTTGTGGATTTCCAATATAGTGGGATACAGGCCTTAGCTGTATCCCACTAAAAGATGTCGCAGAACTGACTTTTTATATGTTTTCATGGGAATGTTCGCCGCATGCAGGAGGAAGAAGGCCGGGTCATCAGTTATATTATATTCTGTAAATTTTTGTATGGTCTGTTTTACTGTTTGCCAGAAAGCTGTCAGACCTGGGCAGGACCAAAAGATGTGTAATAGTGTTCCTTTTTCCGTTTGGCATCGCCAGCAAAGGTCAGATGTCGCTGGGAAGAATCTGCTTAATTGTGTTGGGGTTCTGTACCAGTGTGATAAAATTTTATAGTTCGTCTCTTGAGTTTTGGCACATATAGAAGATTTGTGTGTGAATTTTAGAATCTGTTGTTTCTTGGCTAGGCTGAATGTTAAGTTCAGTTCTTTTTCCCATTTGATCAGTCCTGGTGGGACAAAATCTGTTTGGGGAGTGTTAAGGATGTTGTAGGTCAGGGAGAGTGTGTGTGGTATGGCCCCCGGGGTTGAGCATATGTCTTCGAATTCGGTGAGTATCTGTCCGTTCGTTGGGGGTTGAATGGTTTGGAGGAAGTGACTCAGTTGGAGTGCCCTCAGGAAGTCTAGTCTGTAGGTGCCTGCAGGATCAGTGAGTTCTGCGGTCGTTTTCCAGCGCCCACCCGCACTAAAGTGGGAGACTTGGTAAAGGTCCAACCTAGTCAGGTTTCCAAACACCTGATCCTGCAGCCCCGGTGTGAACAGCGGGTTCCCTAGTATTGGGTATAAAGGGGAATTCAGTGATGACAGGTTTGTCCTTGTAAGCAGTCTAGCACAAACCAGTATGGTGTTCCCTATTAATGGATGTTTCTTAATCTCCGCTGGTATGGCTGAATGGCACCAAGGAGCTCTTCGGAGCGGGACTTGGCTTTGGTTTTGTTCCAAGCTAGTCCAGAGCTTGGTCTCTTGGTGTCGACACCAGTCAATCAATCTGCTCAAATGGACCGCCTGGTAGTAGGCGCGAACGTCTGGTAGTGCTAGGCCACCGTACTGCTTGGGGAGGACTAAAATTTTGTGAGCCAGTCTCGGTTTCTGTTTAGCCCAAACAAATTCCGAGAACATCGATTGTATTTTTTTGAAATAAGGTGCAGGAATGTTCACCGGTAGCGCTTGCATAAGATAGAGGAATTTGGGGAGGATGGACATTTTTAGTATGTTGCACCTTCCCACCCAGGAGTGCAAACCCGCGCCCCATTTGTTCAGAAGTTCCCTTGTCATTTTAAGCAGTGGCGGGAAATTTAGTTCGTAAAGCTGTGATAGGTTATGGGGAATTTGTGTGCCCAAATATTTTAGGGACTTGTTATTCCATTTCAAGTGAATACTGGATTGAAGGTGCACCAGCTGTGGATGTGGTATTCTAACTCCCATAGCTTCCGATTTGGCGAAGTTTATCTTTAAATTGGTGAGATTGCCGTATAGTTCGAACTCTCTCAGTAGATTAGGTAGGGAAATGGTTGGGTTTGTAAGTGAGAACATGAGATCGTCCGCATAGGCGGATACCTTGTATTGGGTTTGGTTTAATTCCACCCCCTTAATGTTGGGGTTCAATCTTACGTGGCATAGAAAGGGTTCGAGAGATAGGGCAAAGAGGAGGGGGGAAAGTGGGCAGCCCTGTCTCGTTCCGTTGGTAATCGAAAACGGGTCAGACAGCATCCCGTTAGCTCTGACTCTGGCGGACGGTGACGTGTAAACTGCCATGATTCATCTTAGCATCTTCCTCCCAACCCCTACGTGTCTGAGTGTTTCGAACATAAAGGCCCAGTTTTCACGGTCGAATGCCTTTTCCACGTCTGTACTGACGAAGACACTCAGTGTTTTTGTGCGGTTGGCTGTGTGAATTAAGTTCAACACCTTAGTGGTGTTGTCCCTCGCCTCTCTAGTGGGCACGAAGCCCACCTGGTCTAAGTGTATTAGGTACGGGAGGTGTAGCTGTAGTCTGGATGCTATGATCTTAGTAAATAATTTGATATCCGTGTTGAGCAGGGAGATTGGCCGGTAGCTTCCACACTGGGTCGGGTCCTTCCCCTCCTTAGGGATGACCGAAATCTGGGCTTGCAAGGAGGAGTCATGAAACCCGCCCCCCTCTGTGTGACTATTAAACAGCTCCACCATGTGGGTCCCTAAGGATGGTAGGAGGGTTTTATAGTACTGCACAGTTAGACCGTCTGGGCCCGGGGCCTTTCCCGATTTGGTGCTGCCTATTGCTGCTTGTAGTTCAGTTAGTGTTATAGGGTCTTCTAGTAAGTCACGTGTTTCATTTGACAATGTGGGCATTAAGGAGTTGGTTAAATATTCTCTCATTCGCTCTGTCGGTGGGCTTGTCGTGGGGATATTGTATAGTTTTTCGTAGAAAGATTTGAATTCGTTTGTAATTTGTTGTGGAAGTGTCATTTTGTGGCCTAGGTGTGTATAGATATGTGGTATGTAAGAAGCCGTCCTCTGATTCTGTAGGGATTGTGCCAGCATTCTGCCACATTTGTTACCCGATTCGTATACTCTTTTCCTGGTAATTTGCATTGCAGCTTTAGCTTTATAATACAGTAGATCAGTGATCTGCAGCTTTAGCTTTATAATACAGTAGATCAGTGATCTGCGCCCGGACCGTATTCAGTTCAGTCTCCACTTGTCTGGTTTGGGTCTGTTTATGTGTAGTCTCTAGTGTCTGTAATTTCTTTATCAGTAGGGTCATTTGTTCAGTCCTCTGCTTCTTAATTCGTGAGCCATGTTGTATAAGGATACCTCTTATCACTGCCTTGTGGGCTTCCCATACGAGGCCCTTGTTATTGTCTGTGGTGTTGTTGTCTTGGAAGTAGTGTGTTATCTCTTTGGTAACAGCTGTAAGCGTCTCCTGGTCTTGCAGTAGGCTCTCGTTCAGTCTCCAAGGACTCCTTTGTCCTTTGCAGAAGTCTGTCAAAGCATAGCGCATCATGACTGGGGCATGGTCTGACCATGTTATGGAGCCTATAGTGGTGTTTTTGACTGCTTGGAGTTGTCTGTGGGGGATCAAAAGGTAGTCTATACGTGAGTATGTTTGGTGCGGGCGGGAGAAAAAAGTATAGTCCCGTTCTCCGGGATGTAAGAGCCGCCAAGTGTCTATTAATTGGGTCTCATGTAGGGCCGAGTAAATAGTTCTGCGTGTGTTTTTGTGTGTGGAGGATGTTCCCGTTGAGGTGTCCTCTGAAGGGAGAAGGGGGACATTTAAATCTCCGCCCACAATGAGTTGGCCTTCTGTGAATGTTTGGAGGAGTTTCAAATGTTTCTTGATAAAGACGTCTTGGTGGCAGTTGGGGGCGTATAGATTGGCTATAGTCACCTTCACAGCACCTATCATGCCCTTGAGGAAGAGGTATCTTCCTTCCGGGTCTGTCTTTATACCAGTCAAGGACCAGGGTATTTTGGCTGATATCTGAATGGATACCCCTCTTGATTTGGCCTCCGAATATGTGGAGTGGTATACCGTCGGATAGTGTCTGTTTTTTAGGATGGGAAAAGCATTTTTCCGGAAGTGAATTTCTTGTAGCAGAACTATGTCTGCTTTCATGCGTCTCATATCATTTTGTAGCATTCTTCTTTTTTCTGGGACATTAAGTCCTTTTGCGTTTAAAGTCACGATGTGGAGTTCGTCCATGGTCCTGGGGATTGGGGGGGGGGGTAGAAAAGATAGTAGATGGTGGGGTTGTGAACAAGAAGGGGGTAGTGGGGAAACAGGTAAGTATAAGAAAGCAGAGAAGAAATAGAGGTGAGAGTGAGAGACTTTCAATCAGCGTCTCAAGCTCCTAACTAGGGTAGCAAAAACTCGCTTATACGCTCTGCAGGGTAGCCTGCGTGTTGAGCGTGTGCCTAAGTGGGAGTGTGATCAGCGAGGGACCTGGGAGGCATCCGGGCGCCGCCCGCCCTCCCCCCACCTTGGTGTATAAATAGATGTAGGCAGGTGCAACACTGACATGTATATCTTTGACAAGAGATGAACATGTATCATAACCTCAGAAAACAACACTTCTACATAACATTGCTAACATGTCTTAATACAGACTGCAATACTTGTATGGTGATATAGGAAAGCAGTTCAGGCATGTAGTTAAAACAGTAACTAGAACAAATCTCCAGTGGGGAACCTCATATCCCTCACCCCCCGGAACCCAACCAACCGCCCGCCGACATCCCCCTCCCTTGGCAGCGTGCAATCCGCGCGTCGATGGCCATTGGCGGGGTGGAGGAATTATGTCCTGGAAAAAACCCCCCCCGACAACCCCTGCCCCCATCCGCTTCCAACACATGACCACCCCATGGAAGCTCCACTCTCCCGTTTGAAACCTTGCCAGCGTCTCATCTTATACATGCATGGTATGCGCAGAGATCAAACTTCGACGGTTCACTTTGTCAATAGTCGTGAGGCCTCCTGGACGGTCTGCAGTTAAGTTGTGTGATGTGGGCTTAGTTGCCGGGTGGAAGAAGTCAGATCTTCCGCCTGTGCCCCTCCGTTATATATCGTGTGTTAGCGTGATCGCTTTGAGCATGTCATCATTTGAGATTACTATCTTGACGCGTAGTTCATGTTGGGGTGGGGGAAATCCTCTGACTGGTTGACTGCGGGTACTTGCTCCAGATGCAGTGTCTCATGAGATAATCTTTAGATGTACCTTACGGTGGGGGAGGTTATGGGGGGACCCCTCTTGCTCATCCCTTTCTGACCGTGTGGGGTTGCCTAGGCTGAACTTAAACTGTAACTTGGCCCTAGTATAGCAACATACACATGGTCCTTTCGTAGTTCAGGGTGACCTGGCGGTGGTATAGGAGGCTGTTGGCATTATTTAGAATTCTGGCTTAAAGTGTACATATTGGAGATGGCGATGAGGGGGGGGCAGCTCCCAACCCCTCCGTTCTCCCCTGCCTTTAATGTGTTGGCCACTCGCCTCAACCAGGTCTGTGTGGTGAGCAAGGTGGGTGCTGAGTGAGTGTCCCGGAGAACTTGATTTCAGGGGAGAGCCCCCATGGTAAAACATAGAAAGGTATAACAATAACTATGCCCGCTTCCCATATCTTTTTAACTGGTCATGTACAAAAGTCAAGACTCACGTGAACCATTGTTGTTGGTGACCCTAGAACGGCCCCGATTTCTCTGGGATCTGGGTGGCAGGCTGGATCCAGGCGGCAGGGGTCCCGCACGGCCTGTCGGTCTCGGGATTATCAGCAGCCAGTTGGGTATTGAGATCGGGTCAAACCCCATGAAAGTGAAGCAGGCAGGGAGATCCGCCGGTGACCGCAGTGTGAATGAGGACTGGTTGGATCGAAAAGTCACTGCCAGAGGGTACCCCCATCTGTAAGTGTATCCATGTTGCCTCGCAGCTTCCAACAGGGGTTTTAGCATCGCTCTGCGTTGGAGGGTAGCTCTGGATATATCCGGTAGGATTTGAATTTGTGCTCCGTCGAATTCTATGTCTCCGCTGCCCCAAGCGTTGCGTAGGATGGTTTCTTTTTGAGCGTACAGGTGCAATCGGCATAGGACATCTCGGGGTCTAGCCGGGTCTGTGGATTTTGGTCCTAGGGTACGGTGGACCCTGTCAATTTCCAAAGGGGGTGCAGGGTTTTCCAGGAGTCTCTGGAATATGGCTGTTACTGTCTCCGCCAGGTCCTCTGGTCCCGTTGCCTCCGGAATCCCCCGCAGCCTAAGGTTGTTGCGGCGGCTACGGTCTTCCATTTCTTCGATATGCAGCTGCATTTCTTGTAATTCCATGTTGTGTGATTCTTGGGCTTGTTCCAGGGATAGAACTCTGGATTCTAATGTGGTGGTCTGGGTTTCCCCAGCGGACACTCGATGGTTAATCGTGTGCAGTTCTGACCTGATCTCCTGTATATCCTTGTTGTGTGCTTCTTCCACACGTTGGATCAGGGCCTCAATGTCAGCCCTGGTAGGGAGAGCCTGCAGCATTGCGCGGAGGTCATCTTCTATCCTTATCTGGCTGTGTGAGGGGGTTGCAGGCACCGCTCTGAATGCAGCTGGGGTCTCCATGTGTGGATCTGCTTCCATATCGCTAGCTGGGGAGAGTGTCTGTGTCACAGGAGTGAGCCTCTCCGTACAGTGTGCACGTGGTGCAGCTGCAATGGCGCCTGGGGACGTCTCCTGCCTGTCTCTTAGAAATCTTCTTATCCCGTGCTGTGGGATCGGGGTTCCGGTTCTTCTGGTTTTCGCTCTTGTCCTGTAGTGGTTAGAGGTGGACATGCCGTGTTCACCTGCTGAAGAAAAGGGATTTTTGGCAGGTGAAGCGCGGAACGGGCCCGGAGCTCCTTCAGCTCACGTCTTTACTCGGCCATCGCTAAGCCACGCCCCCCTGGAGTATATTTTTAATAGTATTTATAGATTTGCAGCACCAGGATTGTGGATTCAATTACCAAATGTACTATTTCTTAGGCCCCTTTCACACTGAGGCGCTTCTAAACTGCCAGTAAAATACTGAGCGCTTTTGAAGAGCTTTTCAGGCACTTTTGAAGAGCTTTCCATTCATTTCAATGGAGTGGGGCGTTTTTTCACCGCACTGCCCCAGTGTGAAAGCATTCATTGATTTTAATAGAAATAGGTTTTGTTTTGTGAGCTTTTCAGGTCCTCTTTTTTAGCATGAAAGCGTCTGAAAAGCGTCTCAGTGTGAAAGGGGTTAGAGCCCTTTCACATTGGGCGGGGGGCGGCGTCGGCTGTAAAACGCCGCTATTATTAGCGGCGTTTTACCGTCGGTATGCGGCCGCTAGCGGGGCGGTTTTACCCCCCGCTAGCGGCCGAGAAGGGGTTAAATACCACCGCAAAGCGCTTCTGCAGAGGCGCATTTCCGGCAGTATAGCCGCGCCGTCCCATTGATTTCAATGGGCAGGAGCGGTAAAGGAGCGGTATACACACCGCTCCTTCACCGCTCCGAAGATGCTGCTGGCAGGACTTTTTTTACCGTCTTGCCAGCGCATCGCTCCAGTGTGAAAGCCCTCGGGGCTTTCACACTGGATACACAGCAGCGGCACTTTCGGGTCGGTTTGCAGGCGCTATTATTTGCGCAATAGCGCCTGCAAACCGCCCCAGTGTGAAAGGGCTCTTAGACATTTGGATAAATATTTGCATAATCAATTATGCAGTGTGCAAAAAGTGAAAACAGCTGGTAGGAATGGTTGGTTATCCAGCTAAAGACAGACTCATGCCGTGTGCACACAGGCGAACTTTTCGGTATCAAAGGTCTGACGGTCTTTCCGACAGACTTTCGACGGATTTCCGAATGAACAGACTTGCCTACACACGATCACACCGAACTCCGACGGTTTCGACCAGACTAAAATAAGGAAGGTGATAGCCAGTAGCCAATACCTGCCCTAGCGTGGGTTTCCGTCTGTCGGACTAGCCTACAGACGAGCGGATTTTTCGACCGGACTCGAGTCCGGCGGAAGGATTTGAAACATGTTCCAAATCTAAAGTCCGTCTGATTTTAGACCGAAAAAGTCAGCTGCAGGTCCGATGAAGCCCACACACGGCCGGACTGTCCAATGGATTCGTCCTGTTGGACCAGTCCAGTCGAAAAGTCCGCCCGTGTGTACACGGCATTAGGCTGCACATAGGCGTTAGAGCATCGACGCGGAAGTTAGAATGCCTCAGATGTTGCAACACCCCATAAACATTACAGCACCCCATGGATGCTAGAGTGACAAATAGAGCACCCATAGACAAAGCAAAGGTTAGAGTGTTCCATGGACATTAGAGCAACCCATGGAGATTAGAGTGCCCCATAGATGTTAGTGCACCCCAGGGGTGCTAGAGTGACCCATAGACACTAGAGCATCCCATAGACCAAGCAACCCATAGAGCGCCCCATAACCTTTTGAGCACCCCATGGATGCTACAGTAACCCAATAGACAGATTACCCCATGGATGTTAGAGCACTCCATAGACGCACTCCATGGAGGTTAGAATGTCCCATAGGCAGAGTACCCCATGGATATTAGTGACCTATGAAGTTTAGAGTGTCCCAATAAACTGAGTAACCCATAGATATTAGAGCGACCCAAGGAGGTTGGAGCATGATGTAGGGTTGCCACCTATCTCTGGGATTCACCCAAGCAGTCCAGGTTTTGACGTATGTGTCAGGGTTTCAGTACACCTGAAACCAGGACACATTATTTAGATTGAACTGTTGCTCCCCAAGTAACAGTCACACGCAAATCTGGTAACTCTATTTGGCCACACCCACTGTTTGCCTTTTCGTGTGTAGCGCACCACATTACTACTCTCCCTGGGGCACCCAAAGGTGTTTAAGGTCTTTTGCAATCCTATAGTGTATACTACAAACAAAATTGCCGTGCGCCGCTAAAGTGTTCGGGTTTGGCATGAAGAAAAGGTGGCAACCCTAGTTAAACCCCTCCCACTGTTAAGAGCCACACTCACATTTTGCCGTGGTGCACGCAGCGTGCCGCAGATCACTTCCTCCATCAAGTGTCCCTCATTCTGAAGTTCAAAAGTTGGGAGGTATGCTTGTAAAAAGGGCAGCTGCAGCCAGGCGGGTTGGCAGTGGCTGAAGGGGTGGTGCTGGGATTAGTAGCCACAGGAGTGCTGTAAGCTGAACACTGAAATTCTACTACACACCTAAGGGGCCTTGGGTTCCTGCCTATAATGGATCATTGCTTTCATCTGACTGAGTGACTGTCCGCTATTCACAGCTTTTCAGCCGGGTTCTGCAAGCAAGTGTGTGCTGGAGTAAGAAGAGGAGTCGTGTATAGAGACTGTATATAGGAAGAGTTGTCCCTGAATTGTTGAAGTAAAATGGGGTGCTCTACACATACACACACTCACACCCACATATATACACTCCCATACAAATACACACACATACACACATACTCATGCCCAGTGGTGGGCAGCCAGGGAAGGTGACAGAATTTGTTAAGTTACAGACCAGCTTTAGGCCGGGTTCAAACTTATGTGAATTGGATGCGGGTTTCTCTGCATCAAATTCGCATGACCGGAGAGTGTGACCGGCTCGCAATGAAAATGGAGCACAGTTCACATAGCTCCGGGGCGTCCGCGGTCCATATTTGGAAAGGGTCTTGTACGTCTTTGGTTCTGATTCGGTGCAAATTTGGGCAAAAATTCAAACCTGATACGCACCTGAATTGGTGAACGGGGACGCACCGGACCCCCTGCTGTGAGCCCCACCACCCAGCCTGAAGCACCTTTGACAGGACACAGACCTGCTAAGAAGGAATGCAATGGTGTTATAACTCTCCAACAGTAGATTCCTCAAACAGCTCCTCATGCAGCCCTGTCCTAATAAGCCATGTTGTAAAATAGTCTGGAGAATAGTTTGAGTAAATACACACTCTGAGTATGTGGGTTCAAAACTCTTTCTCCCAACTAATTTTTGTGCAGATTCCCTGGAAGAAAAAAAATTAAACCACAATGCACTGCATGGCCTTTGAAATGTGGCTAGCAGGCTTAGAAGGGCCATTAAGGGGGATTTTAAATAAGGCAGCCCCCTCGCTAAAAAAGAAGGGCACAAAGCAGCCAATAGGGGGTTATTTACGAAAGGCAAATCCACTTTGCACTACAAGTGCAAACTACAAGTGCAAAGTGCACTTGAAATTGCACTGAAAGTGCACTTTGAGTGCAGTCGCTGTAGATCCGAGGGGGGCTAGGAATGAAAATAAAAAAACAGCATTTAACTTGCACATGATTGGATGATAAAATCAGCAGAGCTTCCCCTTATTTCAGATCCAACCCTCAGATTTACAGCGACTGCACTTTCAGTGCAATTTCAAGTGCACTTTGCACTTGTAGTTTGCACTTGTAGTGCAAAGTGGATTTGCCTTTCGTAAATAACCCCCATAGTATCAGTGAAGTTGAAGCAATTTATTGAAGCAGGGAAAGCTGGTAGTTGAGGGGACTGGAAATTAAATTCTGATTGCTAGCTCATTTGGGCAATTTGATTAAGGTGAAGCGCTCACTTGTTACTGGCCATTAAGCTGTTGTAGCAGGCAGGGCGGATCCAGAGTCTAGTCTCGGGAGGGGCACTGCCAGAAAATATATTTTTTTGGGGTACATTTATCGGGGAAATGGCTGGTGTTGGCGCTTCAATCATCACGGCACCATGGTTGTTATGGTGTCAGGATGATTGAAGCGCATTATTACCATAATTACATTGTTATAAAAAATTAAATAGTTTAACTCACCATAATGCAGAATCAGTGGGAGCCCCGAGTGTGTCACTTGCCACGTCACCTGTCACTAGATGCAGATTGTCACTTGCCACGTCGCCTGTCACCAGATGCAGATTGTCACTTGCCACGTCGCCTGCCACATTTCAGATTGTCATTTGCCATGTCACTTGCCACGTCGCCTGCCACTGTGCGGATTGTCACTTGCCACGTCGCCTGTCACCAGATGCAGATTGTCACTTGCCACGTCGCCTGCCACGTTGCGGATTGTCATTTGCCATGTCACTTGCCACGTTGCTGATTGTCACTTGCCATGTCACTTGCCACGTCGCCTGCCACGTTGCGGATTGTCACTTGCCACGTCGCCTGTCACCAGATGCAGATTGTCACTTGCCATGTCGCCTGCCACGTTGCGGATTGTCACTTGCCACGTCGCCTGGTCACCAGATGCAGATTTTCACTTGCCACGTTGCGGATTGTCACTTGCCATGTCACTTGCCACGTCGCCTGCCACATGTTGCGGATTGTCACTTGCCACGTCGCCTGTCACTTGCCACCTGCTAAGGTGGTCTCTTGTGTCCCAGAGACAGGCAGCAGAGAGATGATGTAATCTCTCTGCTGCCGCAGCTGCCTGCATGGAGGGGGGGAAGTTGAACTGCAGGGATGCAGGGCGGGCGCCGGGCGGTGAGAGATGATGTCATCTCTCTGCTCCCCCGCCCGCCGGCTCCCTGATTGGCCAGCAGGCAGCAGCCCGCCCACAAACACATTGAGCGGCGGCTCTCTCTCGCCAATGGAGCCGCCCGGCGGCTCCCTCACTTACTCCATCAGTCACCGAGCCGCCCAGCGGCTCCTTCAGTCACCGAGCCGCCCAGCGGCTCTCTCAGTCATGGAGCCGCCCAGCGGCTCCCTCAGTCACCGAGCCGCCCAGCGGCTCTCTCAGTCACGGAGCCGCCCAGCGGCTCCCACAGTCACCGAGCCGCCCAGCGGCTCCCTTAGTCACCGAGGGCGCCCAGCGGCTCCCTCAGTCACCGAGCCGCCCAGCGGCTCCCTCAGTCACCGAGCCGCCCAGCGGCTCCCTCAGTCACCGAGCCGCCCAGCGGCTCTCTCAGTCACCGAGCCGCCCAGCGGCTCCCTCAGTCACGGAGCCGCCCAGCGGCTCTCTCAGTCACGGAGCCGCCCGGTGGCTCTCTCACACACCCTGCTCTCAGTCAACTGCATTTCTCGGAGGGGGCAATTGCCCCGTTGCCCCCCCCTGGATCCGCCCCTGGCAGCAGGGGTCTTCTACCTCTTTTGGTCTAATGAGAACCTCCAAGGCCAAAGATAGCTGACATCCTTCAATAGGTGGTGGGTTGTGTGGCATAGTGGGTGCAAAGATGGTAAAAGTCATTGGGCGCCAGACACTTCTTGGATGTAAAAGAGGTTTTATTTCTTTAGACAGTCCTTGTTATATATTTTGGGGGAAAGAGGGAAAGACTCCAAGACTTCAATAGGAGAACAGCCGTACAGGGAAATGCCCCAGCAAGGCGCCACTTCTGCACGTGCAGGATTGCTGTCTCCTATGGTAACAGTCTGTTAACAATTCCTAACTCAAACATATCAGTTCTTTCAGCTCCACTACAACTGCTCCTTGTAGCTCTTCAACACTGAGCTCCCGGTCTCTCACTAGACCCACTGATTAACTATCTATGAATCCCTTGAGCTCCTCCAAGGTTTGCGGTTGTATCCCCTCAAGTGTCACCCCCCCTTCTCTGCTGGGTCCCTAGCTTGGCACTCCAGATACTCTTCAAGCTTCACCCCGTTAACTAGCTCGGTCCCTAGCTTGAGACACAAGGCTGCTCTGCAAGCCTCTCCTCCGGTGGTTGGGTCCCTGGCTTGATCACCACCTGAAATTTACCGATTCTCCACCGTGCCCTTTGGTGAGAATATGGTTCCAGTACTTGCTTCAGTTACTCACTGTGATCCCTGGTAAAGGCGATTGGTCCCTTCTTGGCGACAGCCTACCTTCTACCTCCAACCATTGACAGGTTCTCTGGCCGAGAGAACCGTCACTTTTGGTTGGCCTGCAAGCCGCTGTCCCAACCCTGCACTGCTTTCCTACTTCTGTCAGAAGAAGCCTTCGTTCCTTTCCGGTCGTTTCTCACGCATTCACTGTGGAACGACGTTTCGGCGCATGCGCATTCGCGGTCTGGCGCTACCGCACTCGCACATGCGCACTAGTGCCCACCCAACGTGATTCCCTGGGCAGCCTATAAAAGGCGCTCAAAGAATCAAACAAGTTGCTGGTTTTTCTCAGCTTCCTGTGTTACCTGAATCTGTATCCTGTATCTCTGCCTGATTACCTGTTGTGACCCGGATTTGCCTTTGGATTTCTCTACTTCTCTCCCAGACCTGACCTCGGCTTGTTTATCGGATTTCCCACCAGTCTCCTGTGTTTGACCCTTAGCCTGTTACCTGGACTGTCTCCTGTCCCCTAGCCTGATTACCCGCCTGTACCTAGACTACCCGTATCTTGAAATACCACTCTGCAAATCCTGCAGCTCAATATCACGGTCACGGTGTCTGACCCTCAGCCTGGTTCTGGACTTTCTACCTGTTGTCTCCAGCTGCATCTTGCCTACCGGTACCTGCACAGCAGCTCTTCTCTACCGAAGACCCCACAAGCAAGTCACCTGCAGTCCGTTGGGGTAGACTGTGCCTCTTCCTGCCGTTCCCTCTCTGTATCACCTCCAGGGGGCGGACTGCACTTAGTCGCAAGGACGAACTGCTCTTGGCATCTCGGCCTCGGTAAGTACTATCAGTGACAACTACTGGATAGGCCCCCACACAGCCTGGCAGCCAGATGCCCCCGGGATAGGCCCGATAGGCCTAGCAGCCCACGGCAGACAACACACGTCTGGGTGGCACAGAACACAGATCACCTGACCTCACCCGAATATATAGGCTCTCCCAGCAGGCCAAGAGGTTAAAGAAATCCCTGCCTTTTGGCTGGGACACCCACATACTCATAACCTGACCTTGGGTTGCCCTTCTCATATCTAGTACCACCAAGTGCCCGGCCACCTAGTGGTAGAAGAGAGAAGTACAACAAGGACAAACTTAGGGAGAAATCAATGGAGCTACTGCATTATTTGAAAGGAGAAATAACTTAGTGCAAGAACAGTGTACTCCTAAAACACCTCACATTATATCCAACACACCCATTATCTCCATATATAAAATAAAAGTTAGGCATACACCAGTTAGGCCTATTATCCCTGAAAAAACTGCTGTAAACTCTGCAGTGTCTTATTTCACAGTAAACCCCAGTCTGTGCTCTTTGTCTCTAATAGATTTGGGTCTAGCCTGGCTGCCTAAAATTGTCACACTGCCAGCAAATTTTACACTACTGCATTATCTGCGCTCTATTAATTCCTGTAGTAAAACATCTCCTTGTACGCTTTGTCTCAAGTGCATTTTGGCCTATTATCCCATATTAAATCTTTAGAAATGTCCTGCTACTGGCCAGTTTACATTTCTGTATCTTCTGTAGTGTCCTAACTCCTCACACAGGAGGGAGGCTGGACCACAGAGGAAAACCTGTGAACACACAAGAAAAGGCGGCACAAGCAATAACCCCTTCCCTCCCAATCTAGGCAGCCAGGTGCTAACTAAATACACACAGTAGGCAACCTGCCTACAAGTCAGCCTGCAGAGGAAAACACTAGATAATGCTGGATGTCCTCCAGCCAGGAAATGAAGCTGGTCCTATCTGACTTGCTAACGCTTCTAATGCACATTGTGAGAAGCAATGAGGAGAATGTATAACTGTGCACACTGAAGGTAAGAGTGGCAGGGCCGGATTAAGAGCAATATGGACCTGGTGCTGAGGATTTTGATGGGCCTTAAGGGCTGTGCCTTGGCATACGCCCTGAGGTGAAAGTGAAAGGGTGCAGCATCGCAGACCCAATCCTATGGAAGTCTTAGGCTTCCATAAGAGCCCTGCATCAACGTATATGGCGCGCCCTGAGGTGAGGTTGAAGGGCGCAGCTGTGCAGACCTAACACAACACTACAGAAGCTGAACACCTGGTTTCCATTAGGACTGCCCATGGTGCCCGTTATTAATGCCGCCACCCAGCCCAGGTGGCGCATGTGGAATGCGGGACGGGTCTGGCCAGGGGAGATCTCTCCCTGTCGGCCCATTGCTTTCAACGCACGGGCTGTTCTTTTTGGGTGGCTGGGCCCAGGGCTTTTCTTTTCAGGGAATAGGTGTAGGAACCCCCCCTTCCTGTGGGGGAGCACGCCACGTCATAGGGTGGGTGTGGCCAAATTGTACAGTGGGAGGGTCTTAAAGGGACATTGTGCAATAAAACCAGGAATGCATAACACAGGGTTCAGGAGAGCGTAATACACAGGGCGCTGAGTTTGTGGAGAGTATAATACACAGAGCGCTGGGTTCAGGAGGGCGTAATACAGAGTGCTGGGTTCAAGACGCCGTAATACACAGAGTACTTGGTTCAGGTAGAGTAATACACAGAGTGCTGGGTTCAGGAGAGCATAATACACAGAGCACTGGGTTCAGGACAGCTTAATACACAGATCACCAGTGCCCAGCCATCAGTGCAGTCTTACCTGTGCCCATCAATGCAGCCTGATCAGTGCCCATCAGCTCATCCTCACCAGTGCCCATTAATGCAGCATCAAGCCACCATTGCCCATAAATGCAGCCTCAAGTCACCAATGCCCATCAATGCAGCCTCATCACCAGTGCCCATCAATGCAGCCTCACCAGTACCTATCAATGCAGCCTCACCAGTGCCCATCAATGCAGCCTAATCAGTACCCAGCCATCAGTGCCCATCAATACAGCCTCATCAGTACCCAGTCATCAGTGCCCATCAATACAGCCTCATCAGTGCCCAGCCATCAGTGCCCATCGATGCCTCCTCATCATTGCCCATCAGTACTGCCTCATCAGTGCCCATTAATGCAGCATCAGTGCTCAGCCATCAGTGTCTATCAGTACAGCCTCATCAGTGCCCAGCCATTAGTGCCCATTAATGCGGCCTCATCAGTGCCCTGCAATCCAGCCTCATCAGTGCCCATCAGTACAGCCTCGTCAGTGCCCATTGATGCAGCCTCATCAGTGGCCATCAGTACAGTCTCAGTGCCCAGCCATCAGTGCCCATTAATGCAGCCTCATCAGTGCCCAGCCATTAGTACCCATCAATACAACCTCATCAGTGCTCAGCCATCAGTGCCCATCAATACAGTCTCATCAGTGCCCAGCCATCAATACAGCCTCATCAGTGGCCCTTAATATAGCCTCATCAGTGCCCAGCCATCAATACAGCCTCATCAGTGCAGCCTCATCAGTGCCCATTAATGCAGCCTCATCAGTGCCCATTAATGCAGACTCATCAGTGCCCAGCCATCAGTAAACATCAATGTAGCTTCATCAGTGCCCGGCCATCAGTACCCATTAATACAGCCTCATCAGTGCCCATCAGTACAGCCTCATCGGTGCCCATTAATGCAGCCTCATCAGTGCCCAGCCATCAGTGCCCATCAGTAGAGCCTCATCAGTGCCCATTAATGCAGCCTCATCAGTGCCCAGCCATCAGTGCAGCCTCATCAGTGCCCAGCCATCAGTGCAGCCTCATCATCAGTGTCTGGCCCCATCCCATCAGCCTTACCTGGCTCAGCTGGCTGTGCCCAGGCATCTGAAGAGGAGAGCCGCCGAAGCTGGTTTACACAGAGCGGGCTGCGGCGCGGCTGAGTGACACACGAGGTCCCGCCTCCTGGACCAGGTAAGCTCCTATGATGAATGGCTCAGCCTGTCCGCGGGGTGGGACTTTGTGTGTCACACGGCCTAGCCGAGTTAGCGGAAGTTGAAAATCCCTGGCCGCTCTGTAAACCGGTGACAGTAAATCTGGCCAGCCTGGGCCTATTTTATTGAAGGGGTCTGGTGCTGCAGCTCCAATAGCCCCTATGTTAATCTAACACTGAAGGCTGGAGTTCGGCTTCATGGATTACTTTGACATTACTGTTAGGGGTTAGGTGCAAGTCAGTTTGGTGTCATTCAATGTTTTTGGTCTTATCATGCTTTAGAACAGGGGTCTCGAAACTTTTCAAAGGGCCAGTTTATTGTCCTTCTTAATTTAGGAGGGCCGGATTGTGGCCAGTGGGCGCAGAAAATGTCCCTGGTCCTGCATCAGTGAGAATAAATATGGCCTCAGGGTTTGTGGTCAGTAGGAGGAGTAGTGCTCCTATCAGTAGGAGGAATAGTATCCCATCATTGGTATAATTGGAAAAAACAGTGCCCCCTTGTTGGTTTCAGTGGGAGGAATAGTGCCTCATATCAGTGGGAGGAAGGGCCAGATAAAGGCTAGCAAAGGGCCACATCTGCCACAGTTTGGAGACCCTTGCTTTAGAAGAGCTTTGTGTCTTCCTGCAGACAACCTTGTCACCAGTCTGCTCTCCAACCTCTATTTATTTACTGTATGTTTACCAATGTCCTACTGTTGTTATATTACCCTTTGACCATGTGAAACGTCTGCGCTGCTCTGATTATCTGGGTGCGGAATGATCGTACTGCTGACCGCGGGACACGTCAGATGCTGCCCATACCAGCGTGAGCGGAGCAGATAGATATTTCCCTAGATAGGAGATGGAACGATTGAAGTTCACCCATCAGAACTGTACGAAGTGCTGCCTAGTAACAGAGGTCAGAGGTTGGGCGGTTGAGAAGTGGAAATGTGCTGGATGACACAAGACATGTTGGCAAGGCCCAGCACTGAGTCACCATGCAGACATGTGAATCCGAGGTACTAGGAGAATGCACAGGAAGGTGGCGGGCGAACAGGACACAGCTGACACTGCAGAAGGTGTCGATCTTGTCAGGGCTCCAAAAAGATGGAAGATAGAAACACAGAGGCGGAATACGGATACGATAAATCCAGGGTTAAATCCAATGTCAATTTAATTATATCATCATCTGCTCTAAAACAGGACATCGCGACCCTTACCCAGATCTGATTACACTACCTTGTGCTCTGCTGAAATGTTGAAACAAGGTGCTTACAAATGATCCGTTAGACCTTCCTGCATGGCCGTTGTCAAGAGATCAAGTGATTGGTTTTGGGAAACCTAAATCGTTTACTGTTCTCAGGGCTTTTTTTTTTCTCAGAGAATAGGTGCAGGTACTCCCTCCTTCTGAGCCACCCCTTGTCTCGGCCCCCTACCCACCGCCGAGCCTCGTCTCTTGGTTCCACCCCAGGTCCACCTCCCAGGACCTCTCCTTCTAGAGAATACAGAACTAAGTATCATTTTGTGGCAATGTGTTAAAGTGGTTGTAAACCCTTACAACACACGTTTTACTACAGGTAAGCCTATAATAAGGCTTACCTGTAGATACCCTGGATATCTTCTAAACCTGAACGGTTTAGGAGATATCCCCAGTATTTGCATGTGCCGACATCGTCGGCACATGCGCACTGAAGCAAACTGAAGCAACGGCACGTAGGTGCCGTGCCGTTGCTTCAGTGAGTGTGCCATTATCGGCGGCTCCCGCGCAGCCAATCACAGCGCCAGAGCCCACGATACCAGGAAGTAACTCCGGGAGCGATGTCGGCCGCCAGAGCGGTGTACGAGGACGGCTGCAGGGGCTTCGATCTTAGGTAAGTAATTCATAATGAGCTACTATGCTATGCATAGTAGCTCATTATGCCTTTGTCTTGCAGGTTTTTTTTTTTTTTTTGTCCTAGGGTTTACAACCACTTTAATGATAACAAGAAAAGCAGTAATATAGAGTTATTGCAGCCAGCAATAATAGACCCCCAGCAATATTAGATCCCCCTCAAGCAAATATGTATCCCTCCAGCAACAATAGTCCTCCCTGCAACAATATACCCACCAGTACAACAGATCTCCCAGAAGCCAGCATCAATAGAACCTCCAGCAGCCAGCAACAGTAGACTCCTCCCTCAACGGCAGATCCCTCCCAGCAATAATAAATCCCCCAGCAGCAGCAATAGACCTCCCTTAAAAATAGAATACGCCGTGTGGCCAGCATCAATAGACCCTCCAGCACACCCCAGCACCCCTTGCCATTACATACAGTACATTCAGTGCTGGAGGTGCAGGAACTATGTTCCCCTGCTGAAAAAAAGCCCTGACTGCATAGCTCCCAACTGTCCCTGATTTCGTGGGACTGTCCCTGATTTGCAACAATGTCCCTCTGTCCCTCCTTCCTCTTCATTGTATCCCTCATTTTGATCTGATCCATATAGTTGTAGCTAAAATGCAGTTTTTATCTTTTATCTTTATCTTATGTTTCCCAGTGCTAAACCTTTCATCCAATTTCTAAATTGCTGCATTTGCAAATTTCAAAAGCCAATATAAAGGAATAGTAAGGGTGAAAAAAACAACTAATATATTTTTTTTGTATAATTCTCCTTTTAACCACTTGCCAACAGTATACAGTACATATACGATGACAAGGCAGCTCAGGTACGTGATTTTGGACTTTCGGGGTCTGGGGCGCGCACACGTGCTGCCGGCGACCTGCTCCCACTGTGATTGGACACAGCGGGAGCCAATCAGCGGGTCCAGTGGACTCAATGTCTGCCGGGATCCGCCAATTGTTTCCGAGAGTGGCAGAACGGTGCGCTGCCTATGTAAACAAGGCAGATCGCCGTTCTGTCAGTAGGGAAGGTAGTGATCCTGTGTTTCTGCTAAGCAAGAACACGGAGCTCTGCCTTCCCACTGTAAACCCCCCCCCCCACAGTTAGCAAGCACTCCCTAGAGACACATTTATCCTCTTGATCGGCTTTGATCACTGTATTAGGGTCACTGGGTCCCCAAAAACTGTCACTCAGTGTCCGATTTGTCTGCCGCAATGTTGCAGTCCCGCTATAAGTCGCTAATAGCCTCCATTACTAGTAGAAAAAAAAATTCTTAAATATATTCCATAGTTTGTAGATGCTTTAACTTATGCACAAACCAATCAATATATACTTATTGGGATTTGTTTTAACAAAAACAGGTAGCAGAATACATATTGGCCTAAATTGATGAAGAAATTAGATTTTTTACATTTTTTTTATCAGATAAGTTTTATACCAGAAAGTAAAAAATATTGTTTTATTTTTAAAAATGTCGCTTTTTTTATTTATAGCACAAAAAATAAAAACCGCAGAGGTGATCAAATACCACCAAAAAGCTTTATTTGTGAGAAAAAAAGGACATCAATTTTTTTTTGAGTACAGTGTTGCACGACAGCGCAATTGTCAGTTAAAATAACACAGTGCCGTATCGGAAAAAATGGCCTGGTCATGAAGGGGGGTAAACCTTCTGGAGGTCAAGTGATTGAATTTAGCTGTATTTTTCTTGCTACAACCAGAACTTACCACCAATGAAGAATCCGAAATAAATTCTCTTGCTCTTGACGGTTGCAACGATACCAACGATAACTTTATCTAGATTTTTGTTATTTATTTATTTTTTTTAACATAATTTTTGTTTATTTACATTTTTCTTCCCTGGCAAGGAGATATAAAGATACAATGTATTTTCTTTTCATTCAGAGGAGAAAGCATACACAGGGACAGGCTTGACGGGGATTGATCACTGTGATAGCCAATCAGAGGCTATCATAGCGATCAGGTGATCTGGAACCGAGCGGGAGCCTGGTCCCTGTGCTGGGAGCGTGCTGTGCAGTGACTTCATGGAAAAAGACCCACTCCAGTGAGGCCACATATAGAGAGAGAGAAAGAGAGAGAGGCGAGAAGGGGAGAGAGAGAGAGAGAGATATTAGAGAGAGAGAGAGAGAGAGAGAGAGAGAGAGAGAGAGAGAGATTATATCTATCTATCTATCTATCTATCTATCTATCTATCTATCTATCTATCTATCTATCTATCTATCTATCTATCTATCTATATCTATATATATCTATATATTTATATATATATATATACACACACACACACAAACACACACACACCCGGCGGCTGATCAAAATAAAAATTACCCATCTATCATAGCTCCCAACTGTCCCTGATTTGGAGCAATGTCCCTCCTCATTTGTCCCTCATTTTGGTCTGATCTATATAGTTGTATATAAAATGCACTTTTTATCCTTCAAAAAGTGTTTCCCAGTGCTAAACCTTTCATCCAATTTCTAAATTGCTGCATTTGTCAATTTTAACCTCTTCCCGACCGCCTCACGGCAATATACATCAGCAGAAGGGCACGTACATGTACGTTGCCCTTTAAGAGGCAGCTTGCGGGCGCGCGTGCCGCCAGGAGCTTTGTGATCGCGGGTCCCGCGGGGATACCCGCCAACATCTCACGGAGAGGAAGAACAGGGAGATGCTGATGTAAAGAAGCATTTCCCCGTTCTGCCTAGTGACAGGACACTGATCACAGCTCCCTGTAATCGGGAGCGGTGATCAGTGTTGTGTCACACACAGCCCACCCCCCCCCCCACAGTTAGAATCACTCCCTAGGACACACTTAACCTCTACAGCGCCACCTAGTGGTTAACCCCTTCACTGCCAGTGACATTTACACAGTAATCAATGCATTTTTAAATTGCACTGATCGCTGTATTAATGTGAATGGTCCCAAAATCGCACCAAAATTGTCCAATCTGTCCGCCATAATGTCGCAGTCACGATAAAAATCGCTGATCGCCGCCATTAATAATAAAAAAAGTGATTAATAAAAATGGCATAAAACTATCCCCTATTTTGTAAACGCTATAACTTTTGCGCAAACCAATCAATAAACGTTTATTGCGATTTTTTTTTTACCAAAAACATGTAGAATACATATCGGACTAAGCTGAGGAAAATTATTTTTTTTTTTATATATTTTTTGGGGATTTTTATTATAGCAAAAAGTAAAAAATATTGTGTTTTTTTGCAAAATTGTCGCTATTTTTTTGTTTATAGCGCAAAAAATAAAAACCGCAGAAGTGATCAAATACCACCAAAAGAAAGCTCTATTTGTGGGAAATAGAAGGAAGTGGAGCAGCTGGATGAATAGAGTGGGCATAGTGAGGCTCTCTTGATGAGAGCCTGGGACAGCCCCTTAGTTCTATTAACCCTTGCTGCACTGGAAGATTAGGACATTAAATAGGGCATGGATGGAGGAGGATTTCACCTAACAGCGGAGACATCAGCAAAAGGGACACATCCCACTAACTGTAAGTTAGGTCCCTTATGCTCATTTTTCTTTTTTTTAATTTTGGCTGCACTTAGACTTTAAAAGTTGATGGAAAGCTAGAGCTGCACGATTAATTATTTAAAAAAAATGTGATCTCTATCCCACCCTCCTCAAGATCTCTATGCAGAATTTCCCGATTCATTCATGTAACAAGTGTAGAGTTCTCTGTTCACTCAGCTGTCAAAAGAAAAAAAAAAAAAAACGGGCAGCCTGCCAAGTTTTTCACAACATTGTCTGAGCTGGTAGAGAACTATAAACATTGTACCTTTTCATTCTTAGATCAAAGGAATGAACTTTGGTCTGTAAATGAGGGAAGTTTAACCACTTAAAGACTAAACCTTTTTCTGACACCTGTTTCTTACAGTTAAAATCAGTATATTTGCTTAAAAATTACTTGGAACCCCAAACATTATATAATAATTTAGCAGAGACCCCAGAGAATAAAATGGCGATTGTTGCAATATTTTATGCCACACTGTATTTGCACAGCAGTCTTTTAAATGCAATTTTTGGGGAAAAAAAATCACTTCAATGAATAAAAAAAAAACCTAAACAGTAAAGTTAGCCTAATTTTTTTGTACAATGTGAAAGATGATGTTACGCTGCGAGAATAGTGATCTTTTTTCTAAGCAAAAAAATCGTCATTCTCATTTTAGCCAGAATCGTGCAGCTCTATGGAAAGCTACAAAATTGCTAAAAAAAAGGGGGGGGGGGGGTGCCCATCCTGGTCTATAGTTCTCAAAGGTCCGAAGGAGACCAAACACTGTGGTCATGCATTGAGGGCCCTTCAATGCCTGGAATGCTCCGGCTCTTTGAAAGTGAGAGATTGTAATTTTTGGAAAATATTCATCATGAGATCTGGTGTCACGCGAGATACCGCCGCCTGGTTATCATGAAGATGAAGTGACAAATATATACTGAACCACTTCATTCATTTCGGCTCATGTAACTGTGCTCAGTATGCACGTTATAACTGCTATATGCTATATGATGCTCTATTGTGTGTCCCTTGATTGCTGTTGTTTGTAACTCCTTGTTTACAGTGCCTTGAAAAGGTATTCATATCCCCTCAATATTTTCCACATTTCGTCATGTTACAACCAAAAACGTAAATGTATCTTATTGGGATTTTATGTGATAGACCAACACAAGGTGGCACATAATTGTGAAGTGGAAGGAAAATGATAAATGGTTTTCAACATTTTTTACAAATAAATATGTGAAAAGTGTGGCGTGCATTTGTATTCAGCCCCCCTTTACTCTGATACCCCCTAACTAAAATCTAGTGGAACCAATTGCCTTCAGAAGTCACCTAATTAGTAGAGTCCAGCTGTGTGTAATTTAATCCCAGTATAAATACAGCTGTTCTGGGAAGCCCTCTGAGGTTTGTTAGAGAACCTTAGTGAACAAACAGCCTCATGAAGGCTAAGGAACACACCACACAGGTCAGGGATAAAGTTGTGGAGAAGTAGGTTATAAACATTTTCTCACTCTTTTTTACATATCCTTCACATATTTTTATACGTTTTTTTCAGAACACTATATTTGCAATCATCCCCACACATGTGGAATGTGTTGTGACGATCGGGCATGCTATGTGGATGTTTTCTTGGCCGGGGTGGGGTTCCTCGCCTCAGCTCCAGAACAGACAACCAGTTTGGGGTTCCATCTTTCTCGATGCTAGACAAGCACAGCGCTTTAGCCGACCTGGGAGTATAGACCCCATTCTCCCCATGAGGTATTTTCTCCCCTTAGGGGTAGAATATATTAACCAATACTACATGCTCATTTGTATTTACAATTTATCTCTGTACCAAACTCCTGATGAATGGCATATAGCCATGAAACGCGTCGAGTTTCCATTTGGTGCTCAGTCACGTCTGGCTCATTGCCTATTCACTGGGCCTATATAGCTTTTTCACATTCAAATTTATTGAGTACTATATAATTATTAATGTGTATGTGTATCTTACTTTGTTTTTACAGCAGCTCTGTTGCATATGGTGTACTTGTACTATATCTACAATTAATCACGTTCAAGATTTATTTCACCTTATTGCCAAATGCCGTTTCTATGACATGTGTACTTATATGTATTTATACCATTTTATCAATAATTATTTGTTACTTTTCATGTGCTGCCAAGCTGACATACATGTATCAATGTATCCATTGTGTTCATGACATTGTGTCCATGTGTGCATGTGTGTATATATATATATATATATATATATATATATATATATATATATATATATATATATATATATATATATATATCTATATATCTATATATATATCTATATATATATCTATATATATATATATATATATATATATATATATATATATATATATATCTATCTATCTATCTATCTATATATATCTCTATATAGATATATATTAAAAAAAATACTTTTTTACTTGTTTCATACTATTGCCACGAATAAATAATGTTTACTAACCACTCTACCTCCACAAGTCAATGGCCTCATTCAAAGTCCCTCATTCCTTTCTTGTTTAGGTTTTAAAAAAACATTCTAAGCTTTGAACATCTCACGGAGCTCTGTTCAATCCATCATCCAAAAATGGAAAGAGTATGGCACTGGCAGAGAAGGGGTTAACATCAGTGGCGGTTAACTGTGCGCTCCTAGGGAGTGCTTTCTAACTGTAGTGTGGGATGCTGACACTGGAGGAAAGCAGAGATCTGTGTTCCTGCTTAGCAGAAACATAAGATCTCCATGTTCCTCTCTGGCAGAACAGCGGTCTGCCTCTACTCGGAACTGATTGGCTCCTGCTGGTGTCCAATCAGGTACAAGTACAGTACAGGTACGTTGTTTTGCGCAGCCAGGCCGCCCTGCCACAGTTTGTGCGGTGAGCAGTCTGAAAGCAGTTAAAGGCTCATTTACCTTTTTTTTGTGTATTATCACATGTTTGTTAATTTAAAGAGCTGCAGATGCACCAAAACATGCCATAAAATTGGACAGTTTTTTTTTTGCAGCATGGTTGCCATTCACTGCAAAGTGTTGCAACCCATGTGCTTCTTCAGGGGGCCTTAGTGTGTTCGGGTGAACAGGACTGCAAGGTGACAATGCATGTAATGTGCTTAGCCATCCATTGTGGTAAAATGTGTGATAAATTGTAATCTCCCACAATGCACAGATGTGATTTGGACCAGAACCACTACTTCTGGGCAGTTTTCTTTTTTTTCCTTTCTTTTTTTTTAAATTTTATTTTCTTTATTTTTTTTTGCACACGTTGGCATCCTTTTTTTTCCCCCTGAAAATTACTTCATACCCCCAAAATAATTACATATTTTCTTAAATCAGAGAACCTGGAGAATAAAATGGTGGCAGCAGAGGCGGCTCCAGGATTTGTGAGGCCTTAGGCAAAACCTAGACATTAGGCCCCACTCACACCCATAATGGGAAAAATAATTCAAGGGACAAAAAAATAAACTGTATAAATTACATATATTAAGAGCTTTAAAGTGCTGGTGTCAGTGTTCTCTATCTCGGTGCTGGTGTCAGTGTTCTCTATCTCGGTGCTGGTGTCAGTGTTCTCTATCTCGGTGCTGGTGCCAGCGTTCTACATCTCGGTGCTGGTGTCAGTGTTCTCTATCTCGGTGCTGGTGTCAGCGTTCTCCATCTCGGTGCTGGTGCCAGCATTCTTTATCTCGGTGCTGGTGTCAGCGTTCTCTATCTCGGTGCTGGTGCCAGCGTTCTACATCTCGGTGCTGGTGCCAGCGTTCTACATCTCGGTGCTGGTGCCAGCGTTCTCTATCTCGGTGCTGGTGTCAGCGTTCTCTATCTCGGTGCTGGTGTCAGCGTTCTCCATCTCGGTGCTGGTGCCAGCGTTCTCTATCTCGGTGCTGGTGTCAGTGTTCTCTATCTCGGTGCTGGTGTCAGTGTTCTCTATCTCGGTGCTGGTGCCAGCGTTCTCTATCTCGGTGCTGGTGCCAGCGTTCTCTATCTCGGTGCTGGTGTCAGTGTCTCTATCTCGGTTCTGGTGTCAGCGCTCTCTATCTCGGTGCTGGTGTCAGTGTCTCTATCTCGGTGCTGGTGTCTGCGTTCTCTATTTCGGTGCTGGTGTCAGTGAAGGAGATAGCAGCGGAGAAGCCAATCAACAGGCAGTGCCAGAGCAGGATGCAGAGCGCCTGGCCCACCAAGGCTGAGGATCAGCACTGGACTGGGACCTCCCAACCCCCCCCCGCAGTGGAGTCCCGCATAGGTGGGGGTAAGGGCAGGGCAGAGTGAAGGGTCAGGGGCTGCCAATCACAGGTGGGCACAGTGGGACTGAGCTGCCCTTACTGTTTGTGACACTGATGATCAGGAGGAAGGGAGTGGAGTGCATGGGACAGGACAGGGGGTGAATATAAAAACCAGAAGGGGTTGTGGCATGGTAGCTGTGCCTCTCCCGGCAGCTGGAGCCTCTATTCCCCCCTCCCCGCACTGATTGACAGCCCCAGAGAGAGAGAGGTGACACCTCTTGTTTCCTACCTCCCTTTCCATCTGCTCCATACAGCGCTTGTGTGGCTTCCTCCGCGGGACCTTCCTCTTCCTGTCCTCCCCACTGCATGCCAGATTCCTCCTCCAGCCCGGGTGTGCGGGGACCACTCCGCTGAGCACTCCAGTGGTGGGGGGTGACGGCTGGGGGGGAGGGGCGCGATCTGCATCTCCGGAGCAGCAGGAAACTTTTTGTTCCGGCTGCTGGAACCTCCTCCCCTTCTCCTCCCCCTCGCCTACCCCAGACAACACAGCTCTGGCCCCACCTCCTCCTCAAGACAGAGCCACACTTCGTCCTCTCTCTCCTCTGCCTGTTAAACCACTGCTGGCTGGAGCCTAACGCCGCCCGCAGTGGCATTGTTGTCAGCAGAGGCGGCTCTTCAATGAGGCGGTTGCGGGGCCCCTATGAGTGCGAGGCCTTAGGCGACCGTCTTATTTGCCTAATTAGAGAGCCGCCTCTGGGTGGCAGTTGCCAAGTTTTTTATGTTGCACAATATTTACGCTACTGTTTATTAATTGTTTATGAATTATTACTAAGAATTATTTATTAATTATTATTAAATAATTATTTAATAAAGAAAAACTACACTTAATTGAATTTGACTGCAAACAAACACAATATTAAACTCAAAATATAAAGATGGGGTTATGTCGAGTAAATAGATACTAAACATATTGAACCTTAAAACTGTGTTAGCCCATGAAATAGCACCGTACCCAAAGTTTTCCAATAGGCGACTCTTTAAAAGACAGGTTACCTGAGTTATCCATGAACTATGGTCCTAGAACTATTGTTCTCACATGTGTGGCACGATTTATGTTATTTATGATACTATTTATGTAAAACATTTATCACAAAAGAATAAAAAAAAAAAAAACCCCAAAACTGTTTGCTGTAACTGATTATAAAGTGTGAGCTGGACCTAGACCCTACTGGGACAAGGGCTTTTGGAGGGAACTGCAGGGTAGCCTCTTGCCTACGGGCCCTGGCTTTTGAGGAGAGTGCTATTCTTTCTATTCTTTGGGAGGGTCCATGTCTCTCCAAAAAACACACAGACTCTGGGAACCTAGGATACAGATTATAATCAGCTTCAAACAACCTGATTCTGGTGTCTCCTGCTGTTATGTGTAATCTGTTTATGAAATGAGTTGCAGAAGGTTTTTTATCTTATGCATTAAGATAAAAACCTTTTGTGTGAAGCAGCCTCCCCCTAATACTTACCTGAGCCCCATCTCTGTCCAGCGATATCCACGAGTCCCTCGGCCGTCTGGGACTCTTCTCCTCATTGGCTGAGACACAGCAGCGGCGCCATTGGCTCCCGCGGCTGTAAATCAAAGTCAGTTAGCCAATCAGGAGAGAGGGGGCGGGGCCGAATGGCAGCTCCGTGTCACAGAGCTGCAGCTCGGCTCGGGTGCCTCCATAGAAAGCTGCTTGCTGTGGGGGCACTCAGGAGGAGGGAGGGGCCAAGAGCAGTGAAGAGGTTATAATTTCCCCAATGTGTGCCTCCTAGGTGTTAATCCACATTGTTAATTGAGTCACCTTTTGTTTCGGTCTGTCTGTTATTATTGTGTCCACCTTGTTACCAAACTATTGTGACATGTTTATGTGTTTATGTTAGCTGTTCATTAGATGTACTGTTGGATGTAGGGATGATATTACTGTTTACAGTTTGCATTATTTAGGATAATGTGATCAAGATCTGGTCAGCGACACAAATAATAGCATAAGCCATCACCAATGGCAAACAATACACCAAGGAAACCATGGTTTGCCAATTACATTATAACTGTCAGGGCCGGGCTCAGCCCTTCCTTCTCTGAGCTGGCCGCTCAGCTGTCGGCTAATTGCCATCTCCTATCTCTCCACAGTTACTCAGCTGTTGATGATATCCTGCTCGTCAGTCCTGCCTACTTAAGCAGTCCAGCCCAGAGGCTCTCTGCCTTCGCCTTGGTCAACATCACAGAGACTATCTCCTGCGATTCTGTTCAAGACGTGCGTTGCTGACATCCCTTCTGGCTCCAGATCCTGCTTGCTGTTCTACTACATTGATCCCTGACTTCCAGCTTGGCTTACTATCCATTCAGGTTACTGATCTTTGGCTATGTTTTGACTACGTTTGTTCCTTTCACTTTTATTATTAAACAAGTGTGATTTAACTGTACTTCTGTCTCCATCTGATTTCATGGTTTCTGACAATAACACTGCTATCCACATGAATACCCCGATGCATTTCGACACTTTCATTTCTGGTCTTCTTCAGGGGGATTTTTAATGTCAGGAAATATATCAGAAAATTCTAATTTAGACAACATTATTAACATTTTGCAGTATACAAAACATAGTATAATTGAATTTATTCTTTGCCAGAATAAAAGATTTTTAACTAATCACTTCTTTATAAAGATTTTGCTGCTAAAAAAACCCCCTTGGGGAACCTCTTCCATTTTCTGTATACTTTTGGGGTGTGCAGCCGTGTCAACTCTCATATATGTCTCTTTCCATTTTTATGTGATCAAGATCTTACCTGAATTTGTGTGGTATATATTCTGTATCTTGGCGGAGGTACACAGGCTGGATCAAACTGCTAATACATCTCCTAATAACCCCCCCCCCCAGACTGACAATGGTGCTGTCCAAATGTGCCTCCTGTGCTCATTCCTCCAGAGTGGTTTCTGTATAATACAGGTGTGTTACTGACCAGATCGCCATTGAAAAATAGAGAGGAAAAAAGCCTAAAAAAAGATAACTAATGCATCCACCACATCTAATGTTTGGTAAGCTGCAATATTTTCCATTTTTGGTTTTGCATTAAATATCACTTTAAGTACTGGTTGGCATACTAGAAGTTTATGTGTTACAAGAAAGAGAGGCAAAAGTGCTAAATTAGCTCAATTTTAGGATTTTTCAACCACGGCTTATTTTTAGAAGCAATGCCTTGCCTGAGATCGGAGTTCTTCCATAATATTGGTCTAGCCCCCCCCATAGCCGAGGGCCGTGATGTGCGGTATTAGTCAGTCTAATCCCCAGAGACACATGCTGACTATTTTTATATTTTACTGCCTAGTCCTCTATAAGGTGCCAGATTTCTGCTAATGAGCTGAACCTGCCGGAGCAGAGAGGCCTCACCGTGACCGGCCTGGGATTGGCCCGTCCCAGGAATGGTGGAGATCGCAGACGGGTTAATTAGCACACAGGGGTCGCCTGCTTTCTCTTGTGCCGTGTCCTGCAATGTAACAAGACCTACCTGAAGGAGTTAGTGGCCCTCTGTAAAAACGGGATAGACTAGGCCCTATGCTGCGGTCAAAGGTATTTGTATCCCAGGAGGTACTTTTGACAAGTATTGATAGCCACATTTTTTTTTTTTCCTTTTTAGTTTTAGGATTCGACGTGAAATCACTTTTTATTTAGAGGGTATGGCAACGAGCCCTAAAATTGCTTTTAGACCGCGTTCACACCCGAGCGTCGTATTTTTGAGCATTTTTTCGGGTGTTTCGTTGCAGGTTTGTATGTGCGTTTTTGAGCGTTTCTGTATTTAAAGTGTTTTTGAGCTTTTGGTGGTTTTTATTTTTTTTTTTGAATTAGCCAATAGAGAAAAATATCATCTGTTTCATCACGTTTTTCAGCTTTTTCATCCAGTTTTCTTCATTATTTTATTTATTATGATATATTTATAACATTTTTTTTTTCATTATTAGTTTTAGGATTCGCCGTGAATCACTTTTTTTTTTTTTAGAGGGTACGGCAGGTATAAACGAGCCCTAAAATTGCTTTAGACCGCATTCACACCTGATCGTTGTGTTTTTGAGCATTCTTTCCGGCGTTTTGTTGCAGGTTTGTATGTGTGTTTTTGAGCGTCTCTGTTTTTAAAGCGTTTTTGAGCTTTGGTTTTTTTTTTTTTGCATTAGCCAAAAGAGAAAAATATCATCTGTTTCATCTGTTTTCAGCTTTTTTGTTCACTTTTCTTCATTATTTTATGTATTATGATATATTTATAACATTTTTTTTTTTTTTACATTTGTTTGTTAGCAGGTTGGGGTTAGTACTAGAGGTCAGGCCCCTTACACACGGGGCGGCTCTGCTGGAGTCCGCCTGATCAGCAGGGAATTGGTCCGCTGATCCCCGCTGAGCAGGCAAATGGCTGGTCCATGTCTGCTCTGCTTATGCAGAGCAGACACAGACACGGCCCGCTCTCCTCTATGGGCGGTCACATGTAAATGGACCGCCTGTGTATTTATACCTGACTGCCATCCAATCCGATTTGCCAAACAGATGGGGAACAGACCCCCACCCGTCTGTTTTGATGGACAGGATCGGATGTCGGTGGGTATCAATGGCCAAATGTCCATTCATACCTGTTGCTCCATAGAGGATATTGGAGGGTCCAATTGGGTCCGCCTGAAAATGGCGGACCCGATCAGTCTGCTAGTGTGAAAGGGGCGTTAGAGTTAGGGGTTAACTTATTCATTTCATTTATTGAATTACTTATTATTTCATTTTTTTTTTGTTAGGTTAGGGGTTAAGATTAGAGGGTTATTATTATGCCTCGTACACGCGATCGGACTTTCCGACGGGAAATGTGAGATGGATGTGAGAAAGTGGAAAATGGAAGGTGGAAAGTCCGACTATGTGTACGCTCCATCCAACATTTGTTGTCGGACTTTCCACCAACAAATGTTGGCTAGCAGTTTCTCAAATTTTCCGCCAACAAATTTTGTTGTCGGACTTTCTGATCGTGTGTACACAAGTCCGTCGCACAAAAGTTCACGCATGCTCGGAATCAAGTCTGAGCCGGAAGCGCTCGGTCTTGTAAAACTAGCGTTCGTAATGGAGATATCACATGACTTCTGAACTTCCTTTTTATCGGCTCGACGTACGTCTTGTATGTCACTACGTTCGTAATTGTTGGCCAACATTTGTGCAACCATGTGTATGCAAGACAAGTTGGAGCCAACAACCTTCGAACAAAAATCCACAGTTTTGTTGTCGGAAAGTCCGATCGTGTGTAGGGGGCATTAGAGTTAAAGTGGTTGTAAACCCCCGATTGCGGAAGTTGTACCTATAAAGGTAAGCCTAGAATAAGTCTTGCCTATAGGCACTGTAAATATTTCCTAAATGTGCACCGTTTAGGAGATATTTACCTTGCAGTGCGCCGATGATGTCATGCGCTGTGAAGAAATGGCCCTCTGTGCCGCTTCTTCACTAGCAAGTGCCGTGACTGATGGCTCCCATGCGCATGCGCAAGCATGCGTCACAAGACGCCAGTCACAAAGACGGAGTCCGCGGCTCCCGGAAGGAAGAGGGGCGTAGATGGATGCGGCCCCCAGCAGAGACATCGCAGGCTTCGTTTGCAGGTAAGTGGCACATAATGGTCTAGTATGTGATGCACACTAGCCCATTATGCTTTTACTTTGCAGGTAAAAAAAAAAGAGGAAGTAAAACTCATCAGGGTTTACTTCCTCTTTAAGGGTTGGGCTTGATATTAGGGTTAGCGTTAATATTATGGATAATGATTAGGGTTAATATTAGGGTTAGGGGTTAAAACTAGGTTTAAGGGTTAATATTAGGGTTGGGGGTTAGGATTAGGGTTGGGGTTAATATTAGGGTTGGGGGTTTGAATTAGGGTCAGGCATTAATATTAGGGTTATGAGTTAGTGTTAGGGGTTGATTTATTAAATTACTTATTATTATTAATAGAAGTTTTTGTTAGGTTAGGGGTTAGGATTAGTGTTAGGGGTTAATATTAGGGTTAATGGTTAGAATTAGGGTTCATATTAGGGTTGGGGGTTAGAATTAGGGTTAGGAGTTAATAATAGGGTTAGGAGTTAGTGGTAGGGTTAGGGGTTAATTTATTAAATTGCTTATTATTATTTAATTTTGTGTTAGGTTAGGGTTTAGGATTAGAGTTAGGGGTTAATATTAGGGTTAAGGGTTAGAATTAGGGTTCATATTAGGGTTGGGGGTTAGGATTAGGGTTAGGAGTTAGTGTTAAGGGTTACAGTTAGGGGTTAATTTATTAAATTACTAATTATTTAATTTTGTGTTAGGTTAGGGTTTAGGATTAGAGTTAGGGGTTAATATTAGGGTTAAGGGTTAGGAGTTACAAAAAATTGACCCCTAACACTAACCCTAATATTGACTCCCAATCCTAACCCTTAACCCTAATATTAACCCCTAACTCTAATCATAAACCCTAACCTTTTTGGAAACCTTTTTCCATCTTATATGGGCATGCCCTAAGATAAAAGGCTTTTGGGAACAAATAGTAGCATTTTTACACGACATGATGGGCTCACCTCTAGCCCTAGACCCCAAACAGTGCCTCTGGGGTATAGTCCCAGACACAACCGATAAATACACTAAAACCTTTTTACAAGAAACACTCTTTGCAGCAAGAAAGGTTATAGCTAAAAAGTGGATGAGACAAGAGACCCCCAAAATAGTGGAATGGAGGGTGGAAATAAATAATACCCTACCATACAAGAAATGTATATATATTAATAGAGGTTGCCCAGCAAAGTATAACAAGATCTGGGATAGATGGCTCCAGGAATCTTCTACCTGTGTCTAGTATAATAGTATGACCGTAAAGAGATAAAATACCGTAGGTATAAGTATGGTTGGACAGTATTAACAACCAAATATGTACACCTTGAATGGCAAGATAAGCTAGATATGCTTGAATTTAATGGTATCTATTTTTATTTCAATGATAATAATTGTAATACTGTTATAGAAAAAAAAAACAAAGTTGGTTGGGAAAATACCTCATTATGGTCACTAGGTGGAGCTGAGGATCCATATTTGTTTTCTGTGATCCTCAACTCCATCTAGCGGCCATATTCCAGCATCTTGTGGACCGGCTCTGTTTCTTAATGAATAAACAATTTTCAACCTGGAATGAGGAAAAAAGCCTGAGAAAATTCAAATTTTGCCCCCTTCACGCAGAACGAACGTACCAGCATTCGCTGGGCGAATAGCTATGCAAATATTTCCTTTAAAAAATAACCCGTCGACCCCTTTAATTCGTTTACTAAGGCAGGAGGCATTTTAACAACTAACTTTACCAGTGGCAAATATTTTAAAAAACAGAGTGGGTTGGGAAAATACCTTATTATGGCCACTAGATGGAGCTGAAGAACCATATTTGTTTTCCATGATCCTCATCCCCATCTAGTGGCCATATTCCAGTATTTTCTTTTTTTTTTAAAGAATGAATAACATTCGAGCTGTAGAGTAAAAAGCCTGAGAACATTCAAATTTTGCCCTGTTTGCATAGAACGAACGTATAGCTATGCCAACCCCTAAATATTTCCTTTTACAAAGAACCTGTTTGTTTGGAAAAGTTGTACATTTATTAACTAGTAAAAGGTTGTGTCTATGTGAGACGAGCCTCCAAAGCCTGTTATTTATTATCTTTTGGCTGGAGCTGATATCAGAAGACACATAGAGAAAGTATGTGATGAATGTGGTGAGTGATGTCCTTTGTTAGATTGTCTGCTCATTGTCATAGGTGAAATGATTGCACTCCTGATACAAAGTATCACTTCTCTCCCTGATAGCCTGATTCTCGGCTATGTAATATTTTAAAATTTTTTTTGGTTTTCATAATTTTTTTATGTTTAATAGAACTGACATATTCCTCATAAAAAGAGAAGGAGATGGGACTTTGAATGAGGTGCGCAACTAACAATAGGTAGGATGAAACATGTAATTAAAAAGTAGTAATGCATAGGCAGCAGAAAAAAAATGATGTTCAAAACAAGTGTTTATTCAATGGCCTCAACGGCAGATTGGGGAACATTTGAATACTAGACATCATTTAGTTCTGTATTCGTTTTTTCCAAATTTCCGAAATTTCCGAATTTACAGAATTTCCAAAAATTCAGAATTTGGAAATTCAAAATTTCGGAAATTGGAAAATTTTGGAAAATTGGAAAACTTGAATTCGGAAATTAGGAAGTTCGGAAATTCGGAAGTTCAGAAATTTGGACGTTCGGTAATGCGGAAATTTGGAAATTTGAAAATTTGAAAATCCGAAAATAAGAATGAAAATCTGAAAATTCAATAGAATGAAAATCCAAAAATTTGAAAACTCGAAAATCTGAAACTAATATTAACTATTAAATTATAGGTATTGGAATTTCCTTTAAAATTTGGCTGTTAGTGAACATAATGAGTACGAATTTATCTGAGGTTACGAATTATTTGAAATAACGAATGACGCATGTAAAAGAATGGAACATAACAATCTAATAATAATAAATAACAAAAATTATAATAATAATAAAATCTTTTTATTATGATTATTTATTTATTATTAATTTGTTCCATTCCATTTGTTTAGATGCGGCATTCGTTATTTCGGATAATTCGTAACGTCAGATAAATTTGTATTCGTTACATTCACAAACAGCCAAATTTGAAATGAAATTCCAATACCTATAATTTAAAAGTTATTTTATTATTTATTATTATTGTTTATTATTATTATTGTTTATAATTATTGTTATTATTTAAAAGTTTTTAGTTAGTTATTTCAAATTTTACTGATTTTCTTTCTTTTTTTCAGATATTTGAATTTCCGAATTTTCAGAATTCCGGAAATTCCGAATGTAAAAAAATGAGACAAAGATAAATCATTTCAGAATGCTTTCCACCTTTAGTGTGACCTATAAACTGTACAACTCAGTTGAAAAACAAACTGAAATCTTTAATGGGGGGGGGGGAGTAAAATAAAGTGGTTGCATAAGCGTGCACAATTTCTTATAACTGGGGATGTAGCTGTGTTCAGAATTAAGCAATCACATTCAAACTCATGTTAAATAGGAGTCAGTACACACCTTCCATCATTTAAAGTGCCTCTGATTAAGCCCAAGTAAAGTTCAGCTGTTCTAGTAGGTCTTTCCTGACATTTTCTTAGTCGCATCCTACAGTAAAAGCCATGGTCTGCAGAGAGCTTCCAAAGCATCAGAGGGACCTCATTGTTAAAAGGTATCAGTCAGGAGAAGGGTACAAAAGAATTTCCAAGGCATTAGATATGGAATGCAGTGAAGACAGTCATCATCAAGTGGAGAAAATATGGCACAACCGTGATATTACGAAGAATTGGATGTCCCTCCAAAATTTATGAAAAGACAAGAAGAAAACTGGTCAGGGAGGATGCCAAGAGGCCTACAGTGACATTAAAGGAGCTGCAGCAATATCTGGCAAGTACTGGCTGTGTGGTACATATGACAACAATCTTCCGTGTTCTTCATATGTCTGGGCTATGGGGTAGAGTGGCAAGACAGAAGCCTTTTCTTACGAAGAAAAACATCCAAACCCGGCTAAATTGTGCAAAAACACATCTGAAGTCTCCCAAAAGCATGTGGGAAAATGTGTTATGGTCTGGTGAAACCAAGGTTGAACTTTTTGGCCATAATTCCAAAAGATATGTTTGGTGCAAAAACACTGCACAACACAAAAAAAACACCATACCCACTGTGAAGCATGGTGGTGGCAGCATCTTGCTTTGGGGCCGTTTTTCCTCAGCTGGAACAGGGGCCTTAATCAAGGTAGAGGGAATTCTGAACAATTCCAAATACCAGTCAACATTGGCACAAGACCTTCAGGCTTCTGCTAGAAAGCTGAACATGAAGAGGAACTTCATCTTTCAGCGTGACAACAACCCAAAGCATACATCCAAATCAACAAAGGAATGGCTTCACCAGAAGAAGATTAAAGTTTTGGAATGGCCCAGCCAGAGCCCAGACCTGAATCCCATTGAAAATCTGTGGGGTGATCTGAAGAGGGCTGTGCAAGGAGATGCCCTCGTAATCTGACAGATTTGGAGTGTTTTTGCAAAGAAGAGTGGGCAAATATTGCCAAGTCAAGATGTGCCATGCTGATAGACTCATACCCAAAAAGACTGAGTGCTGTAATAAAATCAAAAGGTGCTTCAACAAAGTATTAGTTTAAGGGTGTGCACACTTATGCAGCCATATTTTATTTATTTATTTTTACTTTCCTCCACCTAAAAGATTTCAGTTTGTTGTTCAATGGAGTTGTACAGTTTTTAGGTCACATTAAAGGTGGAAAAAATTCTGAAATTATTTATCTTTGTCTCATTTTTTTACATCACAGAAACCTGACATTTTAACAGAGGTGTGTAGACTTTGTATATCCACTGTATCTTACTGTTAAAAATGAACCCAAATCAGTGTATATTATTTGGTCTTTGTGAAAGTTATAGTCTACAAGCTATGGTATCTCATTCCTTGAGACACTTACAAGCCAGGAAAGTACAAATACCCCCCAAATTACCCCTTTTTAGAAAGCAGACATTCCAAAGTCAGTGGCGGTGCATCCATAAAGGGCGCAGGAGTGCCGCCCCCTCTCTCTCCCCATAGATAGGCCTCTCAGCCAATCAGGTGCTCAGGTCTGGTTACCTGTCACCTGATTGGCTGAAACAGCAGGCTCTGTAATTGGACGCCTGATAGAGAGGACTGGAGACATCGAGGAGCGTGGACGTGGAGGATGCCATCGTGACCCACTGCGAGACAGATAAGTCCCGACTCCTGGGCGATCCACACTTGCAGCATTTGATGGGGCACAGTAGCGGCAATTGATGGCCACAATGCCAGCAATTGATGGAGCACAGTAGCGACAATTGATAGGGCACAGTGGCAGCAATTGATGGGCACACTGGCAGCAATTGATGGGGCACACTGGCAATTGATGGGGCACACTGGCAGCAATTGATGGGGTATAGTAGCAGCAATTGATGGGCACACTGGCAGCAATTGATGGATACAGTAGCTGCATTTGATGGCACAGTGGTGGCAATTTATGGGTACAGTGACTGCGCTTGATGGGCACAGTGGTTGCGCTTGAAGGGCACAGTGGCTGCAATTGATGTTTTTGTTTTTTTCAGTTTGTTTGCGCCCCCCCAAAAATTTTGAGCACCAGCCGCCACTGTCCAAAGTACTTAGTAAGTCGCATGGTGAGTTTTTTGAAGTTGTAATTTGTTTACAAAATTGTCATATTAACGGGTTATTTCTCTGACATGGTATATGCATGCTTGCAACTACACCCCAAAACACATTCTGCTACTCCTGAGTATGGCGACACCACATGTATGAGACTTTTACACAGCCTGGCCACATACAGAGGCCCAACATCCAAGTAGCACCTTCAGGCGTTCTAGGAGCATAAATTACACCTCTAATTTCATGAAGACCTATCACAATTTTGAAGGCCCTGAAGGACACTTTTGCAACCATATTATTTTATTTTTTTATTTTTACTTCCCTCCACCTAAAAGATTTCAGTTTGTTTTTCAATTGAGTTGTACAGTTTATAGGTCACATTAACCACTTGGCATCCGCGCTATAGCCGAATGACAGCCACAGCGCGGACCTGAATTTCTGGGAGGCCGTCATATGCTTTGCACGCTCCCGGCGCGTCCCCTGCTGTGATCACCGAGTCACTGAGACTCGGGTGATGACAGATCCGAGTAAGGGGCTGTTCCCGGCCCCTTACCACGTGATCAGCTGTCAGCCAATGACACTGTCAATGCCCACAAGTGCCACCTATCAATGCCCACCAGTGGTGCCAATCAGTGCCACCTAGCAGCTGTCAGCCAATGACACTGGCAATGCCCACAAGTGCCACCTATCAATGCCCACCAGTGGTGCCAATCAGTGCCACCTAGCAGTGCTGCCTATCAATGTAACCTACCAGTGCCGATCATTTCCCATTATTGCCACCCATCAGTGCCCTTCACTGTCACCTATCAGTGCTCATCAGTGCAGCCTCATCAGTGTACATCAATGAAGGAAAAAAATTACCTGTTTGCAAAATTTTATAGCAAAATATAAAAAAATATACATTTTTAAAAAAAAATTTTGTCCTGTTAATTTTTTTTAACAAAAAATAAAAACCGCAGGAGGTGATCAAATACCGCCAAAAGAAAGCTCTATTTGTGGGAAAAAAATGATAAAAATTTTGTTTGGGTACAGTGTTGCAATTGTCATTCAAAGTGAATCAGCGCTGAAAACTGAAAATTGGTCTGGATAGGAGGGGGGTTTAAGTGCCCAGTAAGCAAGTGGTTAAAGGTGGAAAAAGTTCTGAAATAATTTATCTTTGTCTAATTTTTTTACATCACAAAAACCAGACATATAAACAGGGGTGTGTAGACTTTTTATATCCACTGTAACCAAGAAACTGATTGCCTATAAGATCCTAAAAAAAATAATACATCATTAACAGAATGTAAAGGACAACATGTGAGGATATGATTGAACAGAATAATGGAATCCTAAATAGCTCGACGCGTTTCGTGGAATATACTCCACTTCTTTCAGGAGCAGGTGCAATCAGACATGTCTCTAAAAAGTGTATAAAAAGTAAACATATAGTTGGATGGTTGGCAAAAGGTATGCATGTTTTTATGCATATTTGAGAGGAGGGGGGAGGGAGGGAAAAGAAAAAAAAACAAAAACATGTGGCTAAGTCAATGGATGATTATGTTGCCTAAGAGTATATGAAAATATACAGTATGTAAATGTCGTGACCCAAAACAAAGGAGTCAGTCATCTAAATAATAGCTAAAAAGCTATTGTATAAATGTCAGGTCCTGTCATAAATCTGCAGTAATGTTTTAGGCTCTGACTGTCTGCTTACCTCCGTTCTCTGTGCTGGGAGTGCGCCAAAGAGAGATATGCAAATATGAGGCCCCACGTAAAAAAAAGCCTAGTCCAGTGGAGCCGCATATTTGTGTTAGGTCGGCGTGAAAGGGGTAAAAAATATATATTTAAAGCCAAAACCTTTTTTTTTTTAGTTTTGAAGTAGTACTCCTGTCAGGTGAGGGTCACCCCCATTAAGCCAATTATAGAGGTCGGATTTTTGGAAAGTGTGGTCTGGAGCAGTCTTTCTCAATCAGGGGGCTGTTTGGGTTCCTCCTGTGGGGTTTGCCCTGAATCAGCGGCATGTTTTGCCATGGTGCGAGTGGGCCGTCTAACAGCACCATAACAATCAATGACACTTTAAGGAAGGAATGCACAGCGTTCTTACTATGGTGTCACCCCCCCGCCAGCCTACGCTATGGCAATGCATGACGCCGATCCTAAGCAAATCCTATGCAGGCCAACCCAAAGCATTCACATATGGAAGTAAGCCTCCTCCATACATCCTCCACCTCCCACCCTCTGCCGCCCTGCTGGAGCCAAAGGGTAGGGCTTTACCATGAGGAAGGGATGGGGCAGGGTGGGCTCTGTGATCAAGGGCCCTGGTATTGGGGGACTCTGATGATAGGGAGACTCTGTGATGATTTGAAAACTCTGATGTAATAGAGGCATTGTGGTGTGATAGGGGTACTCTGTCATGGGGTACTCTGATGTGATAGAGGGGCTCTCATGTATAGAGGGGCTTTTGATGTAAGGGGGTACTCTGGCATGAAGGGGGCCTCTGCTGTGAAAGTAAGATTCTGATGGGGACCTCTGACATGATGTGGAGAATGTGATGTGATGTGATTGGGGTCCCCTGACATGAAGGGAAGATTCTCATGTAATGGGGGGCCTCTGACATGATAGGGGCACTCTGACATAAGGGGGAGATTCTGATGTGATGGAGACCACTGACGTGATGGGGGACTGTGATGTGAAATGGAGATTCTGACATGAAGGGGAGATTCTGATGCGATGGGGGGCCTCTGACATAAAGGTGAGGTTTCTCATGTGATGGGGGGCCTCTGACTCGATGGGAGCACCCTGATGTGAAGGAGAGATTTTGACACGATGGGGGGTCTCTGACTTGAAGTAAAGATTCTGATGTGATGGGGGACCTTTGACATGATGGGGGACTGTGACGTGAAATGGAGATTCTGATGTGATGGGTGGGCCTCTGACGTAAAGAGGAGGTTCTGATGCGATAGGGGCCTCTTACACGATGGGGGTACTCTGATGTGAAGGGGAGATTTTGATTCGATGGGGGGGGCCTCTGATGTGATGGGAGACTCTGACATGAAGTGGAGATTCTGATGTGATGGGGGGCCTCTGACATAATGGGGGACTCTGATGTGAAGGGGAGAATCTGGCGTAAAGAGGAGATTCTGATGTGATGGGGGGGCCTCTGACATGATGGGGCACTCTGATGTAAAGGGGAGATTTTGATTTGATGGGAGGGGGGGGCGTCTGACGTGATGGGGTCTCTGAGGTGAAGGGGAGATTCTGAAGTGATGGTGGACCTCTGACATAATGGGTCACTCTGATGTGAAGGGGAGATTCTGATGTGATGGGGGCCTCTGACATGATGGGGGCACTCTGATGTGAATGGGAGATTTTAATTTGATGCTGGGGCCTCTGACATGATGGGGACTCTGACATGATGTGATGGGGGACCTCTGATTAGAGATGGGCTCGGGCGTGTTCGCAGCCCCAATTGCCCAATCCCTCTAGGAAGCTGACACTGCACAGGGCTGCACAGGGCTTACACAGGGCAGGTAAGTATGACATGTTTGTTATTTTTAAAACCAAAAAAAAAACAAGCCTTTAGTATTACTTTAATTACACAAGGTCTAATCCCACAAATCTATCATGAGCTTTCCTTTAGATACCTGTACTGGAAGAAACGCCCGTGTTCCTGGTAAAGGTTTTAAGAGCCCAGGCTGCAGTAGTTGACGTGCCATGAATGTGGCCCGGAGGCCAAAGAAAGCCCAAGAGAATGTGACCCGAGATTTTCACTTGTCCATCACCTTCTAGGTTCCTCGTTTACTGGACAGTATCTTAAGACTCATCTCTGGCTTTAGGAGTCATGATTTATGTCCAACAAGTGTGGCTTGTCACCGGAGAGCTGGCCTGGTATAAACAGAAATTAGAAATGTTTGATTGGGCAGAATGAGGCTGGAACCCCCGTGGGTCACTTGGACATGGTCTCGAATTCTTGGCTTGGTAGGGGGCATGACCTTGCTGAAGGACTGTGCTCTCCGCTTACCTCTCACGGAGGGTCTTTGGCTCGGACTTTACGGACTTGTTCATGCTTATAGCACAGGGGTTAAAGGAGATCTAAACCCAGCCACTAAAATCGTATATAAACTTTAACCTATTCAATGATTTCAAAGGTTGTTTCCTTTTAATAATTCTGAAGCTTCGACTAAAATGATCCTGCAATGAAGGTTCTTGTTCAAGCACTTCCTGTTATGGTGTGACGACTGTTGGGCTCCTGCATTGTCCCCCTGTACAATGCACCCCTGGTGGAGACTATGAGTGGCTGTGCATGACCAGTTGAGCTGCATTTCTTTTATGATTCAAAGGACTATATGAAATTAAAGCCCATCTCATGGCTGAAAGAAAAAAAACTTTGCAGTGGGTCCAACAAGTGGCTCTGGCTGCAAGATATTCCTTCTAGTATCCTCCATAATGTCTGTTGCATCTAACAGTATACAGTAGGTTTCTCCAGCCTCAGTCCTGCTGCACCTACCACTTGTTGGACTTCCATCCTTATACTGAAGGTCCCTCCTCCCCTTATCTTACTGGTGTAGCATTCGCACCAACCCATCTATGAAGGTGTTCCCTTTGTGTCCTTTTTAATGTTAAAGGTGGGACCTAATTTACCTACCAGTATGGGAGGAAACTGGAGCATAAGGAGAACATGCAAACTCCATGTGGATCTGGCCTGGCTGTAAATTAAAGGAGCATGAAGAGCTGGCCACTGTGCTGCCCTTTAAATAGACTTTTTTGGCTGGAGTTTCGTTTGGCTCTAGAAATAGTGGACTAAGGCTCAGGGAAGTAGTTGTAGGTGGGGCAGTCTTGGAGGGTGGAGGACATTGGTAGAAAAAAACATTTACAAGATAGAAGGCGACGTCTTTTAAAGAACCCCCCTTTTTACACTTAAAGGTCAATTTTTTTTATTAATAGAAAGCTCCAGCAAAATATATTTTCTCTAGTAATTTGGAAATTTCAGTTAGATAAGTGTTTTAGGAGAGCGTCATGTCCCCACTGCTAGTATGATGTGTATTCCAGACAGGGCAGGTTGTCTTACATTTTATTAGTAATATGGGACATTTCAGTGGATGACCTGTCCCGTCTACTGGCTCAGGCCATGAAGGAACTCAAAGTTCTGCCATTCACACTCTGCCACTATCCCCAGAGCATTAGGTGACAAATAGCAACAGCTTCTTGGAGTTATTGCCTTGGAGATGGTATTGGAGACTGTTTTCATGCATTTTTGGCAAAGATCTGGAATTCCTTGGACCCCCATAAACTAATAATAGAAACTCTTCCTGAATTTAAAGGGTCAGTCCAACCATAACTGATATTTTCATACTAGACGGTGTGACAGTGCAAGACCCTGCTACAGTGTGAGAATAAGAAAGGGATTTAAGGAGGACACAGGAGCCTCAAAGTTACGGTTTAATGGCTCCAGTGTGTGTATTGTGTGTGAAGAAAGCTATATTCTGAGATTTCTCCAGGTTTGGTAGTCCTGGATTGTGGCCTGGAGTTTGAAGGTTCCAAAGTGTTTTGGATGGGACAGAACCTATAATCCTGTGTCCGGGCTTTGCTAGATTCCTGCAGCCTGTGTGAGTGCACAGGTGTGAAGGATCATTATAAGCCAGGTATGAGAGTAGCTCAGGAGACGGTTGCTGCCATTCAGAGACACAATCAGTGACGATAGTGGTATGCTCCAGCCAGGAAGGATGACCTACTTGGGAGACGTGACTGCATATTGGGGGGGACTTCTTGCCTACAGGACTGGGAGAGTCAGAACAGTTACATGGGTCCAGGGAGCAGGGCTGGGACAAGTGGTGGGTAGGAGGGGTGGCTGCCCTGGGCACTGTGGTATCATGTGAGGTACCACAAGAAGATTTGTGTTGGAAGGGGGAACTGGAGGGCGGTAGGGGTATGTATTGTTCTAGAAGGAGAAATAGTAGGGCAGGGGGTGGTAAGAGTGGTGACTTGTGTTGGGATGGGGGTAAGAAGATTTGTGCTAGGGGGAGATTTGAGCTAGGAAGGAGGGGAGGGTATTTTGAGCTGGGGGGGTGGGAAGGGAGATTTCAGCAGGGGGAATTAATGCTTAGGGGGTAAGCATACAGACTAGTGTTTTTGTGGGGGGATTTTTGCTGACACATAATGCTCATACATCTTGGGCTCTAGATGTTTTCTCTGGGCTCTAGATGACCTTGTCCTGACACTGATGGAAAGACTGGGAAAGATGAAGAGACTAGTGAGTCCAAGGGGGAGAACCCTATTTGGAGGCTTGGAGGGGGCCTGTACAGCGAGGTGCTGTGATAATGGGCTGAGTGAGCCTGAAGAATCCATGATCTGGGAGACCAAAGAGAGCAGTGGTGCTGCTGACAAAAGAACCAGGTGGCTTGGCATTTTTTGTTTGTTGGAGAAGACCCCTGCATGGGAAAACTTTAACACATTTTGCTTTTCGTTTAATAAATGTGGGCTGCCATGCCTTTAAACCAGGGGTCTTCAAACTGCGGCCCTCCAGGTGTTCAGGAACTACAATTCCCATCATGCCTAGTCATGTCTGTGAATGTCAGAGTTTTACAATGCCTCATGGGATGTGTAGTTCTGCAACAGCTGGAGGGTCGTAGTTTGAGGATCCCTGCTTTAAACTGAAGTAAGGACTGACATATCCCGCCAAAAATGCATCTACCACATTGAGTTAACCAACCCCCATACCACAGAGGTTATTTCCATACTCTGATGGCTCCTCCTGTGCCATACGATTTTGATTGGTGAGATCTTTTTTCTGAACAGACCTGCTGTACCCATTATGTGGGGTTCCCACCATGCCTGTGCTTAGTTCCTGGAGCTGTATACCTGCTGTGCCTGTTATGAGGGTTTCCACCATCCCTGAACTGAGTTCCCAGGTCTGTACACCTTCTGTGCCTATTGTGAGGGTTCCCACCATCCCTGCCCTGAGTCCTAGGGTCTGTACACCTGCTGTGCCCATTATGAGGGGTTTCCAACCATCCCCTGTGCTAAGCTCCATGGTCTGCACCCATGCTGTGCCCGTGATAAGGTTTTCCCACCACCCCTGTGCTACCAGTGTCCCCACTGCCAGATTTCCCCTCCTATTAGTTTCTGGTGAAAACCCAAAATTTGGGATATTCTTTCATTTTTACTTTTGGTGATAATAGTAAACAAGACAAATGGAGAGGGTGAATCTCCCTAACAACAACGACACAATTGGCAATACAAACCTGACAGGGGTTCAAATCCCTCTCAGCTATACCCACAAACTTTAGTTATACTTTAAAATATAAAACTAATGCTATGGCTCTCTTATTTTAGTCTACTCAAAGACATAATAAAAATGTATTAATTTTTACATGGTTGTGTAGCTATAATGTGTTCTAATTTGGTACCATTAAAGTCCTAATATGGGGTTATAGCTTTTTGATATGCAGTTCTGGGGATGTAGATAACAGGAGGTTCAAGCTCCCTGTTGCCATCCCTTCCAATAGGTTCACCTAAGCCTCAGGACCTCAAGGGCCAGCCAGAAAGTTTCAGACATAGGAAGGGTCAGAGACCCAAACCCACATTCCATGGCTCACTCATCCACAGTACATACAGTCCTGTTAGGGGATTACCTTGTATCAAGAAGTCCCTCTATTCCTGGTAGCTCCAGGTATTGCCTGGAGCTCCTCCTTGGCCAGCTAGGTGCTGCAGCCTAGAGAGGACGGGACCAAAGTACTTAGTTCTGCCACTGTATCCTCATATGGAGAGGCCAACTATCTCTTTCCCACAGAGCCCATTGCCAGATCTATGTAACTCTTCAGATATAGCCAAACTGCTCAATTGGAGGAAGAAGAGAAGACTCAGTCTAACGTTGTGGCTTATGATCATATTTTACTGAGCATAAAACTATGGCCATTTCATTTTACAACGCTTTAACATGGTGACAGGGAGCAAAGTATTTTGTAGTACAGAACTTTCCCCTAAAAGGGTACATGACAGGGAATTTCTGCTACAACTTCTAATCCAGTCTTCAATGTACATTAACTTATGCTGGGAGGAGACCCATGGTACCCACAACTGGTTCAAGGCCATAACTTGGCTGAAATAGGTTCTTACACTTGACTCTTTCCTTCCTCACCTAGGGGTTGTCTCTTCCTCCAGTTTTCCTCCGGAAGGGCAAAGCTGTAGTAGTCACAGGCCTCTACATAGCCCTACATTAGGTCACCATGGAGAAAAGCTCTTAATCTTGCATGGGTGGAATTTATACCCAAAGGAAAACTGCATCCTGTTTCATCCCTCTTTTGATATTTCAAGAAACAATACATTTGTTTTTGGCATGGCTTTCTAGCCATGAAAAAGAAATGTGAAATTTGCAGTAATCATTCATATCCCCCCCCAACTACTTTATCCCTAGTAGACAAAGAGCATATATTCCTCTGCAGCCAATAGCTCCCTGGGCCACCACCAATAACAGGAACCGATTCCTATAGAGGTAGGTTGCTAACAGTCTCAACAGGATGTAAGAAGGACAGCTCATCGTATTAAAAGCCTTGGAACAATTTATTGGTTCATCTACCAAACAGAATACTTCATCCCGAGGGGGTCTGTACATCGGATGGAGTAGTCTGTTGGATGACTCAATAAAATGTTTCTGAGGCTTTAAATTTACTGAGCAATGCCTATTCCTTCCTATCACTTATCACTAACATCTATCCTCGCATCCCTGTCCTTGCTGAAGAAAAAGCATCCCCACAACTTGATTCTGCCACCACCATGTTTCACAGTGTGTTCAGGGTGATGTGCAGTGTGGGTTTTCTGCCACACATAGCATTTTGCTTTTAGGCCAAAAAGTTAAATTTTGGTCTCATCTGACCAGAGCACCTTCTTCCACATGTCTGTTGTGTCCCCCACATGGCTTCTCGCAAACTGCAAGAGGGAATTCTTATGATTTTCTTCTTGCCACTCTTCCATAAAGGCCAGATTTGTGGAGGGCACGACTAATAGTTGTCCTGTGGACAGATTCTCCCACCTGAGCTGTGGATCTCTGCAGCTCCTCCAGAGTTACCATGGGCCTCTTGGCTGCTTCTCTGATTAATGCTCTCTTTGCCCGGCCTGTCAGTTTAGGTGGACGGCCATGTCTTGGAAGGTTTGCAGTTGTGCCATACTCTTTCCATTTTCGGATGATGGATTGAACAGAGCTCCGTGAGATGTTCAAAGCTTGTTTTTTTTTTTTTGACAATTGTGCGCTCATGCTACACTATACCCAAATGAAATTTATATTATTCTTTCACACAAATAGAGCTTTCTTTTGGTGGTTTTTAATCACCACTGGGGTTTTTATTATATAGATAAAAAAAATTAAAAAAGACTGAAAATTCTGAAAAACAATGTGTTACTTTCTGCTATAAAACATTTCCCAAAAAAAAGTAATATCTAATTTCTTTATCAAAATCCCTTTTTTTTAAATATTAGTTATAGCGTTGATCGCGACTTATAGGTGGACTGTGATAGTGTGGCGGCCAATCTGACACTAGCTAACACTGGCTGGGGGAGGGGGGGGGGACATTCTTCCCATTGACCACCAATGTAAGGAACATTCTTTCCACTGATCACCAATGTAAGGAACATTCTTTCCACTGATCACCAATGTAAGGAACATTCTTCCCACTGATCACCAATGTAAGGAGCATTCTTCTCACTGATCACCAATGTAAGGAACATTCTTCTCACTGACCACCAATGTAAGGAGCTCGTGATTAGAGCCTGATGCTCTAATTGGCTTCAAAAAAGTGTGGGCTCTGCGCCCCGAGCCCACCCAGTTGTGTGACAAAAGCGAATTACTATTTGTTTTTGTCTCCCTTATTCTCCTCCCAGCCAATCAGGATGTGGGCCCTGTGACCCGTCACCTGATTGGCTGATTGGTGAAGCGTTCCTCTTGGCCCAAAAGAGGAGGCGGGAGGAGATTCAGGGGAAGCCATCACCCAGAGGAAGCGCTGCCTGTGACCTAGATGGGGTAAGTGTGGGGCTGGCGACCGACTTGGGGGGGATGCCTGTGGACCACCCGGAGGGGTGGGGTGGCGGTGGGTGGCTTGACACCCCCTCCCGCAAAAAAATACCACCAGCCGCCACTGCAGGCTGGTGAGGAAGGAGATAGATGATGCTTGATGTCCTCCAGCTAGGAAATGAGACAGGCTCTTTCTTGCTGCAGCTTCTATTACACATTGTGAGACGCTCACAGCGTGCAGTGAAATCAGAGTCCCAGAGAGGAGTCTGTACAACTGGGCAGGACTGAAGGGAAAACTGGAGATCAGCTTTCCTAACCAACTCAGATTTGATGTTTCTTGGCTGTCAAGCTAATCCAGTACCTCCATTTGCACATTTATAAACTGAAGAACAATGTAGCACTCAAATAGTACATACAAAAGGCACTATTATTAAAGCGGTCTCCCCAGGGGAGGGGAGGGGGGTGGGGGGGGGCAGTTGATATGTAAAAAAAGCCGTGCTGTTCTCTTTTCCATCACTGTTACTAATTATATGATTCTGCTTATCCCAAAAGCAAGATTTCCAAGAAGGGGCCAACGTTGGTAGAAGTCATTGGGTCCCAACGTGTTATAAGGGGCATCTACCTGCTACCCTCAGGAGTCAAAGTCCTAGAGTGGCAGATGACTGTTTTTTTTTAGCCCACATTCGCAGTCTGCACCATGGCTGGCATTGTCCGATGGTTCACACAGCTGGTCACCGAGGTGAGGAGAGACCCGATTGTCTCTGATCTCCTCTATGACCTGCATTTCTCACTATTCCTAAAACCTGGACATTACCAGTAACATTGTTACATTCGCAGGTATTGGTCAATTTCAGGGCCCATCGTCACGTTGGGGGTAACATGTGCTATTGTAGGGTTGCCACTTTTTCTTCGAGCCAAACCCGGACACTTTAGCGGCGCACTGTAAATTTTTTTTCTTTTTTTCTTTTAGCATACACTATAGCAGGGATTTGCAATTAGCGGACCTCCAGCTGTTGCAGAACTACAAGTCCCATGAGGCATAGCAAGACTCTGACAGCCACAGGCATGACACCCAGAGGCATAATGGGACTTGTAGTTTTGCAACAGCAAGAGGTCCGCTAATTGCATTTCCCTGCACTATAGGGTTGTAACAGACCTGGGACCTTTCGGCAAACCACAGAGAATTGTAGTGCCCCCCCACCTGTCAAGCCCTGTTTCGAGCCACTTTTCTGTCTCAATAATGTGTCCGGGTTTAGGTTGACTTAAACCCGGACACATGGTTCAAAACCCGGACTGTCTGGGTGAATCCCGGACAGGTGAGCAACCCTATGCTATTGCAATGTTTCAATGACTTCACTTTGCCAGTTATTTTGAAATGGCACCCCAATGCACCATCACAGTACACCTGCACTGCAATGCCCCCCCCCCCAATATACATGCTGTGTGTTGGGGAGTGCTGGTAGACAAAAAGACCGCATCCATCGCTACATGCATTAACCACTTCACAACCGCGATATGCATATATACGTTGCGGCTTTGAAGTGGTTCACTTCCTGCTGCTTCTAAAAGTGATCCAGCAGCTAATCAGCCGCTCGGATCGCTTTTATGAGAAAGAGAATAAGTATATATCCTGGAGGTTGTGGCTGATGGCTTCAGCCACAACCTCCAGGATATATATATATTTTTTTCTCTTTCTCATAAAAGCGATCCGAGCGGCTGATTAGCTGCTGGATCACTTTTAGAAGCAGTGGAAGGGGTCGTTGCCCCTGGAATTGTGATGCACGTATATCACCCTGCCCCCTTATCGCTGGCTCATTGGAGCTGGAACAGAGCACTGCCAGTGTAAATTGTCCCTAACTGTAACATTGCTTCATTTGCATATTTCCCAAGTGACATCTTGAACTTGTAAATGCAATACTAAAATAACCGTATGCAAAAAAAAGATCTAAAGTGTATCTAAACCACTCAAAAGTGGAACTTCTGCTATCTGTCTCCAGGTTCACACTGGACCAATTTGGCATGCGATTTGACATGTCACATCGCATGCCAAATCAGCGGCTATTGCCGGCAATAGCACCGTCTGAATCGGTGCCGTGCCAACTTTGCGGCACCACACTGATTCCCAAAAGTAGTTCCTGCAATTTCGGGGGCAATTTGAATAGACATCTGTGCACAGATGTCTGTCAAATCGACCCCCCCCCCCCCGAAGTCAGACTGCATTGCCGGTTAGAAATCGTTCAGCTGAACTTGCACGATTTAGAACCCACATCAGTGTGAACGTGGGCTTAACCTTTTACAGAAGCTAGCTTGGAAGGAACATAACATTGTTTAACCACTTGCCTACCGGGCACTTTTACCCTTTTCCTGCCCAGGCCAATTTTCAGCTTTCAGCGCTGTCGCACTTTGAATGGCAATTGCGCGGTCATGCAACACGGTACGCAGATTTTATTTTTTATAATTTTTTTCACACAAATAGAGATTTCTTTTGGTGGTATGTAATCACAACTGGGGTTTTTATTTTTTGCTAAACAAAAAAAGACCGAGAATAAAAAAAAACAAAAAAACAAAACAAAAACATTTTTCATTGTTTATTATACAATTTTGCAAACAAGTAATTTTTCTCCTTCGCTAATGTGAGCTAATGAGGCTGCACTGATGGGCACTGATAGGTGGCACTGATGGGCAGCACTGATAGGTGACACTGATGATGAGGCACTGATGGGCACTGGTAGGTGGCACTGATGGGCAGCACTGATAGGTGACACTGATGATGAGGCACTGATGGGCACTGACTGGCAGCACTGTTGGGCACTGATAAGTGGTAATGGGGGGCACTTATTAACAGCACTGGTGGGCACTGCTAAGTGCCACTGATGAGGCACTGATGGGCACTGACTGGCAACATTGATGGGCACTGACTGGCAGCACTTTTGGGCACTGATAAGTGGTAATGGGGGGCACTTATTAACAGCACTGGTGGGCACTGCTAAGTGCCACTGATGAGGCACTGATGGGCACTGACTGGCAACATTGATGGGCACTGACTGGCAGCACTTTTGGGCACTGATAAGTGGTAATGGGGGGCACTTATTAACAGCACTGGTGGGCACTGCTAAGTGCCACTGATGAGGCACTGACTGGCAGCACTAATGGGCACTGACTGGCATCACTGATAGGTGGCAGTGGAGGGCACTTATTAGCAGCTCTGGTGGGCAGTGTTGAGACCGATGTCCCTGTAACAGAAGCCGGCTTCTTCTTCTCTCCTCACACATGAGGAGAGAAAAGCCGATAACCACCTTGTCTTTACATCCTGTGATCAGCTGTCATTGGCTGACAGCTGACCATGTGGTAGAGGGCCGATACGATTGGCCCTTTACCCCGATCTGTGATCAACCGAGTCCTGAACTCGAGGATAACAGAGCACGTTGCTGGGGCTGCGCAGGGGGGCATGCGGGCAGCGTGGTCACGGGAGGACGTCCATGGACGCCCTCCCGGCATTGGAAGCCCACAGTATAGCCGTCCTTTGGCTATAGCGCAGGTGACAAGGACACTCCATTTCTGGCAGGATCAACCGGTGTTTTCTGTTCTTTGAAAAAATATTCTTAGGCCTGAAAATAGAAAACGAATGCAGCCACCACGTCTATGGACAGGTAAGCCCCAATATACATAAATACTTACACAAGTTTGGTGTTAGGGTTTGATGCATTTTAAATGCATGAATCCAAACTCAACTGAATTCTTTTAACCACTTTCAGGGGCTGATTTAATCACTAAGGCCGAGTTCACATATATGTGCATTGGATGCATTTTTAACCGCATCCAATTCCCATAACATGTGAATGTGACCAACTCTCAATGGAGCCGGGTCACACCTGTCTGGGGCGGCCGCGGTGCAGTTTTTGAAAAGGGTCCCGCGCGTTTTTTTGGTCCGGTTCAGGTGTGAATTCAGGCAAAAATTTGCACCTGAATCACATCTGCCCCGGTGAACAGAAACGCACCGACTCCAGACTGCAAACTGCAGCCTGACATGTGTGAACCCGGCCTTACCGAGTATGCAGTTCTTTATAATTTAATCCTTGCCTATGTTGCAATATAAGCCGGTGCCCCCGGTTTCATTTCCAGGCTCCTTTCTCATGCAGCAGCCTATGGAGCCCCCCGGTGTGTGCAGAGACTAGAGTTGTCTCCCTACACTGTGTGCATCAATAGAAACACACAGCCCTGTAGCCAAGGATGACAAAGCACTACTCTGCTCCTCCAAACTAGCAGACTCCAGACTGAGCTGTCCACTGTCTTTTCTGTAAAGCCTGGAAGTTCAGGGAAGCAGCACTGAGATAGCAAGAGGCAGCACAATTGAAAGTTGTAAATCTCAAGTGCTGGGATAAGGATTTTACCGAGATAGTTGGCTGGGGAGTGTTTATTTTTATTGTGCTTCATGTGATAAGGTAATTAATAGTTAATACTACTTTAAGGAAGTCCTCTATAAACGAACCCCGGCTTTGTTTACTGCCCCTCACCGGGTTACAAGATCCTGGAGCATTCATATTCATATTCATAGTTTTGTTCTGGGGAGATCACAGCGCCCTCTTCCTACAGACAGCTAAACATGTTCAAATTGACAGCCAAACATCATATCCTGCAAATAGGAGAGACAATCCCACTACGTCCATTTCCCTCACTGAGGACTCTTCACTGTACAGAAGGAGCTGACTCTACACAGCCTGCAGGGAGTCTCGGTGATCCCAATGCAATTTTTTTTAAGCTGCTAATTAGCAAACTGAAAGCAGCCCAAAATCACCCAGCAAAGGTAAAAAAACAAAACTGGTCATTTATTCATAAGCTTTGGTTCTAAAATGTTTTTTTTTTTTTGCACCCAAGCTTGAGTTACATTTTGAAATGCTGAATAACGGACCGTCCTCCCTTCCCAATAAACAATCAGATTTGAAGCTTTATCTCCTATAAGTTGTAAATAGAGCTTTTTCCAGCATTCAAAACATACAAAAAATATAGTAAAAAAAATAAATAAAAATGTAAAATAAAAAATAGACTGTTTTGTGTACACAATCCCATTCAATCAAGGGTACCAGCAGATATCAGTGTCCTGAAGAAGTGGACCTTTTAAGCAAAATGCGTTGACCTTCTGTTGTTTTTTTCATACTTATATATACAATAAATTAAAACTTGACGCCATACAAATAAGAAGTGGCTTTTATGTGCAGTGTTTATATTGTGCATACATATGCTCTTTTAGACTTTTTCTCCTGACTTTGTTTTTATCTGACTTTACATACAATAATAATACAATATTATTATTATTATTATTATTATATACAATATTACTCATTTATTATATTATAGTATGATTTCACTAAATATAGTATAATTTATTATTATTTTTTAATAATAATAAAATACTAGATCTATAGTATATAATAGAAATCTAGCATATAATAATAATAATAATAGTGTATAGAATAATATAATTGTATTATTAATATATTGTTATTATACAGTATATAATAATATAGTATAATATTATTATTATTGTTATTATTATATGCTATATTTCTTATTATATACTATAGATATAGTATATTATTATTATTATTATTATTATTATTATTATTATTATTATTATTATTATTATTATTATTATTATTATTATTATCTATAGTTATATATTATCTATATTTCTTATTATATAATATAGATATAGTATATTATTATTATTATTATTATTATTATTATTATTATTATCTATAGTATATAATAAGAAATACAGCATATAATGATAATCATAATGTGTATAATAATATTTTATTAATATATTGTTGTTGTTGATAATAATAATAATAATAACAACAATATTATTATAATTATATATTATTATATTTGTAAATGGGATTTCAACATTCAGAACATGCACAAATAATGGTAAATAGTAACAGATAATAGAGAGAACCGGAGAACCCCCAGTGTCCTACAATGACGGACTATATCGGCCACGAAGAGGAGACATATTTGATAAAAACATAGTATTTATTTGGAAAACAGCTAAAATATTAGAAGAAAGAATTGCATAGTGATGCCCCAACAGGGGAATTGAGTATACAAAATATACACATAATAATAAAACTAACATATGCAGATTAGGTAAACATGGTGCAGACAGTAGTATTATATGGTGTTGTCTATGCGGACTGTTTTCCAAATACTATGTTTTTATCAAATATGTCTCCTCTTTGTGGCCGATATAGTCCGTCATTGTAGGACACCGGGGGTTCTCCGGTTGTCTCTATTGTCTGTTACTATTTACCATTATTTGCGCATGTTCTGAAAGTTGAAATCCCATTTACAAATATAATAATATATAATATAATAATAATGTTATTATTATTAACAACAACAACAATATATTAAAAAAAATATTATTATACACATTGTGATTATTATTATATGCTGTATTTCTTATTATATACTATAGATAATAATAATAATATATTATATCTATAGTATATAATAATAAATACAGCATATAATAATAATAATCTTTGTGGCCGATATAGTCCGTCATTGTAGGATACTGCGGTTTCTCTGGTTGTCTCTATTAGTTTTGCATGCACAAATATTGGTAAACCAAAATGTTTTTACAAAAAATGAAAAACTTTAGAGTTTATATTTTGTATATTAATATTATTGATGATGATGATGATAATAATAAAAAAATATATTTTATATGGGCGTTTTGAATGCTGAAATCCAATTAACACATATAATATATAATTAATATTATTATTATTATTATTATTATTATTATTATTATTATTATTATTATTATTATACAATCTATTAGAGTGTAAGCTCTTCTGAGCAGGGCCCTCTTAATCCTCTTGTATTTTATTGTATTATAACTGTATTGTCTCCCTTTTATATTGTAAGGCGCTGCGTAAACTGTTGGCGCTAAATAAATCCTGTATAATAATAATAATAATAATTAAAGAAAAAAAAAACATTTTGGTTTATTTACCATATTTTGTGTATGTTTGGACTGCTGAAGTCACCTTTACACATTGTTGGAGATTTTGAGAAGTGTCAGCAATTTAAACATTGCAGTTCCCATCCTTTAAATTTTAATTTTTTTTTACAGACTTAATACCTAAGTCTGGGTTCTGACTTGTGGGTTACTTCAACCTGCAAAAACTGTCTTTTTTTTTTTTTGTATGTTGGGGTGGTGTGGTGTCATTCATTCTAAATGGTACCTTAATGCACCTGCAGTTTAGCGCACCCCAACCCACGGTAATATTCTACCACGTGCCATGGTGTGCTGCCTTAAATAACATGCACTTTTTTTTTTTTTGTTTTGTTAGGGAGTCCATACAAATGAATGGGACGCCTTTAGCACCATACACATTTATCACATGTCATATAACGCGACTGCAACAACATGAACCCAACCTTGCTGCCTGAATACTGTTTTTGCAGGTAAATCAATTAAATTGATTTAATTAAGATCTGACTGTTCATACTATCTCATGTTGGAGTTGCAGCTTTAATTTAACTTGGTTATTGTATATATTCAATTTATAGAGCGGTTTCTTTTATATGTTTTTTTTTAATTTTACTATTTTCCAGGTGACGTGTTATTTGCTGCTATGACGTAATACAGATAGGTCCTTCTATACAAAAATGTATTTTAGCAATGTTCTCAGTCCCCCCCAGTGATAAATAGAAGGTATTTTACCTTTGCCGTAGATCCGGTGCCCCCAGCCCGGGGTTACCCTGCTGGGTTACTTCATTGTGGTGAACAGTACATTCTTTGCTGCTGTTCACCTCATTGTGTTGTTGCATTTTTCCATTCGTCCGGCCACTTCCAGATACGTCGGTCACCTCCAAGTAGCTGGCATGGGTCAAGCGGCACCAAGCCCACCAGCCTTGGAACTGGAACGAATATTCGGTATTTTCCTAGAATCTGCCCTCCAAAATGTTGCCAGCAGCATAAACGACGTTGTCCCTCAGGACCAGCGCAAGGAGGAAACTCAGGGGGCTGCTTTTCTTGGTGGTGACCAATCCATGGGTGGGGGGAGCCCAGGTAGGAGGAAGTGGCAGGTGAGGGTTTTGGTGGATCCAGAGGTCTTCGATGACTAAAGCGAGGAATTCCTTTAAGCCTTGGCACTCAGCAGCTTAGCAACTTTTCCAGAGCTCGACAGACGAGTAAAGCTGTGAGATGAGGGTTTGTGACCACAGGGGCAGGGCGGCTGGCACGGATCAGGGAGGGCGTGACCGCTAGATAGACACAAGCATGTGTCAGTCGTATAAATTCCCAAAACTTTCTCCGGAGAGCGGAGAGAAATCACGGGCTCACTGATTCACAGCTGTGTCTGTACATAATTATTGGCCGAATTACATCACCCCCCTTGGCTCTGCAGAGAAAGGGGTCTACAGAAGGGGACGGTACCCTGTGCATCTCCAGAAACAAATGTCCTATATAAACCCCAGAACAAAGATGGAATATATTGCTGCTTGGCCATTCCTTAGATGTGGTGGCTGCATTAGTTTTCTTTAACCACTTGTTGACCAGGCCTTTTCTGGAACTTTTTCGTTTAATAGTTTAAATCAGTATTTTTTGCTAGAAAATTACTTCTAACCTACAAACATTATACAGTATCTCACAAAGGTGAGTACACCCCTCACATTTTTGTAAATATTTTATTCTATCTGGAATCATGTCCTGTGGTCTGATGAGCACCAAAAAAACATGCTGGTAGGTTAATTAGATCCTGTCGAAAAATTGGCCAAATATGTGTATGTTGTATGTGTTTGTAAGCGTGTCAGGACCTCATGGGGCAAAGGACTGCGCTATACTGCAGATGGACACCGGCAGCAAAAAGCGCCCTGAGGCGATTCAGTTTGCATAGGTAGCGCTATACAAGTCACTCATTCATTCATGATGAGACCAAGATAAACTTATTTGGTTCAGATGGTGTCAAGCGTGTGTGGCGGCAACCAGGTGAGGAGTACAAAGACAAGTGTGTCTTGCCTACAGTCAAGCATGGTGGTGGGAGTGTCATGGTCTGGGCCTGCATGAGTGCTGCAGGCACTGGGGAGCTACAGTTCATTGAGGGAACCATGAATGCAAACATGTACTGTGACATACTGAAGCCAAGCATAATCCCTTCCCTTCAGAGACTGGGCCACAGGGCAGTATTCCAACATAATAACAACCCCAAACACACCTCCAAGATGACCACTGCCTTGCTAAAGAAGCTGAGGGTAAAGGTGATGGACTGGCCAAGCATGTCTCCAGACCTAAACCCTATTGAGCATCTGTGGGGGATCCTCAAATGGAAGGTGGAGGAGCACAAGGTCTCTAACATCCACCAGCTCCGTGATGTCATCATGGAGGAGGGGAAGAGGACTCCAGTGGTAACCTGTGAAGCTCTGGTGACCTCCATGCCCAAGAGGGTTAAGGCAGTGCTGGAAAATAATGGTGGCCACACAAAATATTGACACTTTAGGCCCAATTTAGGACATTTTCACTTAGGGGTGTACTCACTTTTGTTGCCAGCGGTTTAGACATTAATGGCTGTGTGTTGAGTTATATTGAGGGGACAGCAAATTTACACTGTTATACAAGCTGTACACTCATTACTTTACATTGTAGCAAAGTGTCATTTCTGTCACGTGTAAAGATAGAATAAAATATTTACAAAAATGTGAGGGGTGTACTTACTTTTGTGAGATACTGTGTGTGTGTATGTATATATATATATATTTTAGCAGAGACTCTAGAGAATAAAATGGTGATCGTTATGTCACACAGTATTCGAGCAGCGGTTTTTCAAACGCAATTTTTTTTTGGGGGATAAAAATATATACTTTAACCACTTGTCGACCCTATACTGTACATATACGGCGGCAAGGCGGCTTCCCTGCGCAAAGTCACGTACAGGTACGTGATTTTGCACTTCCGGGTCTGAGGCAGTCTCTGCTCTAATTCATCCTAAAGGTGTTTGCTTTGTGCACTGGTCCAAATCATATGGTGGAGGGGGGATTATGGTGTGGGGTTGTTTTTCAGGGGTTGGGCTTGGCTCCTTAGTTCCAGTGAAGGGAACTTTTAAGGTGTCAGCATACCAAGACATTTTGGGAAATTCCATGCTCCCATCTTTGTGGGAACAGTTTGGAGATGGCACCTTCTTGTTCCAACAACCCCATAATCCCACTCCACTAAATGATTTGGACCAGTGCACAATGCAAGGTCCATAAATACATGGATGAGCAAGTTTGGGGTGGAGGAACTTGACTGGCCTGCACAGAGTCCTGACCTCAACCCGATAGAATACCTTTGGGCTGAATTAGAGCAGAGACTGTGAGCCAGGCCTTCTCGTCCAACATCAGTGCATGACCTCACAAATACGCTTCTGGAAGAATGGTCAAACATTCCCATAGACCCTCCTAAACCTTGTGGACGGCCTTCCCAGAAGAGTTGATGCTGTTATAGCTGCAAAGGGTGGGCCAACTCAATATTGAACCCTACGGACTAAGACTGGGATGCCATTAAAGTTCATGTGTGTAAAGGCAGGCGTCCCAATACTTTTGGTAATATAGTGTATATATGATTTTCTTTAAGCATCAAAATGTTCAATTCACTAAAAAAAAAAAATGTCTGCGTCAAGTTAGTAGTTTCAATTTCTCATGAACCTGGCTCACATGGAGAAGCGCAATGTGAAACATGCATGGTCGGACATGGGGACGTTGGTCAGGCAGGGGGGCAGGGGTCAGAGGTGCTTTCCTTTAACATAGACTGCCCTTATCCAACCAGCCAATTGGCTGCCTGTAAAATAACGGCACTAATACTTACTTGCTCTTGTGTCTGACCTTTGACCTTCAGAAGAGCTACATCCTCTGCAGTTCTCATCAGTATCCTCAACTTTCAGGGCCCAATGAAATTTTCGTGGAGCATCAGGACACGTTAAGTCGCTAATAAAACACTGCAATTGCATTGCAAAGCAAGTAACGCAAACAGTCTACTCGGAGCTGCACACCATAAAGTTAAAAACAACTTTATTGCCCCAGCATAGGCACAAACACTCCAGCCAGCTACTTACTACTAACACATTTCGCCATATGCTATAAGCTTAAACTTAATCCCTCTATTAAGTTTAGAAATAGGTCCTGTGCACTTGGTCAGCAGTGCTAAGAGCACTTTGTAAGATCTTAATCCCCAGTCACTGTGGTGGGCATTGTGCTGCAGAATCCTGCCTTTCCAGTGGGGTGGCCCTGATTTGTCAGCTGCCTCTTTGTACACCTATCCCTGGGACGTCTTCCACCACCTGAGCATCCAGACCAGAGACTCCGACTGTCTTTCTCCTGTGGAGCCTGTCCAGAGATACCTGCGGTGGACAACCTGGGGTACCAGATGCAGCTCCTTGTGCGAGAGGTGTTACCCCCAGGACACTGCGTGCTACTGCATTTGTATTGGATTGAGTGATCCTTCAGTGTACTTTATACTTTGTTCATTAGAAAGCTGTTGTTCTGTACTGTGCTGCCATCTAGTGCCTGTAGTGTGATGCTATGCCTAGGAAGGCCCTGTTACTGAAATAGTTGCATTACCTGTTATACATTGTTCTACGTTTAATGCATACTCTTTTATCATTCTGGAGGCATTGTCAATCTACCCTGTATCCACCCAGTAAACATTAAAGCCGAAGAATTTTTGCTTATCATGTAGCCTTGAATTCTGCACCGCATCCCCTAATAAGAGCATATAAAGATCGAGGAGAAAGTATTTGGGATTTTAAAGGTGCACATTTACAACAAGAGTTAATAGAAAAATATATAAATCTATTGAAAAAAATCTTTAAAAACAAACATATCCAATAATGAATATCTGATGTTACAGTACATTAACAGGTGCGGACTGATTCGATCTCTACACGTTTCGCCATAATTAATGGCTTCTTCAGGAGAATTTGATATCAGGCACTGCACACACTGTATATTCAAAAGCTATTTAAATGTTTTGAGGCTCCGGAGTCATAGGGGTGCAATTATTTGGATCATCGGGTGCAACCATAGAGGGGGATGTATCTATATATACAGTACCCGCTTATTAGTCCAACCAAAAAGAATTCTTGATGTATTCCAAAACTTCCGAATAATCCCTTCACTTCCATTCCAAGAGTAGGTAGAAAAATCAGAAGAAATGGGAGGAGAAATAAAAATAAAATAAAATTTCAGAAAGTCACAAATGACCCTTAGACAGAAGGTTCCATAGCATGTCTCTCCCCCTCCTAAGCCGGACCGCCTTAAAGCGGAACTGCAGTAATTTTTTTTTATCTTTCCATCTATTAAATCTTCTGCCCTTGTTGTTGTTTTAACTTTGGATAGTAAAACATTTTTTTTTTCTGCCAGTAAATCCCTTATACAGTCCACTTCCTGTTTCTTATCTGGTCATTAGCCTAGGCTTATGGCATCATCCACAGCTCTCTCTCTCTCACTCTTGTGAGAGTTTGCCAGGAAGGTAGGGGAGGATGAGTCATAAGAGGGCCAATGAGAGCTTCAGAGCTGGAGGTGTGCTTCTGTCTGTGTAAATCCAGGAAGTGAACAGGCAGCAGCTTCAGCTGCCCACAGTTAAAATGGATGCACCCAGACTCGGTCGAGAGAACACTGAATTAAACCTGTCAGAGGCTCTGTAAAGAGGATGACGCCACCTGATGGGCCCCACGTGAGCAAATCACGCCCTCCCCCCATGCGCCCGGTGGAGACAATCCGGCCCCACAGCGAAGACATTCCTCGATCCCCAGGTAACCAGCCAAGCAAAGGAAAAATAACCACGGCCCTGTGTAGGGGAAAATTGCGTGACGTTATGCACTGATACATAAGGAGGAACACATTGATGTGCAGAGATACGGAGGCATATAAAAGAATTTGGCTGTCGGGGGGGGGGGGGGTAGCGATCCAGTGATTTAGTTTGCATGCCCACAGAGAGGGCTCTGCGTCTCAGTTGTGGCACGTGTGCCATATGTTCGCCATCCCTGCCCTAGTCTGTTGCCCCTCTTCTTTCATTAGAGCACTCCAACCCTTTTGGGTTATACTTACTTTTTTTCCAGGCCGGTTGCATGACATCGCATGTTCTCTTCATCCTCTGGCTGTGGGCCAATCCTGCAGGGATTGAGAGTGAGAGTGAGAGCAATAATTCTAGCACTAGACCTCCTCTGTAACTCTAAACATGTAACCTGTAATTTTTTTTTACAGCGACGCTTATGGAGATTTTTAAGTACTGAAGTTTGGCACCATTCCATGAGTGTGCGCAATTTTAAAGCGTGGCATGTTAGGTATATATATATACATATATATATGTGTGTATATATATATATATATATATATATATGTGTGTGTATATATGTATATATATATATATGTGTGTATGTATGTATATATATATATATATATATATATATATATATATATATGTGTGTATATATATATATATCTGTAGCACTAACTCTCGGTGGAGCTGCTGGTTTAGGCGGGCTTGTTACCTTCACTCTCGATACCTCTGTTTCACCGGCACCGGGTCTAGTGTCCCGTTGAGTTTACCTCTGGACGATACAAGCACCAACACTTGAGTACGTTTTCAATGCTTTATTGAACCAAGTAACTAAGGAAGTAGCAGGAAAGGGGCAGGAGGAAAGCTGCAGGGAAGCTCAAATACCTTTCTTTAGGATTCTTGAGAACGTCCTTTAAAGTTGAATATTGTAATTGAATGTAATCCCCTTGTGGGATTCAATCTTTGCCCGCCTGGATAGGCCTCTCTCACTTGCCTAGCAGCCAGTACGCACCACGAACAAAAGTCTCTGCCACAGACTTGCTTGGAATAAACCCGTACGATCCTCTGCCACAGGATGTAATGGTATGTGATGGATGTCAGACACAGTACTTGAACCTTTAAGCCAACCCGGCAGTACCATGCAATAAGATTACTTTAGGATACGTCCTCCAACCGAGTCACCAGGCCCCTCTCCAGACCAGCACTCTGCATGATCCTTCCATGACGGGTCCTCCCCTGGGATCTCCTCGGTTGTCCAGCTTCTTCACTCAGGATAGACAGCTCAGGACCATTCCTCCGCTGCTGTGGTAGGCCCCAGACAGGCTTCTGGGCCCACCCACACGCCACAGCGACGGAACGGAGGACCCCGAGGTGGCACTCTAAGGCATACCTGTCAGCCAGGAGGGCCAGCAGGTGGCTGTAAAACGAACCCCTAAACATAGCGTCTGTCCCATAAATACCCTCTCCCAGAATGCAACTCAGAGGACCACCTCCACTGAGTTATCTCCAGGACAGAGGAGCACTCATACGCTTCAACACGTTGCCTTTCCAACACCAGCCAATGGTAACAACGACACCCACCGGCCCAGTGCGGAACCACATGCAACGACAGCCAAGCTGGAACAGAGGCAAATCTAACTTCCTCTAACGAGCAATTCACTAAATTTACCTATCAGATGGTAGATCATAAATCTACCAGCGCTACATATGTATACTGTATAGTTATGTATGTATTTTTGGGAAGTCCGAGTAATTTTCTATCAACATAAATTATGATTTTTACTTGTAGCAGAGAAGTGTCATGCCGCCTACACACGACCGGCAGAAAAGGTCGGACGGAATCATTCCTTCGGACATTCCGATCGTGTGTGGGCTTCATCTGACTTTTTCTTTCTAAAATTCTGATGGACCTAGAAATAGAACATGTTTCAAATTTTTCCGACGGACTCAATTCCTATCCGGAAAACCGTTCGTCTGTATGCTAGTCCGACGGACCAAAAACGACGCAAAGGGCAGCTATTGGCTACTGGCTATTGAACTTCCATTTTCTAGTCCCGTCATACGTCATCGCGTTCTAAACGAACGGACTTTGATGTGATCGTGTGTAGGCAAGTCCATTTCAGCGGAACTCCGTCGGAACTCCGTTGGAAAGACCGTCAGAGTCTACTCTGACAGAAAGTCCGGTCTTGTGTACGTGGCATTAGAATTGGCCTGGGTGGCAAGGGGTTAATTACCATAAGTAAGTTATATAAATAATTATTATAAATAGTTTTTAAGGTAATTTACTATATTTTCAAAATCTGTACTCAAGCAGGTGGCTTAACGGACAAATTACTGAAGTTTGAAAGTATAACTTCCAACCGGTAATTTCAAAGGAAATAGATAAATAATAAATGATTATCTTATAACATATAGCATAATAATATATGATTTCGCTTGTACCTTTTCAACAGCAGCAGATTCTCATTCTCCCTCTTAACTGTGTGAGAAAAACATGGGATTGTGGGTAAATCTTATACCCATAAACACATGTTTTTTCCTTGTAGTTAAGAGGGCTGGGCTGGAAAGGAGCACTTGTCTTTTAGACACGCCCCCTTTTATGACACTGCAGTGAGAGGCGTGCCTCCACTGCAGCATTTTTATTGGACAGCTTGGACCAATAGTTCTTTACCATTGGTCCAAGGCTCCAAGCTGTCCATTGAACTCAGTGCCATTGACAAGACATGAGAAACACTGTGAGCTCATCCTCTCAGTCTGCTGCCAACCTGTATTTAACCACTTGCCGACCGGCTCACGCCGATATATGTCGGCAAACTGGCACGGGTGCGCAAAACGGCGTACCCGTACGTCATTCCGTCATCGGCGGTTATCGGGCGTGCGCACGCCGCCGGGGGCGCAAGCTCGCGCCGCGGAAATGTGCCCGCGGGTCCCGCGAACTCGATGTCTCCGCAAGTAACCCAGGATCGTGGCACAGAGAGGCAGAATAGGGAGATGCCTATGTAAACAAGGCATTTCCCTATTCTGCCTAGCAACATGCCAGGGATCTACAGCACCCAGTGATCCGCAGCAGTGATCTCTGTCATGTTCTGGTGAGCCCATCCCCCCCACAGTTAGAACACATTGAGGGAACACACTTAACTCCTTGATCGCCCCCTAGTGCTTAACCCCTTCCCTGCCAGTGACATTTACACAGTAATCAGTGCTTTAGTGTAAAAAATAGTGTCAAAAGTGTCCGATCTGTCCGCCGCAATGTCGCAGTCAGGATAAAAATTGCAGATCGCCGCCATTACTACAAAAAAAAATTAATAATAATAATGGCATAAATCTATCCCCTATTTTGTAGACGCGATAACTTTTGCGCAAACCAATCAATATACGCTTATTCCGATTTTTTTTTTTTATATACCAAAAATATGTAGAATACATATTGGCCTAAACTAAGGAAGAAATTAGGTTTTTATATATTTTTTTGGGGAAGCAAAAAGTAAAAAAATATTGTTTTTTTGTCAAAATGAATGCTCATTTTTTTGTTTATAGCACAAAAAATAAAAACCGCAGAGGTGATCAAATACCACCAAAAGAAAGCTCTATTTGTAGGAAAAAAAAGGATGTCAATTTTGTTTGGGTACAACATCGCACGCCCGCAAAATTGTGAATTAAAGCGTCACAGTGCCGTATCGAAAAAAAAAGGGCTTGGTCAGGAAGGGGGCAAATCCTTCCGGGGCCGAAGTGGTTAAATTGGCCGCTCTGTATGTAGCTTCTGACAGGCTGTGCAAGGAGGCCCGTATCTCTGGAATCATAGGTGACAGGAGCCCCAAATTTTAAACCAGTGGTGGGGTAGGACTTCAGCTACCTACCCCACATTTGGGGTCTCTGTGACCCCAGGTCGCCGAGTTACGACCCTCGAAGCCCATTTTTTTTTTTTTACTGTTCATGGGAGGTGAGGCTCACCTGACTGAACGTCCCTGCAATCCTGTGTGCTGCAGAGAGCAACACAACGTGCTGACGTGATGATGCCCTATAGGATTCCTCTGTATGTCCAGGGTAGGGGGCGGAGTCTTGGGCTCAATAAAGCTGAATTTCAGGTTATCAGGTAAATACATAATAGTTATTATGATGTGACAACACAACCTTCACCACAGCTTGGTCAAGGACACACCCCCTCCTTACCGATTGGACAATAAAGCAGCAGCAGTATGCCAATGAGAGCATCCACTGTGCACAAGAGCTCTCTGCCCCCGACATCAGTGTAGCACTGCCCCCCGTAGGGGATTGCTGTGTGTAGACTTCCCTGGGCTTTTCCACTTCTTATCTTGCAGCCAGTTACTAAGGATTTTCACACATCCGCCCATTCTCTCAACTGCTCGTTTCCAATAATCAATCCAGGTTTTTTTTGTCTCCTAGCACTTACCTAGGAGGGGGCTACATCAGTATAAAAGGTTCAGAACTATGCTCATAGGCGTGCCCAGGGAGTGTGCCAGGTGTGTCTGGGCACACCCCAATCACTACGTGCGGTGCCGATTCTCCCTACTGCCCAGGCTTCCCCTTGTGTTGGCCCCACAGTGCTCCTTGCTTCCCTCCTCTCTTCTCCCTCTGGCTGCTGCGGGGGATGTTTCAGGATGGAGAGTGGAGAAAAGGGCTACTCACTCACTGTGTCCATTCATAGCTGAAACATAGTAAACTGTGTTTACTATGTTTCAGTTTGTGAATGAGCAGGAAGCTGCTCAGTCCAGAGCACTTCCCATTCATTCACTGTCCAGTGCAGCTGAGGCTGCAGAGAAAGGCGTATGTGTTTAAGCTTTGGATGCACACCCTAATGCAATAGGCTGCGCACACGTATGCTACATAAGCAGAAAAAGCACAACTTTTGTTTAAATGAATGGCAAATCCAAGATAGCACCAGAGTAATAGGTGAGGGGGAAAGTTCTAGGATAAGGTTCACAGGCCACGTTTACACTTGCAGTTGGAGGGTGGTAATAAAATACATTTGAGTCACATTTATTTTGTATTTATTTTATTTCATATATGTTGTTAACCCTATTCCCTCATCTGCGGCCCTTTACCTGGGTCTTAACTACTTGCCGACCGTATACAGTACATATATGGCGGCAAGCCGGCTCCTCTGTGCAGAATCACGTACCTGTACGCAGGGGCGGACTAATAACTAATGGGGCCCCCGGGCAATAGGAGATTATGGGGCCACACAGTATACACACACACAGTATACAATCACACAGTATACACATACATGTACACACAGTATACACAGACAGATGTAAAAAAAACACAGATTTATACATACTGACCCTGGTTTTACTGAGGCTGGCAACCCTGATGGGGCCCCTAGTGGCCCAGGGCCCTCGGGCAGTGCCCGAGTGCCTCAATGGTCAGTCCGCCCCTGCCTGTACCTGATCCTGCACTTCCGGGTCTGGGGCGCGCATGCCTGCCATCAGCGACCCGCTCCTGCTCTGATTGGACACAGCGTTAGCCAATCGGCAGGTCTAGTGGACTCGATGCGTGCTGGGACCCGCCGATCATCTCAGAGAGAAGCAAAACGGCGGTTTGCCTATGTGAACAAGGCAGATCGCCGTTCTGTGAGAAGGGAAGGTAGAGATCCTGTGTTTCTGCTAAGCAAGAACACGGATCTCTGCCTTCCCACAGTAAAAACACATCCCCCCACACAGTTAGTCAGCACTCCCTAGGAACACATTTAACCCTTTGATCAAGCCCCTGATATTAACCCCTTCCCAGCCAGTGTCATTAGTACAGTGACAGTGCAAATTTTTAGCACTGATCACTGTATTAGTGTCACTGGTCCCCCAAAAAAATTCAAGTTAGTGTCCGATTTGTCCACCGTAATATCGCAGTCCCGCTATAAGTTGCTGATCGTCGCCATTACTAGTAAGACAATAATTTTTTTTTTTAATAAATATATCCCATAGTTTGTAGACGCTATAACTTTTGTGCAAACCTATCAATATACGCTTTTTTGGATTTTTTTTTACCAAAAATATATAGCAGAATACATATTGGCCTAAATTTATGAAGAAATTCGATTTTTTTACTTTTTTTTTAAATTGGATATGTTTTATAGCAGAAAGTAAAAAATATTGTTTTTTTTCAAAATTGTCGCTCTCTTTTTGTTTATAACGCAAAAAATAAAAACAGCAGAGGTGATCAAATACCACCAAAAGAAAGCTCTATTTGTGGGAAAAAAAGGACATCAATTTTGTTTGGGTACAGCATCGCACGACCGTGCAATTTTCAGTTAAGGTAATGCAGTGCCGGGTCGCAAAAAATGGCCTGGGGGTGTGGGGGGGTAAATCTACTGGAGTTTAAAGCACAACTAAAGTCTCCATACTTACTTGTCCAAAGGTCCTCCACCATCGACGGCATCTTCTTCTGAGTGCTGACCTTCAGGCCTCTTCAATGGGCAGTGGGAGATGACGTCACGCATGCGCAAGAGGCTGTCCCTCCCGGTACTCAGAGACCAGCCCGGCAATGTAAGCCGAGCATGCGCAGCTCAGTTTACAGTGCTGGAGGAGATGGCAGGGGCATTTGATTACAGAAGATACAATGCATGTCTCTTCTGCAATAAAAGACTACCAGCTCGCAGTTTTTTTTACAGCAGGACTTTAAAGTGTAAGGGTTCATTTTTTTTTTTTTTTTTTTAAATAACAAACATATCATACTTACCTCCACTGTGCAGCTCGTTTTGCACAAAGTGGCCCCGAACCTCCTCTTCTGGGGTCCCCCGGTGGCTCTCACGGCTCCTCCCCACATCAGATAACCCCCTAGGAGAAGCGCTCTCCCGAGGGTGTTACCTTGCGGGCGCGCTCCCGAGTCCAGCATTCGGCGTCCATAGAGGCCGAATGCAGAACTCGGCTCCGCCCCCTGGCGCCTGCATCATTGGATTTGATTGACAGCAGTGGGAGCCAATGGCTGCGCTGCTATCAATCTATCCAATCAAGAGCCGAAAACCCCAGGCAGAGGGACAGCCCGTCCCCGCCAGGTCTAGTTCCAGGGCTCGGGTAGGTAAAATGGGGGGCTGGGGGGCCGGTCACTGGCAGGTGTTTTTTCACCCTAATGCATAGGATGCACTAAGGTGAAAAAACATGAACCTTTACAACCCCTTTAATTCTGCTTTAAGGCGGTGAGGAGCTTACTTCCTAATCACCTGACCACTGTGATTGGCTGTCACATTGGCCACATGATCAAGAGCATATCTCCTTATCATAGCTAAGACTGGGAGCTGTCAGTAACAGCTTGGTGACTGCTGGGAGCAGGTATTGAGCATGCTCACAGCACAGAAACCTCAGCCACTATGGATGCTTATGTACAGCACGTGGGCATTAAGGCCCATTATTCACATAGCCCCCAACTGTCCCTGATTTGGAGCAATGTCCCTCTGTCCCACTTTCCTCCTGATTTGTCCCTCATTTTGGTCTGATCTATATAGTTGTATATAAAAAGCACTATTTATCTTTCAAAAAGTGTTTCACAGTGCTAAACCTTTCATCCAATTTCTAAATTGCTGCATTTGTCAATTTTAAAAGCCAATATAAAGGAATATTAGTGGTAAAAAAAAAGCACTTGTGGATTGCTTTAACCTTTTTTTTTTTGGTTATGTCCCCTTTAAGGGGCGTGACAGGGGGGCGTGTCCTATACTTACATACCTTTTCTAGTAGGTGTCCCTCATTCCCATCTCAGACTGTTGGGAGCTATGCATTCATGCCACTCTACATATGTGTTGTGTGGTCAGCAAGAGGTTAAAGAAACAAGTAGAGCGTCCTCCTCCCCTGCCCTCCTCCTTCACAATGCGATGTCTGCTACTCAATACCAAGGCTCTTGGAAAGCCATAGACTGGAGCATTCAAGAGGCCTTTGGAAGGTTCATTACTTAAGTGCAGTGCACATGTCCACTTCCATGTCCTGTAACGAAAGAATTATACTGAAGAGCATTGATAATCTTCACATCGTGTCACGTCAAGAGGCCGAGAAGGAGGATCGAGTCTCAAAAACCCAGAGGCAGTTAGTTACAAGAGCACAATGGCAGACCAGTGTTAAATCTGGTGCCGGTGCTGGTGCAGGGACCAATTGCCTGATAAGTCCAGAGGGAGATGAAGAGGATCTATTACTTATGCTGACCATAGATGACTTTTTTTTTTTTCTGATCAGCCATCCACAAGAGAGGTGTGTAGCACCCTGATGTTTAGGCAGGGTTGCTCCTAAAATTACCTGCCAGGTGTAGTTACCTTGGCTCATTGTTAGGGATCGATTGATTCCACCCTAAGTGTAGAATTGCTGCACTTCTCTCTTCTGCCGCTAGGTGGCCGGGTACCTGGCAACATTAGATAGGACAAGGGCAAAGCAAGGACAGATTATGGATATATGGGGCATCTCAGCCAATGGGCAGGGGTTTTCTTGAATCTTTTGACCTGCTGGGAGAACCTATATATTTGGGTGGACGGCTGTCTGGGTGGTCGTGTGTTGTATTGCCCAGGCTGCTAGGCCAGAGTTTGGGGCTACCCCGGGAACATCTGGCTGCTAGGCTGTCTGAGGGCCTATCCAGAAGCAAGAGTGCAGCGCAGGGTTGGGATTGCCGACTGCAGTCCAACCAGAAGTGACGGTTCCGCCGGCTGGAGAACCTGTCGTGGTTGGAGGGAGCTAGAAGCTGTCGCCACTAAGGGACCAACCACCTTGTTACCAGGGACCACAGTGAGTAGCTGAAGCAAGTACCGGAACAGTATTGTCACCAACCAGGGACGGTGAAGAATCGGGAAACTTCAGTGGGTATCAAGCCAGGGACCCAGCCAGTGGGGTGACGCTTGCAGAGCAGCTTTGTGTGCCAAGCCAGGGACCGAGCAGGCCAGTGGGGATGACGCTTGAGAAGTATCTAGAGTGCCAAGCTAGGGACCCAGCAGTGAGGCGGGGGTGACGCTTGAGGAAGATACCACCGTGAAGATTGGAGGAGCTCAAGGGATTCGGTGACAGTGAATCAGCAAGTCTAGTGAGAGAGACTAGGAGCTCAGTGGTTTGAGAACCTACACAAAGTGATTGTAGAGAGAGAGTGAAGGAGTTCGTTACAACTTGTGTTAGGAACTGTTCTGTTGCCATAGGAGACAGCACTCCTACACATGCAGATGTGGGGTCTTGCTGGATGCCTTTCCCTGCATGGCTGTCTACCTGTAGAAGTCTCGGAGTCTGCCAATTAACATTGCAACTACTAAAGGGTCTCCTGGCCCTAAACCCTCTCTCCCACAATTGTGTTCAAGAGAAATAAAATCTCTTTGCATTCAACAAGTGTCTGGCGCCCTTGAATCTACCTTACACTACAACCACTCAGTGTTGCCAACCAAACAGATTGAAATTTACTGACACAACCCCCAAAATCTACTGGCACAGCCAAGTTTTTACTAGCATTTCCAAAAGTACAAAATTACAGTTTCAAGTGCAAATTTCAGTATTTAAGCTATAAATAAGTACAATATGCTTGGCTCCCTTGCACCATGACATCGCACGACACGCTCAGGCACCACCTCCGTCAGACCCGCCACCCCCCAAATACCACCAAAGGAAAGCTCTATTTGTGGGGCAAAAAGGACGTCAATTTTGTTTTGGTGTAACGTCGCATGACCGCGCAATTGTCAGTTAAAGTGATGCAGTGCCGAATCGCAAAAAAACGCTCCGGTATTTGGGCAGCCAAATGGTCCGGGGCTGAAGTGGTTAAAGAGGAATGGCACAATTTACTCTGTGGTACCTCAGGGGGTGCTTCTTACAGGTTAAATGGATATATTTGCCTGACGAAATGAATCTTTAGTAACAGTCTTAGTTAATAGCATTTTCCATTTTTAACCAAACAGGTTAAGTGGTTAAAAACAGAACATGTTAATTAAAAGCGATATACACTGGATAATAAATATATACATGTTAAAGGGGTACTTGTAATAAGCCCACCTCCTCCAATGGCCATTTGGTACATACTGGATTTTATGATGCAGTTCAGTATTATTATTATTATACAGGATTTATATAGCGCTTTACAACTTGAGAGTAGACAGTACAAAAACAATACTGTTTAATGCAGGAGGAATCAGAGGGCCCTGCTCCTTAGAGCTTACAATCTAAGTTAAGAAACTCTGGCATGTGCAATATAAACTGTCATACAGTGACATCTAGTGGTAACATTTCATATCACACCCTAGAGTGTAGGAGCTTGCAACTAAAATAACAAGTTAAAAGTGGAGGTAAACTCCGTAAAACTTGCCTATCCCTAACAGTCCGATGACCCCAACTGGTACTGGCATCTTCTACCTGGCTTTCTCCAGGTACTGGGTCGCGGGCATCTTCATTGATCAGCATGGGACACTGGCGTTGATACAGGGGGGAAGGGGGAGGGGGGGCAATTGCCCCCATATCTGTTATTTGTTATTTGAACATTTGTTGACTTACCATACGGCTCTGAGGTCATGCGCTATTAACTTCTCATTGTCCTATATTATCTAGTTTAGATGTTGAATGACCGCTCTTATACAGCAGGCTTGTGTGCCTAGCTCATGTAGGGTTGCCACCTCATCCCTTTAAACCTGAACACATATTAATTACACAGGTTCTGTGGCTGATTAAGGTGGTAATTAAACTCACTTAGTGCCTTATCTGCATCTAATTAGCCTCAGAACCTATTTTATTCATATGTGTTCGGGTTTAAATTGATGAGGTGGCAACTCTAAGTTAATGTCAACCATGCCTTGCACTGACTCTATTTGTTTGTAGCACCCTCCTAGGTAGGTGCTAGAAGAGAGTATAGTTTTTGGTCTTTCTGCTTACCAGGAAGATGGTCAGGTAAAACTTAGAGTGCTCTCTGCCTACCAGGGAGCAGGATCTATTGATTAGGTCTGCTCATTGTGCTCAGGTGCAGCTCAGCTTGTTCTGACTGTCCCTCACAGGTCCAATAGGGAGGCATATTGGACAGTGGGAGGGGACCTGACAAGTGAGTGCACTGGTTTTGTTACAGCCCTGGCAATTGGCAGAAGGAAAGTGCTGCATTGTGGGGTACTGTATATAAAGCCAGAGTAGATGTGCTCAGGGTTAGTTGAGCCGGGGAACAGAGTCCAGGAGGGAGAGGGGCGGCTGCCCTCTCCTCAGCGGAGGCGGTTGTGCGGCCCTGGGTGGTCGACCCAGGGGCCTAGACAGAGAGAGAACGGCTGAACCGAGAGGTTCTGCAGAGCTGACTGGAAGGGAGATACCAGGAAGGATCTGATTCTGCCTACTGTGAGTACAGATCTGTGTCTTTGGGGCCTGTCGAGTGAGGGCCGCCCCCTTCAGCTAGAAGAGTCAGTGGACGGGTGTCAGTAAAGGGGATGCTAGAAAGTGTCCTGAAGATAATTTAGTGCATCAAGTCTGTTGCTAGTGAGAGCAAGAAGACTTAATTCCTCCATACGTGTGGCTGTATGGTCAAAGCAGTGTGTCTGCTTCCACAGATAATCAGGTGAGGTCAAGTGAGAGTTGTCCTTATCTATTCTGAATAGTTCCAGTTGGGAGTATCCCACTCATCCCTTCTCCCCTCCAAGTTCCAAATAAAATACAAAAACCCAAATACCTTGGATTGGTTATTGAGTAACGAGCAAGCGGGAGTAAGGGTGGGACAAGTGGGAACTCCTAGCAGCCAAGCGGGAACCCCTAGCAGCAAAGTGGGGACCCTCAGCAATCTAGCGGGGAACTATTAGCAACCAGCTGCAGGTAACCAGAGAGAGGCCTATGAAGTCAACACTCAGCAAGCCCTACGGGGACAGTGCCAGGGATTAAGAACATCATGGGCCTGGTGCTGAGGATTACGGTGGGGATTTTTATTAACAAAAAAAATAAAAAAAATAAAAAATGCAAACAATTTTGTGTTATAACAAATCAAATAGAGAGAGGGAGGATGAGAGAGAGAGAGAAAGAGGATAAGAGAGGGGTGAGGGGTAAGCGAGGGAGGATGAGAGATAGAGGGGGGATAAGAGAGAGAGGATGCGAATTAGCATGCGTGGAAGTGACAGCAATACAGCCCGGCCAAGGCAAGTGACCGAAGACACAGAACCTGGAAGGAAGACAGGGTAAAGATAGAACAAAAGTGTGCCCATTCTAGAGCTGGTAACATTGAGGGTATTCATTATCATTTTAAAGAACTGTTTTGTGAGTAAGAGGCATAGGGGAGGAGTATGGATGGTATAAAAGTGGGAAGTATGTGCAGGTGAGGTAGAGGAATGTGGGGGGTATAACAGTTGGCACAATGTACAGGAAAGGAATGTGGAGGGTATGACAGTGGGTAGTATGTACAGAAGAGGAGTGTGGAAGGTATTATGAGGATGGTATGTACAGGAGAGGAGTGTGGAGAGAAAGATAGTTGGCAGTATGTACAGGAGAGGAGTGTGGATGGTATGACAGTTGGCAGTATGTACAGGAAAGGAGTGTGGAAGGTATTATGAGGATGGTATGTACAGGAGAGGAGTGTGGAGGGTATGACAGTTGGCAGTATGTACAGGAGAGGAGTGTGGAAGGTATGATGAGGGTGGTATGTACAGGAGATGAGTGTGGAAGGTATGATGAGGATGGTATGTACAGGAGAGGAGTGTGGAGAGAAAGATAGTTAGCAGTATGTACAGGAGAGGAGTGTGGATGGTATGACAGTGGGCACTATGTATAGGAGAGAAGTGTGGAGGGTATGACAGTGAGCAGTATGTACAGGAGAGGAGTGTGGAGGGTATGACAGTGGGCACTATGTATAGGAGAGAAGTGTGGAGGGTATGACAGTGGGCACTATGTATAGGAGAGGAGTGTGGAGGGTATGACAGTGGGCACTATGTATAGGAGAGGAGTGTGGAGGGTATGACAGTGGGCACTATGTATAGGAGAGGAGTGTGGAGGGTATGACAGTGGGCACTATGTATAGGAGAGGAGTGTGGAGGGTATGACAGTGGGCATTATGCACAGATGGGGAATGTGGAAGATATGACAGTGGGCATATGTACAGGAGAGGAGTGTGGAGGTCTATGTATGGGCTAGCTGGTTGTACACAAGTCAATCTATTAATCGACTTGAGTACAACTAGTCTGTCAGTTTTTTCCCAAAAACAATCAGTGCTGCCAACTATAGTTAGCAACTCTGATTATTGTATTTTGTGGATAGGGAAGGCTCCCCACTCCCAACTGGCAGAACACAAGGGGGGACACTGATGAAGCCCCTGATATAAAGGGGGGGGGGCTCTGATGTAATGGGGACTCTGATGGGGACCATGATATAAGGGGGACCTTTGTTGTAGAGGGGACCCTGATATTAGTGGGACTCTGACAGGGGATGCTGATTGATGTAAAGGGGGACTCATTTATTTATAAAAAAACAATTTTGTTTTTGGAATGTAAATATTTGTAAAATTGACTATGTGGCCCTCGTATTGAGAAGTTTTGGAGACCCCTGATTTATAAAATTATGATTTTAGCACATTCAAGGAGAGTTTATGCTTACACCAAGCTGTTTTTTAAACTCTGCTTCAATGAATGAGGTCAAAAGCCAAACAAATGCTTACATATTTGCTGGCTAACAGGGTTTGTGTATTGTTCCCAATTTAAGAATTGACCCTAAAATCTGAAACCATTTACCTAGTATAAATCGATCCAGCACATTGTTTTTTTTTTTTTTAATTCATAACATTTGTTATGACATTACACATATTATTATTACTATAAATGCTATTACAATATATTGTAGACGTTTGGCTTTCACGACAAAACTACAATAACCAATCCTACCACAAGATGGCAGTGTTGCCTTTTATTATCTCTTACCAGTTAGTTAGCAGTATTGTTACTGTGTAGCTCAGCCTTTCCCAACAATTTTTTTAACCACTTAAGGACCGGAAGATTCACCCCCTTAATGACCAGGCCATTTTTTGCGATTCGGCACTGCGTCGCTTTAACTGACAATTGCGCAGCCCTGCGACGTTGCACCCAAACAAAATTGACGTCCTTTTTTTTCCCACAAATAGAGCTTTCTTTTGGTGGTATTTGATCACCTCTGCGGTTTTTATTTTTTTGCGCTATAAACAAACAAAAAAATTGAAAAAAACACTGAATATTTTTTATTTTTTGCTATAATAAATACCCCCCAAAAAATTTAAAAAAACAAATTTCTTCATCAGTTTAGGCCATTATGTATTCTTCTACATATTTTTGGTCAAAAAAATCGCAATAAGCGTATATTGATTGGTTTGCGCAAAAGTTATAGCATCTACAAAATAGGGGATAGTTTTATGGCATTTTTATTATTATTATTATTTTTTTTACTAGTAATGGCGGCGATCTGCGATTTTTATCGGGACTGTGACATTATGGCGGACACATCGGACACTTTTGACACATTTTTGGGACCATTGTCATTTATACAGCGATCAGTGCTATAAAAATGCACTGATTACTGTCTAAATGTCACTGGCAGGGAAGGGGTTAAACACTAGGGGGCGATCAAGGGGTTAATTGTGTTCCCTAGTGTGTGTTCTAACTGAAGGGGGGGAGGGGACTGTCTAGGGGGAGATGACAGATCGCTGTTCATACTGTTTATGAACAGACGATCTGTCTCTTCTCCCCTTAGAGAACCGGAAACTGTGCGTTTAAACACACAGATTCTGGTTCTCGGTGTGCCAGCAGCGATCGCGGGAGCCCGGCGGTGATCGAGACCGCCGGACACTTGCATCGGCTCCGGGGGCGGGCAGCGCGCGCGCGTGCCCCTAGTGGCCACAGGGCAAAGCGACATTACATAACATCGTTTCGCCCAGCCGTGCCTTTCTGCCGCAGTAAGACTGCGGCGGCTGGTCGGCAAGTGGTTAAGGACCGGAAGATTTAACCCCTGAATGACCAGGCCATTTTTTGCGATACGGCACTGCGTCGCTTTAACTGGCAACTGCAATGTGCGTGCAACGCTGTACCCAAACAAAATTGACGTCCTTTTTTTTCCACAAATAGAGCTTTCTTTTGGTGGCATTTGATCACCTCTGCGGTTTTTATTTTTTGCGCTATAAACAAACAAACAAAAAAAAACAATAAAAAACCCCCCCAATATTTACTGTCGAGATCCACCCAGATGCCTGGAGTGGCAGCTGGCTAAACCTCCCAGCATTCCACTGAGAGCCTGAGCCAGCCCCTCCTGCCCCCTCCACAGCCCAGCGCTCCAGTGAGCACTGGAGGGGCAGAGAAGAGAGCTGGTGACGGACAGTCCATGGCTCTCTGCTCACTGAAGACTTTACTGTTCGATCAGCGGTATTGATCGCTCAGTTCTTGGACTTAACAACTGCTCACCCCCCCCAACATTACAGCAGCGAGCACTCAAACCCCTACATATGTGAGGTCCACTGTGTCCTCAACTGCAGCATTTCTGAGCTCGGAGCTACTGTGACAGGGGAGAGCAAGCGCATGTGGGGGGGGTTTGAATTGGCTGGGAGTGGTTTTCAACGTCCTATCAACAAGGAAAGACAGATCGTCTCCGGGAGTTTTTCAGCCAGGCTTTGGGAGATATGTAAATGACCTACAGCTATAGAAAGAACATTATTTAACTTTGGTCAGTGTTGCACAGTTTGTTTTTATCCACAGACATCCATTATCTACATAGGAAGTTTTTTGGGTTTTTTTCGGTAAAGTTTAACTGTTTGCAGCAGACAAACACGTCAGTTTTCAGATTTCATTTAAAGTGTTTCTAAAAGCAGAAGGTTTTGTTTTTTTTAACCTTAAAGTGTTTGTAAGGGTTTTTTTTTTTTTTTTTTTAAATAACAAACATATCATACTTACCTCCACTGTGCAGCTCGTTTTGCACAGAGTGGCCCCGAACCTCGTCTTCTGGGGTCCCCCGGTGGCTCTTGCGGCTCCTCCCCGCATCAGATAACCTCCTAGGAGAAGCGCTCTCCCGAGGGGGTTACCTTGCGGGCGTGCTCCCGAGTCCAGCATTCGGCGTCCATAGCCACCCAATGTATGACTCGACCCCGCCCCCCGCGTCATTGGATTTGATTGACAGCAGCGGGAGCCAATAGCTGCGCTGCTATCAATCTATCCAATCAAGAGCCGATAACCCAGAGCAGAGAGACAGCACGTCCCTGTCGGGTCAAGTTCTAGGTAAGTAAAATGGGGGGGGGGGGGGGGGTGGCGGTGACTGCCAGGTGTTTTTTCACCTTGATGCATTAAGGTGAAAAAAACACGAAGGTTTACAACCTCTTTAATGCATTCTCTGCTTTAAGGTAAAAAAATCTTCTGCATGTAACTTCCCTCCTGCCCCCCCTTATACTCACCTGAGCCCAATCTCAATCCAGCACTGTGCACGAGATCAGAAGCTCTCCCCATTCTCATTGGCTCAGAGACAGCAGCAGGCTCCTGCTGCTGTCAATCACAGCCAGTGAGGAGGGAGCGGGGGGCAGGGCCAACCTGTGCTCTGTGTGTCATTGGATGCTTAGACGGGGGCTCAAGAGCAAGCATGCAGCTTGCTCTGGGGGACACTCGGTGGGGGAGGGGAGGAGCCAGGAGCGCCAGAGGGGTACCCAAGAAGAGGAGGATCAGGGCTGTTCTGTGCAAAAGCAGGTAAGTACAGTAGTACAGTGCTTTTCCCCCTTCCTGATTTTTTTTTTAATTTTTTGCATATTTGTTACACGTAAACGATTCAGGTCATCAAAAAAATTTTAATATTACGCACAGATAACCTGAGTAACTATAGAATGCAGTTATTAACCACTTGAGATCCACGCTATAGCCGAATGACAGCTACAGCGAGGACCTACTTTGCCAGGACGACGTCTATTGACGTCGTCCCGTGCCCGAGCGACCAACGCGCCCCCCCCCCCATGAGACTCGCTGGATCACAGATCGGAGTAGGGGGTTGATCCTGACCCCTTACCACGTGATCAGCTGTCAGCCACTGACAGCTGATCCTGTGATGTAAACAGAGCTGGTAATCGGCTATTTTTTCTCCTCGCGCTGACAGCATGAGGAGAAAAAAAAAATGCTGATCACCGGCGGCTGTGAGAGCGACATCAGTCCCGATCACGGAGATCTGCCGCCAGATCACCAGTCCCCACCTGTGCCCTCTACCAGTGCCACCTAGCAATAGGCAACAGTGCTGCCTACCAATGCCCACCAGCGCCACCCATCAGTGCCCACAGTGCCACTTATTAGTGCCCACAGTGCCACCTAGCATTGCCCACAATCAGTGCCAGAACAACAGTGCTGCACATCAGTGCCACCTATTAGTGCCCATCAGTGTCACCTACCAGTGCCCATCAGTGCCAGCTATCAGTGCCAGCTATCAGTGCCCATCAGTGCCATCTTTTAGTGGTACCTATCAGTGCCCATCAGTGCCACCCATCTGTGCCACCCATCAGGGCCCATCAGTGCCATCTTATCAGTGGCCATCCGTGCCGCCTTATCTGTCCCCATCAGTGCCACCTTATCTGTGCCTATCAGTGCCGCCTTAACTGTGCCTATCAGTGCCCATCAGTGCAGCCTATCAATGCCCTCCAGTACAGCCTATTAGTGCCCACCACAGTGCAGCCTATTAGTGCCCACCAGTGCAGCCTATTAGTGCCCACCACAGTGCAGCCTATTAGTGCCCACCAGTGCAGCCTATTAGTGCCCACCAGTGGCGCCTCATCAGCGCATATCAATGAAGGAGAAAAATTACTTGTTTGTAAAATTTTATAACAAACGATTAAACTTGATTTTTTTTTCAAAATTGTCCATTTATTTTGTTTGTGTAGAAAAAAATAAAAATCTCAGCTGTGATTAAATACCACCAAAAGAAAGCTCTATTTGTGGGGAAAAAAATGATACAAATGTCATTTGGGTACAGTGTTGTATGACCGCGCAATTGTCATTCAAAGTGCGTCAGCGCTGAAAGCTAAAAATTGGTCTGGGCAGGAGGGGGGTTTAAGTGCCCAGTAAGCAAGTGGTTAAATGATGATTGTGTTTAATAAGGGAAAAAGCTGTAAATGTGGACTTGGTCAGCGGAATATCCCTGTATTTCCTTTAAAAAAAAATAGACAAGTTATTCTTGACATAAGCTCACCTTCTCCTTTTGGTACATATTGGATTTTATGATGCAGTTCAGTACATTGGAAAACCTCTGGCCTACACTACGTGCAATATAAACTGTCACACAGTGACCTCTAATGGTGACATTTCATATCACACCCTAATGTGTAGGAAATCGCAACTAAAATAACTAGTAAAATAAAAATATATAAACCTGTTTTGTTTTTTGTTTTTTTTTTAAGGCAGACCCGGCCAGTAATATAAACCTCATACAATGCTCCCTGTTAGCTCTCACTGGGTTCGCAAGTCCCATGCAAATTCTGTCTCTCTACTAAAGGTTGTCTTTTTTGCATAGAGCTAAGCACCCCCTCCAAAATCTCCCTCCTTTGTAAAACTATCAGACACTTCTAACGTCATTTGATATACTGTATATATTTTAATTATTAATAATTAATAATTATTTTATCCCCTGCAGATTTTGTATGTTTGCCCACTTACAAAGAAATGAAGGGTCTATATTTTTTTTTTTATCATAGGTGTATTTTAAATGATAAAGACAGAATATCAACCAAAAATACAGAAAAAACACATCATACAAATGTTATAAATGGAGTTGCAGTTCAGAGAGTAAAATACGTTTTTGATCCACAAACAAAACATGACTTAGTACTTGGTGGAGAAACCCTTGTTGGCAAGCGCAGAGGTCAGACGTTTCTTGTAGATGGTGACCAGGTTTGCACATCTCAGGAGGGATTTTGGTCCACTCTTCTTTACAGATCTTCTCTAAATCCTTAAAGTTTCTTGGCTGTCGCTTGGAAACTCGAAGTTTCAGCTCCTTCCATATATATTCTATAGGATTAAGGTCTGGAGACTGGCTGGGCCACTCCATGACCTTAATGTGCTTCTTCTTGAGCAACTCCTTTGTTGCCTTTTTGGTATGTTTTGGGTCATTGTCATACTGGAAGACCCATCCAAGACCAATCTTCAGTGTTCTGGCTGAGGGAAAAAGGTTCTCATCCAAGATTTTACAATACATGGCCCCTCATTGCAGCAAAGTTATAGTTATAGGTCATAGTCAGCATTTTTTTCCCTCCAAAACATGGCGAGTCGAGTTAATGCCAAAGAGCTTTCTGGTCTCATCTGACTCTCTCTCTCAGCACTTTCTCCTTATCCTTCTCTAAATCATTTAGATGTTCATTGGCAAACCTCAGAAGGACCTGTAAGTGCCTTCTTCTGGAGGAGTACCTTGCGGGGGCTGCAGGATTTCAATCCACTAATCTGTGTTACCAATGGTTTGTTTGGTGACTGTGGTCCCAACTGCCTTGAGATCATTCACAAGCTCCTCCCGTGTAGTTCTGGGCTGATCCCTCACTTTCTTATGATCCTCCTTACCCCATGAGGTGAAAACTTGCATGGAGCTCCAGACAGAGGGAGATTGATGGTTATTTTGTATTTCTTCTATTTGCAAATAATCATTGTCTTCTTTTCACCAAGCTTCTTGCTGATGGTCTTGTAGCCCATTCCAGCCTTGTGCAGGTCTACAATCTTGTCCCTGACCTCCTTTTACAGCTCTTTGGTCTTGGCCATGATGGTCAGGTTTGAATGGAAGAAAGAGATTCTGTGGACCGTTGTCTTTTATTCATATAACGGGTTGTTGTTAGGAGCACCTTCTTAAACTAACAGTACTAATCTGTGTACCACATGAGCACTACTGTAGCCGGTCTGTTGGAGCCAGAATTATTGTTGGTTGGTATGGGATCACTGAACTGCAACTCAATTTATAACATTTGTATCATGTGTTTTTTCTGGATTTTTGGTTGATATTCTGTCTCTTTCATTTAAAATACACCTATGATAATAATATTAGACCCTTCATTTCTTTGTAAGTGGGCAAACTTACAAAATCTGCAGGGGATCAAATAATTATTTTCCCCACTGTATAATATTAATAATTAAAATAAATACAGTATATCAAATGACATTAGAAGTGTCTGATAGTTTTTTTCCCCCACTGTATATATTTTAATTATTAATCGCTTCATGCCCGCCATATAGCAAAATGACGACCGGAAAGTGGTTGTATTATCCTGACTGGACGTCAGTATAAGCCGCTAGCGCACGCCTTGTGCTTTGGTGTGTCAGTCTGACACACTGCATCTCTGATCTAGGTAAAGAGTCTATGACATAGGCTCTTTACCATGTGATCAGCTGTGTCCAATCACAGCTGATCACATGGCAACCAGGAAGTGCTGTTTATTGGCTTTTCCTCTATTCTTGCTGATAGCCGCTAGTAGAGGAGAGCCGATCGGCTGATCTCTTGAGGGGGGGGGGGTCTGCACTGATAATTGATTCATTGATTATCATTGCAGACCCATCGGGAATGCCCACTGGAGACCATCAGGGATGCCAACAGCAGACCACCAGGTATGCCCACTAGAGGCCGCCAGGGATGCCAATCAGTTTCCATTAGGGATGGGACAATGTACCCATCAGTGATGCCTGCCAATGCCTCCTATTTAGTGCTGCATATCATGTCATCTATCAGCGCCGCCCATCAGTGCCACCCATCACTGCCCATCAATGCCGCCTATAAGTGCCCACCAGTGCCACCTATGAGGGTCCATCAGTGCCACCTATCAGTACCCATCACTGCTGCTTATCAGTGCCCATCAGTGCTGCATATAAGTGCCTCATCATCAATGCCACCTCATCAGTGCCCGTCAGTGCAGCCTCATCAGTGCTCATCAGTGAAGGAGAAAACATACTTAATTACAAAGTTTTGTAGCAGAAACAAAGAAAACATTTTTTTCGGTCTTTATTTATTTGTAGCGCAAAAAATAAAAACCCCAGTGGTGATCAAATACCACCAAAAGAAATCTCTATTTGTGTGAAAAAATAATAAAAATTTGCGTTTGGGTACAGTGTTGTATGATCGCGCAATTGTCATTCAAAATGCGACCGCACTGAAAGCCGAAAATTGGCCCGGGCATGAAGGGGGTGAAAGTACCCTGTACTGAAGTGGTTAATTAACCGCTTGCCAACCAACCGCTGCAGTTTTACAGAATGGCACGGCTAGGCGAAATGACGTTACCCTCCGTCGCTTCGCCTTTTGGCCACTGGCCAGAGCTGATACGAGTGCCTGGCGGGCGCGATGACCGCCGGGCTCCCGCGATCGCTCGTGACAGAGCGAGAACCGGGAACACAGATCCCGGTTCTTTCAGGGGAGAGGAGACAGATTTTGTGTTCATACTAAGTATGCACACCAATCTCTCTCTCTCCTCCTAGACAGTCCCATCCCCCCTACAGTTAGAACACAGTCAGGGAACACAGTTAACCCCTTGATCGCCACCTAGTGTTAACCCCTTCCCTGCCAGTGACATTTATACAGTAATCAATGTATTTTTATAGCACTGATCGCTGTATAATTGTCAATGGTTTTAAAAATGTGTCAAAAGTGTCCAATGTGTCCGCCATAATTGTCGCAGTCCCAATAAAAATGCCATAAATCTATCCCCTATTTTGTAGATGCTATAACTTTTGCGCAAACCAATTAATATACGCTTATTGCGTGTTTTTTTAACCAAAAATATGTAGAAGAATACATATCAGAATAAACTGAGGAAAAGAATATTTTTTTTGATAAAAAATTTGGGATATTTATTATAACAAAAAGTAAAATGTATTGGGGTTTGTTTACTAAAGGCAAATCCACTTTGCACTGCAAGTGCACTTGGAAGTGCAGTCGTTGTAGACCCGAGGGGGACATGCAAGGAAAATAAAAAACAGCATTTTTATTTTATTTGTACTAGATTGCACATGATTGGATGATAAAATCAGCAGAGCTTCCCCTTATTTCAGATCTTCCCCTCAGATCTACAGCGACTGCACTTCCAAGTGCACTTGTAGTACAACGTGGATTTGTCTTTAGTAAATCAACCCCATTGTGTTTTTTTCAAAATTGTGGCTCTTCTTTTGTTTATAGCGCAAAAAATAAAAACCACAGAGGCGATCAAATACCACCAAAAGAAAACTCTATTTGTGGGAAAAAAAGGACGTCAATTTTGTTTGGGTACAGCGTCGCACGACCGCGCAATTGTCAGTTAAAGCGGCGCAGTGCCGTATCGCAAAAAATGGCCTGGTCATTGAGCAGCCAAATCTTCCGGGGCTGAAGTAGTTAATAATAATTTGTAGCCTACACTTTTTTTTTCTCTCAGTTTTAGAGTAGTGAACTATTATGTGGCACTATTATAGATTAACCCCTTGGTGACAGCCGTATGCATATATATGCGGCCTCCTGGCAGGTGGGCCTTAAAGCCAAGCAGCCGCATATATGCGGCCCTGTGTTTACAACTTACTGTGATGAGAGTGCTCCCAGCACGGTAGCCAGTGGGGATCGGTAAGCTCCCAGTGCATTATTGCGATCAGGAGCTTACTGATTATCTGACCATTGTAAGAGCCAGTCACAGCGGTAACATGATCTGAATGCCCGCCTCCGCCTCCCGGATTTTAGAACTCTTAAAGGGCTGTCATCAGGAAGGGGTTAAAGTCAAAAGACTGCACTCTGGAAGTCCAGTTGCACTCATTTTCCCCAGAGTTTAGTACAGGTGGTTATAAACTTCACCTTGTAAAGGATACTCAATTAAGTGCACATGATTGGATGATGGAAATCAGCGGAGCTTTACCACATTTACTAAGCTCTGAGGAAAACAAGTGTAACTGCACTTGCAAAGTGCACACTTTATTTGAATTTAGTAAATCCACCCCTATATGTCAAGTTTTTTTTTTTTTTTTGGGTTAGGAGGCACCCCAGATATTTGAAAACTCTGTTAATGTAAAAGGGTGACACCATTAACCCAAGGTCCTGCATTGGGTCCAACAGCAACGATAATCTCCTGCGCATTAGTGTGATAGCCCAAGCCAAAAGTGAACTCTGAAGTGGGTGTAGCTTTAGAGCCTTGCTGCCCTCTAGGATTGGGGTAGTCCTCAGAACACTGTAGAAAATAGATAAGAACAGAGGGCGCACTGGCCTAATGCATTAACCAATGACAGTTTATTAGAGATAAAAAATATAAAATATAGCTACTAACAAAAATAGATAGTGGAAGCGCTTACTATCCACTACATGTGGCTACAGTTTCCCAGCTTTGCCAAAGCCTCTACCTTGAGGAGGACCTCTCCAGGGTCCCCACTGGCTGACGCATTTCGAAGATATGTCCTTATTCATCAGAGCCCTCATTGGGTCCAAATACTCTGGACTTACAGCCTTAAGCCTCGTACACACGATTGGATTTCCCGCAGACGAAACCTCTGACTTTTGTCCGAAGGGCGTTGGCCAGGAACTTGTCTTGCATACAAACGGCAAGGAATTGTCGGCCAAGAAACACGAACGACGTGGTTTTTCAGCTCTTTAGCGCCACCCCTTGGGCTCCTTCTGCTAATTTCGTGTTAGTAGAAGTTTGGTGAGTGTTGATTCGCGCTTTTCATTTCGTTTCTGAATGGCTGTTCGTCAACCAGCCATGTTGCAGAATCAGAGGAGATAACGTGTTATTTATTAGTGGCCTTGGAGTTATTGCTTTGAGCCAAGTCTAGTCCAGGAACAGGAAGGAGGAGGATTTCTTGGACCAAAAATTGGTTGCTTTATTAATCGTGTCCAATTCTGTCATATGCCTTTGCTGCGGGAACTCCAGGAGAATAATCCGGATGATTTTCGGAATTATCTCTGGATGACGGACCCCTGCTCTCACCAACTCTTGGCATTGATGACCCCCTATATTAAGAAGCAGGACACATGCATGAGGCTTTTATTTAATTTTTGGTTGAATAATAATGATTTGATTTGTTATATTTTTTTATACATAGAATGCACTTTTTGGTTAATTTCTATTGGCAGATAGCATGTCTAATTTTATTTTCTTTTTTTAATGCACAATAAAAAAATTGTGTAGAATAATACTTGGCTGTGTGTTTTACTTCAAATGACAGTTTTGGAGTAGGCAGTAACAGTTTAAAAAATACAATGTAAAATTAACAAGGGACACCAACATAGTTGTATTTTTGATCTTAAAAACTACAGGATAATAGTGTTGTGGCACCAAAAAACAAAAAACAAAAAAAAACCAAGCATAATAATATTATTCTTGATATCACTAGAAAAAAAAAGCCTTTGAAAATTTGTTTGCAATAACTCCATCAGTATCACCAGCAAAGCCGCTTCATTATTATCCCATTAAAGAAGAAGAGAATTGTGCGCTGCATTTGGAGATTTCATAATTTGCCGCGTCACGAATGTCAATTCTCCATTACGAACGCTAGTTTACAAGACCAACCGCTTCTGGCTCGTCCTTGCTTCCGAGTATGCATGTTTGTACTTTGGACTTTTGTCCGACGGACTTGTGTACACACGCCCAGAAAATCCGACAGACATTTGTCCATGGAAAATTTTAAAGCCTGCCATCCAACATTTGTCCGCGGTAAATCCAACAACAATTGTCCGATGGAGCGAGCAAACGGTCAGATTTTCCGCCAACGGCCTGTCATCACACAATTCCCGTTGGAAAATCTGATCGTGTGTACGAGGCTTAAATACATAGTCCCTACTCATTTTTCAAAAAAATCCTTAGTCATCTTTTTTTTCCAGTTCTTCTGACTTCCTCCAACCTCTTAAAAGGCACTGCCTGTCAACGTGCAATCGCTCCAACGTCTGCTGCACCTCATTGCTCAGGACCAAGGATGGTGGACTATGCCTGTGCAAGGTATGTTGGCAGGGCTGCTCGTTGTCTGCAACAGAGCTGCATGTGGCAGGGTGACAACCCAGGAGCAAGAAAAGAAGACAGCCCTGAACAAAGACCTCCATGGCAGGATCACAAGTATTCTTATAATGAAAACTGAAAATTTCAAGTGATTGAAGACAACTATTTGAATGACAATGACATGGTAAAGCTTTTTTATTGGATATTGGTGATTGGTAGACATGTGCAATTAGTTCAGTTCCGAATTAGTTTTTTAACGAATTTTGACAAATTTGTTCATTTCGAAATTTCCAAATTTTTCAATTTCCGAAACTTAGAATTTCCAAATTTCCAAATTTTTTCATTTCCGAAACTTAGAATTTCCGAATTTCAACTTTTCGAAAATTCAGAATTTCTGAATTTGAAATTTCTGAAATTTGAAATTCGGAAATTTGAAACTCAGAAATTCGAAATTTAGAAAATGGAAATTCGGAAATTGGTAATTTCGGAAACTGGAAAATTTTGGAAATTCAAGATTTCAGAAATTCAAAATTCGCAAATTCGAAATCTGGAAATTCGAAATTTCAAAAATCGGAAAATCAGAAATTCTAAATTTCAGAAATGTGAAAATCAAAAAATAAGAATGAAAATCTGAAAATTCAAAAAGCCGAAAATCTGAAATAATAACTAATAATAAATATTAAATTATAGGTATTGTAATTTCCTTTCAAATTTGGCTGTTAGTGAATGTAATGAGTACGAATTTATCTGAAGTTCCTGAATTATCTGAGATAACGAATGCCATATCTAAAGGAATGGAACATAACGATCTAATAATAATAAATAACAATAATAATAAAACCTTTTTATTATTATTATTTATTATTAATTTGTTCAATTCCATTTGTTTAGATGCGACATTCATTATTTCAGATAATTCGTAACTTAAGATAAATTTTTATTCATTACATTCACAAACAGCCAAATTTTAAAGGAAATTACAATACCTATAATTTAATTAGTTAGTTATTATTTAGAATTGTACTGATTTTCTTTCTTCTTTTCAGATTTTCGATTTTTCGGATTTTCGAATTTGTGAGTTTCTAAATTATCGAGTTCGGAAAATTTGGACTTTGCAAATTCAGAATTCGAAAATTCAGAAATTCGGAATTCGAAAATTCGAAATTCGGAAATTTGAAAATTCGGAAATGTGAAAATTCGAAATCTGGAAATTCGGAAATGTGAAAGTCTGAATTTTTGAATTTCCGAATTCCAAATTTCCCAATTTACGAATTTCTGAATTTTCAAATTTCCAATTTTTGAATTTTTACGAATTTCTGAATTTTCCAATTTACGAATTTTCAAAAAAAGCAAAAAAACGAATGAAACAAAAACGAAAACGAACAAATTTTTTGCCAGTGGTCATGTCTAGTGATTAGGGTTAGAGCTATATTAACCCTTGTGCTTGAAACCTGAGCAAATTTATAAAAAGCGGGCCAAATACCCTGTACAAGAGGTAAGTGGAGAGCATAGTTGGCTCTTCACTGGCTGCAGTGTTTTGGGGTAGAGATGTATAATGCTTTGGAAGAATTTTCAACCCACTTAATGGAGACATTCTATGCTGGTGCAGATAGGTTTGTAATTCATGGGGTGCTATTATCACTTATTGTATTGCACATGCAGTTTTCTGTATTCATGCATTGTGTGTAGCTCAATATAAAGGATTTTTCCATAAAATATTCATATCTCAGAAACTAGATATTTAGAATTTTGTTTGATTCTTGCTGAATGGGCTAAAATTCAAGCCATGTGTGTCCCTGTCATCACCACCCAGTTCAATAAAAGTTGAATCCAAAATTGACTGAGCCGGGTGGACAACTTTTGGTTTTACAGTGAATGCATCCTATTTAATATATTCTCCTAGATGTAGTCACTGTTCAGGTATTTAGACAGCCGCAGGCATGAATACAATAGTTGGCGGTCCAATCTATTGATTATATATACAGTGCCTTGAAAAAGTATTCATACCCCTTGAAATTTTCCACATTTTCTCATGCTACAACCAAAAACGTAAATGTATTTTACTGGGATTTTATGTGATAGACCAACACAAAGTGACACATAATTGTGAAGTGGAAGAAAAATGATAAATGGCTGTCAATTTTTTTTACAACTAAATATCTGAAAAGTGCAGCATGCATTTGTATTCAGCCCCCTGTACAAAATAAAATCTAGTGGAACCATTTGCCTTCAGAAGTCACCTAATTGGTAAATAGAGCCCACCTGTGTGTAATTTAATCTCAGTATAAATACAGCTGTTCTGTGAAGCCCTCAGAGGTTTGTTAGTGAACCTTAGTGACCAAACAACATCCTGAAGGCCAAGGAACACACCAGACAGGTCAGGAATAACGTTGTGGAGAAGTTTAAAGCAGGGTTAGGTTATAAAAATATATCCCAAGCTTTGAACATCTCACAGAGCACTGTTCAATCCATCATTTGAAAATGTAAAGAGTATGGCACAAATTCAAATCTATCAAGACATGGCCGTCCACCTAAACTGACAGGCCGGGCAAGGAGAGCATTAATCAGAGAAGCAGCCAAAAGGCCCATGGTAACTCTGGAGGAGCTGCAGAGATCCACAGCTCAGGTGGGAGAATCTGTCCACAGGGCAACTATTAGTCCTGCTCTCCACAAATCTGGCCTTTATGGAAGAGTGACAAGAAGAAAGCCATTGTTGAAAGAAAGTCATAAGAAGTCCCGTTTGCAGTTTGCGAGAAGCCATGTGGGGGACACAGCAAACATGTGGAAGAAGGTGCTCTGGTCAGATGAGACCAAAAGCTGGACCAATGTAAGTATGCAATTAAAGTGGTTGTAAAGCCTTAAAATGTTTTACCTTAATGGATTCTATCCATTAAAGTAAAAAACTTTCTGTACTGGGTATCCCCCTCAGACCCTCCCCCCTTATACTTACCTGAGCTCCATCGCGATCCAGAGCTGTGCATAAGAGCAGCGGCTAGGTGGAGTAGTTAGCCCTATATATTCTGGAGCTAGATGAGCCTGAGGCAGAAGGTGATGGGAAGGGGCTACCCCTGGTATACTGATATGTAAGCCTGTAGCCTTAAGAGTGAACCCTTTGGGGTAGGCCCGTAATAAGCTCAGTTGGAAAACCCACAGATTGAGTCAACCTGCAGCGAGGATAATGGAAGATTTGGGTGGTCATCTGAAGTTATGTTTGACTTGCCCTGTGCAGAATATGTATGCCATGTGTGGAAAAGTAAAGGTGAAATCAGTGTTGTAAAGAACTTTACACTTCTGCTGCAGTAAATTTTGTTAAAAGGCTAAACATGTGGACATTCCCTATTTCTGGAGCTGGGCCTCAGGCCAGAATACTGTGAGTGACTTAAGATGGTGAAGTCTCTCCCAATTACAGATGTGTGTACCAGATCTCATCCCTGAGCCGGAAGAAGGTGGAAGGAGTCCCCGGACAGCTTGGTGAGATCTGGCAACGAATTAGGGCCCTGCTAACAAACTGATCTATCCTCTGCTGTCATAAGCAAAAGAGTCCTGTCTGATGTAGCTGAAGATCAGACGACGGTCATTCCACATCTGTGGCCAGCATCAGCAAATGACTGGTCTACCTATAATGTGGACATTGCCCTTGTCACATGTGTCATGCGGCCGTCAAAGTGGAGCCAAGCCCAGGTCTCTTGGTGATTATTTATATATATATATATATATATTTATAACAGCAAGCACAAGCCAGATGCATAAAATATGGTAGATCACTTTATTCTGGAGGGAAAGAAACTACACAGGCCTAGCCCGGTTTATTTTTAGATAACTCTCTCACTTTTTTTTTTATATAAATTTCCAAATTTAGCTCTGAGGTCTTCAGTCTGCGCAGTTTGTAAATCACTCGTGAGTTTAAAGCCAAACTCCCAATTTGCGCTTTTGTTTTGCCAACGTGTAAGGTGCCGTAATGTGTTTCTTTACTGTCTGCCGGTGATTATGAAGCTCTATTATTAACCGCTAATTTATAGATAGTAATGGCGTATGTTTTAGGTGTCGCTTGCCCGATTCGTTCCAAGAAACTCCCTGGCTCGCTGAGTTTTATGGGCGGCTAATTCCTTTACCATCCACGAGGTAGATTTACAAGGACGGTTTTGCCAACTTTTATATTTTATCAAGTGCGGCCCCACCAGACGTCCTGGTGTTCGTTGGTGGCTACGAGAAGGGAGAATTGAAAGAATGGAAAGTTCTTTAACCACTTCAGCCCCGGAAGGATTTACCCTCTTCCTGACCAAGCCATTTTTTGCGATACAGGACTGTGTCGATTTAACTGACAATTGCATGGATGTGTGATGTTGTACCTAAACAAAATTGACGTCCTTTTTTTCTCACAAATAGAGCTTTATATTGGTGGTATTTGATCACCTCTGCGATTTAAATTTTTTGCGCTATAAACAAAAGAAGAGCGACAATTTTTTACTTTTACTTTGCTTTAATAAATATCCCAAATTTAAAAAAAACAAATTTCTTCATTAGTTTAGGCCGATTTATATTCTTCTACATATTTTTGAAAAAAAATCGCAATAAGCGTATATTGATTGGTTTGCGCAAAAGTTATAGCGTCTACAAAATAGTGGATAGATTTATGGCATTTTTATTATTATTATTTTTTTACTAGTAATGGCGGTGATCTGCGGTTTTTATCAGGAATGCAACATTATGGAGGACACATCGGACACTTTTGACACATTTTTGGGACCATTGACATTTATACAATGGTCAGAGCTATAAAAATGCACTGATTACTGTATAAATGTCACTGGCAAGGAAGGGGTTAACACTAGGGGGCGATCAAGGGGTTAAATGTGTTCCCTCACTGTGTGTTCTAAGTGTGGGGGGATGGGACTGACTTGGGGAGGAGACCGATCGTTGTCCCTATATACTAGGAACATACGATCAGTCTCCTCTCCCCTGACAGGACGTGGATTTGTTTACACACACAAATCCCCGTCTTCGCTCTGTCAGGAGTGGTCGCGGGTGGCCAGCGGAGATCGCAGCCACTGGGCACAAGCATTGGCTCCTTAGGGACGCGGCGCCCGCCGTACAGCTACGGCGATTTGCAAAGGAGTGCCATTCTGCCGCCGTCAATCAACGACGGGCAGTCGGCAAGTGGTTAAAGCTCTACTCTAGTTTTATTTTAAAAATAAAAAGAGATGTTAACAAACCTTAATGCGGGTCCTTACCCGACCATGTTCTAGAGCAGCCTTTTTCAACCAAGGTGCCCAGGCACCTAGGGGTGCCTTGGCAAAATGCCAAAGAATTGCCCAAAACTTGTATACAAGCCGGTGTGTGGGTGAAGGCTGCCTTTTAGTTACATTAAGTCACAGGTTTTCATTGTGCACCATTACAACCTTCTAGCTGTCTAACGACCAATGGCATCATTAGTTGATAAGGAGGATGTCAGTCACCTGTAAAGTATCCTTGTTTGATCCTCTACTGCCCCTCTCCGTCAGTGTTGGGGTCACATTAGTTGAGTGATGGAGAAACATTGGAATACTTAGTCAGTACCAGTTTGCAAAAGTGTATTTGCATTGGAAGAATAAATCACCTCTAACGTTGGGTGTCTTACTTGGACTTGTGGATGTTGCTGCATTATGTAAAACGATTGGAATTGTTTTTACATTTTAGAATGGGGTGCCTCGAGACTGTCCATCATTTTTAAAGGGTGCCTTGAGTTTGTCCATAATTTTTAAAGGGTGCCTTGACTGAAAAAAGGTTGAGAAACACTGTTCTAGAGACATTAAGAAAAACCATTTCTGGTGCACTTGCTGACTTTTTCAAAGTGAGAGGTCCTGATAATCAGTTTCAGTGCTTGCAGTAAGAAATTGCCATTGAACACCTGTTCCTTACCAAAAATGGAACTCCTCTTGTAGTAAAGCTAGGAACTGTGCTCGGAATACCACATGCTATGCAACAGTCTGCTTGAAGTGTAGCTGCAAATGCTCAATTGTGTGGAGATTACTATAGCCATGGAGATTAGATTTAGATAAGCATAATTGGATGATAGAGTCAAGGAGGTGAGTCATATTTACTACCCTGTTTCTTTCACTTCCTGCCATTCAAATAATTTGCTCCACAAAAGTACATAGCAACAGCATTTATGTTCTGTTTGACCATTCTGCAGCATGCTTCTTGATACATATGTTACTATTTTAACTAACATAGTGGGGGCGGGTGTACAGCTGAGTAGTGTAAGCAAAAATGATCTAAGGTGAAAAAAACTAACCATAAACTCTGAGATAATAGTTTAGAATTGTGTGATAAAAGGGGAAAAAATATGATTCAGAATTTTGATCCTGCCTTAAACCTTGTTTCTCTTGAACTTTGAACTCTTTGCTCCTCCCATGAACTTCTTGATTTAAGCCATGTCTCTGCGCTTCCTGTTTGCCAGATCATTGTGCTCTCTCCAGCCAGTATCTCACCCTTGTCACTCCTGCTGCTGTCCATAACTTTGATATCACTCGTTACCAACTTTTGGCTTGTTCCTCGACTATGCTTCTTGATCCCAACCTTCAAGCACTTGTTACCGACTATTGGCTTGACCTCCTTTATCTGTTACTGGATCCTGGCTTGCTTACCTCCTGGCAGGGTGATCCTGAGGACTGCGATGTGGTACTAACACGCAGCAAAACCCATTTCCACCATCGGGGGCTCTGGTGAACACTGTTTAGTACTTAGACCTCATATCTTGGATGTGCCAATGTCATTCGCTAGGGTGACCTGCTTGTAAACCTGTTCTGCTGGTCAGTGGGAGCCTCTCTTCTGCCAGAGCTACTGCACTCTGAGCCTGACCCCTGACCATGACAGTGGGGAAGTCTCCCCACTGCCTGAATACAATAGCTCTGTGGGGAGGATTCCTCCATCCACATCAAATGTGTAGATGGGGGAATTGGGCCAGTTTTTTTTTTTTTTTCGTACAACTTGTTGGCTGAACTTAAAGAATTGATCCATTCATGGGCTGCCTAAGAAAATGGCTTGGAATTTTGAGATAAAAGGCTATATTTCTGCAGTCATAGCTCACAATTCTGAGCTAAAAAGTCAGATTTCACGCTGTGTGTTGACAGTAAAACTGCTTATCAACATTGTTTTTCATGTCTTGCCAGTACATTGGATAATGTCATTGCAGACTTGAGGAAAGTCGTTCGAAAGTAGTTCAAATTTTTGCTTTTAGGTTTAAATTTTGGAATGAACGTGATTTCCTGAAAAAAAAAACCAGATACACTGTTAGAATATTGTTCCTTCAATAAAATTTTTCCATATGGGCTAGTATTTTTCATCACTACATTCAAAACTGATCATCGATTTGACCCCATTAACTACTAGAAACTGAAAGAACATTCCATTTTTTTTCTAACTAAATTTTACCCGTGTATGGCTAGCCTTATGTCTAACCAGTGATTCTTCCACTGGCGAAGCTTCTTCAGGATTTCCAAATTCTAGCTCCACTATACAGTACCCAACGATCATCATCACTCACTCAACATTGTGACTTATGTGGGCATTTTTTCAACCCTCTCCTCATCAATAAGGAGCTGCCATGGAAGGAGAGAATGATAAGATAAGGCAGCCAGTGGAATCACCATTAAAGTAAACCTGTTGCTTTGCAGAAGAACGCAATTGCTTGGCAGAAGGGATTCCCCTGTCAACACTTACTGTGGTTGCAGGAAAGAAATTTGCTCCATCCATGGCCAGCCTTACAGTGTAGCCAGTTTGTTGTTTGATGTTAGTCTGCAGCGGAGCAGCTACTTTCTTTCAAGGATACTGCAGACCTTTCCCTTTCAGGAATTTGTTCATTTTGGCTTAGAGTCCAGTAATGGCGAACCTTGTCACCCCAGATATATTGGAACTACATTTCCCATGATGCTCAGCTACATTGCAGAGTGCATGAGCATCATGGGAAATGTAGTTCCAAAACATCTGGGGTGCCAAGGTTCGCCATCACTGGCTTAGACAGAATGTAAGTCATGTGGACCAGATGACCTTGACCCGGAACTGTAGCTGTGATAGGCTACTGGGGACTTCCCATCTTCTGTTCCACATCACTCTTTGCACTTTGGCTGAAATGTGTTGGAGGTGCAACTCGCTTTTCAGAAGCACTTGCTCCACATGCCTTTTTCACGGTACAACTAAGAGTTCCCATATTTGTTAGATTTAGAAGACTAAGTTTTAGGCTCGTAAATCATCCACAAGGAATCCACAACGATTAGTATTGCTCCTCTCCATCATGGGGAATTTCTGGCCTGTGTGGATATCAAAGATGCGTCTTTACAAATACCCAAATTTATGGCACACCATCAATTTTTGTGGTTTTCGATGCGACCCATCCATTACCATGGCCTTCCCATTCGGCCATTCCTCTTTCAAATCATGGGATTTAAATTTGGTCTGCTCTGGGCTTCAAATACCTCTATTAGAGGCTATCAGAGACAGTCCACCCTCTATCCTGACCCACGGGATGGCCTTTCTTGTTACTGTCATCTCAGTTAGGAGTGTTTTAATCAGAGGCCTTATAGTGTAAGGGACCTTTTCTGGTCCATCACAGGGACGAAAAGGTGTTGAGGCCTTCACTTTGGAGAACTTCCTTTGTGTGTACACGATTAGAATTGAAGGGATATTTACCAGGACACGGATGGCGAAAAAACAAATGACATGGCTTTAACCATTCTTTACTGTATCCAAGAAGTTGTGGTTTTAGAAAGAACTATACTCGCCACCACTTCATCATTGTGATGAAGGGAAAATGCCCCAAGAACAAGCAGGAACTGAAGACGTTTGCAGTAGAGGCCTGGCAGAGCATCACCAGGGATGAAACCCAGCATCTGGTGATGTCTATGCGTTCCAGACTTCAGGCTGTAATTGACTGCAAAGGATTTGCAACCAAGTATTAAAAAGTGAAAGTTTGATGGATGATTGTTAATCTGTCCCATTACTTTTGGTCCCTTAAAATGTGGGAGGCACATATACAAACTGTTGTAATTCCTACACCGTTCACCTGATTTGGATGAAAATACCCTCAAATTAAAGCTGAAAGTCTGCAATTAAAGCACATCTTGTTTGTTTCATTTCAAATCCATTGTTGTGGTGTATAGAGCCAAAAAGATTAGAATTGTGTAGTTGACGCAATATTTATGGACCTAACTGGACATCCCCTTTGAGTGCACCAAATGCTGTTGCAAACCCAGTTATTACCTTTTAAATGTAGTAGTGACATCATCACTGTGCTGTCAATAGCATGAGCAGAGCTATGGGTGAGACCCAGCAGTTTCCACCCACTACAGGCTGCCCGCAGCCCTAAACTCTTCTCCTCTTTTTCAGCCCCCTGACCCAATTATACTTTTCTTCACAGTGCTCCCATTTTATTCATCCATTTTTTAACTACTAAAAAACATATGATATTGGATCCTACAGGCTTCGATGGTGTCATCCATAGATGTGCGCATGGGGTGCGCTGGGTGTGCCTGGGCACACCCTAATCACCTTGTGTGCCAGTGACGTATCATCCATGTCTGCAGTGTGTGAGTGACACACACTGCCCTCATGGAGTAAAAAAAAAATAAGTCAACAACATTTTCCTGGGGTCCGGCCCCAAGTGGCGGTTCTGGCATCTATGGAACTTTTTTAACTTTTAGGGCATAGGCGGCAGCAGGAGCGAAGCCCAAAAGCATCTTTTATAGGTATTGAAATTGTACTCTTTTATTTAAGGCCCTCCCACTGTAAACACAATTTGACCACACCTACCGTTTGCTGTGGCTTTGAGCTTTGGGGTACACACCTTACTGCATTAGGCTGTGCACGCCGATGGTGTCACCCCTTGGATAGCGGCAGCGTTCAGGCCTAATAATTGGCCATTCGTTTTGAGCGATGCATCATAGGAGGAAGTCACATGTTCCCTTACACCTAGAAGCACTGGGTATTTTGCAGCAGCGGTCATAGAAGAAGGAATGATGGGGGAAGCTCTCTACTAGTATTACACAGGCCCTCTTAATTGCCCTAATTAAGCAACGTGACAGGGTCTCTTTTAGGACTAGCATTGTATTAAGCTTAATTTTCTTATATAAAAGTTTTATGACATAAGACTACAGTTTATTACTGCTGAGAAATTTTTCCACACAGCTTCTGAAGACCAGCTGACAATGGGTTGGGTGTTTGGCCTGTCCCATGTCTAGACACGTTCTTTAGTTCTCAGCCCATTCTTCAGCCACATGTCACCACACATCTGTCCAGTCTTCTTCTGTTACCTTGCTGGTATTTTCCTTCTGAATTGTCCTCTCTTTGCTTTGGAAGGGAGAAGAGGTTGGATAGTGTGGCCACGTCCTGCTGAAACTGGAAAGCAAGCTGGTGGAGTGCATGGACCAGAAAGTGTAGGACATTCTTTCTGATGATCACCTATGAGTTGAGGTAATGACAGGTCTGCCTAGAGGAGAACCGAAGAATGGAGACTGCCTGTTATGTATGTGTTTCCCCTCCAAATGATTTCACTGATTGTTTGTCCTTTACCTAGGAATGCTGGAAGGCCAGGAACACCCTGCAGTCAGGAAAACATAAATTATCTTAATTAGGTTACGGATGTTTTTTCTCCAAACTCCGGAATTCCACCTGTAAGAGGCCAATTTGTGTCCCTCTTGTTCAAACATGTCAAAAGTACAAGTGGGGGATGACAGACTAGGTGAAGGTGTTCTTTGAGGTTCCTCTTTGCAGTGTATTAATCTTTGTGGAGAGTCTTCCTAATAGTGATGCTGGAGACCATATGTATAAGGCTTGCCGAGAAATTCTACACAAATATCAATTATATTATTTTTTACGTAAGACCTTCAACGTCTTACGTAGCAGAGGCACCCTTGACAATGTGAAGTAATGATCATGGAAGGGTCGAGGTCATCACAAACATTGGGGATTTTTTACACCACAAAAACTGAAGAACTGGAGTAACAGCCACAAAAGGAAGTCTTTGGAATAACCAATAAATGTTTGCTCATTACTTTTGATGACTTTGACCCTTTTTATGATCTTTACTTTACATTACCAAGGGTGCCTATGCCACACAAATGGTTGACAGATTTTCTTCCATTTAACAATTTCTGTTGACCATGTTAATGTCCCCATGGAGGACCTAGGGCTAGGTTCCCCCAGTCATTAAGAGCGACCACCTGCTTTCTGCATGGAGACAGAGGTATATTCCACATGCCCAACTGGAAGATTGCATTTGCCATAAAATTTGGCTGCTTGCAACCTCACCAATATTGTTTTTATCTTTGTTAAACCACCCCACATCCAACAACACTGCTTCCCTCCTGCACAATAAGGGTTCTCCCCATAAATTATCATTTAGCACCAATATTTAAAGCCGGAGTCCAGTTATACGCCCAACTGAACATTTTTGGTTAAATTAGCTAAATACACTATATGGGCATCAAAGCAAAGGGTGTGTACATATTGAAAATCTGTTTTTATCTTTTTGTTGTGCCTTGAAAAAGTATTCATACCCCTTTACATTTTCCACATTTTGTCATGTTACAACCAAAAGTTTAAATGTATTTTATTGGGATTTTATGTGATAGACCAACACAAAGTGGCACATAATTGTGAAGTGGAAGGAAAATGATAAATAGTTTTCCAAATCTTTTACAAATAAATATCTGAAAAGTGTGGCGTGCATTTGTATTCAGCCCCCTTTACTCTGATACCCCTAACTAAAATCTAGTGGAACCAATTGCCTTCAGAAGTCACCTAATTAGTAAATAGAGTCCACCTGTGTGTAATTTAATCTCAGTATAAATACAGCTGTTCCGTGAAGCCGTCAGAGGTTTGTTAGAGAACCTTAGTGAACAAACAGCATCATGAAGGCCAAGGAACACACTAGACAGGTCAGGGATAAAGTTGTGGAGAAGTTTAACCACTTGCCGACCGCTGCACGCCGATATACGTCGGCACAATGGCAGCGGTGGGCAAATGGGCGTACCTGTACGTCCCCTTTAATTGGCGGAGCTAGCGCACCCGCCGCGTACAGCATGACCGTGCCCGCGGGGCCTGGACGGCTCGATGTATACAAGGCATTTCCCCGTTCTGCCTAGTGACATGACAGAGATGTCATCGGGAGCAGTGATCGCTGTCATGTGAGTTGAAGCCCATCCCCCCCACAGTTAGAATCACTCCCTAGGACACATTTAACCCCTTGATCGCCCCCTAGTGTTTAACCCCTTCCCTGCTAGTGTCATTTACACAGTAATCTGTGCATTTTTATAGCGCTGTATAAATGACAATGGTCCCAAAATAGTGTCAAAAGTGTCCGATGTGTCCCCCATAATATCGCAATCACTGTAAAAATCGCAGATCACCGCCATTACTAATAAAAAAAAATAATAAAAAAATTGCCATAAAACTATCCCCTATTTTGTAGACGCGATAACTTTTGCGCAAACCAATCAATATACGCTTATTGAGATTTTTTTTTTACCAAAAATATGTAGAAGAATGTATATTGACCTAAACTGAGGGATATTTATTATAGCAAAAAGTAAAAAATATTGCTTTTTTTTTTCAAAATTGTCGCTCTTTTTTTGTTTATAGAGCAAAAAATAAAAACCGCAGAGGTGATCAAATACCACCAAAAGAAAGCTCTATTTGTGGGAAAAAAAGAACGTCAATTTTGTTTGGGTGCAACATCGCACAACCGCGCGATTGCCAGTTAAAGCAACACAGTGCCGTATCGCAAAAAGTGCTCTGTTCAGGAAGGGGGTAAAATCTTCCGGAGCTGAAGCGGTTAAAGCAGGATTAGGTTATAAAAAAACATCCCAAGCTTTGAACATCTCACGGAGCACTGTTCAATCCATCATCCGAAAATGGAAAGAGTATGGCCCAACCTAACAAGACATGACCGTCCACCTAAACTGACAGGCCGGGCAAGGAGAACATTCATCAGAGAAGAGCCAAGAGGCCCATGGTAACTCTGGAGGAGCTGCAGAGATCCACAGCTCAGGTGGGAGAATCTATCCACAGGACAACTATTAGTCGTGCACTCCACAAATCTGGCCTTTATAGAAAAGAGACAAGAAGAAAGCCATAGTTGAAAGAAAGCCATAAGAAGTCCAATTTGCAGTTTGCGAGAAGCCATGTGGGGGACACAGCAAACGTGACTGTGTAGTAAATGTGTTAGTGGTGTCACTCTACATCTTACAAGTATAGGGGTCCAGGGTCCCTGCCTGGAATGGGCCAGTGCTACAGATTTTTACATAGTGACACCACTGGTGATTCTGAAAGCAAGTGAAGTCCTGGAGGAAGGAAATGAGCTGTATATACTAGGAGTTGTCCCTGAAGTTGCTTAAAAGTCAAGTGGGCATCCCATAATACCCCTACTCCCCATCCAAGTTTTATCCCCTCAATAAAATACAAAAACAAAGTACTAGACTTTTTTTCTGAGTCTGGGAAACTGTGGAAATTTGGTGTGCCTGGCTGTGCAGGGTGGGGGATCCTAGGGGATCCTATTTCTACTTGAGTTGAGTTGCATCTTGATATAGTGCGGTCATTTACCCTGTAGGATCTCGACGCTCTTACAAACACATACAAAAAAACACATACTAGGGCCAGTTTTTTTTTTTTATAGACAGGATCTGATTAACCTACCAGCCTGTCCTACATGGGGTGCGGTACACATGAATAGCAAAGGCTGCAGGAAAGCTGACCGCAGATGCAATGTGGGGCACCACTTTAAAGTTTTGGACTCTTTAGTACCCTTTTTGCAAAAGTATCTGCAGAGATGGAAGTGCTGCCTCTTCGCTGCCTTCTGCTCGGCCACCATGCTGCAGGACATAGAAGGTGCCATCCTGTCCTTGTCAGGAACTACGTGAATACATTTGACACCACCTGCTTGTCCCTGGTGACCACCCCTCAGTACAGCCCTTGCCGTCTTTGGTGGTCCAAGCCATTGGTGAGTTTAAAACGCCACCCAAAATCTCAGCTCAGATCTCACCAGTAGAGTCCCCAAGAGAGAGAGAGAAGAACTTGTTATCTGGTTTAACCCTACCAACCATGACATTACAGATTGGGCTGTACTGGCCCTTTAAGCCAATTTTCAATATTGCTCTTCTAAATAGATTGAATACATAAATCCCGACCGACAATGAAAATTGTTTGCAGATGGTAATAGAGCAGCACTGACATAGAAGCCTGCTGAGATTTATGCTGTGTCCGGACCGCATTTATTCCTGAAAACTGACTTGGAGGCGGAGTTGCCCTTTAATGCATGAGCTGTATTACTCTGTAGGCTTTTTCACGGCTAATAAATGAACTGATTTTAGGCAGAATATAAACAGACGCAGTCTATAAACCAGGCTTGTTATGTCTAATGAGGCAGCTCAAGGCATCGCCATACACAGCACAGATCTGGAACAAGACGTTGTATACAGTAATATTCGGCTTGTTATAAAAACCTGAGCTGGTCAGTAAGACTGAGAGTAGAGAACGTTCCAGCAACCGCGTATCTACCAGCCAGTTAAGAAATACAAGTCCCATCAAGCTGTACATGTCCTGCAAAAGACCTCTTTGTTTATCCACATATAGTGTACAATTAAAGTGGACCTGTCAGTATCTATACTAGTCTGCATGAATACATTCCTGACATCTCACAATATACAACAATAGTGTCGTGTTTCAGAAAAGTTCCACCTTTTAGCATAAAAAGCCATCCTTTATCTTCAGTCATTTTACTACCACTGACCACCAATGGGGGGGGGTTAAAGTCCACTACCAGTGACCACCAATAGACCTGACACAAATGCTGGGGTTATTATTGTGTCCACTGACACCAATGTTGTGGATAATTATTGTGTCCACTGACACCAATGTTGAGGCTTATTACTGTATCCACTGACGCCGATGTTGGGGGTTATTATTGTGTCCACTGACACCAATGTTGAGGGTTATTATTGTGTCCACTGACACCAATTTTTTGGGGATAATTATTGTGTCCACTGACACCAATGTTGGGGATAAATATTGTGTCCACTGACACCAATGTTGAGGGTTATTATTGTGTCCACTGACACAATTTGGAGGGTTATTATTTTGTCCACTGACACCAATGTTGAGGGTTATTATTGTGTCCGCGGACACCAATGTTGGGGATAATTATTGTGTCCACTGACACCAATGTTGAGGGTTATTATTGTGTCCACTGACACCATTGTTGAGGGTTATTATTGTGTCCACTGACACCAATGTTGGGGATAATTATTGTGTCCACTGACACCAATGTTGGGGATAATTATTGTGTTCACTGACACCAATGTTGGGGATAATTATTGTGTCCACTGACACCAATGTTGAGGGTTATTATTGTGTCCACTGACACCATTGTTGAGGGTTATTATTTTGTCCACTGACACCAATGTTGAGGGTTATTATTGTGTCCACCGACACCAAAGTTGGGGATAACTATCGTGTCCACTGACACCAATGTTGAGGGTTATTACTGTATCCACTGACACCGATGTTGGGGGTTAATATTGTGTCCACTGACACCAATGTTGAGGGTTATTATTGTGTGAACTGACACCAATGTTGGGGATAATTATTGTGTCCACTGACACCAATGTTGGGGTTAAATATTGTGTCCACTGACACCAATGTTGAGGGTTATTATTGTGTCCACTGACACCAATGTTGGGTATAATTATTGTGTCCACTGACACCAATGTTGAGGGTTATTATTGTGTGAACTGACACCAATGTTGGGGATAATTATTGTGTCCACTGACACCAATGTTGGGGTTAAATATTGTGTCCACTGACACCAATGTTGAGGGTTATTATTGTGTCCACTGACACCAATGTTGAGGGTTATTATTGTGTCCACTGACACCATTGTTGAGGGTTAATTTTTTGTCCACTGACACCAATGTTGAGGGTTATTATTGTGTCCACTGACACCAATGTTGAGGGTTATTATTGTGTCCGCTGACACCAATGTATGGGATAATTATTGTGTCCACTGACACCAATTTTGGGGATAATTATTGTGTCCACTGACACCAATGTTGAGGGTTATTATTGTGTCCACTGACACCATTGTTGAGGGCTATTATTGTGTCCACTGACACCAATGTTGGGGATAATTATTGTGTCCACTGACACCAATGTTGGGGATAATTATTGTGTCCACTGACACCAATGTTGGGGATAATTATTGTGTCCACTGATACCAATGTTGAGGGTTATTATTGTGTCCGCTGACACCATTGTTGAGGGTTATTATTTTGTCCACTGACACCAATGTTGAGGGTTGTTATTGTGTCTACTGACACCAATGTTGGGGATACATATTGTGTCCACTGACACCAATGTTGGGGATAATTATTGTGTCCGCTGACACCAATGTTGAGGGTTATTATTGTGTCCACTGACACCAATGTTGGGGATAATTATTGTGTCCACTGACACATGTTGGGGGTGGTATCATGTTTCAGAAAAGTTCCACCTTTTAGCATTACAAAAAAAACATCCTTTATATGCAGTCATTTATCTGCCACTGACCACCAATGCAGGGGGGTGAGGGTTAAAGTCCACTACCAGTGACTACCAAAAGTCCTGACACAAGTGCTGGGGTTATTATTGTGTCCACTGAGACCAATGTTGGGGATAACTATTGCGTCCACTGACACCAATGTTGGGGGTTATTATTGCTTCCACTGGCACCAATTCTAGGGGTTATTCCACTGACAGTAATGCTAGGGGAATTATCGGGTCCACTGACACCAATGTTGGGGATAATATTGCATCCACTGTCAACAACGTTGAGGGTTATTATCGTGTCAATTAACACCAATGTTGTATGTTATTATTGTGTTCACTGACATCAATGCTGAGACTTGTTGAGGTACCTTACTGAATCCCTGGGCATGAAAGCGAAGGGGTGAGATCCCAGTGAGGTCATTGACCATACACGATTATGTCAATATACGGTTAATGATGTCGCTGGGAGATTCTGCTCCCTTATATATAACAGCTTGTCATCCATTGGACTTTCGTTTTTCTTTTTTTGGTTCTGTGATACCAGGATTTCATTCCTGGTGATAACAATAAACAGGGCAAATAAATAGAGTGAATCTCCCTAACAGGGACCTGACAGGGGTTCTAATTCTTCTCCACTATATCCAAAACTAAAGAAAAAAAAGAAAAAATAACTTTAGTTATACTTTAACTTGCTGAAACTTCTGTAATTTGCAGCAGCCTCTATAAAATGTAGTCTCTTTGGAGGCTTCTGGTAGTGGAAGATGTCAGAGATTTACATTTGCAGCTCCATTGAGATATAGATAACAGGACTGGATTAAATATCACAATTAGAAAATCCTACGCTGGCCATAGTAGAGTTTGTGAATGTTTGTACAACGTACACAAATTCTCAGTAATTCTGTGACTTGACAAATGTCATTCGAAAGTACGGTACTTCAAAATTTTGCTTAACAGCAGCGCTATAGCCGAATGACGGCTACAGCGGGCTCGATAACTCTGGGAGGGCATACTGTGACTCTGACGCGCCCCCTGGGGCACGCACCCGGGAAAATCCGTGACTGCCAGATCTGAGGACCTGGTGCATCACGGATCACGGTAAATGGCCGCTAACAGCGAGACGGAGAGATCACTTGTAAACAAACAGGCGTCATGTCCTGTTCCTCTCTTCCCTCTCCGTACCGATGGGTACAGTGCGAGGGGAGAGGGGAGAGATCGGGTACAACAGCACTGTGGGCTGGATCTGTAGTGCCCACAGCGCTGCTCTGTGCCAATTCCCGATCCCATGCATGCCATCCATACTCAGCCATACCCAGCCATACTCAGCCATACCCAGCCATACTCAGCCATACCCAGCCATACTTAGCCATACTCAGCCATACTCAACCATACCCAGTCATACTCACCCATACCCAGCCATACCCATCCATACTTAGCAATACTCAGCCATACCCAGCCATACTCAGCCATACTCAGCCATTGCCAGCCATACCCAGCCATATTCAGCCATACCCAGCCATACTCAGCCATACTCGACCATACTCATTCATGCTCAGTCATCCCATCAATACTCAGTCATACTCAGCCATCCACATTCATGGTTAAACCAAGCTCAGCCACCCCCATCCACGGCTCATCCATCCCCAGCCATCCCCATCCATGCCTCATCCATCCCCATGCTCATCCATGCCACATCCATGCCACTACAGTGCCTCACAAAAGTGTAATAGGTAGTCAAATTAGATTTGAAATTTATGCCCCTACAACACCTGATGGTGCTCCCTGCATGTTGGGCCTTTGTATGTGGCCAGGCTGTGGAAAAGTCTCCCACATTTGGTATCGCCAAACTCAGGAGGAGTAGGAGAATCTATTTTGGGGCGTAATTTTTGGTATGTACATGCTATGTGTTAGAAATATTGTATAAACTTTGCAACTTTGTGTAAAAAAATTTTCTTTCCATATTTTACAAAAACATGTAGAGAAAAAATTACATATTTAAAAGACTCATTATGCCTCATAGATTATACATTGGGGTGTTTTCTTTCCAAAATGGGGTCATTTTTTGGCCGTTTCCATTGTCCTGGTGCTCCAGGGCCTTCAAAAGTTCAGGAGGTAGTCAAGAAATTAGATGTGCAGAGAGAGAGGAGGGCTGAGTGTGCGCTCCCCAGCCCGATGCCTCCGTGTCCTCCGGACCTAGCTCAGCGTCCCGGCCCGCCTGGCTGTGTCTCCAGCACTCTATAGAGCGTGATGCTCGCCTGGCCACCTGACCCCCCCTAAGCAGCGTGTGTCCCAGCGTTCCGGCGGTGTATTAACACAGCGGCTTTTGAGAAGAAGCAGCCGGAGCCCTCGGAGCGGCGTGGAGGAACACGAGACTCTAGTTGTTTGCGGTTGCCCGGGCAACGGCCTCGGCAACAGCAAGAAGAAGCGGTGGGGGCGGCAAGTGTCACCTACAGGAGGATCAAGAGGCTTCATTTCCAGGAGCGTCCCTGCGCTGCCCAGGTATCTGGTAGCATAAAGGTACTAGCCTGTGCGGCTGCATCAGGGGTGAACTAACCCCCCACCTCCCTAAGGGTCAGTTCATTGTTGCAGACAAAGGTGAGGGGGGAGGTTTAGGTGGACTCAGGCAGAAAGCACACACTGCAAACACCCCTATTTTCAAACTGGGACAGTCTCCTCAGCATAGTAGCAAACGGGAGAAGTGAAGAGCGAGGGGGGGGATAGCATTAAACCCACGAGTGGCTCATCCCTTTCTTATACTTTGATAACTCTATATTATAAGTTATGACAAGGAAAAAGGGAGAAGAGCCACAACAGCAGGATAACACCAGTTCCCAAATGACTTGCACATCAAAAGAAAAGGTGAACCAGGCAGCAGCCGCTGCAGCGGCTAAGCTGGAAAAATTTGCGCACCCCTCAACCTCATCGCCATCTAAAAATACCCAGCTACAACAGGATAGATCGCATGCGGGGGGCTCAGGGGACAGGAGGAGCCTAGCAAAAGGGCCAGCGGCAACACATACAACAAAAACGGCGAGCAGTAATAGCTCTGCAGGTGAAGCTGCGGGACTAGCAACCAACAAGGCTGTTGTGCACGACCCACCAACAGAAGCTGAACCCACACTAAAAGATGTTTTATGCGCAGTCAACTCCTGTAGGGCCTCCCTAAGCGACCTATGCGACCAGCTAACGGGCCTAAAGGAAGAGATAACTATACTAAGCCAAGAGCTGCAAAGGATCACTGCCAGAACAACTGTGCTGGAGGATAGAGTTAGCCAGGCTGAGGACGAACTAGCCCCACTGAAAAAAGAACTCAAGTCTTTAAAAACGCAGATGGGCGTATACAAAGCCAAAATGGAGGAAATGGAAAATAGGTCTCGCAGGTACAACGTGAGGATAGTAGGACTACCGGAGCGGTGTGAGGGCCCTCATCCTGAGGAGTTCTTGGAGAAGTGGCTTAGGGGAATATTTGGGACGGAAACCTTTTCTCACCTCTTTACTGTTGAAAGAGCCCACAGGGTGCCAACTAGGGCCTCGCCAACAGGGGGGCACCCCAGGCCAATAATAATGAAACTTCTTAATTACAGAGACAAGGTAACATTGATGCGCAGAGCTAGAGAGCTGGGGGACATTTTATACAATGGTGCCAAGATTTTATTTTTTCCTGATTATTCCCCAGACCTCCAGAAACAGAGGGCTGAATTTAGGGACATTAAGCGCAACCTACGGTCCTACAATGTAGAATATGCTCTGCTGTACCCGGCGCGACTACGTATCACTGCCCTAGGGTCCACCCTTTTTTTCGATACAACAGCAGGGGCATCAAAGTGGCTGGAAGATAACAAAACGGACTTGCAGAGCTAGGGGTTAAACAAACCTAGACTTGGATAGGAAAAGAGGAAAATCTGATTTGTTTTTCGTCTTTATTTTTTTTTTTTTTTTTTTCTCTCTTCCTTTTTTTCATTTTTCATTTTTTATAGTAATCAGCAGCTAACACGGGGGACATGGGAGGGGGGAAGGGGGGGGGTTTGTGAGTCGGAAGCACGGATGAAGGATGCGACCACATTAGTGTTACACGTTTTAATTGTTGATCTAAGGGTTTGGAGGAGGGTCGCGGGAGGGGGGGAGGGAGGGAAGAGTGTGGTAGTGAGTCATAATGTATTTTTTCAATGTATGTGTGGGGAGATAATCCTTGTTTGTTTGGGAGGAGGGAAGAAGGTCACAAGTATAGCCCCTAGGGCTAGCCTAGATAGGCAGAAGGGAGGGTCACGAACAAGGGTGGGTAGTAGGGGGAGGCACGAAGCTGTGGGTGGGGGGGAGGGGGGGCTCATAGGAAAACACAAGGTTTGGCAATGGAGTAAATGTCAGGCACATATAGTCACGAAGAGCGGGCTCATAAAAATAAATGTAAGGTATAATAGCACACGCGGTCTATATTTGCACTTAGGAGGTGGGGGGGGAGCCCCCCTCTCCCCTCCTCTTTTCCTTTTCTATCTTTTTTTCGTTATCTATTTCCTTTGTTTTTTCTTTTTTCTTCCTTTCTTTTCTTTTCTCTTTAAATTCTTCTTAATATGTTAAAGATAGGCTCTTGGAACGTTAGGGGTATGGGTGACCCTGCTAAAAGAGCAGCAGTTTTCACGGCACTAGAGGCTTATGGGGCTGAACTGGTTTGCCTGCAGGAAACACACCTCACTAATGACACCAAATTACAAGTCCGGAATTACAAATTCCAAGAACAGTACCACTCAGTTTACACCTCATATTCAAGAGGGGTGAGTATATTGGTGGGGAGAGGTATTTCGTTTTCCTGCAGGGAAACCAGAATTGATGCATTGGGCCGCTATATCTTTTTGAGTTGCACTGTGGAAGACAGGCCTCTGGTAATAGCAAATATTTATATTCCTTCCCCGTTTAAAACAGAGGTTATATTGGATTTGTTGGAATTTGTCGAGAACAAGCCAAACGTACCGATACTAGCGGTGGGGGATTTTAATGCAATTTTGGATAATAAAATGGATCGATTCCCGCCCATGAATCGGGCGGAAAGGGTCTCGGAGGGTCGGCTAGGCCAACTCCTGGAAGAGATCGGGTGGTGCGATTTGTGGAGATCCCACAACCCCAAAACCCGGCAGTATTCCTGTTATTCAGGCTCACACTCGACCCTTTCGCGCATAGACATGGCAGTAGGCAACAGCGAAGCTCTACAACTAATAGGGACTATAGAATACAAGCCGAGGGGCATATCGGACCACTCTTCCCTGACCTTGACCCTGAATTTAAATACCAGAACTAGCCGGAAAAGGTGGTCAATAAAACCGCTATGGCTGGACCTAATAGGTAGCCCAGCAGTAGTTACCTCTGAATTAAAAGAGTTTGTAATATTTAACTCAGGCACAGCCTCTATGGCGGTAGTTTGGGATACTTTAAAAGCGATTCTTAGGGGACTACTACACCAGCAGGTTGTCACAGTAAAGAAAAAGTCAAGGGAATGGGAGGCGAGAGTTGGAAGAGAAGCTACGGAAGCAGAAGCACAATATGTGGCGGACCCGACCCCTGCAAAACAGGAGGTATGGCTTGGTAGGCAACAAGAGTACAGGGATTTAATTAATAGAAGAGCAGAAAACAAAAGATTATTCCAGAAGCAAAGCTATTATGGCGAAGGGGAGAAGGTGGGCCGGATGTTGGCACTAATAACTAAGTCCAACCTATCTCCATCGGCCATTCTTTCAATTAGGACACCGACTGGAGAGATTACTTCTGATCCCGCCGAGGTACTAGATACCTTTACTACGTTCTATAGAGACTTGTACAGGTCGCGCCGGGGATTGGATCGGCGCGATATGGACGGGTTTCTGAGCGGGGTGGACTTGCCTGTACTCTCGGAGGGGGACAGGAGTGAGATGGAGTCTCCCTTGGCCTTGGAGGAGTTGCAAAAGGCTGTTACAGAGCTGTCATGCCAGAAATCCCCTGGCCCGGATGGCCTGCCGTTGGAGGTTTATAGAAAATATGGGGAGGTGTTACTCCCAGAGCTTTTAAGGGTATTGGAGCAGTCGTTCAAGGACGGAAGGCTGCCCCCATCAATGTTGGAGGCTGACATAGTGGTGATACCAAAAGAGGGGAAAGATCAATTGGAAGTTACCTCATATAGACCGATATCACTACTGTGCTCAGATGCCAAGATTGTAGCAAAGGTGCTGGCATCTAGATTAAACAAGTGCATCGCAAAACTGGTACATCCAGACCAATCGGGGTTTATCCCCGACCGGTCTACCAGCACCAATATCAGAAGGGTATATCTGAACCTCCAGGCTCCAGCGGAGAACGCGGGGCCTAAAGCCATACTGTCTCTGGACGCCGCCAGGGCCTTTGACAGCTTGGAGTGGGAATATCTCTGGCGGGTGATGGAGAGGTTTGGGTTTGGCCCCGTATTCATCAGCTGGTTAAAAATCCTTTACAATCAACCAAGGGCAAGACTCAAAATAAATAACAACTACTCAGAAAGTTTTCCCCTCGAAAGGGGGACCAGGCAGGGCTGCCCCTTATCCCCATTGCTGTTTGTTTTGGCTATGGAGCCACTGGCGGGAGCGGTGAGATCATCACCCGAACTGCAGGGCTTCCGCAGAAATGGTGAGGAAGAGAGAATCGCATTGTTTGCGGATGATGTCCTCTTCTTTTTAGGGGACACGTCCTCCTCTTTGGAGAAAGTAATACACCTAGTGGAAGACTTTGGGAAACGCTCAGGATTGACAATCAATTGGGAGAAATCATCGCTCCTGCCGGTTGACCCATTGATCAATCCTATATCAACGAGCTTACCCCAACTGAAAGTCACGGGGAAAATGAAGTACCTTGGTGTAGTGCTGTCTAAGGATCCTGGCGCGTTCATAGATGACAACTTGGTCCCTCTTCTATCGAAACTCAAGAAGAAATGCGATACTTGGTGCAGACTCCCTCTATCCGTGGCGGGCTGGGCAAATTTGATCAAGATGATATGGCTGCCCCAGTTGCTATACCTGTTCCACAACTCCCCAATATGGATCGGGGAGAAGTGGTTCCAAAAAACCCAATCCCTCTTTAGGGAATTAATTTGGAAAAAAGGACAGGCTAGAATAGACTTACAAAAATTACAGTGTTCCACCACGGAGGGGGGACTGGGGGTTCCCCACCCGCGTACCTACTTCCTGGCAGCTCAGTTACAGCAACTAGGGGGCTGTGCCACTGACGGAGGGGGGAACAAGAATGCTAAAATCATCTTACTGGGCAGCCCACACAACTCACTAGTTGAAGCACTTGAGGCAGACTCAATATTAGGAGGGACCCCGACGCTTAAAATGATCACCAGGGTCTGGCAGACAGTCAAACGAATAATGGGGTATAGGGGAGCCTCAGAATACTCACCAATTTGGGACAACAAGAACCTGCAGGAATTATTATCTGTTGATAGGAATAAGTTGTGGGAGAAAAAAGGGGTCCGCCGTTTGCAGTTATATGAAGGGGGCACTCTGAAACCCTTTGAGGAGCTGAGGCACGAGTATGGGCTACCAAATCGTGTATTCTACAGCTACTTACAGATTAGACATGCCCTGGGAAAGCAGTTTGGAAGGCAACCCCCTACTTGGTGCAGGATGCCACTATTGCAAACTATAATTAACTCAGAGACTTCCAAGGGGCTAATTACAGCTATGTACAGTCAACTAATTAAGAAAACGAACATGAATACTGGCTCTTCCGGGGACAGGGACAGGTGGGCGGCTGATGTGGGGGAGATAACAGACACACAGTGGGAAAAGATCCTGGAATTGGGATCTGAGGTGTCAGTCTCTCCCTCGCAAAAGGCCTCCCACCTGATGCTACTGCACAGGTCTTATTACACACCAAAAAAGCTCTTTGCGTTTGGCCGCCGAGCCAACGATGAGTGCCCCAGATGCAGAGGAAAAGGTGATCTGATTCATATGTTCTGGAGGTGCCCAAAATTGGCTAGGTATTGGTGCGAGATCTTAAAGAAAATAAATACCATATTTAAAACTAATCTAGAGCTAGATCCAAAGACTTGTGTGCTGGGACATGTCACCAACGGTTTAAGAGACAGGAACACGGTGATGGTGGTGGCAAGATGCCTTTTCCAAGCCAGAAAACTGATTGCACAGTCCTGGCAGTCAAGTACTCCTCCCACCCCGGAAGCCTGGATAGGGACTGTTAACTCCACTGTGTGGAGCGAAAGAACATCTTACACGAGGTCAGGCAATTATAATAAATTTGTGAGAATGTGGAACCTGTGGATTCAGTCAATGCCGTGCCCATCACCAGTGCTACTCTAGCTCCGAGAGTTCCCGCTCCCTATTAATGGGGCGGGCTACACTAGGAGCAGCTCAGTGCCTAGAGTCGAGTCGGAATAATACATTGAACTTTTGTCAGCCATTGGATGCACCTTGAAAATATATGAGATCTTAACAGAGGGGGTACTACGGGGGGTGGGTGGGTGGGCTCACAAAAAAAAAGAAAAGCACCAAATATATAAAAAAAGTATAATAGTCTGCGAGGACACGCGGTCAACTGGCTTAGCGTGGCAGAATGTAAGTTTTGTTTTTTGCAATACGGCGCTACTGCATTTGCACATAATTTGTAATGTATATTGTTGCACAACATTTTGCACAGAAGAATTATACACTTATAAAAAAAAAAAAAAAAGGGAAATTGCGATAAGCCACAATGATGAGACTTGATTAGAGACGTACATGAATATCAGGCTGAAGTCAGTCTCTTGACAAAGTTATCTGATGTGGCAAAAAAAAAGAAAAAAAAAAAAAAAGAAATTAGATGTGTAATTTATGCTCCAAGAACGCCTGATGGTGCTGCCTGCATGTTGGGCCTCCGTATGTGGCCATGCTGTGTAAAAGTCTCACACATGTGGTATCGCCATACTCAGAAGTAATAGCAGAATGTGTTTTGGGGTGTAATTTGTGGTATGCATATGCTGTGTGTGAGAAATAACCTGATAATATGACAATATTGTGAAAAAAAAGAAAAAAAAAATCTTGATATTGCAAAGAATTGTGGGGAAAAAAATTAGAACTTCAAAAAGCTCACCATGCCTCTTACTAAATACCTTGGAATGTCTACTTTCCAAAAAGGGGTCATTTGGGGGGTATTTGTACTTTTCTGGCATGTTAGGGTCTCAAAAAATGAGATAGGCCGTCAGTACTTCAATTGTGATCAATTTTCAGAGATTGGCACCATAGTTTGTAGACTCTGTAACTTTCACAAAGACCAAATAATATACACCAATCTGGGTTATTTTTACCAAAGATATGTAGCGGTATAAATTTTGGCCAAAATTTATGAAGAAAAATGACTAATTTGCAAAATTTTATAACAGAAACGAAGAAAATGCATTTTTTTACAGAACTTTTCTGTCTTATTTCATTTATAGCGCAAAAAATAAAAAACCCAGCGGTGATTAAATACCACCAAAAAAAAGCTCTATTTGTGTGAACAAAAGGACAACCTTTTTAATATGGGTACAGTGTTGCTTGACTGAGTAATTGTCCTTCAAAATGTGAGAGCTCTGAAAGCTGAAAATTGATTTGGTTAGGAAGGGGGTTTAGGTGCCCAGTGGGTAAGTGGTTAATATTCAATTTTGGGCTTTCCCAACTTAAAACCACATACACTGTTAGAAAACGCACATTAATTTGACCCTGCTAATGATTAAAAAATGGAAGGAACATTCTTTAAATTACTTTTTTTCCACAAAATTCTAATAGTGTATAGCCAGCTTTAGGGCAGATAACCAGATACTGAGAGCTGTGCCATTCTGCTAGGCTTAGTTCACACCTACAGGAGCGACCTAGCATAGATGTGTTTCCACACGTTGTATGTAGTACAGCCTATTCATTTTAATGAATAGAAAAAAGGAAAAAAAAATCCCTGACTCTGTTCCACCACTGTGTTCAGTCTGCTCTCAGCTCCTGTCCCCAAGCTTCCTTGTTAGTTTACCTGCCTTGTGCAAAGCCGTAGAGAATGATTTGCTCATAGAGATGGCCTTCCTTCTCCCCTGCTAAGGGGAATTACACCCCTGGTGCCCAACCTGTGGGCTGAGGTCTGCATGTGGCCATTTGCTATATGATGTGGGGCCCTCAGGAAACATTGATTAAGGTTATAGCATTGATCTCTACTAGTCTCATGTATCATGTTCCCAGTTTCATATTGTCTTCTGCAGCATATCCCCCGCCAACAATGTATCCTGTCCTCACTCTCTGACCCTCATTTCCTCTATTAGGTCTGCAGTCTCTGACAGTCCTCACAAGCATTACGTATATTGAAAACTATGTGCGGCCCTTTGATGATGTCAGGGGCCGCATTTGAGGCCCCATTTCGCTCATAAGTTGACATCCACTATATCACTGGAAGCTAATACAAGAAGAGATTCTGGGAGGTAATGAAGCTTATTACTCTTAGACCTCTCCACTGCCTTTGGTATGGTTGACCATCCCCTCCACCTCAAAAAACTCTATTCCCTTGGTCTCTGCGATCCTATTCCCTTGGTTTCCTTTGGTTTCGAATCTTATCTATCTCACCACACCTTCATTATCACTTACAACTCTACTTCCTCCTCTCCTATTCCTCTTAATGTTGGGGTCCCCCAAGGTTCTGTCCTTGGACCTCTCCTATTCTCGATCTGCACCTCCTCCCTGGATCAACTGATAGCTTCCCATGGCTTTCAATATCATTTCTACGCTGACGACAGCCAAATCTATCTCTTTACCCCTCAGCTCACTCCTTCAGTTTCCTTACGTATCACTGATTTACTAACAGACATATCTGACTGGATGTCACACCACTTCTTCAAACTCAATCTATCCAAAAATAAGCTCATAATATTTCCTCCCACACGTGCCCCTTCCCCTGACTTCTCTGTGAAGATCAATGACACAACTATCAGTCTGCCCCCCCATGCCAGGGTGCTAGGTGTTATCCTGGACTCTGAACTATACTTTCAGACCCACATCCAATCCCTGTCCAAATCATGCTGCCTCAACCTCCGCAACATTTAGAATACACCCCTTTTTAACCAATGACAGCACTAAGCTTCTAATTCATTCCCTGGTCATCTCTCGCCTCGACTACTACAAATCCCTTCTCATCGGATTACCTTTACATAGACTATCCCCCCTTGAGTCTATCATGAATGCTGCTGCCAGACCCACCCACCTTACCTTACCACCCGCCCAGTGTCTGCCACCCCTCTGTGCCAATCCCTCCACTGGCTTCCGCTCACCCAACAAATGATAATTCAAGATACTAACAACAACTTACAAAGCCATCCACAACTCTACCCCCAGCTACATCTCTAATCTGGTCACAAGATACCAACCAAGCCGTTCTCTTTGTTCCTCCCAAGATCTCCTGCTCTCTAGCTCACTTGTCACCTCCACCCATGCTCGCCTCCAGGACTTCTCCCGAGCTTCTCCCATCCTTTGGAAGTCCCTACCCCAATCTGTCCGCCTATCTCCTACTCTACCCATCTTTAGACAATCCCTGAAAACCCTTCTCTTTAAAGAAGCCTATCCTGCTTCTTACTTCTAACTAATACACTGTGTTTTTTGCTTTATCCATCAGCCCATCTCCCACAGTTATTACCTTTTGTATCACTTGACCCTCCCTCCTAGATTGTAAGCTCTAAGGAGCAGGGACCTCTGATTCCTCTTGTACCAAATTGTATTGTAACTGTAATGTCTGCCTTCATTTTGTAAAGCGCTGCGCAAACTTGGCGCTATATAAATCCTGTATAATAATAATATAATTAGCAATATACTTGATAATTTTTTTCTAATGAATACGTACATCACCTAAACTAATTTTTGATGTGTTTGGAGTTCAGCTTCAATATATATCCAGAATAAAGGCACTTCTGTTATTGCCTGGATTAATCACTAAGTATCTCCAGCAGTATCGCCCGTCCGCGTTTTGGGGCTCCATAGCAGCGGCACGTTCTGTTATGCCTGTACTTAGTTACATGCGGTCATGTTTTCTTACTGAATTTCAAAGACGGCTCTGCTACACCACAGCGACCAGCCTCCACTAAAGAAAGAAAGCAGTGTAATAAGACAAGATTAATCAGTGAATGAAGTGCCAAGTCCTAAATATATTGTGTTACATGAACTGATTATTACAGGTTGAGTAATCCATCAAATATAAATAACCACTTCAGCTCCAGAGGTTTACGTCCCTTAATGACCAGGCCATTTTTTGTGATACGGCACTGCGTTACTTTCACTGACAATCTCGCAGTCGTGCGACACTGTACCCAAATAAATTGCTGTCCCAGACAAACTCGACGTCCTTTTTTCCCAACAAATAGAGCTTTCTTTTGGTAATATTTAATCACCTCTGCGTTTTTTTTTTTTTGCGCTATAGACAAAAAAAGAGCAGCAATTTTGAAAAAAAAAAAAACATAATTTTTTTACTTTCTGCTATAAAACATATCCAATAAAAAAAAAAATCGAATTTCTTCATTAATTTAGGCCAATATGTATTCTGCTACATATTTTTGGTAAAAAAAATTCCCAATAAGGGTTTATTGATTGGTTTACGCAAAAGTTACTGTGTCTACAAACTATGGGATAGATTTATGGAATTTAAATTTTTTTTAATTACTAGTAATTGTAGCGATCAGTGATTTTTAGCGGGAGTGCGACATTGCGGCGAACAAATCGGACACCTAACTGACACTTTTTGGGGACCAGCGACACTAATACAGTGATCAGTGCTAAAAACAATGTACTGTCACTATACTGATGACACTGGCAGGAAGGGGGTTAACATCAGGGAAAATTTTGACTGGGGGAAGACAGAAACACAAGATCTCCATCTTCCCCTCTGACAGAACAGCGATCTGCCTTGTTTACATAGTGTGCAGTGTGCAGCATATGGTCTGAGCACCGAAAGGCTGACCCCCCCTTCCTTCAACCTCTGCAGCAATGCTGGCAGCACTCATACATCTATTTCCCAAAAAGGGGGGAAGAACAACCCTAATAGGACCTCTCCAATCCAGTCCAACCTTTTTCTAAAAATCTTAGGACTATTGCGGTACCAAAGGGATATAAACCAATTTGTATAAAATCTTTGAATTTTTTAAAGACGTTAAAATAATCCATACAAGGATATACATATAAATAAACACAAACAATAAATGTTTACAGCAATGTTGACTCAAAAATTAATAATAGTGCCTATACAGGTGAATAAAGGCAGGTTGTTTAGTACTTTCTGGACGTAACCTCTACAGTTTCGCGGTCAAGCCGCTTCTTCGGGAGGCGTCTAGTACATTTTCTACAAGATGACAAAAATCAGTCAACAACAATATAATAAATAAACTATAGACACTGCAAACAAGTGTATACATCAGTGATATTGGAGAAGGTAATTTGAAGTTAATACACTCACCACCTTTGGCCCACAAGGGGCTGGAGCGACACTGAGACACCCACTAGGGGCATTCCCCCGGGGGCGAGCAAGGGGGGCACTTAGGTATAACTATGGGAAAAGACCATAAATGGGAATAAATAAATGTACATAAAGGGCCAGATGGTGAAAAGTGGGCCACCCAGGTGTATGGAGAAAAGGGGGGATGAAAGACGAAGGTACGGAGAGAAAGAAGAGAATGAAAGGGGGGGGAGGGGAAAAAACACGGAAGGGAAGGGAGGTGAAGAGAGGCAAGAGAAGAAGGAAAGGGAAGGAGAAGGGAGGGATGGCAAAGGCTTCTCCCTTCCTTCCTTTCCTTCCTTTCCCTTTCCCCCCCCCTTTGATTCTCCCCCCTTCCCCTTCTTTTTTCCTCTTCCCTCCTCCCCCCCCCTCTCCCCCTGCACCCCCCCTCTTCCCCCTTCTTCCCTCCTTTCCTTATTTCCTCCTTTGCCATCCCTCCCTTCTCCTTCCTTTTCCTTCTTCACTTGCCTCTCTTCACCTCCCTTCCCTTCCGTGTTTTTTTCCCCTCCCCCCTCTTTCATTCTCTTCTCTCTCTCCGTACCTTCGTCTTTCATCCCCCCTTTTCTCCATACACCTGGGTGGCCCACTTTTCACCATCTGGCCCTTTATGTACATTTATTTATTCCCATTTATGGTCTTTTCCCATAGTTATACCTAAGTGCCCCCCTTGCTCGCCCCCGGGGGAACGCCCCTAGTGGGTGTCTCAGTGTCGCTCCAGCCCCTTGTGGGCCAAAGGTGGTGAGTGTATTAACTTCAAATTACCTTCTCCAATATCACTGATGTATACACTTGTTTGCAGTGTCTATAGTTTATTTATTATATTGTTGTTGACTGATTTTTTGTCATCTTGTAGAAAATGTACTAGACGCCTCCCGAAGAAGCGGCTTGACCGCGAAACTGTAGAGGTTACGTCCAGAAAGTACTAAACAACCTGCCTTTATTCACCTGTATAGGCACTATTATTAATTTTTGAGTCAACATTGCTGTAAACATTTATTGTTTGTGTTTATTTATATGTATATCCTTGTATGGATTATTTTAACGTCTTTAATAAATTCAAAGATTTTATACAAATTGGTTTATATCCCTTTGGTACCGCAATAGTCCTACGATTTTTAGAAAAAGGTTGGACCGGATTGGAGAGGTCCTATTAGGGTTGTTCTTCCCCCCTTTTTCAACCATACTGTTCCATATAGATTAAGGATGATGGTACCTAATAACTATTTAATATTTGGATAACTCCATGGGGTGGCACTCTTTTGATATCTATTTCCCAAAGACAACCTCTGGATATGACGCTGAGCATGTGCACTCAACTTCTTTGGTCGACCATGGCGAGGCCTGTTCTGAGTGGAACCTGTCCTGTTAAACCCCTGTATGATCTTGGCCACCATGCTGCAGCTCAGTTTCAGGGTCTTGACAATCTTCTTATAGCCTAGGCCATCTTTATGTAGAGCAACAATTCTTTTTTTCAGATCCCCAGAGAGTTCTTTGCCATGAGGTGCCATGTTGAACTTCCAGTGACCAGTATGAGAGACTGAGAGTGATAACACCAAATTTAACTCACCTGCTCCCCATTTAAACCTGAGACCTTGTAACACTAACGAGTCACATGACACCGGGGAGGGAAAATGGCTAATTGGGGCCTCTTTGGACATTTTCACTTAGGAGGGTACTCACTTTTGTTGCCAGCGCTTTAGACATTATTGGCTGTGTGTTGAGTTATTTTGAGGGAACAACAAATTTACACTGTTAAACAAGCTGTACACTCACTACTTTACATTGTAGCAAAGTGTCATTTCTTCAGTGTTGTCACATGAAAAGATGCAATAAAAAATATTTACAAAAATGTGAGTGTGTACTCACTTTTGTGAGATTCTGTATATATACTATAATATATAATATAATATATATATATATATATATTAAAGATAATAAAGTTCAAGAGGTTGCTGCACTTAAAATCTTTTTGCTTTATTCCATCAAATCTTTAGAAACGATTACAAAGCAAAGTCATTCAAGACAAAATAGTTACTATCATCTGTTCAGAAAAAGATATCTTTTTTTCTGAACAGATGATTGTAACTATTTTGTCTTGAATGACTTTGTTTGCTTTGTAATCTTTTCTAAAGATCTGATGGAATAAATCAAAAAGATTTTAAGTGCAGCAACCTCTTGAACCCTATTTTCATATATACAAGGTCGGTGGGAGGACCTGGTTGCTAGCACTGGATTGAAGGCTGTGTGCGGTTCTCCTCTATATTTTGAGACGTACACATATAGATATATACATGTACATAGGTTTTGATAGAGTAGGTAAATAGTTAGGCTTGGCTTTTAGCCAAATCTGTGTTGAATCTGGGTCAGGGTGAGTGACTCAGGGAGGCTGGGTGGATCATCAAGCAAAACCTCTGGTACTTCCCCCCTACTTGCTGGAACCTTGGAGAAGTTTCCAGAAGAATGGGAGGGAGGTTGGGAGGAGCTGCCTGGAATATTAAGGAGGGACGCAGCCAATTCCCAGCAAAATGGGCTGGCAGGGGGTAGGTCCCTCTTATATATTAAGAGTCAGGCCAGCAGGGGTAGTGTGGAGTACAAGTGGAGACTGGAGATGGAGTGCTGAGGAGGCTGTTGGAGGCCCTGGAGGGGTAGCCCTCTGGTCTGGGGGGGGGAGGTGTTGGTGGCCTCAGGCCTGGGGTTCGGGTGCTCGAAGGATCCTCCCAAAACACATGGAGGAGTCCTGTCCAGAGGTGCGGGAGTAGGGATGACGGGAGCCGGCTAGCACATCCGGAAGATCTCCAGGGAGAGGAGGGACGGGTAATTGGTGGGTGAGAGTCTGGGAGGACTGTGGGAAGTAGCTGAGGGGGGGCTGGTGAAGGGGACAGCTGCAGCCGGGTGGGTTGGGGGTGCCTGGGGGTGGTGGTGATGGGATTGGTAGCCACAGGAATGTAGCTGGACACTGGACTTTTTCTGCACACCAAGGGGGCCAGCGGTCCCTGCCTGTAAAGGGCCTTTGCTTAATCTGGCTGAGTGCCTTTCCAGATTTACCAATAAGTGTTCTAGCTGGGTCTGTGTTGTTTCTGCAAGCGAATGATGTGCTGGAGGAAGAGGAGTGTAGATTGTTAAAGTGTCCCTGAAGAAGTTGTTTCAGTCAAATGGGCATTCCATAATACCCCTATCCCCATCCAAGATTATATTTATATAACTTGAATAAATAAAGCATCATAAAAATAATAAAAATAAGAAGGGCAGAAGGAACGAAACATAGAAGGGAGGGGGAAGGAAAAAGGAAGGAAAGGGGAGAAAGAGGAGGGAAGAGGAAAGGACCACAAAGGGGGAGGAAAGGAGGGGGGAGGAGGGTGTAGGATAAAAAAGGGGAAAAACTAGGGGAAAGAAAGGTGGAGGCAAAAGAAAGAGAGGAAAGAAGGGGGGTCAGAGAGGAGGGAGGGGGGTGATGTATGGTAACATTGCCTTTCTGGTAATGCCCCGCCCTATGACAGACAAGCATGCGACCTGCGTTTGGGGTGTCTTTACCATTGACACTCGCTGCAGATTACACTAAATTTTAAATGTGGTGCAGGAAAGGCGTTCTAGTGTGCACCAGGGCTAACATTTAATAAATTGGCACAACACCGCAAACAATAGGAGGACCAAATGTCTCTACACCCGCACCCTCAAACTAGGGGAGGTCTAAAGGGGCAGTACTGGAAGCTAACAGTCCTTCAGTCTCTAAACCCCTCCATCCGCCCAGTGTAGTTTAACTATTGGGGCCCAACATTCCCAGATTGGAGTGCTCAGGTTTAAATGGATCCCACAGTACAGGGAGCAAGTACAATTGTATCCTAAGGTAAGGTGATACAGTCCCTTTAGGAAGTGGGCAAGGATGTTGTGGCTGGAGGCCTCTTAGTACCAAGCAGTCTTTAATTAAGCCTGCTGCTTCTGGGATTCATGATGTTAATGGCAACTCAGGATCCAGTAGTGGAAATTGCCCATGGAACCAATACAATTAGTGGTAACTCAGATCCTGGCGATGCCAGTCTTTCATGGAACTGGTGATGCTTTCCTATAGCCGTAACCTCCTTGTAGGTGTGGTAGACCAGTGTTTACCTCTCTCTGTGACACCGCAGCAAACACTACAGCAGGAAGCTCTCCAGCACAGCAGCTCTCCTCCCTCTCTTCCATGAGATTGTCCCAAGCCTGGACTTGTCTATTCTTTTTCCTCCTCCGGCAGCTCTGTGTCCTCTTAGGTCCTGTAGTCCCATCCAGTCCTTGGCTTGATAGACAACTGTCTCTTGGAGACTACATCCCCCAAAGTTTTAGGTGGTTCACAGCACTCTATTACCCTCTGATTGGCTACTCAAGCACCACACATTGGGGCCAGGAGCATGTCCACTCCAGGAAGAATCCCATCACCTACAGGACTGGAACTTACTGCATCATAATGACCACCAATTGAAAAGTAAGTCAAAAATCACTTTATAATCTCCTCTCCGTGGAATCAAACTAGCTTCCCTCTTTTGTCCTAAACCTCATCTAGATAGGTAGCCCATTGACAATTTAGCATATTCTTGTACTGAGCAATTAAAGAGGAAAGCAGAATTCTTACAGAGTGTAGCAAGGTCCCAGGCCTCCTTCGGTCTAATGAGAACCTCCAGGGCCAGAGATAGCTGACATCCTTCTGTATATGGTGGGTTGTGAGGCATAGTGGGTGCAAGGTTGTTAAAGTCATTGGACGCCAGACACTTCTTGAATGCAAAAGAGATTTTTTTTTCTCTTAATAGAACTTTGGGAGAGAGGGTTAGGGCCAGGACACCCTTAGGTAGTTGCAAGATTAACTGACAGACTCAGAGACTTCAATAGGAGGATAGCCATGCAGGGAAAGGCATCCAGCAAGATGCCACATCTGCATGTGTAGGAATGCTGTCTCCTATGGCAACAGTCTTTAACAGTTCCTAACACAAAGTGTAACAGTTCCTTCACTTCCACTCCATTCACTTCTTGTAGTTCTTCAGCCCACTGAGCTCCCAGTCTCTCACTGGACTTCATGATTCATTGTCACTGAATCCCTTTAGCTCCTCCAATCATCACTGTAGTATCTTCCTCTAGTGTCACCCCTGCCTCTCTGCTGGGTCCCTAGTTGACACTCAAGATACTTCTCAAGCTTTACCCCACTGGCCTGCTCGGTCCCTGGCTTGACACACAAGGCTGCTCTGCAAGCATCACCTCCGCTGGTTGGGTCCCTGGCTTGCTACCCACTGAAGTTTCCCTATTCTTCACCATCCTCGGTTGGTGAGAATACTGCTCCGGTACTTGCTTCAGTTACTCACTGTGGTCCCTGGTAATAAGGTGGTTGGTCCCTTAGTGGCAACAACTTCCCCTCTACCTCCGACCATGACAGGTTCTCCGGCCGGCAGAACCTTCACTTCTGGTTGGACTGCAAGCCGCAGTCCCAACCCTGCACTGCTTTCTTGCTTCTGGATAGGCCCTCAGACAGCCTAGCAGCCAGATGTGCCTGGGATAGGCCCAATCGCTGGCCTAGCAGCCTGGGCAATACAACACATGTCCACTCAGACAGCCATCCAGGTGGCACAGAACACAGATCACCTGACTCCATCCAAATATATAGGTTCTCCCAGCAGGCCAAAGGATTCAAGAAAACCTCTGCCCATTGGCCGATATACCCCATATACCCATAATCTGACCTTGCATTGCCTTTCTCGTATCTAGTACCACCAGGTACCCGGCCACCTAGTGGTAGAAGAGAAAAGTGCAACAAGGCCAAACTTAGGGAGAAATCAATTGACCTCTAACAATTGGCCAAAATGACTATTCCTGGGAGGTACATTTTTGAGGAGCAACACTGCCTAAACTCCAGGGTGCTACAAGAGTAGTAGGTTTACAATAAAAAACATGGTCAGAACAGCAGGAAACACTCATGCGGCAATGAGTGTTTCCTTTGTTGTCGGAAAATCCGACCGTGTGTACGCGGCATTAGACTGAAAACAAAGTGCAAAGGAATAGATCCCTTACTAACTCAGTGGAAGTGGAGAGGGTGGGGGGATGAGACTTCAGAACACCAATGTAAGGAAAGCAATATTTGAGAAATTATTTATGTTTAATGAATAAATATGTTGTCATTTTTTTTTTTATATTTCAAGATGAATATAGAAAAAAAAAATGATAAAGGATAAAGTATGCGGTTAACTGACTGTAAAACTAATCACATGGTTTAGGTCGTGGCCAAACCATTAAACTCAGTGGCATGGTATGTAGGGTGACCAGACGTCCCCGTTTTCCGGGGACAGTCCCCGGATTGAGGACACTCTCCCCGGAGCCCGTCTGTCCCCGGATTTGTCCCCGGATTGCAGGGGCGGCACTCAGGAACGTAGCGGCACGCACCGCTAACACTGGCCGTTGCCCTGATCTGTGCCACGGGACTTGCGATGTGTCCCTCAGCACAGCGGACTGAAGCCGCCTCCCCCTCCTCTCTGTTTACATTCACACAGGAGGAGGAGGAGCCCGAGGGACACACACGGCTGTGTGCATCTGTCCGCGCTGTTCTGAGGTCTGTAAACTTAATTTATTTACAGTATGTGGTGGACATGTGCGGGGGGGATTCTATACTAATGGGGGGGCTCTGCACTGGGGGGATTCTATACTAATGGGGGGGCTCTGCACTGGGGGGATTCTATACTAATGGGGGGGGCTCTGCACTGGGGGATTCTATACTAATGGGGGGGCTCTGCACTGGGGGGATTCTATACTAATGGGGGGGCTCTGCACTGGGGGGATTCTATACTAATGGGGGGGGCTCTGCACTGGGGGATTCTATACTAATGGGGGGGCTCTGCACTGGGGGGATTCTATACTAATGGGGGGGCTCTGCACTGGGGGGATTCTATACTAATGGGGGGGGCTCTGCACTGGGGGATTCTATACTAATGGGGGGCTCTGCACTGGGGGGATTCTATACTAATGGGGGGGGCTCTGCACTGGGGGATTCTATACTAATGGGGGGGCTCTGCACTGGGGGGATTCTATACTAATGGGGGGGCTCTGCACTGGGGGGATTCTATACTAATGGGGGGGGCTCTGCACTGGGGGATTCTATACTAATGGGGGGGCTCTGCACTGGGGGGATTCTATACTAATGGGGGGGCTCTGCACTGGGGGGATTCTATACTAATGGGGGGGCTCTGCACTGGGGGGATTCTATACTAATGGGGGGCTCTGCACTGGGGGATTCTATACTAATGGGGGGCTCTGCACTGGGGGGATTCTATACTAATGGGGGGGGCTCTGCACTGGGGGATTCTATACTAATGGGGGGGCTCTGCACTGGGGGGATTCTATACTAATGGGGGGGCTCTGCACTGGGGGGATTCTATACTAATGGGGGGGGCTCTGCACTGGGGGATTCTATACTAATGGGGGGCTCTGCACTGGGGGGATTCTATACTAATGGGGGGGGCTCTGCACTGGGGGATTCTATACTAATGGGGGGGCTCTGCACTGGGGGGATTCTATACTAATGGGGGGGCTCTGCACTGGGGGGATTCTATACTAATGGGGGGGCTCTGCACTGGGGGGATTCTATACTAATGGGGGGCTCTGCACTGGGGGGATTCTATACTAATGGGGGCTCTGCACTGGGGGGATTCTATACTAATGGGGGGGGCTCTGCACTGGGGGGATTCTATACTAATGGGGGGGCTCTGCACTGGGGGGATTCTATACTAATGGGGGGCTCTGCACTGGGGGGATTCTATACTAATGGGGGGGCTCTGCACTGGGGGGATTCTATAGTAATGGGGGGCTCTGCACTGGGGGGATTCTATACTAATTGGGGGGCTCTGCACTGTGGGGATTCTATACTAATGGGGGGGGCTCTGCACTGGGGGGATTCTATACTAATGGGGGGGCTCTGCACTGGGGGATTCTATACTAATGGGGGCTCTGCACTGGGGGGATTCTATACTAATGGGGGCTCTGCACTGGGGGATTCTATACTAATGGGGGGGGCTCTGCACTGGGGGGATTCTATACTAATGGGGGGGCTCTGCACTGGGGGGATTCTATACTAATGGGGGGGCTCTGCACTGGGGGGATTCTATACTAATGGGGGGGCTCTGCACTGGGGGATTCTATACTAATGGGGGCTCTGCACTGGGGGGATTCTATACTAATGGGGGGCACTGCATTGGGGGATTCTATACTAATGGGGGCTCTGCACTGGGGGATTCTATACTAATGGGGGGGCTCTGCACTGGGGGGATTCTATACTAATGGGGGGCTCTGCACTGGGGGGATTCTGTACTAATGGGGGCTCTGCACTGGGGGGATTCTATACTAATGGGGGGGGCCCTGCACTGGGGGGATTCTACTAATGTGGGGCTCTGCACTGGGGGGATTCTATACTAATGGGGGGCTCTGCACTGGGGGGATTCTATACTAATGGGGGGCTCTGCACTGGGGGGATTCTATACTAATGGGGGGGCTCTGCACTGGGGGGATTCTATACTAATGGGGGGGCTCTGCACTGGGGGGATTCTATACTAATGGGGGGGGCTCTGCACTGGGGGGATTCTATACTAATGGGGGGCTCTGCACTGGGGGGATTCTATACTAATGGGGGCTCTGCACTGGGGGGATTCTATACTAATGGGGGGGGCTCTGCACTGGGGGGATTCTATACTAATGGGGGGGCTCTGCACTGGGGGGATTCTATACTAATGGGGGGGCTCTGCACTGGGGGGATTCTATAGTAATGGGGGTCTCTGCACTGGGGGGATTCTATACTAATTGGGGGGCTCTGCACTGTGGGGATTCTATACTAATGGGGGGGGCTCTGCACTGGGGGGATTCTATACTAATGGGGGGGCTCTGCACTGGGGGATTCTATACTAATGGGGGCTCTGCACTGGGGGGATTCTATACTAATGGGGGCTCTGCACTGGGGGATTCTATACTAATGGGGGGGGCTCTGCACTGGGGGGATTCTATACTAATGGGGGGGCTCTGCACTGGGGGGATTCTATACTAATGGGGGGGCTCTGCACTGGGGGGATTCTATACTAATGGGGGGGCTCTGCACTGGGGGATTCTATACTAATGGGGGCTCTGCACTGGGGGGATTCTATACTAATGGGGGGCACTGCATTGGGGGATTCTATACTAATGGGGGCTCTGCACTGGGGGATTCTATACTAATGGGGGGGCTCTGCACTGGGGGGATTCTATACTAATGGGGGGCTCTGCACTGGGGGGATTCTGTACTAATGGGGGCTCTGCACTGGGGGGATTCTATACTAATGGGGGGGCTCTGCACTGGGGGGATTCTATACTAATGGGGGAGCTCTGCACTGGGGGGATTCTATACTAATGGGGGGGCTCTGCACTGGGGGGATTCTATACTAATGGGGGAGCTCTGCACTGGGGGGATTCTATACTAATGGGGGGGCTCTTCACTGGGGGATTCTATACTAATGGGGGAGCTCTGCACTGGGGGGATTCTATACTAATGGGGGGGCTCTGCACTGGGGGGATTCTATACTAATGGGGGGGCTCTGCACTGGGGGGATTCTATACTAATGGGGGGGCTCTGCACTGGGGGATTCTATACTAATGGGGGGCTCTGCACTGGGGGGATTCTATACTAATATATACGTTATTTCTCACATTTTGTCCATGAGATAAAAAAAAAAGAAGATTCTTACAATTTTTTGGAATACGACTACCAAATGTTAAGACGATAAGATGGAGATAAAACTTTTCAATGCATTGGAACACTACCACTAACCCCACAGTGCAGAGCCCCCCATTAGTATAGAATCCCCCCAGTGCAGAGCCCCCCCATTAGTATAGAATCCCCCAGTGCAGAGCCCCCATTAGTATAGAATCCCCCAATGCAGTGCCCCCCATTAGTATAGAATCCCCCCAGTACAGAGCCCCCATTAGTATAGAATCCCCCCAGTGCAGAGCCCCCCATTAGTATAGAATCCCCCCAGTGCAGAGCCCCCCATTAGTAGAATCCCCCCAGTGCAGGCCCCCCCCATATTATATGGGGGGCTCTGCACTGGGGGGATTCTATACTAATGGGGGGCTCTGCACTGGGGGGATTCCATACTAATGGGGGGGGGGCTCTGCACTGGGGGGATTCTATACTAATGGAGGGGGGCTCTGCACTGGGGGGATTCTATACTAATGGGGGCTCTGCACTGGGGGGATTCTATACTAATGGGGGGCTCTGCACTGGGGGGATTCTATACTAATGGGGGGGCTCTGCACTGGGGGATTCTATACTAATGGGGGCTCTGCACTGGGGGGATTCTATACTAATGGGGGGGCTCTGCATTGGGGGATTCTATACTAATGGGGGCTCTGCACTGGGGGATTCTATACTAATGGGGGGGCTCTGCACTGGGGGATTCTATACTAATGGGGGCTCTGCACTGGGGGGATTCTATACTAATGGGGGGGCTCTGCACTGGGGGGATTCTATACTAATGGGGGCTCTGCACTGGGGGGATTCTATACTAATGGGGGGGCTCTGCACTGGGGGGATTCTATACTAATGGGGGCTCTGCACTGGGGGGATTCTATACTAATGGGGGCTCTGCACTGGGGGGATTCTATACTAATGGGGGGGGGCTCTGCACTGGGGGGATTCTATACTAATGGGGGGGGGCTCTGCACTGGAGGGATTCTATACTAATGGGGGGGCTCTGCACTGGGGGGATTTTATACTAATGGGGGGCTCTGCACTGGGGGGATTCTGTACTAATGGGGGCTCTGCACTGGGGGGATTCTATACTAATGGGGGGGCTCTGCACTGGGGGGATTCTATACTAATGGGGGGCTCTGCACTGGGGGATTCTATACTAATGGGGGAGCTCTGCACTGGGGGGATTCTATACTAATGGGGGGGGCTCTGCACTGGGGGGATTCTATACTAATGGGGGGGGCTCTGCACTGGGGGGATTCTATACTAGTGGGGGTCAGCACTGAGGGGGGTGTATGTACTGATGGGGCGGTCTGCACTGAGGTGGGAGGTTGATACTGATGGAGGGGGGTCTGCAGACTCTGCACTGAGGGAGGGTTTCTGTACTGATGGGGGGGTCTGTACTGAGGGGGGGTCTGTACTGATGGAGGGGGTCTGTACTGAGGGAGGGGAGTCTGTACTTTGTGGGGGGTCTATATTGATTTAAGGGTGTCTGTACTGAGGGAGGGGGGCTATATTGATGGAGTGGGGTCTGTAGTTAGTGGAGGGGGGTCTGTACTGAGGTAGTTGGTGGAGGGGGGTGACACCAATTTTTTCGGCACCGGGTGACACCAACCCTAGTAACGCCACTGGCGGAGCACAGTGACAGGCAGCAGGGCCGGGACTAGAGTGGGCGGAAGGAGCAGAAACCCCTTTGAAGTGAAGTGTTGGTGTGCAGGCAGCGCCGGGGCTAATGTCTCCCGGCTGAAGATTGACAGACAAAAGCAGAGCTGCAGCGGGGTGCCGAGTGCGCTCCTGCACCCGGCAGCAGTCTAAACTACCGTACACAGATTACATTCTTCTTCTACACCGGCCTCTGACATGACGTCATTTAAGGGCGGGGACAGGAAGGGAAAGTGGTGCCAGGGAGGAGAAACTGAGGTAAGTGGTAAACTTTGTAGCAGCAGATCCTGGTGCTGCTATGGTATATATAGAGAGAGATAGAGAGATATATAGATATAGATAGATAGATAGATAGAGAGATAGATAGATAGATAGATAGATAGATAGATAGATAGATAGATAGATAGATAGATAGATAGATAGATAGAGATATATATATCTATAGATATATATCTGTACATCTATAGATATATCTATAGATATAGATATATCGTATTTATTGGTTCGGATCGGGTGAGATCTGATGGAAACTGACATGCTGTCCGTTTTCATCCGATCCCTCCATAGGCAGCAGCGGCGCTGGACAAGCCCCTCCCCGCTCAGTGAGCAGAGAGGGACCTGTCATCTGCCGGCTCAGCGGAGATCAACTGAGAGATCTCCCGCTGAGCTGGCGGACCGAGGCGGACTCCAAGGCAGCGGATCTGCCTCGTAGGAATGATGCCTAATGCGTAAGTAATCTAGTTACAGTTTATCTGTTAGTGGTAGTGTTCCTTTAAGTAAGACATGCTTGTCTCTCTACAGATTCTGTACCAGTTTGGCAGTGTAGTAATTGCAGTAGTGTCATGGCAATGCACAGCAAAAGAAAGTGCTATTTCAATGATGCACTCCAAAAAGAGTATCCTTTCCTGAAAAGTGCTGGAAAGGGATCTTCTGTTTTTTGCACTATATGTAATTCAGTGTTTACTATTTCAAGTGGAGGTAGGACATCAATTAAAGACCACGAAGCCACAAGCAAACACAAAGCTGCTCTAACTGCCCGTGCAGGTTCGACCTCTGTGACATCATTTTTTCGAAAGGTTGAACCCTCACAGAGTGAATATGACCTTGCTTTACAAGAGGGAGTTTTTTCATATCACACCATTGCCCATAACCATAGTTTTAGATCAATGGACTGCACTTCAGGATTAAATAGAAAGTTCTTCAATCCTAAATTTTGTTGTGCACGGACAAAGTGTGATGCAATTGTGAGAAATGTATTTGCTCCTTGGTCAACAGATGAGCTCAAACATGACCTTGAGCATGTTAATTTTGTAGCACTTTCGGTAGATGCTTCAAACCATGGACATGTCAAGTTGCTGCCTATTGTGGTTCGCTACTTCAAGGTACAAGAGGAAAGCACCTCTGTGGAGACAAAACTTCTTGATTTTGTTGAACTGAAAGGTGAAACAGCTGAACTTATTTCAGAGGAGGTGATAAAAATTATACAAAAATTCCACCTGGAAAATAAAGTTGTGGCCTTCTCTGCCGACAATACAAATACAAACTTCGGTGGGCTACGAAGGCAAGGGAGAGAAAATGTGCACACTAAAGTTAGAAGAGCCCTCCAGCGAGAAGTTATAGGTCTTGGATGTGCAGCTCATATTGTGCACAATTGTGCCCGAACTGCCCTAGATACAATCCCAGTGGATGTTGAATATATTCTTAACAAGATTTTTGGATATTTTCATATATTTACTGTTCGTGTTGAAAGACTGAAGAGTTTTTGTGAGTTTGTGGGTCAAGAATACCAAAACATTCTTGGGCACAGCAATGTCAGGTGGCTCTCAATGTTGCCTGCTTTAGAAAGAATTCTTATGCTCTATGAGCCACTGAAGTCTTTTTTTTTGTCTGAAGAAAAGTGTCCATTTGTCCTTAGCAAAATATTTGAAGACCCTACAACTGAACTGTGGCTCACTTTCATCCACAGTACTATGTCACTTTTCCATGACACAATAAAATCCCTGGAGGGGCAAGATCGCTGTGCTGTGGAATCAGCCGAGATCCTCAACACCCTTAAAACTAAGCTGTCTGCTAGACATGAGGAAGACTTTGTGCCAGTGATGGTGAAAAAACAAATCAAGGAGCTAGAAAGAGCTGGGGTTATAACACAAGCTTCCTACTTTAAAGTTGCTCGCTCTTTTTTTGATGCCTCGGTCCAATATTTACATGCATGGGGAAAGCATATAGATGACCTTGAAGACCTTCAATGCTTGCTTCTGAAAAGAGTGCCTGCAAGGTCTGATATTGAGAAGACTGTTGAACTTCTGAACACAAAATGCCCGAATGTAACCATAGATGAAGATGCTTTGTTTGATGAAGTGACTTTTCTTAATGCATTCCTAAAAGAGAAAATACCTGAATGGAATACATCAGCAACAGCAGTGTCTGTAGCCAGCAAGTGGGATGCAGTTATGAACCATTTCACGAGAGTGGAGGTACCCCACGTTAACCTTCAAAAATTAGCTGAAGTAGTCCTCTGTCTGCCAGGCAGCAATGCACCAGTGGAAAGAGTTTTCTCACTCATGAATGATGTATGGACTGCTGAGAAATCACGATTTCTTGTGGAAACTATTAAAGCGATTCTCATTGTGAAAACTAACTTCAAATTGTCCTGTTTAGAATTTGTGGAGAAAATCTCCAAAAACAAAAATATTCTCAGGCAGATTCATTCCTCTGAGAAATATGCAAGTTAAAGGGTTACTCCGCAAAATGTTGTAAAACTCCTCCAGTATTTTATATTGCTTTTGTTCCTGTAACATTTGTAGTCTTATAACAGTTGGCTATTAATATTTGATTATTTATGTTTGAAGGTATCCTACGTGTTGTTACCATGCAATCTTTTACTGTTCTGAATTGTTAATTTATTGTTCATTGTTATTGTTGAACCAAAATTCTTTGGCAAGAATAAAATACAAAATATGCATTGAAAAGTTTTATCTCCATCTTATCGTCTTAACATTTGGTAGTCGTATTCCAAAAAATTGTAAGAATCTTCTTTTTTTTTTATCTCATGGACAAAATGTGAGAAATAACGTATATATCATATAATCCTTCCATAAACATATACCACATACACTGAATATATAATTTGAGGAATATATGCTTATAAAATCGTTTACCATTTGCCAAAAAAAAAATGTCCCCGGATTTCATTTTGAAAATCTGGTCACCTTAATGTAGTGAGCTGCTTACTCAAGTTTTCTTTATTGTTTTAAACAGACTGAAATACTATACATCTCCGTGACTAAAGGATTTGTCAATCTTGGTTCGTGTAAAAACTCAAATTTTGACGGTGCAACCAGGAGAGGGGGTCTTTGGTTGTCTTTAAAGGCACAATTTAAATCTAGGATTGCCCGTGTCCTCAGCCGTGCCCCACCAGCTGGAAGACATTACCAAACTAAAGGGGACCTTGCTCCTAGAAGAACATCCAATTAGACATGTGCGGTTCGTTTTTTTCCGAATTAATATTTGGACAAATGTTTCGTTATTCAGAGATTCGGATATATCCGAATACCCGAATTACAGTATGAATAAAAGTTTACCGAATGCTCCTAATGACGAAACTAAATTCGTCCAAATTTCGGAAATCCAAAGTGAAATTCAAATCGAATTTAACACTGAATTCCATTCGAATTCCAACTGTAAACATAATTCTGAAATTAAAGACCGTTTGTGTTATTAGTGTACCATTTCGAAGCTGCTTTGTTAAGCCAAAAGTAATTTAACTACTTAAGGACTGAAAGGATTTTCCCCCTTAATGACCAGGCCATTTTATGAGATATAGCACTGCATTGCTTTAACTGACAATTGCGCGGTAGCGTAACGCTGTACCCAAACAAAATTGACATCCTTTTTTTCCCACAAATAGAGCTTTCTTTTGGTGGTATTTGATCACCTCTGCTGTTTTAATTTTTTTTTTGCTATAAACAAATAGCGACCATTTTGAAAAAAGTTTTGCTATAATAAATATCCAAAAAAAAAAAAAAAAATATATAAAAAAACACATTTATTCATAATTTGAGGCGGATATATTTTCTTTTACATATTTTTGGTTTAAAAAAAAATCACAATAGGCGTAAATTGATTGGTTTGCGCAAAAGTTATTGTGTCTACAAACTATGGGATAGATTTAGGAACTTTTATTTATTTTTATTGTTTTTATGGCAATCTGTGATTTTTAGCGGGACTGCGACATTACGGTGGACAAATCTGACCCCAAATTACACTTTTTGGCGACCAGTAACATTATTACATTGATCAGTGCTCTAAAAATGCACCGATCAATGTAATAATGACACTGGTAGGGAACGGGTTAAATAGGGGGCAGATCAAGGGGTTAAGTGTGTTCCCTTAGCGTGTTCTAACTGTAGAGGGGGCTGGGCTCACTGGGACATGACAGAGATCACTGTTGCTGGGAACAGAAAATCTCTGACATGTCCCCTGTCATAACGGGGATCCGCCTTGTTTACACAGGCAGATCCCCGTCCTGCCTTTGTACTAGGCGATCGAGGTTCGCCGGCGGACATCGAGTCCGCCCGACTTGCGGGCACTCTTCCGCAGTGTTATGCGCGAGCCGCTGTACAGTTATGGCAATTCGCTCAGGAGAGGCCACCTGCTGCCGTATAACGACGGCGGCTGGTCAGCAAGTGGTTAAAGAGTCATTGTGATCATTTGATGAAGATTTTTCTTTTGTTTGTTCACTTTGCCACATTCGAATTAAGAAAAAAAAATTAACATTTTGGTTTCGACCAATTTTTAAATTTATGGATTTTGAACGTTTGGCATCCAAAAAAAAAATTTGATAAATTCAAAGAAAATTTGAAAAATTCTGATTACGAATTCAACAAATCAACTGAATTTAATGTAACTGAATAACTATTTAAGTCCCCGGCTCCCAGATTTGGCGTTCTTTATCAAAGTGGGTAGCGTAGGGAGAGATACTGCGCCTGTCAGGGACAGTACTAGTGGTAGGGAAAAGTTCCTGACAAGAAGGGAAGGCGTTGGGTCCTTGATCCCTGTGGATATCTTCCCAATTGGGCATGAGAAAGTCAGGCCGCATTCTGTTCTCTTTACAGATGCTGTCAGTCCGTCAAAGTATCGCCTCACCCTCGTTGCTGCAATGGGTGGGCGGCTTCCCTCCCGGGTTCTGTTGGGAACCGTTACTGCATTCTTCAATACAGAGAAGAATAATACAGTTCTTCTCAGGCTCTCATTTTAAATATTGATCTTGGTACAGAAACACACAACTGCCTATGACATTGTTTTACCCCCATTGTGGATGCAGAGTAGCCACTTTTATGCATGTGCGGTCTACTTTCTCCATGACAAATGGCGCTCTCCTGCAGTGGCACTGTTGTTGGAGGAGAAAGTCAAGAGGAAAATGGTTCCTCTATGGTTTCCTTGGGTCACTTGGGAAGCTGTCCTATTGGATGATGCCACCCCATAGCAGAAATCTTGGGTCAGGTGAAGCCTATTTAAGGCCCCGGCTCAAAGGTTTTGTGTGCTTTATGAAAATGGGTAGCATAGGGAGAGGTACCCCATCTGTCAGGGACAGTACTAGTGGTAGGGAAAAGTTCCTGACAAGAAGGGAAGGCATTGGGTCCTTGATCCCTGTGGATATCTTCCCAATTGGGCATGAGAAAGTCAGGCTGCACTCTGCTCTCTTTACAGACGCTGTCAGTCCGTCGGAACATCGCCTCACCCTCATTGATGCAATGGGTGGGTGGTTTCCCTCCCGGGTTCTGTTGTGAACCGTTACTGCATTCTTCATTACAAGTTCATTATTGAACCCGTGTCAGAAACCATGAATCAGACTGAGACAGAAGTACAGTTAAATCTTACTTGTTTAATAATAATAAAAAAAGGTAAACAGAGTAAACGTAGTCAAAACATAGCCAGAGTTCAGGAACAGGAACGGATAGTCAGACAAGCCAAAATGTCAGGGAGCCAGAGATGAGCGTAGTAGAACAGCAAGCAGGATCTGGAGCCAGAAGAAATGCCAGCCAAGCAAGTCTTTAACAGGAACACAGGAGAGCATGTCTAGATATGTGACCAAGGTGAAGGCAGAGATCATCTGGGCTGGACGGTTTAGGTAGCCAGGACTGACGAGCAGGATATCATCAACAGGTGAGTCACTGTGGAGAGATAGGAGCTGGCAATTAGCCAACAGCTGAGCGGCCAGCTCAGAGAAGGAAGGGCTGAGCCAAGCCCTGACAACCGGTCTGTGTGAATTACTGCCATGGCACCATGCTACACGCCACCTATACACTCTACACAGGGTCATTACATCCAACAAAGCACACTCCTATTACAGTGATGCGGTGGCAGATGTGAACACACCTGCTGCAACTGTTTTCTAACATTCAGTACAGATACTTCAGTGACTCATAGTAAACATGACTAGCCCACAGCCCAATGTAACCGGAAATTTTGACTTGAGTGAAGTCATTCGTAAAAGAAGAATAAAAATAGTGTATCTGTTGCAACCGCTGATGGCAGGCCCACTTATGGTAAGGAGAGCAATTAAAAACACATTTTCCTGGGAGCGGGAGATGACACAAACAGATAAAAATGTAATTTGTGAGATTAATAGAACGGATGGCTCAGCGTGAATGTGGAGTCTGAGCTACGATAAAATCTGATTCCTATGTAAATACATATGCCGTCCCAGAATAGACCACAAATATTTTTATGTTAGCGCCCACGGATAACCAACTTTGATGATTTTTAAACTGCAAACTCAGTCTCTGCAGCCTACATCCAAATGTACATGCCAGCTCCACTCACATGCAGCTTCTGCAAGCAGCAAGGTCACCAAAAATATTCATATGTTATAAAGAACGAGAAACCTTTGACATTTGTTATTATTATTTTTATTTAACCACTTCAGCCCCGGACCATTTTGCTGACCAAAGACCCTGGCACTTTTTTGCGATTTGGCACTGCGTCGCTTTAACTGACAATTGCGCAGCCGTGCGACGTGGCTTCTAAACAAAACTGACGTCTTTTTTTTCCCACTAATAGAGCTTTCTTTAGGTGGTATTTGATCACCTCTGCGGTTTTTATTTTTTACGCTATAAACAAAAAAAAAGCGTCAATTTTGAAAAAAAAAAAAACACATTATTTTTTGCTTTTTGCTATAATAAATATCCCCCAAAAATATTTAAAATAACATTTTTTTCCTCAGTTTAGGCCGATACGTATTCTTCTACATATTTTTGGTAAAAAAAAATCGCAATAAGCGTTTATTGATTGGTTTGCGCAAAAGTTATAGAGTCTACAAAATAGGGGATAGTTTTATGGCATTTTTATTAATTTTTTTTTTTTTAATAGTAATGGCGTCGATCAGCGATTTTTATCGTGACTGTGACATTATGGCGGACACGTCGGACAATTTTGGCGTGATTTTGGGACCTTTCACATTTATACAGCGATCAGTGCGATTAAAATTGCATCGATTACTGTGTAAATGTGACAGGCAGTGAGGCTGTAGTGGCGCTGTAGGGGCGCTGTAGGGGTTAAGTGTGTCCTAGGGATGTGTTCTAAGGGGGATGGGCTAGCTGTGACACATCACTGATCACCGCTCCCGATCACAGGGAGCGGTGATCAGTGTCACTAGGCAGAACGGGGAGATGCTTGTTTACATTAGCATCGGCCCGTTCTTCCTCTCGGTAAGACGATTGCGGGTATCCCTGCGGACGGACCCGCAACCCGATACACGGAGCTCCCGGCCAGCGCACGCACGCGATGGCACGGCGGCAAATTCAAAGGGACGTACAGGTACGCCCATTTGCCCAGCCATGCCATTCTACCGACGTATATCGGCGTGCGCCGGTCGGGAACTGGTTAACCAATTGCCACCCATGTACTGCAATAGGCTATAGGCAAAGCGGCACACCCGTACATCGCTGCCTACTGCCGGGTTTAGGGCGTGCTCATGTGTGCCCCCTCCCCCGGCTCCCGTTGTGATTGTGCACAGCGGGAGCCTGTCAGCAAGTCCCGGACAATGATTTACTGCTGGGACCTGCTTATTGGCTGTGTCCAATCACAGTCCAGAGCTCTGTACAGAGGGAGCGATCTGTCAGTTTCTCAACCCTGCAAAGCAATTTGCGTGAAAAAAATGTGTGTATAGTGTTGCATGACCGCGCAATTAAAGTAGCACAGTGCCGAATAGCAAAAAATAGCCTAGTCATGAAGGGGGTAAAATCTTCCAAAGCTCAAGTGGTTCAATCTGCCACTTCCATGTAAAATATTACCTGGTGATCCTGCCATGAAGGTCTTTGTTCAGTAAGATTCTGTGTCCTGTACTGTGCATTTAGGAAAACAAGATTTTAGACTTACCTGTACTGTAAAATATTTTTCTTGGAGTACAGTACAGAACCTACAGTGGAGACGGAAAGTATTCAGACCCCCTTCAATTTTTCACTCTGTTATATTGCAGCCATTTGCTAAAAGTTCATTTTTTTCCTCATTAATGTACACACAGCACCCCATATTGACAGAAAAACACAGAATTGTTGACATTTTTGCAGATTTATTAAAAAAGAAAAACTGAAATATCACATGGTCCTAAGTATTCAGACCCTTTGCTGTGACACTCATATATTTAACTCAGGTGCTGTCCATTTCTTCTGATCATCCTTGAGATGGTTCTACACCTTCATTTGAGTCCAGCTGTGTTTGATTATACTGATTGGACTTGATTAGGAAAGCCACACACCTGTCTATATAAGACCTTACAGCTCACAGTGCATGTCAGAGCAAATGAGAATCATGAGGTCAAAGGAACTGCCTGAAGAGTCCAGAGACAGAATTATGGCAGGGCACAGATCTGGCCAAGATTACAAAAAAATTCTGCTGCACTTAAGGTTCGTAAGAGCACAGTGGCCTCCATAATCCTTAAATGGAAGACGTTTGGGACGACCAGAACTCTTCCTAGAGCTGGCCATCTGGCCAAACTGAGCTTTTGGGGGAGAAGAGCCTTGGTGGGAGAGGTAAAGAAGAACCCAAAGATCACTGTGGCTAAGCTCCAGAGATGCAGTCGGGTGATGGGAGAAAGTTGTAGAAAGTCAACCATCACTGCAGGCCTCCACTAGTCGGGGCTTTATGGCAGAGTGGCCCGACGGAAGCCTCCCCTCAGTGCAAGACACATGAAAGCCTGCATGGAGTTTGCTAAAAAACACCTGAAGGACTCCAAGATGGTGAGAAATAAGATTCTTTGGTCTGATGAGACCAAGATAGAACTTTTTGGCCTTAATTCTAAGCGGTATGTGTGGAGAAAACCAGGCACTGCTCATCACCTGTCCAATACAGTCCCAACAGTGAAGCATGGTGGTGGCAGCATCATGCTGTGGGGGTGTTTTTCGGCTGCAGGGACAGGATGACTGGTTGCAATCGAGGGAAAGATGAATGCGGCCAAGTACAGGAATATCCTGGACACAAACCTTCTCCAGAGTGCTCAGGACCTCAGACTGGGCCGAAGGTTTACCTTCCAACAAGACAATGACCCTAAGCACACAGCTAAAATAACGAAGGAGTGGCTTCACAACAACTCCGTGACTGTTCTTGAATGGCCCAGCCAGAGCCCTGACTTAAACCCAATTGAGCATCTCTGGAGAGACCTAAAAATGGCCATCCACCAATGTTTACCATCCATCCTGACAGAACTGGAGAGGATCTGCAAGGAGGAATGGCAGAGGATCCCCAAATCCAGGTGTGAAAAACTTGTTGCATCTTTCCCAAAAAGTCTCATGGCTGTATTAGATCAAAAGGGAGCTTCTACTAAATACTGAGCAAAGGGTCTGAATACTTAGGACCATGTGATATTTCTGTTTTTCTATTTTAATAAATCTGCAAAAATGTCAACAATTCTGTGTTTTTCTGTCAATATGGGGTGCTGTGTGTACATTAATGAGGAAAAAAAATGAACTTAAATGATATTAGCAAATGGCTGCAATATAACAAAGAGTGAAAAATTGAAGGGGGTCTGAATACTTTTCGTCCCCGCTGTAGGTCCCTCCCCTCTGTTCTTTATGATTTCTCTATTGCTCGTCTACAAAACGGAGGCTTGTTGGGAGTAGGAGATCTTACCGTATGCAGGGAGGGTCCCCGTGCAGCATTTTTGCCACTGTCCACTGTCCACTGAAAGTAGTTGCATATGAAGCGCCCCCCGTGGGTCTCCTGGGAGCAAAGAGGTACCTCCAGATACAGGGAGTGAGTTTACATTCACCCCAGGGCTGAATCCATGGCTATAATGGGAAGTTAGAACAATATTTGGGTGCCAGTCACTTTAAGTATTTTTCAATGCTTTAATGAGAACTTTAGAGAAGTAATAGGAGAGAGAGTTAGGGGAGGTTTCAGATAACCTTTTTAGCAGATCACTTACAGACTCCTTGAATCCAAAGGCAAAACAGCTTTCTTTTAGAAGATCTTGGATACCTGGCTAGGTCTCTCACGCAAACCTAGCAACTGGTAGAATGTCTGGACAAGCCTCTCTCACAGACTTAGCAGCCAGTAGAACTCCTGGATAAGTCCCTCTCACAGATTTAGCAGCCAGGAGCTAGTTACCTTGTTTAGATTGTAGAACAGCTTGACAGTACCAGAATCTTTAGGCCAACCCAGCAATACTGTAAGGGTAGTTTAGATATAGGTGCATCCTCCAAACGAGTCACCAGGCCTTCCTGAGAGACCAGCCTTCATCCTGGTTCTCTCCAGCAAGGATCCTCCTGTGGATCTCCTCAGCTTGGCTCGGCTTCTTCCACACAGGCAAGACAGCCTAAGGACCACCTCAGGATTAGTAGGCCCCAGACAGGCTTCTGGGCCTACTTGCAGAACTTGCAGCAGCACACCCTCGGGCCAGGTGGGCCCCGAGGCAACGAACGATCAAGAACACATAGCATCTGTCCAATAAATACCCCTTCCCAGAATGCACAGCAGCCGGGAACCTCCTTCTGGGCTGTTTCCGGGAATAAAAGAATATTCATTACAGGGGGTCCCCGGGTTAAGAACAAGATAGGGACTGTAGGTTTGTTCTTAAGTCGAATTTGTTTGTAAGTCGGAACAGTACCTTTTTTTCAGTGCAAATCCAGTCTTTTATTTATTTTTGTATAATTTTCTTATTTTTTATATTATTTTTCTTATTCTTTACTTTTTTAATGACTTCTTTTTTATTTTATTCATTTAATTATTACTGTATTTCTTATTTTTTTATTTTTATCAATTTTTTTTCATTTAAACTTTATTGCTATCACACAGGAGAAAACAATTCCCTGTGTGATAGCAATGGGAGGTGACAGGTTCTCTTTATTGACCCTGTCACCTCCAAAACAGGAGTCCCAGCACTGTGCTAGATTTCCACAGCACAGCACAGCACAGCTCTCCCCTCTCACTGGCCGGCCGCAGTGCACCCCCGCGGGGCAGCGGCGCAGGAAAGACGGGGGATCCTGGAGGCTTTACTAGGCCGCACTAGGCCGCAGCCACGACGGGCAGACCGTACCAGGCCTGTGGATGGGCAGGCAGCATGATGAGGGGGGCCCGCAGCCAGGCCAGGAACGGAGGAACAGCTCAGTCAAGCAAGGAGAGGAAGATTCGGCCGGCAGTGACGTCATTCGGGCCCCGTTCGTAAGTAGGAGTTGTTCACAACTCGGATGTTCGTAAGTCGGGGACCCCCTGTACAACTCAACCTAGTTGTAATTCTCACACTGTCCTGTGGTACCAGTGACACCTACTGGCAACAGTGGGAAATGCACAACTCAGGCAAATTTAGAACAGAACCAAATACCGTATATACTCGAGTATAAGTTGTTCCGAGTATAAGTCGAGGCCCTAATTTACCACAAAAAAAATTTGAAAAACTCATTGACCCGAGTATAAGACGAGGGTGAGAAATGCACAGCTACTGTAAGTGGAAAAGAGGGTCAACAATGCCCATTTGCAGCCTCACTGTGCCCATTTGCATGCCTCGCTGTGCCCATTTGCAGCCATAGGTCCCCTGAATTTCAAACTCCGTAGTTAAGGGTTCCTAGATGCCCCCTAGCTGCAGCCAAAATTTGGGGTCTCTGAACCCAAAGTGGCCCGAAATGACATTGCTGCAGGTGGACACAGTTGACCAAATTTGGGGCCCCGTATCTCGGGGCCACTTAGTGCTAGGAACCTCAAATTTGGTATGCAAACTCAGTGGAACTAGCACCAAAACATTTATAAAGTTGGGGTTTCTAGAACCAAGTGGCCCCGAGATAAAGGGCCCCAAAAATCAGTTCAGAAAATGTCAAGCACTTTTCTGCAGCAGATAATGACATTTTCCGAACCGGTTTTGGGGCCCTGTATCTCGGGGCCGCTTGGTGCTAGGAACCCCAGCTTTGGATATGTTATGGTACCAGTTCCACTTGGTTAGCACACTAAATTTGGGGTTCCTAGCACCAAGTAGCCCTGAGATACGGGGCCCCAAAGTCGGTTCAGAAAATGTCAAGCACTTTTCTGCAGCAGAGAATGACATTTTCCGAACCGGGTTTGGGGCCCTGTATCTTGGGGCCGCTTGGTGCTAGGAACCCCAGCTTTGGATATGTTATGGTACCAGTTCCACTTGGTTAGCACACTAAATTTGGGGTTCCTAGCACCAAGTAGCCCTGAGATACGGGGCCCAAAAATCAGTTCAGAAAATGTCAAGCACTTTTCTGCAGCAGATAATGACATTTTCCGAACCGGTTTTGGGGCCCTGTATCTCGGGGCCGCTTGGTGCTAGGAACCCCAGCTTTGGATATGTTATGGTACCAGTTCCACTTGGTTAGCACACTAAATTTGGGGTTCCTAGCACCAAGTAGCCCTGAGATACGGGGCCCCAAAGTCGGTTCAGAAAATGTCAAGCACTTTTCTGCAGCAGAGAATGACATTTTCCGAACCGGGTTTGGGGCCCTGTATCTTGGGGCCGCTTGGTGCTAGGAACCCCAGCTTTGGATATGTTATGGTACCAGTTCCACTTGGTTAGCACACTAAATTTAGGGTTCCTAGCACCAAGTGGCCCTGAGATACGGGGCCTCAAAGTCGATTCGGAAAATGAATTTTTTTGCTGCAGAAAAGTGCTTGACTCGAGTATAAGTCGAGGGGGCACTTTCAGCACAAAAAAAATGTGCTGAAAAATTCGACTTATACTCGAGTATATACGGTAATCAAATCAGAGCTGTTTACAGCTCAGCCAAAAACTAAATTTACACTATAGACCCATTTTTAGGAACAGGGGGCTACACATATAAGCTACAAGACTAAAATCATGTGTCCTGTACGGCAGGAAAAATATTTTATACGCAAGTCAAAATTCTATATTTTGCTGATGTTGGGCCCTTAAATACTTTATAATTTCCTTTAACCATCACCAAGCCTGCGTACACTTGACATTACTGAATGATGCATTATGAACCTATTGTCAGATATGAATGGTTTTAAAAAAGGAAAATACTTTAACCACTTCCTGCCCAGTGACGTACCTGTACGTCGCTGGAATTTCAGTGGTTGTACCGGGATGATGCCTGCTGCTGCTTGGAAACCATTGGCGCCATTTTTTGAAAATTGAAAGCATTCAGAAACACCGGATATGGTAAAAAGTGCAGCGCTGAGTGGCATGTGTATGCAACAAATGTTGGATGTGTGCAATACCAACACACTAAGGGCACTTGGGTCCCGATACAATAGGTAGTGTACCCAATAAGGTGAATATGTGCTAATAAATCATATGTGCAAAATCAACGACTAAATCTTGGTGTTTTGAATGCTTTTAAGTGCAGAGGAGGGATTTGGGATCTTTTAGACCCCAGATCTCTTCATAAAGAGGACCTGTCACATGCCTATTGGTGTCACAAGGATAGAAAGGAGAAGCTGCGCTATAAATATCCAAATCAGCAATGGCTTATAGATAATTAAAGTAAGTGTGCATTGACAAAGTCCATAAAAAAACACCCAGGTGAGCTTGATCCAAACTTAAGTGCCGCCACCTATTAAAAAACTTGCTTATCAGATGGCAAGCAAAAGCATGCAGATGGCTATAGCCCTTTGCTTGATAAGGAACATCCAAACTGATTTACCCAGATAAGTCGTATGTATACCGCAATCCCCTATTATTATTATTATTATTATTATTCAGGATTTATATAGCGCCAACAGTTTACGCAGCACTTTACAATATAAAAAGGGAGACAATACAGTTATAATACAATACAATACAATAGGATTAAGAGGGCCCTGCTCAGAAGAGTTTACAATCTAATAGGGTGGGGCAGGTGGTACAAAAGGTTGTAACTGTGGGGAATGAGCTGGTGGAAGTGGTAGGAGATTAGTTGGAGACGTGATAGGCTTTCCTGAAGAGATGAGTTTTCAGGGATTACCTGAAGGTAGCAAGAGTAGGAGATAGCCGGATAGATGGAGGTAGCGAGTTCCAGAGGATGGGAGAGGCTCTGGAGAAATCCTGGAGACGAGCATGGGAGGAGGAGACGAGAGAGCTTGAGAGTAGGAGGTCTTGAGAAGAGTGGAGAGGACGGTTTGGGTGATATTTGGAGACAAGATTGGTGATGTAGCTCGGGGCAGAGTTGTGAATGGCTTTGTATGTTGTGGTTAGAATTTTGAATTTAATTCGCTGGGTGATTGGGAGCCAGTGTAGGGATTGAAGTAGAGGGTTGGCAGACACTGAGCGGTTGGTAAGGTGGATAAGTCTGGCAGCAGCATTCATGATAGACTGAAGAGGGGATAGCCTATGGAGAGGTAGGCCAATGAGAAGGGAGTTGCAATAGTCAAGGCGAGAGATAATAAGGGAGTGAATGAGGAGCTTGGTGGTTTCATTTGTTAAAAAAGGGCGAATTTTAGAGATGTTACGGAGGTGAATTCTACAAACTTTTGACAGCGATTGGATTTGAGGCTGAAATGACAAGTCAGAGTCTAGGATTACACCGAGTACCCTGGCGTGAGGGGAGGGACTGATGGTTGCATTGTTGATTTTGATGAAAAAGTCATGGAGGGGGCACGGGTGGGGGGGAATATTAATAGCTTGGTTTTAGAGAGATTTCGTTTAAGGAAGTGGTGCAACATCCATGCTGATATGTCAGTTAGTAAGTTAGTAATGGGAGAGGAGACTGAAGGAGTGAGGTGAGGAGTAGACAGATAGATTTGGGTGTCATCAGCGTATAAGTGGTATTGGAAGCCGTGGGCAGTTATTAAGTGACCAAGGGAGAAGGTGTAGATAGAGAAGAGAAGGGGTCCAAGAACCGAGCCTTGGGGGACCCCCACAGAAAGGGGCAATGGAGAGGAGGAGACAGAGTTGTAGGTGACACCGAAGGAGCGCTGTGATAAATAGCCAGAGAACCAGGATAGAGCAGAATCTCGTAGGCCAAGGGAATGTAGTTTATTGAGAAGGAGCGGGTGGTCAACAGTATCAAAGGCCGCAGAGAGGTCAAGTAGTAGGAGTATGGAGTACTGGCTGTTGGTTTTAGCAGTTAGTAAATCGTTAGTGAGTTTTAGTAAGGTAGTTTCCATGGAGTGCTGCGAGCGAAAGCCAGACTGTAAGGGGTCAAGAAGGTTATTTTCATTGAGGTAGGAGCTAAGACGGTTGTAGACTAAGCGTTCTAGAAGTTTAGAGGTGAATGGGAGTAATAAGATGGGTCTTAAGTTGTTCAGGTCGGTAGGGTCCAGTGAGGGCTTTTTAAGAATGGGAGTGATCTGCGCATGTTTTAGAGGGGAGGGGAAAATGCCACTAGAAAGGGAGAGATTGAAGATGTGGGTGAGGGAGCATAGGATAGAAGAAGAGGGTGACCGTAGTAGTTGTGAGGGAACAGGATCCAAGGGACAATTGGTTAGGTGGGCATCCGAGAAAATTTTTGTAACCTCTTCCGTAGTAGCCAATTCAAAAGAGGAGAGTGTTGAATGTGCTGCTGGGCAAGGTATGATGGGTGGGGAAGACGTACGCACAGTGGAGATGTCCTCACGAATTGCATCAATCTTGTCTTTGAAGTGATTGGCAATCTCTTGGGCAGTGAGTGAGTTAGTGGGTAGAGGTGGTGGTGGACGAAGCAGAGAGTTAAAGGTTGAGAAGAGCTGACGGGGACTGGATGACAAGGAATTAATAAGAGAGACAAAGTAGGCTTGTTTGGCAGCATGGAGGCATGAATTGTATTTTAGAAGGGCAGATTTATATAGGGTGAAGTCTTGCAGGCATTTGGTTTTACGCCACAGTCGTTCAAGAGCACGGCAATGTCTCTTGAGATTTCTAGTGTTGTCAGTTTGCCAGGGTTGTAACGGTCGGGGCCTAATTCTGCGTGTGGTTAGAGGAGCAAGTGCATCTAGTGATGATGATCATGGGTGTCCGGTAGGTCTCAGTAACTCTGTCATACACCGGAGACCGTTATTCTCTCTCTCTTACATTCCTTGTGGCAGCAATATAAGTGATCAAAAAATAAATAAAATGTATGCAACAGTGTAGAAAAACAAAAAACAAACAAGAAAACCCATTAATAATAAAAAAAAAGTAAAGTGCCCCCGTCCTCCCATGCTTGTAAAGGCGAACACAAGCTTTGGTCCCCAAATCAATGAAACAGCAATCGTCCCATACATGTGAGTTATCACCATGAATGCCAGATCATGGGCAGTAATTCTGGGCAGGTGGCATCCTGTAAAGGCTTTTAAAGCGTAGCCTATGGATAGTAAAATTTACGTTGTTTGTCACTGTAGCACGGGTGTGCGCAATTTTAAAAGCATGACATGTTTGGTATCTCCAGTCCATATTCCCATGGCACACATTCCTGGAAAAAGCTCTTTTTAGGCTACTGGGTGCTGTAGCGATCACCAGCCGGAACCAATACGATATGTAGATTTTTCGCCAGAACATCAAGGATCATCAGTTTCATCCAAACAATTTTTTATTCAAGAAAGATCACATCACAAAGATCTTTCTTGAATAAAAAATCGTTTGGATGAAATTGACGATCCTTGGTGCGCTGACGAATATCTACATATGTTTTGGTATCTATTTACACGGCGTAACATCATCTTTTATATTTTACTAAAAATTGGGTTATGTATTGTGTTTTTTGCAATAAAATTCAAAAAATAAATTTTTTCCCCCAAAAAATTGTGTTTTTAAAACTGCTGTGCAAATACCGTGTGACATAAAAATGGCAAAACCCACTGAACTATTCTCTAGGGCCTCTGGTTAAAAAAAATATATATAATGTTTGGGGGTTCTAAGTAATTTACTAGCAAAAAATACTGATCCTTACATGTGAACAAAAAGTGCCAGAAAATGCCCGGAGTGGAAGTAGTTAATACAATTTAAGAAAAGATAAAAGCGAAATTGAGAATCTTATATAAAAAAAATAGATTTCATAGTGTGTAGGAGGAGAATTGGATTATTTTTAGGAAAATAATCTTAGTTTTTTTTTTTTAAATTTCAAAATCAATATTATAAGACAGTTGGGTTTTGGTAGGAGGTCATGAATGAGTTGCCAAGTGCTTTCATCAGCGAGGTCTTAGCTGGAGACATTGGCGGCCTGGGCACTGGATGTTTTGACCTTTCCCAACTTTCCCCTCCTTGGCTTGCACCCCTGGCGTGTCGCTTTTCGCTTCTCTCTGCAGATAATACAGAACATTAATGACGCCTGTCTACCTTGTGGTCAGCTTTCCGCCGTTTTCCAATTTCGAGCTGTATTTTGTGATGTGTGTGTTGGACGGGTGCGCTAATATTTGTTGTTAAATTCCTGTGTCACAGCCGCAGAACAGCCTGCCAGAAATACTGATTTTGGATGTTACAAAGAGACAAACGCGTGGCTTACTACAGAATGCCAGCCCACCAAGTCCTTTTCTCCAGGAAGGGTGCCAAGTGTTGCGGCAAGAACCACGGGTAACTCCAGACCATCTTTCTCAAAGTATGCCTCTTTCCCTCTCCTCTGTAGCTTAAAGGAGCACTGACCTCAAAAAATTCCTTTGCCTGTTACGCGTAGCTTTGGAATGATGTTCAGTTTTATATTACTCCACATACATATTTGGTCTCCACTACTGACACTGCCTGGGATCAGCACAGCAAAAAGACCATAGCCTTCCAGCCCATCAGTTTGCCAGCCAAATACCTATTGTGCTGGGCTAATATTTTTAAGATTAAACAGGGAACTTTTTATTAATTAAAACATAGAATTATACATGTAAACATGTTCTAGGCAGCAAAATGACACCAGGAGTTAGTAGCAGATACCTAGGGGAGTTTTGGCTAACCTCACCCTCTTCTTACACCCAACATCTTGCAATTGGTCAGTAAGGCTGCCAGTTAACAAACATAGAAAAAGAAAAGGCACAAACACTAAGCCAGCTATTCGCTTAAAACAAATATTTAATGAAAAAACATAAAAAGTATGTTTGACAGACCCAACTGGGACAGGGGCTTTTGGAGGGGACTGTAGGGTGGCCTCTTGCCTACTGACTATGGGCCCTGGCTTTTGAGGGAGCTCTACTCTTTGGGAGGTGTGCGCCTGGGGACCTCTAGAGTAGTTTTACTTAGGATTCAAGTTCATGTCTCCTTGAAACACACAGACTCTGGGAACCTAGGACCTGGATAAAGATTTGTGACCTCGGTGCCCAAATCAGCAATGTCTTCTTCACCCACACCCTCCTACACTCAGAGAAGATTTTAATATAATCATCTGAAAACAACCTGACGCTGGGGTCTCCTGCTATAATCTATTTAATAAAGTGTCTTTCTTCCATGGTATAATTTCCCCAATGTGTGCCTCCTAGGTGTGAATCCCCATTGTTAACGGAGTCACCTGTTGTTTCTGTCTGTTGGCTAATCCTCCTGGAGGTTCCTACATGATGGGATTAGTCTTGTATCTACTTTACCTTGTTATAGAACCATTGTGGGATGTTTATGTGTTTATGTTTATGATAATGTGTAATGTACTTTGTGGATCCAGGGTTGTGGGCTTGTTGCAAAATTGTCTGGGCACCCCCTTACTAATTAAGGCGTGTTGTTAATTAGCGTACTGTGTATGATTTGTTGGCAGTTCCTTAGATGTGCTAATTGTTTAGGGTACTGTGATCAAGCTCTTACCAGATCTTGCATGGTACAGTATAAAGTGCCTTGAAAAAGTATTCCTACCCCTTGAAATTTTCCACATTTTGTAAATGTATTTTATTGGGATTTTATGTGATAGTCCAACACAAAGTGGCACATAATTGTGAAGTGGAAGGAAAATGATAAATGGTTTTCAAATTAAAAAAAAAATAAATATGTGAAAAGTGTGGCATGCATTTGTATTCAGCCCCCTTTACACTGATACCCCTAACTAAAATCTAGTGGAACCAATTGCCTTCAGAAGTCACTTAATTAGTAAATAGAGTCCACCTGTGTGTACTTTAATCTCATTATAAATACAGCTGTTCTGTGATGCCTGGGATACTGGGCTATATACTCCTGACACTATGGGTGGAATACAGGGAACAGAGTGGGTGGATTCTATAAGGGGTGGGGCTTATGATAAGTGGGAGGGGTCAAAAAGGAAGGCGCCTCCCCATCTGAAAACTTCACCACCCACCACTGGATCAAAGCATATTCATGCGTTAGAATAGAGAACGGCCCAGTCAAAGCCCAGACCTAAAATTATTAATTGAGAATCTGTGGCAAGATTTGAAAATTGCTGTTCACAGATGCTCTCCATCCAATCTGACAGAGCTTGAGCTATTTCATAAAATCTCAATAAAATACATTTATGTTTTTGGTTGTAACATGACAAAATATGGAAGGGGTATAAATACTTTTTCAAGGCACTGTAAATTCTGTGTGAACTTACAATAAAGTCAGTTCCAGTTTGCACCTAAGCTAGTGTCGTCTAATTCTTTTGTGCAATGCACAGCTGTAATACCGGGTTCTTGAGTCCAGGGTGGAGGAAGCTGTATACTGACAGAAACACCCAAGAGGGGTGCCAAGCTGTCTGTCACACTTGAGCACAAAAAAAAACAGTGCCTCCCCTGAGCCCCCCAGGACCCCCCCCCAGCTACATTCAGGCTCTGTACCTGCAAACATCTGCTATCCCTGCATGCAAACATACAATTGAGAATTCAATAGCGCTGTACAGTGCATATCTTGTCATATTATATGGTTTCCTGTGGTATGCACCCAGCTGTGGACATTGATACTTAGAACATCTGTATCTGTGAGTGATAGTTGCATACACAGGACACATTTTACTCCACCTGCCTACTTGCAAGCACTTGCCACCTTTGCATGCATATAACTGAGGAGTTTAGAGTTCTGCAGTACTCCGGACTCTATACATCTTGAGCGTAAACTCTGGATTGAACTGTACACAATTATCTTGGGCAAAAATATAGAGCTTCAGCAGGGGGCGGCTGCCCCTAGGAGCGAGGCATTTGAGTGCCAGTTACTTACCCATTTTGGTTCATATGGCCTCTTGGGTTACTCTATGCCCTCTCCTTTTGGGGGGGGGTTAATATTTTTTGCATCGGGTAGGGCATTAGTGAGGTGGGGGGTTGGGGGGGGGGAACTGGATGGGAGGCGGGGAGCGTGGCTCTTTGCTGAGCGGGAGGTTTGTGGGATTGGAGAGTGGGCAGTAGATTGAATGCTGGGGGGTCCTGGGGGGGTCAGGGGAGGCACTGTTTTTTGTGATCATACTTTTTATGGTTTTATTTTTCAATAAATATTTGTATTGGGCTGTTAGCTGGCTTGGTGTTTGTGCCTTTTCTTTTCCTCTGATAGTTGATATTGCATTCTGGAGACACCTACCCGTAATAGTAAACTGGGAAGCACCGCCATTTTTTTAATATTTGGGGGATTTCAAAGACCTAATTCTTTTTTGCACGCGTTAAACTAAGGCGCCTATAATTGGGAATCGGGAGGGGGTGGGTGCTTTGATGCTGACCGAGAACTGACCGATTATCGGTCATGTGATTGATCAGTTCTCGGACTTAGAGCCGGCTGGGGACAGTTGTAGCACCGTCATACCGATGCTGCAGCATGGAGGTGAGTAAGTATGTTTATTTTTTTACATACCCCAAAGTTCTCCTTTAACCACTTCAGCCCTGGAAAGATTACCCCTCTTCATGACCAGGCCATTTTTTGCTATACAGCACTGCATTAGTTTAACTGACAATTGTGCGGTCGTGCGATGCTGTACCCAAATAAAATTGATGTCCTTTTTTCCCACAAATAGAGCTTTCTTTTGGGAGGTATTTGATCACCTCTGCGTTTTTTATTTTTTTGCGCTATAAACAAAACAAATAAAAAAGTCAATTTTGAAAAAAAAACAATATTTTTTACTTTCTGCTATGAAACATATCCAATAAAAAATGTAAAAAATTTAATTTCTTCATCAATTTAGGCCAATATGTATTCTGCTACATATTTTTTGTTAAAAAAATCCCAACAAGCGTACATTGTTTGGTTTGCGCAAAAGTTCCTATTTATTTATTTGTTTTACTAGTAATGGCAGCGATCAGTGGTTTTTAGCAGGATTGCGACATTGCAGTGGACAAATTAGACACCTAACTGACAGTTTTTGGGAACCAGTTACACCAACACAGTAATCAGTGCTAAAAAAATGCATAACACGAGGAGGCGCTTTCTAGCTGGGGGGGGGGGGGGGGGTGTGCTTTGACTGGGAGAACACAAGATCTCCATCTTCCCCTCTTCCAGAATGGCGGTCTGCCTTGTTTACATAGGTAGACCACAGTCCTGCCTCTCAGAACGATTGGGGGGGTCCCGGCAGACATCGCGTCCACCAGTCCCGCTGATTGGCTCCCGCAGACATCGCGTCCACCAGTCCCGCTGATTTGCGCCCCCCCAGACCCCGTGCACAAAATCATGTACAGGTACGTGATTTCACGCAGGAGGGCTGCCCTGCCACAGAATATCTGTGTGGGCGGTCCAGAAACGATTAATTTTTATATTATCAGCCAGTTGGCAGAACACAATGAGGCTGATTTACTAAAGGCAAATAGACTGTGCACTTTGCAAAGTGCAGTTGCTCCAAAACTTAGTAAATGAGCAGAAGCTCTGCTGACTTCCATCATCCAATCATGTGCAAGCAAAAACGCTTTAAAAAAATGTCTTCCTTGCACGTGATTGGGTATGCAAAGTGAAGCTTTACCTCATTTACTAGGCTCTGGAGCAACTGCTCTTGTAGAGCGCAACTGCACTTTGTAAAATGCACAGTCTATTTGCCTTTAGTAAATCAACGCCAATATATTTCAAATGTTTACTGGGCAATTCTTAGCTGCTTTGCTGAAACATGCCTATTGTTTACAGAGCTTAATAGTTTAACTGCTTCAGCCCCGGAAGGATTTACCCACTTCCTGGCCAGGCTTTTTTTTTTTTGCGATACGGCACTGCTTCGCTTTAACTGACAATTGCGCGGTTGTGCAACGCTGTACCCAAACAAAATTGTGTCCTTTTTTCCCACAAATAGAGCTTTCTTTTGGTGATATTTGATCACCTATGCGGTTTTAAATTATTTGCGCTTTAAACAAAAAAAGAGCGCCGTTTTTTTTTTTACTTTCTGCTATAAAACATTTTCAAAATAAAACCGTAAAAAAACAAATTTATTCATCAGTTTAGGCCGATATATATTCTGCTACATATTTTTGGTAAAAAAAAAATCACTATAAGTGTATATTGATTGCACAAAAGTTATCACATCTACAAATTAGGGGATAGATTTATGGCATTTTTATTATTTTTTTTTACCAGTAATGGCGGCGATCAGTGATTTTTAGCGGGATTGCGACATTGTGGCGGACACATCGGACACCTAACTGACATTTTTGACACTTTTTTGGGAGCCAGTGACATTATTACAGTAATCAGTGCTAAAAAAAATGCACTGTTATTGTACTAATGACACTGCCAGGGAAGGGGTTAACATCAGGGGCGATCAAGGAGTTAAATGTGTTCCCTGCAGGTGTTTTCTAACTGTATGGGGGAGTGTGTGACTGGGGAAACACACAGATCCATCTTCCGGCTTAGCAGAAAGACAGGATCTGTGTGATGTCCTATGTCAGAACGGAGATCTGCCTTGTTTACACAGGCAGATCCCCGTTCTGTCACTGCTGGGAACGATCGCGGGTGGCCGGCAGACATCGAGTCCGCCAGACCCGCTGATTGGCTCCCCCGCTGGCCAATGGGAGCTCGCGCGTGCCCACAATAACGAGTTCCCTAGCCGACGTACAGATACAGCGATTTGTGGGATCATACCTCCTTGCCGCAGTATAGTTACCGCGGCTGGTCGGCAAGCGGTTAAACAAGTGAACGAGCCAAAGCAGTGGCTCCTCCTCCCTTGCTGCCTGCTGTGTTTAGGAGGAGCCCTGTGGAGTTTCAATCAGAGAGATATAATCTGAAAGTAAACAGCTCCTGCTGGACTCTGTTTATGCTGTTAATGATCAAGAATTACTTTACAGAAATGTTACAGCATTAAAACAGAAGGACATGCTTAAAGGGATTAAATGTTCTCACTCAAATGTGTTTTGGTTTTCAGTACCCGCAAGAGGGTTATAAATAGGCAAAGATGTCAACACAGCTCCAGGTCCAACTGTGGTTTGGACTTTGATTAGAAGGGATTTAAGTGAGTTTTATATGAGAAATAAAGGAGGGGAGTCATTTTCCTAGAATTCCCTTAGCCAAAACCTCTGCGTAATAAATCTTATCTGATTTGTCTCTGAAGGTTCTCATTTATCCAGGTCATGGTATATCTAGGAGTAGTTAGCCACATTCAACTGGACTGTTCTGTAATGTTGGATGTGTTTCGTATTTTCTCCAAGCCACTTCTTCGGTTCTTATTAGTGTCATGCCTTTCAGGGGCGTAACTACACCCTGTTCCAAATTATTATGCAAATGATATTTTTCTCATTTACCTAAATAATTTATGTAAACAACAGTCAGCATAATTCTCATGTTATCAACTATTAAGAGTACAATTCAAATTTTATTGAACAAACCTCCTAATGATAACATTTTTTCAAAATAAAATACTTACAATGCACTGTTCAAAATTATTACGCACAGTAAGTTTCAAAACACTTTATAGGTTGTAAAGAACTGAAAATTGTCATTTGTTGCGTTTGCAGCGTATTTACTGAAATCAAAAGCTATTTCATTCAAACTTTGAGCAACATTTTAACTTTTTAGACATTTTAACAGGTCACGTTACATTTTAACATAGGACCCCTTATTTGATAGCAGCTTCACAAGTCTTGCATCCATTGAACTTGTGAGTTTTTTGGACAGTTTCTGCTTGAATTTGTTTGCAAGATGTCAGAAAAGGCTCCCAGAGCTGCTGTTTGGATATAAACTGCCTCCCACCCTCATAGATCTTTTGCTTGAGGATGCTCCAAAGGTTCTCAATAGGATTGAGGTCAGGGGAGGATGGAGGCCACACCATGACTTTCTCTCCTTTTATCCCCATAGCAGCCATTGATGCAGAGGTATTCTTTGCAGGATGAGATGGTGTATTGTCATGCATGAAGATGATTTTATTACGGAAAGCATAGTTCTTCCTTCTGTACCAGGGAAGAAAGTGGTCAGTCAGGAACTCCACATACTTTGAAGAGGTCATCTTTACATCTTCGGGGGACATTAAAGGGGCCGACCAGCTCTCTTCCCATGATTCCGACCCAAAACATGAATCCACCACCGCCTTGCTGACGTTGCAGCCTTGTTGGAACAGGGTGGCCGTCCACCAACCATCCACTACTCCATCCATCTGGACCATCCAGGGTTGCACGGCACTCATCAGTGAACAGGACTGTTTGAAAATTAGTCTTCATGTATTTTTCTGCCCAATGCAGCCGTTTCTGCTTGTGAGCATTGGTTAGTGGTGGCCGAATGGAAGGTTTATGCACAGTTGCAAGACTCTGGAGGACTCTACACCTTGATGTCCGTGGGACTCCAGAAGCACCAGCAGCTTCAAATATCTGTTTGCTGCTATGTAATGGTGTTTTAGCAGCTGCCCTCTTGATCCGATGCATGGATCTGGCAGAAATCTTCCTCAATGTGCCTTTATCTGCACGAAACCCGTCTGTGCTCTGAATCAGCCACAAATCTCTTAATAGTGCGATGATCACGCTTAAGTTTTCGTGAAATATCTAATGTTTTCATAACTCGTCCAAGGCATTGAACTATTTCACTCTTTTCGGCAGCAGAGAGATCCGCGGAGGGCACAGCAGACTTGTCTGCCAGCCCCCCCCTCCTCCCCCATCATACCCAGATGATGACAGATCTTTTCTGGGAGATATGCTGATCGCCCGACCAGCACGCTGGAGGGAGCCCAGGCCACCATGGATGAGTGCCCGGCCTGCAGCTTGGTCATGGTGAGTGAGATGACCCCATCCCCCACACACCATTGCATACCCCCTCCATCTCCCCTGGGGACAGGGACCTCTTCTCACGTGGGGACAGGGACCCCATCTCACCTGGGGACAGGGACCCCTTCTCATCTGCGGACAGGGACCCCTTCTCACCTGGGGACAGGGCCCCCTTTTCACCTGGGCACAGGGACCCCATCTCTCCTGGGGACAGGGACCCCATCTCCCCTAAGGACAGGCACCCCATCTCCCTAGTGACAGGGACCCCTTCTTACCTGGGGACAGGGGCCCCATCCCCCCTGGGGACAGGGACCCCATCTCTCCTGAGGATAGGGACCCCATCTCACCTGGCAATGGGGACTCCGTCCTACCTATGGACCCCACCTCTCCTAAGAACAGGAACCCCATCTACAGACCATGCTGACTGGTAGGGCTGGTGTCAGCCACCCTGGTGCCAGGACAGAGGAGGGGGCAGAACACACAGAGGAAATCTGAATCCCCAGCCATTGGGGGGATGTATCAGCAGGGGTCACTGGACACCAGGGGGGGAGGTACAGCAGTAACAAAGTGGGGAGGTTGGAGGACAGACAGGGGTCTAGCAGTACCAGTGTGGGGTGGCTGAAGGACGGGGGGGCCAGCAGTACCAGCGTGGGGTCACTGGAGATGGGGGTGGATACAGCAGTACCAGCAAGGTGTGTTATCCAGCCCCTGTGTGCTCTTTCCTGGTCCCCCTCGTTGGCTCTGCCAGGTTCCCTCATCCTCTCTCCCGCTGGCTGCTGCTGGGGATCTGTTAGGACAGAGAGTGGGAAACGGGCCGGTAAATGTGTAATTTATTGGCCACTTTTTTTTCTGAATTGAGAGTCAGTGATCTGTACCGATCACTGACTCTGTCTATTCATGAATGTGGCATATACTAAACTGCGTTTACTATGCTTCAGTTTATGGATGAACAGGAAGCTCTGTACAGAGCTATTCCTGTCCATTCATTCTATGTTGCTGAGGCTGCAGAGAAGGAGATTGGGGGCCTGTGTCCTCAGTCTTCCTCTTTGTCTCAAAGGTGGAACATCAGAGGTCTGTTTAGACCTCGGATATCTCACCAAAATCCCCCAATGGCGATCCTAAAATATTGTAAAAAATAATAATCTCACTTGCCCTCTGACTCCCAGCCAACTGAATTGGCGGCTCAGCTGGATTCAGTTGCACTGGCTTGGTCAACAGATAATGAGAGGGAGCCGCTAGTACGTTCTATAACTTCAGAGGAGTTACTTTCGGTCATCAGTTCTTTTCCATTAGGGAAGTCACCAGGGCCTATTGAATTTTATAGGGCTCACGGAGAGCTCTTAGCTCCTGTTTTGGCTTCTCTTTATTCTGATTGCTTGAAGGAGGGAGCTTTGCTGGACTCAATGAGTCATGCTCATATAGTTTTAATTCATAAGCACCCAATAGATGCATCCTCTTGTGCCTCATACAGGCCTACTGCTCTTTTGAATGTAGACTTTGACATTTTGACCAAGCTCATCTCCTGACGATTACAACCTATTATGTCTAATATTATTGATTCAGATCAGATGGGGTTCATACCCGGTAGGGCTACTGATATGAATTTAAGGAGATTATGTACTAATATTTATGCTTCACATCTTAATCTAGGGTCATTGCTTCCCTAGATATAGAGAAGGCTTTGGCGTGGCCCTTTCTGTGGGAGGTACACCGCAGAATGGGATTTCCAACGGTATTTATAAAATGGTTGCAGGTCTTATATAGAAATCCTACAGCTCCAGTGAAGATGGGGGAGGGTTGTCAACTCCTTTTTCATTATTTAGGGGAACTCGGCAGGGCTGCCCTCTCTCTCTGGCTCACTTTGCTAGACGGTGGCAGAGGCTTTGTGCACTTCCCTCAATATTAAGGGATTGTGGATTGGCTGGTTGGTGGAGAGGGTAGCTTTAAATGCAGATGACCTTTTATTATTTTTAACTACTTGCCGACCGCCGCACACACATATACGTCAGCAGAATGGCAGGCAAATTGGCGTACCGGTACGTCCCTTTGAATTTGCCGCCTATCAGGCGCGCGTGCCACCTGCGGTGCGTACACGCACCACAGGATCATGTCCGTGGGTCCCGCGAACTCGATGTTCGCCGATGGCCCGTGATTGCGGCGAGGAGAGGCAGAATGGGGAGATGCAAACAAGGCATTTCCCTGTTCTGCCTAGCAACATGACAGGGATCTACTGCTCCCTGTCATCAGGAACAGTGATCTCTGTCATGTTGAAGTGAGCGCATCCCCCCCACAGTTTGAATCATGCCCTAGGACACATTTAACCCCTTGATCGCCCCTTAGTGTTTAACTCCATCCCTGCCAGTGTCATTTATACAGTAATCAGTGGCTATTTGTAGCTCTAATCGCTGTATAAATGACAATGGTCTCATAGTGTCAAAAGTGTCCGATGTGTCCGCCATAATGTCGCAGTCCCGATAAAAAATTGCAGATCGCTGGCTTTGCTTGTAAAAAAATAATAATAATAAAAATGCCATAAATCTATCCCCTATTTTGTAGATGCTATAACTTTTGCGCAAACCAATCAATATACATGTATTGCAATTTTTTTTTTTTTTACCAAAAATATGTAGAAGAATACATATCGGTCTAAACTGTGGAAGAAATTTGTTTTTTTTTATATATTTTTTGGGGATATTTATTATAGCAAAATGTAAAAAATATTGCTTTTTTTTCAAAATTGTCGCTCTTTTTTTGTTTATAGCGCAAAAAATAAAAAACGCAGAGGTGATCAAATACCATCAAAAGAAAACTCTATTTGTGGAAAAAAAAGGACGTCAACTTTGGGTACAACGGTACACGACCGTGCAATTGTCAGCTAAAGCTCCAAGGGTCCTTAGAGATATTGGATTCTTTTTCAATGGCTACAGGTCTAAAGGTAAATTGGTTCTTTCTTGTTGTTCCCCATTGATATGGAGACCCGTAGTACGGCTTCAAATGATATTCTATTGCAGTGGGAAGATAATTTATAAAGTATTTAGGAGTTGTAATTTTCGCTTCTGAACTTACCTCCCTGAATTTGACTCCGATTTTAGGAGACATTGGGTCAAAATTGAAGGCATGGAAGTCTCTACCACTGTCTTTATTGGGAAGTACAGTATTAATCTCTTAAAAATGAAAATTATACCAAAATGTATATATTTATTCATACATCCTCAGTGGCTCCCTGTATTTTTTTTTACAAGATTAAATCAGCTGTTTTCATCTTTTTTTTATGGGAATCTTAGAACCCCAGGTATAAATTAACTACTTTAATGCGTCCTTTTGAACAGGGAGGCTTATGCCGCGTACACATGAGCGGACTTTTCGGCAGACTTGGTCCGGCGGACCGGACTCCGTTGGACAATTCGATCGTGTGTGGGCTCCAGCGGACTTTTTCCCCCAAAAGTCAGACGGACCTAGAAATAAAACATGTTTCAAATCTTTCCGACGGACTCGAGTCCGGTCGAAAAATCCGCTCGTCTGTATGCTAGTCTGACGGACTAAAACCGACGCTAGGGCAGCTATTGGCTACTGGCTATCAACTTCCTTATTTTAGTCCGGTCGTACGTCATCACATACAAATCCGTCGTACTTTGGTGTGATCGTGTGTAGGCAAGTCAGTTCGTTAGGAAAGTCTGTCGGAAGTCCGCCGAAAGCCCGTCGGATAGACCGTCAGACCAGTCCGGTCGAAAAGTCTGCTCGTGTGTACGCGGCATTAGCTTTTCCAGATTTCTATAAATATTTCTTGGCCACTCATCTGGTTACGACCGCATGGTGGCTAAGCCCAGATTTATTTAACTCCTCCACTCAGTTGGAAGCAGCAGTGGTAGGTTCTATAGAAGCACTTAAGGTACTCTTATTTAGGGGCCGTAGGGCCCACTACCAGTTGACTGCTTCAAATACTATTCGATCTTGGGAGGCTGGCCTCAGATGTGAGTACTATCCAAAGGGTGCAATCTCTCCAAATGCCCATTTATGGTGTAATCCTACTCTTCCTCAGTTATTTAAAGTATCAGAGCCTATTGCATGGATTAAATATAATATTAAAATACTCTCTCAAGTGGTCACTGATCGGAAATGATCTACTTTTTCTAGACTTACCTCAAACTTTACCTTACCTAGTTCTTACTTATTTAGATATCTTCAGCTTCTCCACATTTTCCATGCACAGTTTCCACAGGACAGTCTCAGGATTTTACAATCCTCTTTAGAATTGGTACTCAGGGTTGAGTGCCTGGATAAGTCCACCTCGAGAATGTACTCTCATCTTACTTTAATTTCTATTTTGCCATTAGAAGGTCTCAGAACTAGGTGGATGCAAGATATACCAGAGTTGGATATAGAGGACTGGAGGGGTGTGTGGGTTTTCCCTCTGTGATCTCTGGTATCGTTGAGAGACCGCATGATTCAATTTAAATTGGTACATAGAGCATATATTACGCCTCATAGACTTCAAAAGATAAATCCTGTGTGCTCTGCCAAGTGTTGGCAGTGCAGAGCATCTCGGGGGGATTTCACACACATTTTTTGGACCTGTCCTTATTAAGCTATTTTCTGGGGGGAAGTGGTAGATTTATTGAACACTATTACCTCTGCTCCTTTACCAGTCTCAATGTCTGTTTGCCTGCTGGGTTTGGTAGAGGCTACTGTTCCTACAGTGTCTGATCGGTGTTTACTAATACAACATTATTCCATGCAAGATAAATAAAAATGGAAAAACTCTGCCTCGATGGGAGGCTCCCGCCAACTGCAGGCTTTTTGCAATGACAGCTGTTATATAGCTGAGGATGGGGCCGCCCGGTGATGTAAACGGGTGACCCCGCCCCCTCTGACATTACATGACATTACATGACATCAGAAGGAGATGGGGTCACCCGTTTCTGACAGTAGGCGAAGGCTATGAATTCAGAAGATGAAGTCAATCCACTTGTTGGTAATATTTTTTCCTTGTTGGATGAGCAGGATCACCGTATGGATCAGTTTGCCTTAGCGTTACAGACGCTCCTGAATCGCACAGCTCACCTGAAATCCCCCACAGTGGCTGCTCCGGTACAATCTGTGTTGCGGACCATCTCTGCTGCTGTTCCAGTCTCTGTGCAGGCACCCGCCTCGAGTATTACCTCTATAAGTGGTATGTCTGGTTCCGCTACGCTTCCCCGTCGATTTGGGGGTGATCCAGTTCCATGCAGAGGGTTTCTCAATCAGGTTGAGATATACTTCGAGATGCTGCCCCAGGCGTTTCCCACAGACAGAAGCAAAGTAGGTATCATGATATCTTTGCTTTCTGAGAGAGCCTTGGCCTGGGCAAACCCTCTATGGGAAATGCAAAAACCCGTTGTCCTGAGTTACCCAGAGTTTGTGGCTTCCTTTAAAAGTCTATTTGACGTTCCCGCACGCTCCGCTTCTGCTGCCAAGTGCCTCATGTCCATCAAACAGAGTACGAGAACTGTTGACGATTACGCTATTGAATTCTATACTCTGGCAGCAGGGGATGCATGGCACAATGAGGCCCTCGTGGCTGCTTTTTCTCATGGTCTCTCAGATACCATCAAAGATGAGATAGCAGCCCGAGATATACCCACTAAGCTGGAGAAGTTGATCACGTTTGCCATCCTCATTGACTCCAGACTCGGAGAAAGACTCTCTTTTAAGGAGCGCTTGCGGAAGCCTCCTGTACTTTTGACTCCAAGATTTGCAGTCCCACCCTTGCCTCCCTCACCTCCCATTTCTCCTGGTACTGAGTCAGTCAGTGAAGATGAACCCATGCACTTGGGCTTCACACGTCTCTCTGCGGATGAGAGAACCTTTAGGAGGAGGGAGAGAGTGTGCCTATTATTGTGGCCAGGCAGGTCACTTTTTAAAGTCTTGTCCTACCTGTCCAAGGAACGCCCAAACCTTGAGGTCCTGTAGCAGACAGACCTTAGGTGGCGTTGTTTCGTCCCCAGTTATCCAGAAGGATAAGCCTCTGGTCCCTGTTATCCTTTCTTGGTCTAAGTTGTTCGTCGAGATACAGGCTCTAATCAACTCTGGGGCTGCAGGCCTGTTCATTGATGCTGCCTTTTTGTATCTAAGCACTCTATTCCGCTGCAGCTTCGTGCTACTCCACTTGCCATTGAGGCTCTTGATGGGAGACCTTTACAGCCTGTCCATGTGACTGATGAGACTGTTCTGTTGTCCATGGCTGTAGGGGCTCTTTACCATGGGATAATCCAATTCCAAGGTATTTCCTCACCTAAGTTTCCGCTGGTTATTGGTTATCCTTGGTTACAGAGGCACAACCCATCTTTTGATTGGCTTTGTGCTAAGGTTCTCTCCTGGTCGCCACAATGCAGCAAGACATGTTTCCAGAATGTGACTAAGGTCCGATGCACCTCTTCACTCTCCTCCCTGCCGGAGGAGTACCGCGATTTTAGCGATGTCTTTGACAAAGGTCAAGCCGGTAGTTTGCCTCCACACCGGTCATATGATTGCGCAGTTGATCTTCAACCTGGTGTCATACCCCCTTGTGGCTGGGTTGACCCTTTATCGGTGTCGGAGGATAAGACCATGGAGGAGTATGTTGCAAACGCACTTTCTTGAGGATTCATCTGAAAGTCCTTGTCTCCTGAACTGAGACCTTGTATTGATTATAGGGGTCTCAATCGTTTCACGATTAAGAATGCATATTCAATTCCGTTGATTATGGGGTTATTTGACCACCTCAGGGGAGCAACGGTTTTCACGAAGCTGTATTTGAGAGGAGCATACAATCTCCTGAGGATCAAGGAGGGCGACGAATGGAAAACTGCGTTTAATACCAGAACAGGTCATTATAAGTACCTCGTAATGCCATTTGGCCTTTGCAACGCTTCAGCAGTTTTCCAGGAATTTATCAACAATATCCTCCGAGATTTGTTGCATCTTTGTGGTTTATCTAAACGATATCCTCATTTTTTCCAAGTCCCTAGAGAGCCACCACACAGATGTCTGTTGTGTGCTTCAGGTAAAAATCCTGGGTTATGTCATTTCCACTGCCTGTTTTTCGATGGACCCAGAGAAACTTTCCGCAGTCCTACAGTGGCCCCGACCCATCCTCTGCAACATTTTCTTTGCTTTGCCAATTATTATCAAAAGTTTATTCGTAACTTCTCGTCTCTAGTCAAGCCTGACCGATACGACCAGAAAGGACGGTAACCCACAGAGTTGGTCTCCGGAGTCCATTAAGTCCTTTGAGAGTCTCAAGGCTGCCTTTGTTTCCGCTCCTGTGTTGGCACATCCTGATCCTACGTTACCCTTTATCTTTGAGGTTGATGCTTCTGAGACTGGAGTTGGTGCCCTTCTGTCTCAATGTCCTACCTCTGAGAGTGCTATGTATCCTTGTGGCGACTTTTTCAAGAAATTGTCACCTGCGGAATGCAATTAAAGAATGGAGGCATCTCCTTGAAGGTACCACTGTGCCAGTTCTCATTCTTACTGACCATAAGAATCTTACATTCTTGTCTGAGGCTAAACGCCTCTCTCCCAGAAGGGCGTGATGGTATCTTTTCTTGTCAAGTTTCAATTACATTGTCTCATTCTTACCCGGTACTAAGAATGTTAGGGCTGACGTTTTGTCAGTTTTCCTCCACTTCCAAGATGGAATCGGTTCCTGTTCCTGTGATTCCTCCTGATCGTATTCTGGCTACGGTTCGCACCAGTCTCACTTCTCCTTTGGGTGACAAAATTCTTGCCGCTCAGGTCCATGCTCCTCCTAAGAAACCTTGTGACCGCTGTTTTGTCCCTGAGAGTCTCCGTACTGCCGTGCTCCAGACTTACTATTCTCCCAAGGCTGCTGGCCACCCTGGGAAGAATCAACTCCCAACAATTCTGGTGGCCTAGTCTACGTACTGATGTAGTCGCCTTCGTATCTGCTTGTTCCATGTGAGCTCAGAGTAAGACACCACGACACATTCCAGTAGGCCTCCTACAACCCATACCCAATGGAGAGAGGACTTGGACCCACCTGTCCATGGATTTCATTGTGGAGTTACCCAACTCTCAGGGCAACACAGTTATCCTTATGGTGGTTGATCTGTTCTTGAAGATGTCTCATTGTATTCCACTTTAGAAGTTGCCCACATCTAAGGAACTGGCTTCCATTTTTGCTAGGGAGACCTTTCGCTTACATGGGCTACCCAAAGCGATCGTCTTGGAAAGGAGTAGTCCGTTGGTGTCCCCGTTCTGGCGAGCCTTTTGTGCACAGTTGGGAATTCAGCTTTCTTCCTCCTCTGCGTATCACCCGCAGTCTAATGGGGCTGCAGAACGTGCCAACCAGTCCTTGGAGCAGTTTCTACATTGCTATATTTCTGACCATCATAACAACTGCTTCCCGATTGTCCCCGTTTATGGCAAACTATGGTTTCCAACCTTCCATGTTGCCTGACTCATTTGTTCCGCAGAGCATCCTTGCTTTAGAGGAGCATCTCCACGGTCTTCGTTCCACTTGGGCACAAGTCCAGGAGGCCTTGCGACATGCCAATGATAGGTACAGACTCCATGCTGATCGCAGACGCCTGCCTGCGCCTTCCTACCAGGTTGGGGACAGGGTCTGGCTGTCATCTTGCAACCTCTGACTCCGTGTTCCCTCTCTGAAGTTGGCACCTCGATTTATTGAGCCTTTCCGTATTTTTTGCAGGATTAACCCAGTGGCTTACACATTATACCTTCCTTCTAATATGCGTATTTTGAATGTATTTCATGTCTCCTTATTAAAACCTTTGGTCTGCAACCGCTTTACCACCTCGGTGCCACGTCCTCACCCAGTACAGAGAACCATGAGGAGTATGAAGTACAGTACATTGTTGACTCCCGTAGGTTCCAAGGGCGCATACAGTACCTGGTGCATTGGAAAGGGTACGGTCCGGAGGAACGCTCTTGGGTCTCATCCTCGGATGTACATGCCCTTGTCCTCCTTCTCCTCCTATGCTTTCCATAGACATTTTCCCCTCAAACCTGGTGGTCCTCCGAGGGGGAGGGGTTGTTCAGGATGGGTTACTGTCAGGGCTTGGCTCAGCCCTTCCTTCTCAGAGCAGGCCACTCAGCTGTCGGTTAATTGCCAGCTCTAATTTTTTCCCCAGTGACTCACCCGATGATGATATCCTGTTTGTCAGTCCTGCTGGTTACTTAAGCTGTTCAGGTCAGTCCCTCTCTGCCTTCAGCTTGGTCAACACATCCAGAGACTGACATCTCTTCTGGTTCCTGATCCTGCTTGCTGTTCCACTACGCAGATTCTCTGGTTTCCTGATTTCCTGGTCTGTCCTGATCTGTGGCTCCCTGACGTCCTGGCTTGTCTGACTGTCCTTCCCGGTTACTGAACTCTGGCCATGATTCAACTACGTTGCTCTGCTTACCTTTAACTATTATTATTATTAAACAAGTGTGATTTTACCTGCACTGCTGTCTTGGTCTGATTCATGGTTTCTGACAGTACCCCAAAACACCCTAACCATGTTGAGGGCATGTGGCCTGGTATGGTTCAGGAGGGGTTTGGATACAATTTTTTTTTTACATTTTGGACTGGGGGGGAGCATGCCGTTTTTTTCAATAATTTTTATCTATATTGCCGGGATCTGATAATTCATTACAGCCGCGAGCAGTTTTAAATGACATTTTTTCCTTTAGAAATTTAATTTTGCTGTGGCACTGTTCTAAACACGGGAAAGATGAACTACTTTACAGGCATAATAAGGACACCCCCCAGGCATGATTTTTAAAGGAATATTTCATTTTTATTGTTTCACTTTAAGCATAATTAATATCAATGCTCCTGTAAAAAACGGCCATTTTTAAAACTTTTTTTGCATTGATACATGTCCCCTGGGGCAGGACCCGGGTCCCCAAACACTTTTTATGGCAATAACATGCAGATAAGCCTTTAAAATGAGCACTTTCGATTTTTCATGTTCGTGTCCCACAGACTTTAACGGTGTTCGCACAAATGTTTGCCTGTTCGCAAGTTCTGCTGCGAACCAAACCGGGGGGTGTTCGGCTCAACCCCACTGTAGACTAGTTATAGTATTATTATTCACATTGCAGTTGATACTTATACACACCGATTATTTCTGACTTTGCTGGTTTATGTGTTGATTCCAGTACAGATGGTACAGAACCAGAAGCGGCTGGTGCTCAAAATTTTTGTAGGGGCACAAACAAACTGAAAAAAAAACATCAATTGCAGCTACTGTGCCCCTCAAACGCAGCCACTGTGCCCCTCAAACGCAGCCACTTTGCCCCTCAAACGCAGCCACTGTGCCCCTCAAGTGCAGTCACTGTGCCCATCGCAGCCACTGTGTTTATCAAACGCAGCCACTGTGCCCATCAAATGCTGCCACTGTGCCATCAAACGTAGCTACTGTGCCCATCAAATGCAGCCACTGTGCCCATCAAATGCAGCCAATGTGCCCATCAAACGCAGCCACTGTGCCATCAAACAAAGCCACTGTGCCCATCAAATGAAGCCACTGTGCTCATCAAGCGCAGCCACTGTGCCATCAAATGCAGCTACTTTGCCCATCAATTGCTGCCAGTGTGCCCATCAATTGCCGCTACTGTGCCCCATCAAATGCTGCCAGTGTGCCCATCAATTGCTGCTACTGTGCCCCATAAAATGCTGCCAGTGTGCCCATCAATTGCTGCTACTGTGCCCCATCAAATGCTGCCAGTATGCCCATCAATTGCCGCTACTGTGCCCCATCAAATGCTGCCAGTGTGCCCATCAATAGCCGCTACTGGGCCCCATCAAATGCTGTCAGTGTGCCCATCAATTGCGGCTACTATGCCCCATCAAATGCTGCCAGTGTGCCCATCAATAGCCACTACTGTGCCCCATCAAATGCTGCCAGTGTGCCCATCAATAGTCGCTACTGTGCCCCATCAAATGCTGCCAGTGTGCCCATCAATTGCTGCTACTGTGCCCTATCAAATGCTGCAAGTGTGCCCATCAATAGCTGCTACTGTGCCCCATCAAATGCTGCCAGTGTGCATCGCCCGGCACTTACCAGTCTCCCAGTGGGTCAGCAGCGGTGTCCTGCACGCTCCTCTATGTTTTCTTCCGTCCTCTCTCTCAGGCAACCAATCACAGTGCCTGACATTTCAGCCAATCAGGTGACAGGTAACAGACCCGAGCACCTGATTGGCTGAGAGGCGGTTCAGTGTTAGCAAAGCGAATTCCTTCGCTTTGCTAACACACAGCTGAGTGAACAGCAAACACACAGCGTTGCGCCCGCTGTTCACCTACAGCTCTAATCAGGTGCTTCCAAAAAACACCCTCGCCACTGTAATTCAGGTGCCCAGCACCCAAAAAGGGGCCGGACACATAAATAGGGGGTGTCAGCGGCCACCATAGATAGATTCATGCAATGCATGAATCTATCTATGGTGATAGAGCGGTGCCAGGAGAGAGGGGGCGGCGCCACTGTACAGAACCCTATTCTAAGTTACCTTGACATAGTGATTTTACTGTCTAGCGGATTGTGTCTCATCTTCTGTGTATTCATTTATGCTCAAACCACCATTTATTTTAACCTGCACCAATACATTGAGTTTATTTACCACTAACCAGTCTTGTGTTTATTTCCTGGTGCTAATTCACAGCCAGGTCAAGGGTACCTATGCTCATGTTCTTATAAGTGCTTGCAGTAACTTTCATTCAACCAGATGTGTCAGAGGGGCTGAGGTTGTTCTTGGAGTTGAGGAGCAGAAGAGGGAACCCAAATAACCAAGCTGCTCCTGCGGGGGTAGCGATGCAACAGCACAATACAAAAAGCTTGACTCTGGCCGTTATATTCTTTTCACATTGACTGCCGGGCTGTCGGTTTTCTTGTCCCCTCTAGTTGCTCACCGTATATCTCCTATAGGTTTCTTTCTTCATAAAACAATTTATACAGTATAATAAGGGGAAAGTATTGGCACAGAGTTGGATTATCCATAAGGCAACTTAGATTGGAGCCTTGAGCCCAGTGTATGTCCAGGGGGACCAGTGCAGCCTTTATGCCCCTGCAGTAGACCAAGGGGACAGCTCAGTTAGTGAAGGCCTTGCACCTGCCTGTCACGTTACAAGGGAGGATGAACTGGTAGGCAGTTGGTTTCTGATGGGCCAGTACAGACAATGTAATTGGGGAACCTTGATGCCTTATGCAATTCTTATTAAAGGATCCAAAGGGATAGGGCTACGAAGCATCTCCCTTAATTTGTTCCTTTTTCGTGCTGTTGTATTGTTGCAAACCAATGAAATATGTGTTTTTCTATTCGTTTCAGACTAAGCTGTTGAGTATGTACACCATCTTTTTGTTTCTTGTAGTATAAGAGCTGGTGGGCAACTGGGGGAACACAGGACTTACCTACCCCAAGTTCTTTGACGTGACTAGAAAGATAAAACTACTAATAAAAAGCTTCAAGACCTCCAGCATCTGGAACTGGGCTGGAGATTGGTTCTTCAGCCCGGAAAAGACGCAAGTTTACCAGAAGGAAAACCACAATAGGCTTTTTGTTCTCCTGCTCATTCGAGCTTATCCTGGATGTCCGTCAGCACATTAAATACTTACTAACGAACCTAATCAGCATTTTATGGCAGGACGTGGCGGGCCCTGGCACCCTGGCACATCATCTACAGTCTTAGTTGTGCTGCTTTTCTATGTACTTGCTGTACTTTCATGAAAAGTTAGAGAGCTGATATTTTCTTGATATTTCCCCCTTGGACCAGGTTATGACATAATCCCCGTATTTGTTTTTCAGCCTTAATCAGCTGATAAATTGCTTTGCCATATATCACGTCTGATATTTATTTTCTGTAGCTTACCGCTTAAGACTTTTTCTCTGAGGGACTTGACCACTTTGACCTCAATAAATCTTGTTTTCCTTTCTAGGAGGGAAACATAGCTTTCTTAACTACAGTGATGGAACTTCTGCGTGTTTGATGTACATCATTTGGCGGACCAGGGTTTTAATTGTGGCTGCTTCATTTGCTAGTTTCAGAGATGGAGAGCATGCATTTTCTTATATGGGTTTTGCAGGAGAGAACATCAGTGCTTCTCACACCTAACTCTCCTACACCTAACCTTCTAGGGCTGTTATATGAATTATTTTTATTGTTATACAGGATTTATATAGCACCAACAATTTGCGCAGCACTTTACAATATTCGGGCAAGCGGTACAGTTACAGTACAGTTCAATACATGAAGAATCAGAGGGCTCCGCTTGTTAGAGCTTGCAATCTATAAGGGCGGGCCAAGTGATACAAAAGGTAATAACTTACGGGGATGAGCTGAGGAAGACATTGAATGTACAGTTGTTAGGAGGAGGCAGGATAGGCTTGTCTGCAGAAAAAAGTTTTCAGGGATCACCAAAAAGTGAACAGAGTAGGAGATAGTCGGACAGATTGGGGTAGGGAATTCCAAAGGATGGGAGAGGCTCAGGAGAAGTCCTGGAGGCGAGTATAGGAGGAGGTGATGAAGGAGCTAGAGAGCAGGAGGTTCTTGGGAGGAATAAATAGGACAATTTGGTTGGTATTTTGAGACTAGATTAGTGATGTAGCCGGGGGCCAAGTTGTGGATGTCTTTGTAAATTATTGCTAGTATTTTGAATTTAATTCGTTGGGTGAGTGGCAGCCAATGGAGGGATTGGCAGAGAGGGGTAGCAGACTCTGAGCGGTTTGTAAGGTGGGTAAGCCAACGAGGAGTGAGTTGCTGTAGTCGACGCGAGAGATGATCAAGGAGTGAATTAGGAGCTTTGTGGTGTCATTGGTTAGGAAGGGGAGTATTTTGAAGATATTTTGCGGAGGTTGAGGTGGTAAGCTTTGGAAAGAAAGTGATTTGGATGTTGAGCTGAAAGGAGAGTTCAGAGTCCAGGATAACACCTGGCACCCTGGCATGAGGGGATGGCCAAGTCAGGGGAAGAGGCACGTGGGGAGGAAATACTGATAGTAAATTAGTGATGAGTGAGGAGACTGATGATGTGAGGTGAGGGGTGGAGAGATAGATTTGGGTGTTGTCAGTGTAGAAATTATATTAAAAGCCATGGGAGGCAATCAACTGACCCAGGGAAGAGGTGTAGATTGAGAATACCCTGTTTCCCCGAAAATAAGACCTAGTGTGACTGTCGGTGATGGCTGCAATATAAGCCCTACCCCCCAAATAAGCCCTACCCTGTTCCCCCGAAAATAAGCCCTACCCTGAAAATAAGACCTACAAGGACTTTAGGGCTTATCTGGGGGGTAGGGCTTATATTGCAGCCATCACCGACAATCACACTAGGTCTTATTTTCGGTGAAACAGGGTAGGAGAATAGGAATAGGGGAGGGTCTTTATGCTACAGAGATAAAGCATAAAATACAAAAGGTGAGGCTTAACCACTTGCCTACCAGCTCACGCAGGTATACTGCAGCAGGTCGGCAGTGCGGGGACTCGATGTCCGCCGGGGACCCGTGATCGCCTAGTACAGAGGCAGAACGGGGATCTGCCAGTGTAAACAAGGCAGATCCCTGTTCTGACAGGGGACATGTCAGAGATCTACTGTTCCCAGTGATCAATAGCAGTGATCTCTGTCATGTCCCAGTGAGCCCATCACCCCTACAGTTAGAACACACCTAGGGAACACACTTAAAGCGGAGTTCCACACAAAAATGGAACTTATTCTTTTCCGGTTCCTCCCCCCCCCCCGATATCACATTTGGCACCTTTCGGGGGGAAGGGGGAGCAGATACCTGGATACCTGACTAATACAGGTATTTTGCTCCCACTTTTCTCCCACAGGTATCTTGATTCCTATACTGAAGATGGCGGCGGCAGCACCCGAGAGCCGAGGGAGAGATCGGCTGGGGTGCCGACATCGCAGGCGCCCTGGACAGGAAAGTGTCCATATTTTAAAACTCAGCAGCTGCAGTATTTGTAGCTGCTGACTTAAAAAAAAAAAAAAAATGGCTAAACTCCGCTTTATCCCCTTGATCGTGTTAACCCCTTCCCTGACAGTGTCATTTTTTACATTGACCAGTGCATTTTTATAGCACTGATCAATGTAATAATGTCACTGGTCCCCAAAAAGTGTCATTTAGGGTCAGATTTGTCCGCCGCAATGTCGCAGTCCCGCTAAAAGTTGCAGATCGCCGCCATTACTAGTAAAAACACTTGCGCTAACCAATCAATATACGCCTATTGCGCTTTTTTTTTTTTTACCAAAAAAATGTAGAAGAATATATATCGGCCTAAACTGATAAATACATTTATATATTATAGCAAAAAGTAAAAAAAAAACTTTCAAAATTGTCGCTCTTTGTTTTAGCGCAAAAAATAAAAACCGCAGAGGTGATCAAAAAACACCAAAAGAAAGCTCTGTTTGTGGGAAAAAAAGGACGTCAATTTTGTTTGGGCACAACGTCGCACGACTGCGCAATTGTCAGTTAAAGTGATGCCGTGCCGTATCGCAAAAAAATGGCCTGGTCATTAAGGGGGCAAATCCTTCCGGGGCTGAAGTGGTTGTAAAAGATTCTATGCATTAAGGTGAAACCTTCTGTGAGCTGCAGCCCCTCCCTTATACTTACCTGAGTCCCCTCTTGATCCAGCGATGTGCATGGGAGCCTCAGCTGTCCTGTGTCTCTCTCTCTCCTCATTGGCTGAGACACAGCAGTGAAAGCCATTGGCTCCCATTGCTGTCAATCACGGCCAGTCAGCCAATGAGGAGAGAGTGGGGGGCGGGGCTGAACCTCGGCTCTATGTGTCTTATGGATGCATAGAGCGGGGCTTGGGAGTGAGCGCACACCAGTGCCCCCATGGCAAGCAGCTTGCGCATGGCCATGGTCTTCCATCTGTGCGCTCCCATCCTAATTGTGGGCATATGAAGCTCACTCGTGTTTTCTTCTGGGAATGGGTGCTGCTGGTTACCCAGCATGCACCTTCAGATCCCGCGCATAAGACACAAGGCGCGGCGTACAATTGTGTCTCTGTTTGCCATCACAACGCTGTCGTCATAGGAAGGTCCCGCCCCATTGTTATGGCAACCAAATGTAACCTAGACAATAGACGGAAGTAATGTGCTGCGCTGGGCTGAGGTGAGATTTGAAATCTCCCCCATCACATCACTATGCTCAGTCTTACATGGTTTGATGTCCTCCTGGATAATTAAACGTCAAAGTGCAGTAATACTCTTCTAATTGAACAGATCGCCGCCCTAGTCGCCTCCGCCATCGCCGCTGCCTCTTCTATGGACAAAACACTAGCAAGCACCTGGTTGCCCTTTTCAAAAATGGCGCTTAGCACCACCTTGCATTGTGTCATTTCCTGTTTGAAAATAACAGGATGCTAACAGGCGGCGATGCCCATGGCGCCGAAAGAGGAAGAAAGAAGAATACACCCTAAAAACAAGGTAAACAGAGATAGAAAAGAAAAATGACTTCCAATGTTGTTTTAACTTGCGGGTTTGAACGATTCATGGAAAGATGAAAATGTGGGTGGAACTCCGCTTTAACGAGACTGTCCCTTTGGGAAATGTGCTGGCTTCCTGGGCCATTCTGATCATGCAAAGCTTCGAACTTTAGGGTAGGCTTGGAGTTTGTCCTACCCCCATAAAGTACATTGCTGTTGACCCATTACTACAGGGTTCGACAGGCCCGCGGGCCACACCCAGCCCACCACCGCTGAATGTCCAGCCCATCAGTGCCTGTGATAACTCACGGGCATCCGGTCCGTGGACATTTTCTCTGCTGTCCTCTTCATTGAACAGTGCGGAGCGGCCGTTATCACAGGGCTGGATGAGGGCGGGAACTGCTGGAGTTAACTTTTTCATTAAACAGCAGGTTATTGGTTTCCGGGCGATCCTAGCAACCAATCACCAGCCTGTTAATGTGAAAAGTTAACGTTGCAGTTCCCGTCGCCATCCAGTACTGTGATGCCGATCTCTGCTGCTCTGCTTGTTGTGCACCTGTGTATGGTAGGAGAGTTCTACCTACACAGTGTGTGTTTGTGGGGTGGGGTGCATGGGACAGAGTACTCTACAGTGGGGAGGGGGTGCAGAGGACACTACAGTGTGGGGGGGGGTTGTAGAGGACACTACAGGGGGGGTGCAGGTGATAGAGGACATTACAGTGGGGGAGGGGGGTACAGAGGACACTACAGTGGGGGGTGCAGGGGATAGAGGACACTGCAGTGGGGGGAGGGGTGCAGAGGACACTACAGGGGGGGTGCAGGGGATAGAGGACACTACAGTGGGGGGGTGCAGAGGACAGAGTACACTACGGAGGGGGGGTGCAGGGGACAGAGGATACTACAGTTGGGGGGGGGGGGTGCAGGGGACAGAGGATACTACAGTTGGGGGGGGTGCAGGGGACAGAGGATACTAGAGTTGGGGGGGGGTGCAGGGGACAGAGGATACTACAGTTGGGGGGGGGTGCAGGGGACAGAGGATACTACAGTTGGGGGGGGGTGCAGGGGACAGAGGACACTACAGTGGGGGCGGGGGGGGGGGTGCAGGGCACAGAGAACATTACAGTGGGGGGTACAGAGGATTCTACAGGGGGGGTGCAGAGGACAGAGGACACTACAGGGGGGTACAGAGGACACTACAATGGGGGGGGTGCAGGGGACAGAGGACACTACAGTGGGGGGGTGCAGGGTACAGAGCACACTGCAAGGGGGGGACCCTATTAGGGACCCCATCACCCCTGGGGACCCCTTCTCATGTGGGGAAAGGGACCCCTTCTCGTTTGGGGACAGGGACTCCTTCTCGCTTGGGGACAGGGACCCCTTCTCCCCTGGGGACAGGGACCTCATCACCCCTGGGGACAGGGCCCCCATCTCCTCTAAGGGCCTGAACCCCATTTTCCCTGGGGACAGAAAACCCATCTCCACACCATGCTGGCTGGCAGGGCTGGTGCCAGCCCCCCTTGGCTGCCAGGATGGAGGGGGGGGCAGTAAAATCTGAATCCCCAGCCACATACTGCCTAAGAGCCGGTTCACACGGGGGCGACCTAGCCGCCTGACAAGTCGCCTCCCGTTCTGTACAATGGAACCTTTCTAATCGGAGCGACGCAAGTCGCTCCGACTTAGAAGAAAGGTTCCTGTACTACTTTGGGGGCGACTTGCATAGACTTCTATACAGAAGTCGTCTTGCAAGTCGCCGTGGCAGTCGTGTGCAGGTCGCCTCGGTCAGGCGACCTGCAAGTCGTGCCGCTTCTAGTGTGAACCGGCTCTCAGGGTGAACTGGCTTTGTATTAGTGAAGCACCTTAAAGTGAGATAAACCTGTAATGTTATTATTACTATGTTATTGGCAGGTGAATGTGGCTCTCCATGCATTCACATACATTGAATCTGACCCTTAAGTGGTAAATGGTTGCTGACCCCTGCATTACTAATATAATGGACTGCCTCAATGGCCAATAGGATTGTGCAGAAGGAATAGGGGGAATAGGCAATCTTCAGCACTATGGGAAAGTACTGGAGCTTTGCCCAAGAAAAACTCTCAACAGAAGAGCAAAGCAGAAGACGCTGAAAGCTGCTTTAGTTGTGCACCTCTGGGTTTTTACCTGTTAGCAGCTTTTAGTCTTCTTTAATCTACAGAGTCTTTTTATTATTTATTTTTCCCATTTTAAAGGAATCTTATTTTCCAGCCCACCTCCGTTATGTAATTGAGTTGTACACTATTATTTATTTTAATCAGTTCACTCTGTATTGTGTTCTACAGGATGATATGTGACGCACTTTTCCCATACATTTGTTATTCTAAAGCAAAATTAATTATGTACTGACCTAATTTATTTTAAATGTATGACAGTCCTGTAAAGTAACACTGAAATGAGGAGCCGAATGTCAGCTTCAGGCTTCAGGCTTCAGATCTCAGCTCCATTTTGATTTAAAGGATATGTTCACTTTTGTAAAACAAAAAATAATAAATGCCCATTTTTTGCAGGGAAAAAATGTGCATTTATTATTTTTTTAATTAGGAGCCTGCAGAGCATTGCACCAGTCAGCAGATGATGATGCAATGTCAGGCTCCTGCAGACTCTCAGTACATTTGTCTGCTCATACTTCCCATACGTGCAGAAAGTTGGGGGTAGGTTTATACAGTATAAGGGAGCCCCTGTTAGAACCAAAAACCTAAAAAAACTTTTTGGCTTGACATACACTTTAACCACTTGCCACCAAATCACGTACCTGGTATTGCAGGCATCACCCCAGTGCAGTGTTTTTTTAGAGCCAACAGTTGGCTCTCTTATAGTAGCAATCAGAGTGGCTAACTAGCCACTTGATTACTATTACAAGCAGGGGGAGGGGACACCCCCCCCCCCTCGCCGCCTTCCGTGGCTCTCTCTGGCTCTCCTGTCCCACCGGGAGACCAGAGTTACCAGCCACCACGTCCACTGGCTGGCCTGAGACCCATACAAAGCCGGAATTCGCTCTGATCGGATCTCTGATATGGTAACCCGGAAGCGATGGCATGACATCACTTCCGGTTTACCTGGTTGTCAATGGCGCCATTTTTTGAAAATCTAAAGTATTAAAAAATGCTGATCTTGGCATTTTGGATGCTTTCAAGTGCAAAGGAGGGATTTGGGGTCTTATTGACCCCAAATCTCTCCATAAAGACTACCTGTCACATGCCTATTGCTGTCACAAGGAAGTTTACATTTCTTGTGACAGCAATAAAAGTGATTAAATAAAAAACATTCCACCCAAAAGATAAACTTCCTCTTATCTGATTCCCCCCCTCTGGTGCCACATTTGGCACCTTTTGGGGTGGGGGGGAGTGGGTACCCTGCCCCCACTTCCACTGGACCTCGCCGCGGCAAAGTACTGTACATCAGAAGTCCAGCCCCCCTCCTCCTCCTCCCCTTGCTGCAGGGACACTAAGAGAGCGCAACGAGCTTCACGCATGCGCAGTAGGGAACCGGCTGTGAAGCCGCAAGGCTTCACTGCCGGGTCCCCTACTGGCAATGGCGGCGGCAGCTGATGGAAACATCGGCTGGGGTGCCGACATCGCTGGATTCCAGGACAGGTAAGTGTCCTAATATTAAAAGTTAGCAGTTACAATATATGTAGCTGCTGACTTTTCATTTTTGGAGGGGGGAAACTCCACTTTATTCCATTTTGGAATAAGATTCTAACATAACAAAATGTGGAAAAAGTGAAGAGCTGTGAATACTTTCCAAATGCCTGTACCTTCATCAGGAAAACACCACGTTATGGCCACTATATGGAGCTGATAGTCATAGAAAATAAACAATTTGAACATTATTATGGGATTATTATGGGATTATATGGGATGGATGTGCAAGCTTTTAATTAATACACCCCAACGTGTTTAGTGAGAGAAGCTAACGAACTGCTAGAAGAAGATGACCCTTGCATAAAGATAGCTAAGCCCTGTCCATCCCCACATCACAAGTGGCTCCAAGCCAGACAATTTTGAAAGGTAAAATGTACATCTAGAGAGTAGTTACCTTATTTCTTGTTCTCAGCCCTGGTTTAAGGACAGGTGTTTCTTTTCCACATTGTACAAAGACTCACACAGACTAATGTACAGTTTGTTTACCCTGAGATGTCAAAGTACAAACAGTGCAAGATTTAGACCTTTGGGGAGCTTGGGGCACTTCGGGGGCCCCTCAACATAGAAATTAAATTATATGACAAATAAAAACTGAAATAAATAGTAAATCACATTTGTTCTAAAAAAAAATTAAGTTAGGTTCCGATTCGGGACACGGAGAAAACCCACTGGTCAGGAGTCAACTTCACTACTACACTCAGTGCAAGACATGGAAGGAAGGAAGGTCCTCTACTCTGCCAATTTCGTCTGACACTCTGCTATGTCATTCTGGCCGAATTCCAATCCAAGGCCATGCCTGTCCCGAATTCAATCCAGGGCCATGCCTGTCCCGAATTCAACCAATCTCAAAATTTTGTGTAAAACTTGCTAACAAAATTTTACTCTATAAAAGATCATGAAGTGTCGGATACACCCCCCTGACCCAATCAGGGTCAAGTGGGGAAGTGAGCTTCTCTCTCATGTCTCCCTGTGATAAAATGATGCTGGTCACTAACTTGACTCCCACATGATGGGGTCGGGGCTGTTGCCTGGCACTTTCCAACATTTTTCAAACTTTTCCCTTGTCCCACCCACTTGTCTCTCGTAAACAAGGCAATATATCCTGTGAAACAGACACGTTAAAACAAACATTACGAATAGTAGAATATGATGAGAACTTGAAATGTAAAACATCAACCAGACGCCCTCACACCTATTTTTTTTTACCTCTGCAGTCAGGGTTAACTGTTTCGTATCCTGACACCCACACACACACTTTGTTAATTATTTTTAAAAATAAAACTAATTTTATAATTGTTAAATTCTTTTATAAAGGGAAGTCTAGGGCCCCCTCTGGCAGGTATGCCCAGGGCGATTCCCCCCTTTGCCCCTTATAAATCCAGCACTGAGTACAAAGAGAAGGGTAAGAAAAGGGAAAGTGGATTTGTCATTATTATTGAGTTGCTTGGTGTTCCTGGATTAAACAAAATCGAATGCCCTTTAAAATTACAGTTACCCTTTTTAAATAAGTACCAATTTTTGGAAACCGAGTGGAGAATTCTCTTCCTAGATTTACATCGCTGTGAGAGTGCCCAGCGTTGGCTCAGAGGCATCGTAAAAATGTTAATAGTTTCTTTGCGGTGGAGATTGCTCTTGCCAAAGTCCTAAAGTCTTCATCAAGTTGGTGCTTCGAGAGACTTTCTACCGCCTGCTGATCGCCTTTCTTATTTTTCCGTTCGGTTACTTCAATCGCTTGGTTCCTCACACCCTTCCATTAAAAATTTGTGACACTCACATTTTGTTCTCAAGAACCCCGGCTCGTTAGACAATTTTTAATTTGTAGGGAGCGTCCTGCGGTTTCATAACTGCTCAAGTGGCTTACGATAATACAATAATAAATTTAATAGCAACCTTTTCGGCGATGACACGGCAAATTGTGCCGGCAATTGAGAGAAGTGGGGTCAGTGACACTTATTAAGGTTCTCAAATTTTGGAAAGCCTCTTCAGAAATACAGAGAGGGAATAGTGGAGAAAAAAAACAGCTAAAAGAGAGAGCAATTTTTACGCTGTGTTGCTTTCCAAGACTAATACAATATTAAACTAGAAGTTCAGGTTTGGGGTTTTTTTTTTTTTTACTGGTAGTACTTTGGAAAATTAGATTTGTCATTGGTAAAATCACACTAATAGTATGGGGCTGCTTACTATTGCAATATTTTCAAGCAATTAAAGTCTATCTAAACCCAAGAATATAAAACATTGCAACTTACCAGTCCTTAGATGTGGCGGCTGCATTTGTTTTTCGTTCAGGTTTTTTTTCCTTTATTTTCACATAGTGACCCTGTCCGTAAGACACGTGCTGTGAAAGGGAGCAAATGAAAGAAGTTCCTTTTTAGGGTTTAGGTCCAATCTACCAATTATTGATATTTGGGTTATCAGTGCAGGCAAGAGGGCTCTGTTACCAGCTGGTTTCTTATATAGTATCTTACAAAAGCGAGTACACCCCTTACATTTTTGTAAACATTTTATTATATCTTTTCATGTGACAACACTAAAGAAATGACACTTTGCTACAATGTAAAGTAAGGAGTGTACGTCTTGTATAGCAGTCTAAATTTGCTGTCCCTCAAAATAACTCAACACACAGCCATTAATGTCTAAACCACTGGCAACAAAAGTGAATACACCAAGTGAAAATGTCCAAATTGGGCCCAATTAGCCATTTTCCCTCCCCGGTGTCATGTGTATTGTTATGCCCTGTACACACGATAGGATTTTCCCATGGAAAATGTGTGATAGGACCTTGTTGTCGGAAATTCCGACCGTGTGGAGGCTCCATCACACATTTTCCATAGGAATTTCCGACACACAAAGTTTGAGAGCTTGCTATAAAATTTTCCGACAACAAAATCCGTTGTCGGAAATTCCGATCGTGTGTAAACAAAATCGGACGCACAAAGTGCCACGCATGCTCAGAATAAATTAAGAGACGAAAGCTATTGGCTACTGCCCCGTTTATAGTCCCAACGCACGTGTTTTACGTCACCGCGTTCAGAATGATAGGATTTTCCAACAACTTTGTGTGACCATGTGTATGCAAGACAAGTTTGAGCCATCATCCATCCATGGATTTTGTTGTCGGAATGTCCGATCAATGTCCGACCGTGTGTTTAGTTAGTGTTACAAGGTCTCAGGTGTGAATGGGGAGCAGGTGTGTTAAATGTGGTGGTATCACTCTCACTCATACTGGAAGTTCAACATGGCACGTCATGGCAAAGAACTCTCTGAGGATCTGAAAAAAAGAATTGTTGCTCTACATAAAGATGGTCTAGGCTATAAGAAGATTGCCAAGACCCTGAAACTGAGCTGCAGCATGGTGGCCAAGACCATACAGCGGTTTAACAGGACAGGTTCCACTCAGAACAGGCTCCTCTCAGAATAGGCCTCGCCATGGTTGACCAAAGAAGTTGAGTACATGTGCTCAGCATCATATGCAGAGGTTGTCATTGGGAAATACACTTATGAGTGCTGCCAGCATTGCTACAGAGGTTGAAGGGGTGGGGGGTCAGCCTGTCAGTGCTCAGACCATACACCGAACACTGCATCAAAATGATCTGCATGGCTGTCATCCCAGAAGGAAGCCTCTTCTAAAGATGATGCACAAGAAAGCCCCACAAACAGTTTGCTGAAGACAAGCAGACTAAGGACATGGATAAGTATTCACTGCCTTTGCTCAATACTTTGTTGAAGCACCTTTAGCACCAATTACAATCTCAAGTCTATTTGAGTATGATGCTACAAGCTTGGCACACCTATTTTTGGGCAGTTTCTTTAACTTCTCTTTGCAGGACCTCTCAAGCTCCATCAGGTTGGATGGGGAGCGTCGGTGCACAGCCATTTTCAGATCTTTTCAGAGATATTCAGGTTCAAGTCTGGGCTCTGGCTGGGCCACTCAAGGACATTCACAGGGTTGACCCGTAACCACTCCTTTGTTACCTTGTTGGAAGATGAACCTTCACCCCAGTCTGAGGTCTAGAGTGCTCTGGAGCAGGTTCTCACCAAGGCTGTCTCTATACATTGCTTCATTCATTTTTCCCTCGATCCTGACTAGTCTCCCAGTTCCTGCTGAAAAACATCCCAAAAGCATGATGCTGCCACCACCATGATTCACTGTAGGGATGGTATTGGCCAGGTGATGAGCGGTGCCTGATTTCCTCCAGACATGATGCTTGCCATTCAGACCAAAGAGTTCCATCTTTGTTTCATCAGACCTGAGTATTTTGTTTCTCATGGTCTGAGAGTCCTTCAGGTGCCTTTTGGCAAACTCCAGGTGGGCTCTCATGTGCCTTTTACTGAGGAGTGGCTTCCGTCTGGCCACTCTACCATACAGGCCAGAATAGTGGAGTGCTCTCTCTAGTTCGTGCTCTATGTGTTCCTCCTAGCTGTGGGTGGACACTAATCAATTAATTTTTCATGTCTTTTCATTGTCTACTATATAGCGCCTGAATATTCTGTTTGTGGTATTTTGCACCAGGGGAGCCATGAATGCTGGCGGGCTCTGCCTGTAGGGTGAGTGTGGAGTCCAAAGACCTTGATTTTTTTTGTGTTAATATTACTTACCAGGCGATAGGATAGACACCTCCTACATTATCTGTTAAAAAACTAAAACTTTATGATGTGTGAGAGCGTACATGAATTACTGTTGCCTTTTTCTTGCAACTGCAGTAAGGCAGAAATTGATAGTGTGATCTATTTGTTGTATCCCCCAAAATCCTCAAGCACCAGCCACCACTGTCTTTCTTCATTCCATTTTCTTCTTCTTCTTCTTCTTCTTTTTTTGCTCCTGGGTTTTCTGTCATAATGGGCTTAGAGCACAAATCTTCCCCTTTAGTCTCTTTAGGCTTGCGTATGCCACCATCAGTTCCCAGAATGTGATTCCTTTGCTCTGTCTGCAGGTTGCTGTACAGCATAACTGTCGGGCACATAAGCTTTGTAGAGGAGGTGTAGAACATGGACCAGCTCCCAACAAGACTTTGTCCAGGTATCCCACAATGGGGATGCCTTCTGAACGCAGCGGACCAAACACAGGGGCTAGCACCTTGGTGAATACTTGGGGTGCACTGGACAGATGAAAAGGTAGGGCAAAAAACTGGAAGCGATGAATGAAACACACAGATAGTGGTAAATTAACGATATTGCGCTAAGTGCATATAGAGTAAATTAAATTACCGTATATACTCGAGTATAAGTCGAATTTTTCAGCACATTTTTTTGTGCTGAAAGTGCCTCCCTCGACTTATACTCGAGTCAATTTCATTTTCTGAACCGACTTTGGGGCCCCGTATCTCAGGGCCACTTAGTGCTAGGAACCCCAAATTTGGTGTGCAAACCCAGTGGAACTGGTACCATAACATATCCAAAGCTGGGGTTCCTAGCACCAAGTGGCCCTGAGATACGGGGCCCCGAAATTGGTTCGGAAAATGTCATTCTCTGCTGCAGAAAAGTGCTTGACATTTTCTGAACCAACTTTGGGGCACCATATCTCAGGGCCACTTAGTGCTAGGAACCCCACATTTGGTGTGCAAACCCAGAGCTTGACATTTTCTGAACTGATATTTGGGGCCCTGTATCTCGGGGCCACTTAATGCTAGAAACTCCAGCTTTAGAAATTTTATGGTGCTAGTTCCACTGGTTTAGCACACCAAATTTGGGGTTCTTAGCACTAAGTGGCCCTGAGATACGGGGCCCCAAATTTGGTCAACTGTGTCCATCTCTAGCAATGTCATTTCGGGACCCTTTGGGTTCAAATTTTAGCTGCAGCTAGGGGGCATCTAGGAACCCTTAACTACTGAGTTTGAAGTTCAGGGGACCTATGGCTGCAAATGGGCACAGTGATGCTGCTAATGGGCACAGTGATGCTGCAAATGGGCATTGTTGACCCTCTTTTCCACTTACAGTAGCTGTGCATTTCTCACCCTCGTCTTATACTCGGGTCAATAAGTTTTTCCCATTTTTTGTGGTAAATTAGGGCCTCGACTTATACTCGGAACGACTTATACTCGAGTATATACGGTATGTAAGTGACACGGATGATCCGTGACCGACAGCGCTCTATTTTGCTTTGGGAACCTGAGTAGAAACCTTTAAACTTTTCTGTCTCTGGAACAATGGCAATGAGTCCCTGAGAGGATAGTTGAGCCAAGGTAGTTTAGAAGTCTGTTAGACTTTGTAGAGATGTTGGCAAGTTTGACAATATGAAATGGGATTGAGGCAGAGAGTGAACCTCCAGAGAATGAAAGGAAGCCTTCTAACTTTTAGAAGTAGCAGGTCTTCTAGGCTGAAGAAGGTTTCTTTTGTTTGGGCAAAAGGGTACTTTCCCTCTAATGATATCTTTGATGAAAGTGTCCAGTGAGGACGCCAAAGAGGCATTCACCATCAAAGGTCACACACGATAAGCATATTTGCACTGATGTTCCACAGACCAGCATTTGAGCCAAAGGGTCCTCTTTGAGTGCACAGATAATCTAGAAAACCCATTCTGGATATTAGAAATATATTATCCACAAGCCCATCAACACAGTGATGCAGGGCAAGCAGCATGTGCTCCAATTGTTGGAGAACTGAATGATCACTTAGGATTGATCCTGAAGCTCTCGACTATATACTGTATCCTTGGACCAGACATCCAAGGTCTGCCAGATGGAAATGACAATGATGAAAGGTTGCAGTGCAAAGTCTGCTTAGGAGAACGGTAAGAACCTCCTGTCTTTGATCCACATAATCTTTAAAACTGGAATGTCCTAAACAAGAATGGTCAGTTTTTGTTAGGGTAGGAAATGGCCATATCCACGGCGGGTTTGGCCCACTTCTTAAAAATTCGAATTTGGCATTCAGATTCGAATCAGCATTCAAATACAAATTTATTCTATTCGAAATTCTAATTTCGGAAGACGGTTATATTAATTCTTATTCATTCTACTATAATGTTTTTTTCTATTCTGTTCTATTATCTTATTTTCTATTCTATTCTTTTCGTCCTAATTTTGATTTTCACATGTCTAAGCTGCATAAGGAACTCAGAGAGCTGGGGGAGGAGAAAAAGCAATGCACTAGTCAATCATTGGAGGAGAGCAGGCTGAGTTCCCAGCACAGCTAGAGAACTGACCAGGCTGTGCTCTCATACGTAGTGTGGTCAGTTTTTAATAGGTAAGCAGAGGGACTGGCAGGTTTACCGGGTATTTCACACAAAAGAAGCAATGCAAAGGGAACAGGATACTTGTTCATACAAGTTCACGGTACAGCAAGCACATGGAATATGAAATTTTGGGTTGACATATTCTTTAAGAGACAGGATTCCACCCATGGGTGTATCACCGCCCTGGACCTGTAAAGCTCTGGATGCTAACACAGTACACTGTATGGTCTAATTATGAAACATTAGTTGGACGAATGTCATAAGCATCGCCCAGCCTGCACACATTTTCTCCATATTTTCTCTAACATGATTTCTTATGATATTCACCTCTAATTAGTGACCAAAATGCGGTATTTATTTTTCCTCAAAGTACCTTAAATTTAAAACTTTGCCCACTAGAAATAGCTGCCAATCATAGGAAATAATGGTATTAGAGAAAATACTGGAAACATTTGCGCAGGCTGGGCAAACGCTGGAGACATTTATCCAACAAACGTTTTACGAATACTGTAGACCACTCTGTGTTTGGAGAGCTTCGGGAGCAGAGCCGGTGGCCCAAAGGTGATATTACAGGCCGGCCCCACATCTTCATTATGGCACAACCAGGTACAGCCTCCAAGGTGTGCCAGAGGATCAGTTGATTCAGAAAACTGCATAAATTGGCTCTCATGGCTCTGCAGTTAATTAAAAAATTGATTGGAAAAAAGGTTTTGGTAAAAAATAAAAAGGCTTTTGCCTTTCTCTGAGGAAAAGAAGAGGTCCATTCTCTATGATAAGAGGCTAACAGCTTTCTTTGTCAGTATCTAGTCTCCTGTAGGCAGTTGTATGCCCCGGTGTTTCTCAACTGGGGCGCTGCGGCACCCTGGGGTGCCGTGGGGAGTAGACATGTGCAATTTGTTTCATTCCGAATTCGTTTTTAACCGAATTTCGACAAATTTGTTAATTCGGAAACATCCAAATTGACGAAAAACCCGTTTAACGATTTTTTTCGGAATATTAATATTTATATATTAATATTAATTAATATTGATATTCAAATTTATTAATATAATAAATTTGTATATTCGAAAATCCGTAAATTCGAAAATTCGTAAATTCGAAAATGTGTAAATTCGAAAATGTGTAAATTTGTAAATCCGTAAATTCGTAAATTCGAAAATGTGTAAATTTGATAATTCGTAAATCTGAAAATTCGAAAACCCGACAAGCCGAAAATCTGAAATAACAACTAACTATTAAATAATAGGTATTGGAATTTCTTTTCAAATTTGTCTGTCGCTACCAGCCGGCAATCGGCTGGTAGCGTGAGGAGAAAAAATAGCCGATTACCGGCTCTGTTTAGGTCACATGATCAGCTGTCATTGGCTGACAGCTGATCACGTGGTAAGGGGTCGGGATCGACCCCTTACAACGATCTGTGATCAGTCGAGTCTCATAGACTCACTGACCATAGAGCGTGCCCCGCATGCCCTGCAGAGGGCGCGCAGGCGGCTCAAGCACAGGCTGTTTAAATAGCCAAAAGGGGCTGGCTGTAGGCTGGACTAAGGAGGCAGGAAATGGTAACCAGGTAAGTCACTGTGGAAACAATGAATGGCTGGTAATTAAAGCGGACCTTCAGTCATTTTTTCATGTTTCCATCTATTAAATCTTCTGCCCTTGTTGCTGTTTTAACTTTGGATTGCAAAACATTTTCCTGCCAGTAAATACCTTATACAGCCCACTTCCTGTTTCTTGTCTGGTCATTATCCTAGGCTTATGACATCATGCACAGCTCTCTCTCACTCTTGTGAGAGTTTGCCAGGAAGGGAGGGGGGGATGAGTCATAAGAGGGCCAATGAGAGCTGCAGAGCTGGAGGCGTGCCTCTGTGTGTAAATCCAGAGAGTGAACAGGCAGCAGCTTCAGCTGTCCACAGTTAAAATGGCTGCCGCCAGACTCAGTGTACGGAGATTTCTGCAGCATATTTGGCAAGTACAGAATCACAGTATATATAAAATAATATGCAAAGTGGTTGGAGGGAAGCTTCAGAATGGCAAAGATGTTTTTATTACAAATGATGTGAGCAGACTACAGTTCCTTTTTAATCGACATCTGAGAAGCCTCTGTGCACTGAAAGAAAGAGCTGCTAGTAAATAGCAGGAGCCCAACCAGTGGTGCCCCGTCCATTAGGGGCACGTGGGCGTCACCCCCTATATGAATAATGGATAGATTCATGCATAGCACTGATCGCTGTATAAATGCCACTGGTCCCAAAAAAGTGTCTGATCTTTCCGCCGCAATGTCGCAGTCCTGCTAAAAATCGCTGATCACCAGCATTACTAGTAAAAAAAAAAATGCCATAAATCTATCCCCTATTTTGTAAACTATAACTTTAGCGCAAACCAATTAATATACGCTTATTGTGATTTTTTTTTTTTTTTTTTTACCAAAAATATGTAGAAGAATACATATTGGCCTAAACTGATGAGGAAAAGAATTTTTTCTATTTATTTTTTTGGATATTTATTATAACAAAAATTAACAAATATAGTTTTTTTTTTTCAAAATTGTCGTTTCTTTTTTATTATTATTTATAGTGCAAAAAAAATAAAAACCGCAGAGGTGATCAAATACCACCAAAAGAAAGCTCTATTTGTGGGGAAAAAAAAGACGTCAATTTTGTTTGGGTACAGCGTCGCGCGTCCGCGCAATTGTCAGTTAAAACGACGCAGTGCCGTATACAAAATTGGCTTAAACTGATGAAGACATTTTTTTTTTTGTGATATTTATCATAGCAAAAATTTTAAAAAACATTGTTTTTTTTTTTCCTTTTCAAAATTGTCGGTCTTATTTTGTTTGGGTACAGGGTCGCACGACCGCGCAATTGTCAGTTAAAGCAACGCAGTGCTGTAATGCAAAAAACCTCCCGTTCTGACGTCATCGCTTTTCATCTTGAACGGGCGCTCGCCCGCCGGCCGGCGATTTCGCTCCTTTTAAACTGCTAAATTGTACGTTTTCTACTTTATACCAATAAATTTGTCTTAACGGAGTTACACTATGGACATTTTTTCTTTGCTCTTATGTCTGTGATCGGGGTTGCGGTACCCTCCCATACATGCCCGCAGCTACGTTGCTAGAGTGATGCCCCATTGCTGGTTGGATACCTGGATTCAAGGTCCTATATGTGCCGGGTTTGTCTGTCATCTGCCATGTTACATAGAGGGATGCTCCAATACCTACTGTCCATCCGGTCTCTGGTTTATTTACGAGCCTGTTGAGCTTGCTATCTGGTAAGCGTCCATTTTAGGTGGTGGAGGATCACTGCGAGGGGTGTTTTTCCATTTTCTACCTTTCCACATTGATCCCTATGAAGAGCTACTAGGGGACTCTTCCCATTTCCCTAGAAGATTTTCTGTTTTTCCGGTCGTGGACTTTGCCACATAATTATAAATTTATTATTACTCACTTTTTGGTTTTGGCACAATTGATTAGTATGCACCTGTTATTAATCAGGTAATATTTGGAATTTTTGTGTCATGCTTTCTATCCATAATCTCATGTATACATTCATATTCATATTTGGTGTTTTTTTTCACATTCATTTTATTTGTATTGATTTTCACACATACATCATTGAGGGTATAGCGCAGTTTTTTTTCTTTGTTTTCTCCATATTGTTGTGCATATTGCACATTTGAACTGCAGCTTTTCTAGGAGTCTTTTTTGTAAGCGCGGCGTTTTCTGATTTTATTCGGTATTGGATCACCTCTGTGGTTTTTATTTTTTGCCCTATAAACAAAAAAAGAGCGACAATTTTGAAAAAAACGCATTATTTTTTACTTTTTGCTCTAATAAATATCCCCCAAAAATATATAAAAAACCACAATTTTTTTCCTCAGTTGAGGTCGATATGTATTCTTCTACATATGTTTGGTAAAAAAATAGCAATAAGCGTTTATTGATTGGTTTGCGCAAAAGTTACAGTGTCTACAAAATAGGGGATAGTTTTGTGGCATTTTTCTTTTTCTTTTTTTTATTAGTAATGCGATCTGTGATTTTTATCGGGACTGAGACATTATGGTGGACACACTTTTGACACTCTTTTGGGACCATTGTTATTTATCCTGCGATCAGTGCTATAAAAATGCACTGATTACTGTGTAAATGACACTGGCAGGGAAGGGGTTAAACAGTAGGGGGTGATGAAGGGGTTAAGTGTGTCCTAGGGAGTGATTCTAACTGTGGGGGGGATGGGCTACTAGTCACATGACAGCGATCACCACCCTGATGACAGGGAGCAGTAGATCTCTGTCATGTCACAAGACAGAACGAGGAAATGTCTTGTTTACATAGGCATTTCCCCGTACTGAGGCTCTGTGACACGATCGCGGGGAGACCGGCGGACATCGAGCCGGCCGGTCCCGCGGGCACGGTCACACTGTACGCGCGCGCCCCTGCTATCCCCGGCTCTTAAAGGGGACGTACAGGTAGACCCATTTGCCCACTGCTGCCATTGTGCCGACGTATATCGGCGTGCGGCGGTCAGCAAGTGGTTAAAACATAAAGTAAAAAATATAATTTTTTTTTTCAAAATTGTCTTTTTTTTAATTTTATTTTTTTATTTATAGCACAAAAAAATAAAAACCGCAGAGGTGATCAAATACCACGAAAAAGAAAGCTCTATTTGTGGAAAACAAAATGGTCCCACAATTACTTCTACCCTGTATCCCTTATGATAAAGAAAAGCCTTTTATATTTTGAAATGTGAAAATTGTCTAAATTGGCAAATTCCTTATGGTCACTGCTAAGTCAACCAACGCTGCAAATTTTGGCCTTGGCATCTAGGTGCCAATCACCTCTGGCCATGAAAGAGTTAAGTGCCGCTTGATGGCGGTAATTGTGCGTCTTCTAATAATTTCAAACTGTAAACGGAGATGGAAAACCGTAAGCCTGGGTCCCTAATAGTCAGATAGTCGGAGTTTTGTAAAGTGTTTCCACATCTGTCTGTGTGCATAGTCCCCGCATTGTTAGTGCAGAGGGATGCAAGTAATTGAGATATGGAGACGCCGTCTCAGAAATAAAGAGCGTGGAAGGATTTGTAAAACTCTGCTTCCAGAGAGACTATAATATCGGAGGATTTGATTGGACGCTGCTCGGAGTGTTGGAATTCCCGGCGTGTCACATGGAGGTGTTCGGAGATGATAGATGAACGTGTAATTTCATACTGTACACTGTGCTACACACTGCAGACCGTACTGGACGAAAAACATGGCGATTTTTTTTTTTTTTCCGGGATGCAGAGCCAGCGCCGCGAGACGCAATCCCTTTCCTCTCTCCCAGGGAAGCCAGGATCTGTGAATGTCATTAATTCATACTAAAGGAAAACTCCACATTTATTTACAAAACTGGTACAACATCATAGCTCCCGACTGTCCCTGATTTCGAGGGACTGTCCCTGATTTGGAGCAATGTCCCTCTTCACTTTTTATCTATCAAAAAAGTTTCCCAGTACTGAACCTTTCATCTGGTTTCTAAATTGCTGCATTTGTAAATTCCAAAAGCCAATATAAAGGAATAGTAGTGGTAAAAAAAAAAGCACTTGTGGGTTTAACCAGTTTTTTTTTGTACAATTCTCCTTTAAGGGGGTGTGGCCAGGGGTGTGTCCTATGCCTGCATACTTTTACTGATAGGTGTCCCTCATTCCAACCCCAAAAGTTGGGAGGTATGCAACATACATAATCAATGCAAATTTTTGTAACATAATAGGCGCAATTCTTTAAGGCAGTGTTTCTCAACTCCAGTCCTCAAGGCGCACCAACAGGTCATGTTTTCAGGATTTCCACTATTTTGCACATGTGATTTGATCAGTTTCACTGCCTTAGTAATTACCACAGCTGTTTCATCTGAGGGAAATCCTGAAAACATGACCTGTTGGTGCGCCTTGAGGACTGGAGTTGAGAAACACTGCTTTAAGGTATTACACTTGTCACTCTCTGAAAGTGGACTGTGCTTCAATATAAAGCAACAGTATTGTTTTTTTCATCAACCGCTTGAGCTGCGGGAGATTTTACCCCCTATTTGGCACTGTGCTAATTCAACTGGTAATTGCACGGTCATGCAATGCTGTACCTAAGTGAAATTTACAGTGAGTATTAAACTGAGCCCGTAATTTTTTTTTTGGGGGGGGGGGCAGCAAATGCCACTGACACATCTCCCCCCCCCCAGGGTCAGTCGGTCTGCAGCACTTAACCCATCGCGGCCTCCCGTTCCCCCTGCTCTCCATGGTTCATCATGGCCGCAGCTTCCGCTTCCTCCCTCCTCCTCGGCAGCCAATCAGGAGTCTTCTCTTTTCGACCAATCAGAAAACAGGTCTCACACCCGCTTCTGATTGGCTGGATTGAGGATCAGTGTTTCAACAGTGAATATTCATTCGCTGTTGTAACACCTGGGTGAGCTGGCGGCGCAATGCTCTGTGACACGAGCCCACCCTATTTCAAAGCCTATTAGATCCTATGGCTCTAATCAGGTGCTTCAAAAAAAAAAACACCCACCTGTCAGGGCTGGGCTCAGCCCTTCCTTCTCAGAGCTGGCCGCTCAGCTGTCGGTTAATTGCCAGCTCCTATCTCTCCATAGTTACTCAGCTGCTGATGATATCCTGCTCGTCGGTCCTGCCTACTTAAGCCGTCCAGTCCAAAGGTTCTCTGCCTTCACCTTGGTCAACATCACAAGAAACTATCTCCTGTGATCTTGTTCAAGACTTGCTTTGCTGACATCCCAATAACTGTATATTGATTGCTTTACGTGAAAATTATAGTGTCTACAAACTATGGTATATATATACTGGAATTTTAATTTTTAAAAATAGTTTGGTTAGGGGACTTTCCATTTATACCCTCCATTGGTAATTATATCCTATGTAGATTTTCTCATATATACACGAAAAATCTTCTTTGTTTAATATGTTGATATTTGAAATGCTAAAAATACAATTTTTTAACAGCAAACTAATCCCCTGAGGAAGACCTTGACTATGCAGGTCGAAACGCATCGGAAATCCTATACAATAGACATTGGATATATAATGCTGTGTATAATTTTATGTTTGCATTTTCTGTGTACTTTTAAATGGCATTATCTCCCCCGACCAGGGCTCATATTTTAATGGCAATATGTTCATGTTATGATGACAACTTTCCAATAAAGAATCTTTTTAAACAATTTATCTCTTTAATTTACTAACCCTGTTTCGGAAAAAACCCCACTGGGGGAACCTTCCCGTATTGTATCTCATTCGGGGCGGCAGCATTAATATCACTCACAACATGTGTCCTCCCATTATATAGTTTCTTATATTACTAATGCCGGCTATAAGTGACTTATATTGGGACTGCAATAGTGCGGCGGTCAATCTGACACTAACTGACACTGGGAGGAACTGACTATTTGCCACTGACATCACCAGTGACATTAATACAGTGATCAGTGCTTATACTATACACTGTTACTGTACTAATGACACTGGCTGGGAAGGGGTTAACATCTAGGGTGATCAAGGGGTTAAAAGTGTGCCTAATAATGTGTAATGTGTACTGCCTTTTACGAAAGATCTCTGTTTCTCAATCCCTACTTTGCAGGGAGGAGAAACTGACAGATCGCTCCCTCTGTACAGAATTCTGTATTGTTTACTAACACAGGGCTCAGGGGTGTGATTGTACAGCCAATCAGCAGGTCCTGGCCATGAATCATTGGCCGGGACTTGTAGACAGGCTCAAGCGCCCTAAACCCGGAATTAGGCAGCGACTTACGGGTACGTCGCTTTGCCTACAGCCACCGCTCACCCACAGTACATTGCGGACGGCCAGGCAGCAAATAGCAATCCTTGAGCTCCAGTCCGGGGACTTTGCCTAGGCTGAGATAATGTCATGAGTCAGCTGCAGGCAGGAGGAAGCATTTCCTTATTCTCTTCTCTCCCAGTGATCAGACTTGCAACAATGTAACTTTGTTGAAGAGCCTGCAGGAGGGGGCTCATCTGTGTTAGGCTAGGTTTCCCAGTGGTCGCATTTGTGCGGGCACAGCAGCCCATTCATTTGAATGGGCCGCCGTACCTGCAGAAAATGCAGGGAAAAGGTTCCTGCACCTTTTTACAAAATCGCAGCCGCAAGGAAAAAGCATAGTACTATCCTGCACTCAGCATAGGAAACCACGCTGCAGTTTCCAGTGTGTGGGGGTGCCCCTTAAAAAAAAATAATTACAGCCCTGCGCCTCTGCTAACAGCAGCGTGTTTTTCATGCAGGTATGGGAAAGCGTGTAATTACATGCAGCCCTGCACCCGCATATAGTGTGAACTAGGGTTGTCCCGATACCACTTTTTTAGGACCGAGTACAAGTACCGATGCTTTTTTTCAAGTACTCGCCGATACCGATTACCGATACTTTTTTAAAAAAATGTCTCGTGACAGTGGTTTTTTTTGTGTTTTTTACAATGCTTTCTTTTTTTTCTTTTTTTTTAGGGGGGGGAGGGGGTGGACGGTGTCTTTGTGTTTTTTATTTACATTTTTATTATTTTTTACAATAATATTATTTTTTATTATTTATTGCAATACTTTGTGTGTGTTTTTTTTTTTTAATCAGCCCTGTTGGGGGGCTTTGGTGAGATATCAGTCCCCCTTGAGACAGAGAAAGAGACTGAGGATAGAGATTTCCTAGTCCCTTTCTCTGCAGCCTCAGCTGCACTGAAAATGAATGGAGAGAAGACAGCGGCTCCTCTCCGTTCATAAACTGAGACATCGTAATCATAGGAGGTTACAATGTTTCAATTATGTGAATGGACAGTCAGCTGACTCTGTCCATACAGAAAAGGAAGAGTACATGGAGAGGGACAGCAGAACGGAGGGGGACAGCAGAATGTAGGGGCTATGGAGGAAGAACGGAGGGGGACAGCAGAACGGAGGGGGCATGGAGGAAGAACGGAGGGGGACAGAAGCAGATCGGAGGGGGACGGCAGAACGGAGGGGGACAGCAGAACGGAGGGGGACAGCAGAACGGAGGGGGTATGGAGGAAGAACGGAGGGGGACAGCAGAACAGCATGGAGGAGGATGCGGTGACAGTCAGCGGTGATCGTGTGTGGGAGAGTTACAAGCACTGATCACCGCTGTATAAATTGGGACAATTGGCTGCTCAGCTGTTCCATGGCCAGGTGTGTGTTATTCCCTCATTATCCCATTTACAAGGAGCAGATAAAAGGTCCAGAGTTCATTTCAAGTGTGTTATTTGCATTTGGAATCTGTTGCTGTCAATTCTCAATATGAGATCCAAAGAGCTTCAGTGAAGCAAGCCATCATTAGGCTGAAAAAACAAAACGAATCCAGAGAGATAGCAAAAACATTAGGTGTGGCCTAATCAACTGTTTGGAACATCCTTAAAAAGAAAGAATGCACCGGTGAGCTCAGCAACACCAAAAGACCTAGAAGACCATGGAAAACTGTGGTGGATGACCAAACAATTCTTTCCCTGGTGAAGAAAACACCCTTTACAATAGTTGGCCAGATCAAGAACACTCTCCAGGAGGTAGGTGTATGTGTGTCAAAGTCAACAATCAAGAGAAGACTTCACCAGAGTGAATACAGAGGGTTCACCACAAGATGTAAACCATTGCTGAGCCTCAAAAACAGGAAGGCCAGATTAGAGTTTGCCAAACAACATCTAAAAAAGCCTTCACAGTTCTGGAACAACATCCTATGGACAGATGAGACCAAGATCAACTTGTACCAGAGTGATGTGAAGAGACGAGTATGGAGAAGGAAAGGAACTGCTCATGATCCAAAGCATACCACCTCATCAGTGAAGCATGGTGGTGGTAGTGTCATGGCGTGGGCATGTATGGCTGCCAATGGAACTGGTTCTCTTGTATTTATTGATGATGTGACTGCTGACAAAAGCAGCAGGATGAATTCTGAAGTGTTTCGGGCAATATTATCTGCTCATATTCAGCAAAATGCTTCAGAACTCATTGGACGGCGCTTCACAGTGCAGATGGACAATGACCCGAAGAATACTGCGAAAGCAACTAAAGAGTTTTTTAAGGGAAAGAAGTGGAATGTTATGCAATGGCCAAGTCAATCACCTGACCTGAATCCGATTGAGCATGCATTTCACTTGCTGAGGACAAAACTGAAGGGAAAATGCCCCAAGAACAAGCAGGAACTGAAGACAGTTGCAGTAGAGGCCTGGCAGAGCATCACCAGGAATGAAACCCAACGTCTGGTGATGTCTATGCGTTCCAGACTTCAGGCTGTAATTGACTGCAAAGGATTTGCAACCAAGTATTAAAAAGTGAAAGTTTGATGGATGATTGTTAATCTGGCCCATTACTTTTGGTCCCTTAAAAAGTGGGCGGCACATATACAAACTGTTGTAATTCCTACACCATTCACCTGATTTGGATGTAAATACCCTCAAATTAAAGCTGAAAGTCTGCAGTTAAAGCACATCTTGTTCGTTTCATTTCAAATCTATTGTGGTGGTGTATAGAGCCAAAAAGATTAGAATTGTGTCGATGTCCCAATATTTATGGACCTGACTGTATATAACCTGCTGCAGAAAAACCGACATCTATAAAGAAAAAAAAAATGTAATTTCCGGCAATACAATACCATTGCCGACAAAAATGTTTAACCCCCCCCCAAAAGGTCTGGTATGGATTTTAAGGGGAACCCCACGCCTACATTTTTTTTTAAGACTCTTATCTGAGCATGCATCCAGGCAGGTCAGGAGAGTGGGGAGATGAGAGAACACCCCCCTCCTGAACCACATTAGGCCATGTGCCCTCAACATGGGGGGGGTTGCTTTGGGGCTGGGGGACTCGGCCCCCCACCCCAAAGCACCTTGCCCCCATGTTGATGGGGACAAGTGCCTCTTCCTGACAACCCTGGGCTGTGGCTGTGGGGGGTCTGCGGGCAGGGGGCTTATCGGAATCTGGAAGCCCCCTTTACCAAGGGGGCCCCCAGGTCCCGGCCCCCCTATGTGAATCAGTGTGGGGTACATTGTACCTCTACCGATTCACCAACAAAAAGTGGCAAATATAAATAAAGACAAGAGGCAGTTTTTGACAACTCCTTTATTTAAAAAATTAAAAAACAATGTCCCCGATATAGATCCATTGTCAATCACGACACTTGTTGCCCGGGGGAAAAAAAAAAAACGCTCCGCCGTTTGACAGTGCTTAAATAAGTAAGTGGCGGGGCCGCCTGGTGACATCACCTGGTGGTACCGCCCCCTTGTGACCTCACTGACCTCACTGAACTGTCAAATGGCGGAACAGGCATTCGGCAGTTAGCCTTCGTTGTGGGCGGAGCACTTTTTTTCTTTTTTTCGGGTCCAGCAGTGTGGTGGGCGCTGTGATTGACGATGGATCTACAAAAATTGTTTTTTTTATATTTTTAATAAAGGAATTGTCAAAAACTGCCTCCTGTCTTTGTTTTTGACATTTTGTTTGGTGAATGAGTAGGGGTACAATACTTTTGACAATATAGTCTATCTATCTATCTATCTATCTATCTATCTATCTATCTATCTATCTATCTATCTATCTATCTATCTATCTATCTATCTATCTATCTATCTATCTATCTATCTATCTATCTATCTATCTATCTATCTATCTATCTATCTATCTATCTATCTATCTCTCATGATAACATTTCCTAATCTGCATGCCAAACTAATCAATAGTTCCAGAGGTACAAGTAACTGAAATTTTATGAAATTAAAATCTTGATCTTTTCTATAAAAGTTGACACCAAAAGAGATATAAAAGATGTATAATGACCTCTAAAAGCATCTGCTTATCATGTTGCGTTCATGCATAGCTCATTTCCACCACTGGATGTCGCTGTGCCCCCACCTGTGCACCAATCCCTCATTCTATTGAACACTAATGGCTCCCTCAACTTCAGGAGGTTTTATTGAAAGTTTTTACAATTACATTTTCAAAGAGAGCCCAGCAATGATAGGTTATGTACAGTATTTTCTTAGTACACCTTTAACCCCTTGGTATCTGCAATATATAACTTGACACAGTACCCTGTGCAGGGTAGAACTTTCATTTTCCCTGTTAGAAATTGACAAGACCAAGCACTACTCAGAACGTTTCCACGATTTTACCGGTAAACTAGCAGTCAGGATCTAATCAGCACAAAGTGATCACTTGGCTTTGTTTGTAAACAGATACATCTGCTGGTTCTTTTTTATTTTGTAAAGGGTAACTCCACTTTCGTGGGGGGAAAAAAATAGCAAATAAGGAAAAAAATAATATAGCACATATAATTGCGACACTAATCATATTGTAAATTAATGTTATTAAAAATTACCTTTCCTTTTCAATCTGCAGCCGCTGTCATTTTCTGAAAACGCATTGCAATATGGCTACCTGGAAGTGTTCTGTACACAGAGTGAGTACTGACCACTCCCCAGAAACATCATTTCCTGCTTGTGTGATTGGCTCACCAATTTTCCCAGAAGTCTGCCTAAGATACAAGTCAGATTTCAGGCATCCCCTGCAACAAAAATGTCATTTTTGGTGAGATACTTTCAATAGGAACACGTCTCAAGGGATGCAGGCCCAGCAGGTTTCCTCATTAGTGCCCTGCAGCTGCACACCTGACAGTTAATTATAAAACCACTCCCATTAGACCCACTCACTATAGAGGCACAGACAAACACACAGGGAGTTCTTCAGAACAACAAAAGGTAGGAATCTGCATCAAAGGTTGTTATAATCCTTGCAATGTACATCGATCACCCAGAGGGGAATGTTTTTTTCCTCAACAAAAGTGGAGTTACGCTTTAATTGTTTTTTTTATTAAAATTTTACAAAATTACAGAAATATATCATACAGAGAAAACACCACAGATGGTAACATAACCAAAAGTGGAGGGCGATGAGTAAAGTGGGTTACAAACCGGTAATAACTAAAAGATTAATCATTTTCAAAAACAAAAGATATAAGTGCAATTGCAACATGTGGCTATAATCTATAAGGAAATGACACCAGGGGTCATGGTAGAGAGAGCAGAGATATGAGATGGAGGGACAAAAAAAATCTTAGGACTTTTATCCCCAGCCTATCTCGTTCAGTCGAGACTGGGAGGGGTACCAAACTCAGAGGAATCTCAGACATCCCATATCTTATTACATTACAGGCCTCCTCTGACCACTGGCATCCAGAGCACTGTGCATTGCAGGCCATCCCTCAGACCTAAGATGACCATCCAGCACTGTGTGGCATTACAGGCCACTATCCCAGAGCAATGTGTATTATAGGCCTCCCCTCAGACCACTATCCAGAGCACTGTGCAGCATTAAAGTCCTCTCATACCACCATCCAGAGCACTGTGCAGCATTTCAGGCCTCTCATACCACCATCCAGAGCACTGTGTAGCATTACAGGCCTCCTCAGACCACCATCCAGAGCACTATGTGGCATTACAGTCACCGTCCAGAGCACTGCAGCATTACAGGCCTCTCATACGATCATCCAGAGCACTGTGTAGCATTACAGGTCTCAGACCACCGTCCAGAGCACTGTGTAGTATTACAGCCACCGTCCAAAGCAATGTGCAACATTACAGGACTCCCAGACCACCGTCCAGAGCACTGTGCAGCATTACAGGCTTCCTCAGACCACCGTCCAGAGGACTGTGTAGCATTACAGCCACCTTCCAGAGCACTGTGCAGCATTACAATGGAAATTGTAGAGAAATGCTTAAATAATACATTACAATTTACCTAAACCCATACGATTTTAGATGACTAAAATTTGTTTTAGTCAACTAAAATGTACTGGAGGTTTTAGTCAACTAAATACGATTAAAACTAAAACAATTGTGGATGACTAAAATGTGACTAAAACTGAATAAAAAAATTTGCTGCCAAAATTAACACTGGGCAATGCTGAGGTACAGGACACTGTGCAGACACACAGCATGCCTGTATTGGGTAGTTTTTCCAACCACCACACCTCCCCAACCATTCATAGCTTACCTCTGTCTGCCTCTGGCACACACCATCTCCCAATCACAACCTGCTGCTTGAACACATCAAGCACAGCATGCATCTTTCCTGAGGCTGTACAAACTATGAACTACAGGCACACGGTTTGTCTGCATGATGTCCTGTAACTCCGCCCCCCACTAAAAGGAAAAAGACATGTATGGTCCCATGACGGAATTTTAAGTTTTGTATGTGTAGCGCTACTCCCATAGAAGCCTGTCATGTACCTGGTAGGTAGAGGCCGGAATGCAGGGAACGGCCTCTCGTATACCTCCGACTCGGGAACCCCTGGAAGTGATGACAGGGGCTCGAGAGTGCGAAGGGGCACAAGTGCCTGACTGGAAAGCTGGAGCAGAGAGCTGGATCCTGTAGCCAGCTGGGAGGTGTCCTGTAGTCCAGCAGCAGGATGCAGACAGCAGGGAGGTGACTTGTAGTCCAGTAGCAGGATGCAGACAGCAGGGAGGTGTCTTGTAGTCCAGCAGCAGGTTGCAGACAGCAGGGAGGTGTCTTGTAGTCCAGCAGCAGGATGCAGACAGCCAGGGAGGTGTCTTGTAGTCCAGCAGCAGGATACAGACAGCAGGGAGGTGTCTTGTAGTCCAGCAGCAGGATGCAGACAGCAGGGAGGTGTCTTGAAGTCCAGCAGCAGGATGCAGACAGCAGGGAGGTGTTTTGTAGTCCAGCAGTAGGATGCAGACAGCAGGGTACAGGCAGGCCGGGTCAAAACACAGGCGGGCAGATCAGGTACAGAAGGGTAATCCAGAAGAGTAGTCAAAGTCCAGAGCCGAGATCAGGGCAGGCAGCAAACAGGGTAGTCAAGAACAGTCCAACAGATAACAGGTAGCAAGTACAGAACACAGGTAGCAAGGCGGCAGGGGTCTTCAGGAACGCTGTAGACCAGACACCAAGGCAGCAATGGAACAGTCCCCTTTTTATAGCACATCTTTGGTGCCAATTGCTGTCATAGGGAGCATGCGCGCGCTCCTGCGCCGCTATTGGTGCTATTGCGCATGCGTGAGCGCCGGATGGCGCTTCTGTGCACAGGCACTCTTTTAATCTTCCTATTGCTGGAATGCTTGCGAGAAGGCTTTTCCTGACAGAGCCGCTGAAATTACTTGTCTAGGTCTTCCCAACTTCAGCCCCGCAGCCAGGCACACAACTGGCTCATTAACTCTTCTTCAAAAAGGGGATGTTGCTTTTGTTGTTTTTATTTTTGAAGAACTTGGATAGGGATACGGGTAGTGGTGGGATACTCCATAATGAGAACTATGTACACTGATGACTTATTCTTCCTTGCTGCTTACGTAGTATTATTATTATTATTATTATACAGGATTTATATAGCGCCGACAGTTTACGCAGCCCTTTACAACATTAGGGCAGACAGTACAAGTACAATACAATTCAGTACAGGAGGAATCAGAGGGCCCTGCTCGTTAGAGCTTACAATCTAGGAGGGAGGGTCAAGTTATACAAAAGGGAAATAGCTGTGGGGAATGATCTAATGGAGAAAATAGTGCAGTTGTTAGATGGAGGCAGGATAGGCTTCTCTGAAGAGGAAAGTTTTCAGGGATCGCCTAAAGATGGATAAATTTGGAGACAGTCTGACAGATTGGGGTAGGGAATTCCAGAGGATGGGCGAGGCTCGGGAGAAGTCCTGGAGGCGGATATGGGAGGAGGTGATGAGGGAGCTAGAGAGCAGGAGGTCCTGGGAGGAACGAAGAGGGCGATTAGGTTGGTATTTTGAGACTAGGTTAGTGATGTAGCTGGGGGCAGAGTTATGGATGGCTTTGCAACTTATTGTTTGTATTTTGAATTTAATTGGTTGGGTGAGTGGTAGCCAATGAAGGGATTGGCAGAGAGGGGTAGCAGACACTGAGCGGTTTGTAAGGTGCATGAGTCTGGCAGCAGCATTCATGATGGACTAATGGGGGGATAGTCTATTTAAAGGTAAGCCAATGAGGAGGGAGTTGCAGTAGTCGAGGTGAGAGATAACCAGGGAGTGAATCAGGAGCTTTGTGGTTTCATTGGTTAGAAAGGGACGTAGTTTAGAGATGTTGCGGAGGTTGAGGCGGCAAGCTTTGGAAAGTGATTGGATGTGGGGCCGAAAGGAGAGTTCAGAGTCCAGGATAACACCTAGCACCCTGACATGTGGGGACAGGTGGATGGTTGTGCCATTGCTCTTGACAGAGAAGTCAGGGGAAGAGGCACGTGGGGGAGGAAATATTATAAGCTCGGTTTTGGACAAGTTGAGTTTGAGGAAGTGGTGTGACATCCATACAGATATGTCGGTTAGTAAGTTAGTGATGCGTGAAGAGACTGATGGAGTGAGTTGAGGGGTGAGAGAGAGATAGAGAGAGAGAGATAGATTTGTGTGTCGTCAGCATAGAAATGATATTGAAAGCCGTGAGATGCTATCAGATGACCCAGGGAAGAGGTGTAGATTGAAAATAAAAGAGTAGTAGTAGTAGAGACAGTAGAGCAAAGCCCTTTCTCTTTAGTGGACAGTATATGGACAGAGCTCTTCAGGACACCAGCCGGTGACCCCTTGAATTAGACCCACAGTTGACTATAATTAGGCACCAGAGGGGTAGCAAGAGCACAAGGTCCCAAAGATCCAGCATTGTCTGTACTCACATGGCCCAAGGACAGATGAAGCCTCCTTCCAATCTTCAAAGTGATGCCCTCCAGTTATACCAGACAGATCTATGGTGCACAGCTCCCCTCAGTCAGCTTCTTCAAAAGCACCTGGTGTCTCTGCATTTTTTCCCCTCAGGTCACCCACTTGAGGCCTCTTTCAGCAGCTTGTGTTGGAGAGGGCAACGTACCTTCCCCAGGCTGGACTTCTCCATTCTGGGACAAGACCCAGAGCTCTGTGGAATAAATACAGTCTCCTAGCCCGCATTCAGAGCCTGCCTCTCTGGGATAGGCCAGGGCTGCATCCATATTCATGCTACCATCTGCAAAGCCTCACACCTACTATCCAGACACTTCTCTAATCTCCTGGATACAGAGGAAGTTATCAAAAGACTGGCAGCAGCAGAGCACACAGATCTAGACCTAAATAAGCAATTGTAGCTCACTGAATGTATGCATTAATCAGAAAGATTATTTCTGAAACTAAGCAAAAACGGGGGTGCCTGCATAGTTATAACTTATTAGAAACTATCTATAACATTGTCAAGCCAATGCAATAAGCAAGCAGAAATGTGTATAAACTTTCCATGCTATTAAGAGGATTAATAGCCACTGAAGTCTCACCCACTTCTTCTAATCAGGTCCAAGAAAAGCAGGACTCAGCTTCTGAAACAGAAACAGAGGAATCCATCCCGCATTGATTTGCCTTAGTGGCCTCTTTTATTGAGGCAAAAGGGTAAGTTAATCAATGGGAAGATGATCCATCCCCTCCTAAATAAGTACAGAAACATTTTCCCAATCTCAAGAAGGGGGTCCATTATTTCCTTTAATGGAAGAATTTAAAGAACTAATCGAGAAAGAATGGCAAAAACATGTTAACAAATCTGGTGTTCAGAACAGACTTTTCCAATTTTATCAGATCAGCTCGGGAGATGCAGCTTTGTAGGATGCTGTCTCTGCGGTAGACGGAGTGCTGCAGAGGCTGGTCAGTCATGTGACTCTGTTCATAGAAATCTTAGTGGCCTCTAAATATCCAATGGATCATATAATTGATGGAGATTTAAAGAAGGTTTGTTCTAACGCAGGTATGGAATGTTGTCCAGCAGTTGCACTGACGTCTAGATCTAAAGCTTTGCAGACATGAATCGATAATGTGGAAAAGACCATCAAATTGAGAGTCGAGCCTGCCTCAGTAGTAACGACTTTAGAAAAACTAAACTTATCTTCTGACTTTTCAACAGAGTCGTCTGTGGATTAGCTATCAGCACAAATAATAGGCCATTACATGACCGCAAAACAGGCCTTAAGGTTAAGACACTAGACAGTAGATTCTTAATCGAAACAAACCCTTCACTCCATTCAATATCATGGGAAAAACCTATTTGCAAAACCTCTAGAAGAAGTGATCTAAAGAGTAACAAGAAGGAAATCAGAGCTCATCCCTCAAGACCAATGAAGGTGCCGGCAGGGCAACAGAGAGTTCCGGGAAGGATTTTGAGACCCTAGATCATTCAAAGGTCAAGATTATTCACTTTCACAGTGGAGAGGAACCCAAGGCTCCTTCTTATGTAATGTCAAGGCAAATACTGCTCGGCCATCTAAGAAAATGGAAAAGGTCTTCTGAAGGTGCAACAACTCAAGTGTCTCTAGTGGGCATTAGATTATACCAACTTTTAGAGCTTTGGGAAAAGAAATTTCAGATGCCTGGGTGGTTTCTGTGAAAGAAAGGTACAAAGCTTACTGCTGTTATGTATCACAGCTGAGATTTTTCAGTGGGCAGAAGAACAGCTTCAGGCTGCAGGCATCCTGAATACCGAGCACAGAAAATATCCTACAAGACAGATTAATTCAGGAGTACTCAGATTGCAATGAGTTGGCCCTTAACAGTTGATATTTGCAACCAATTTTGTAATGCATGGCTAAATCCCACAATCAAACTTAGGACTTCTTAGGTAAACTCTTTCTTTCTGCACCTCTCCTCCCACTTGAGCTGCCCCGAGGCTCTTTCTCAAGACAAGTCTATGCCAATAGCGTTAAACCTGAGAGTTCTATTTAAAATTCAAACAAACGAGGAGGATGATTACAACTCTGGCCTATTGGCCGAGAAGGCCATGATTCCCACTGTTGTCCCAGATAGGGCCCCTCAGTACCACTTACTTTGAAGGAAGGGCTTAGTTTTCCGGGTACATTGGCAACATCCAGACACACACAGAATTAAATTGACTGCATGGTTGTTGAAAGGGATAGACTCTAAGCCTATGAAATATTGATTGCAGTGGTTCATACCTTGCTCCTTTTCATTTATCTGAAATCTGTTCTATTTAACAACTCACATGGAAGTTGGTATTCCTTACAGCTATCAGGAGGCCTCCAATCCCAGATGACCCATTCTAAGAAGAAATGCACTGGGCGGAGCTAGCGGTGTGATGTCAGCACGCAAAGACCGATATACAATCGTTGCGGCTGTGTCTATTGGAAATTCTGTTTGCCTTTATTTCAAACTCATTCTGTAAGTTCAATATCTTTTATTTTAATAAATTGCCCAACAGTATAGCACTATGAGCTCTCCTCCTTATTTTTGATATACATGTATTTACAGGAGTCAGAAGGTGAAATACACTAGGATATCTAGGAACCGTTCAGGAGCATAAGGAGAATATTCCTAAGCGTTTTTGATCCCCTTTGTGGGATCTCATGTTCTGGTAAGTAGCCTGTCTGTCTTCACGAGCACGGTGGCAATACTAAAGTGGCACTGAAGTTATTGACTTACAGCTGTGTTTAGCACAAGACTAGAGCACTTTTTTCTTGCACCTAGATGGACTTTATTTTGACGTTTATTGTTCATTTTTAGCTATAACTTATTTTCTGTATGCCGCGTGCACACGGCCAGACTTTGCATCGGGCAAAACTCCGTCGGCGTTTCCGACGGAAAAATTTAAAACAGGCTCTATACCTAGGTCCGTCGGAAATACCGACAGAAAAAGTCCGATGGGGCATACACACGGTCGGAATATCCGATGAAAAGCTCCCATCGGACTTTTTCTGCCGGAAAGTCCGACCGTGTGTACACGGCATTAATGAAATTTGAAATCATATCATATGGTCATTTATTTTGTTGATTTTTGCACTTTATATGAAATGTGTATTATAATTATTTTCTTGCACTGTATTTGCACTTTATTACATGAGCACAGTTATTTTGCACTTTGAATACTTGTATGCGGTAGTGGATATCCAACACGATAAAATATTGAGGTATAATATGTGACTTTTATATTCAAATTATGTTTGTTTGGGATAGCACACTTTTAATATTTTTTACATAATGAATTGATACCTAGCCTCCTAGATCTGACTGTTAACATGGGAAAGATCATGTTGTGGGTGAGCCCATCACACAGTCCGCTCTGCATGCAGTGTTTCCTAACTTTTATATTGGCCCCCTTTTTGGAATTTTCCTTTACTGCGTTAGGCATATGTGCCTTTTCACCCATTTCTGCAGAGGTTTTTACCAGATGTTCTTGTCTCAGATTTCCCAACTGGTTTCTGACCCTGAGTGTAAAAGCTACCGCGCCCTCTCTAGCAGCACCTGAATCAGACTTGCTTGCTTCTTTGGCTGTTTCAGTCTACTTCTGACCTTCTCTTTTACTCTGTTCTCTCTCAGAGAGGAGCTCTTGGGTTGTGTTGGACAGCAGTGCAGGCCTGACCTTTAAAAGTAAGGTCTGCACTGCTGTCCAACACAATCCAAAGTGTTTGGCACATGTGCCCTGACGGGAGACTAATGCAAAACAAAACTTATTTAAAATCTCCAGCACTCCCTGTCTCTTACCTATGGGATTCTTGAAAGAAGGGGCACCCTCCACCGGTATGGTGGTCACCTTGCCTCAACCATGGGGACAAACCCTTTTTTAACAAACTCCTTGAGTAGATACAGAAAAACATCATATAAGGGATGATGTAGAAAGGTCTTAAGAAGACTGGACAGTTTTAGTATACTGTGTGCACATCAATTAAAGATGAGACAGTGGGGTTGATTTACTAAAGGCAAACAGACTGTGCACTTTTCAAGCTCAGTTGCATTCTACAAGTGCAGTTGCTGCAGAGCTTAGTAAATGAGAGGTGACAATGCTGACTTCCTTCCTCCAATCACGTGAAAGCAAAAATGCTGTTTGTTTTTTAGTTTTCCTTGCATGTGATTGGGTACTCTTTGTAAATTTAAGCTTTACCTCATTTACTAAGCTTTGGCGCAACTGCACTTGCAAAGTACACAGTCTATTTAACTTTAGTAAATCAAACCCATTGAGCGCAGCTCCACTGGAGGGGATCATCATGGATGTCCCTACGGGTAAGAGTACTTACCTTCTGCAAGATAAGGAGAATAAGAATCAGGCTCATAATTCATCTCCATCCGTACCTTCACAAAAGCTTTTCTTTCATTACTCTGTGTCTTCTGCCTCAGTATCAAGGTTTTCAAAGCTGGCTCATCATCCATCCATAAGGTCTGGCATTCCAAATCTGCCAAGTCCTCAAAGAAACCCTGCACAGCATGAAGATGCATACCTACTTTTACATTTGGAAATCTTGCATCCCCGATGCTTGGATGGTGTTTTAGGCTCACAAGTTTAAGTTTCATTACCAAGTTTTGTTTGAACTCCACTAACGTTTCCCAAACCTAAATGGGCATCCACTTAACTTTGGATATTAAATATTCTAATGTTTTTATTCAAGCTCACAAGATTCAGATAGAATCCACAAGGTTATTCAAGACCTCTCTGCCATCTGGATTTCCTGGCCTCTGTGGACATCAAACATGCGTACTTGCATATACCCATTTTTCTAGTATGTCATCACTTCTTGTGTTTACTTTGGGGTCCCTCCTCAACCATCCCCCCCCCCCCCCTATTTGGCCTTTCCTTGATACTTTTACCAAGTTGTTAGCCCTGCTTTAGGCTATCCTACACTCCTGGAGCACTGAGTTTCTTGGTTACCTGATGACCTTTTCCTTCAGGAACTGTCATTGAGGACTCTGGAAGACAACTTCTCTGTGAACATCCGGACTCTGCAGCAGTTCAGCCGGATCTTAAAGCTGCTGAACTTGTCCCTGACACCAACTCCTCACTTTGGATACCTGGGACTGGTCCTAGATATACACCGGACCTGAGTCCTTCCTCAGGAAAGCTTCAGGCTTTCCAGTCTCAGGTTTTGTGCTCCAGTCAACGATCTATCTGACTCACATCCAATCACATTTTCCCAGTTCTATTCCAAACCAATTTTCTGACCCCAAAGACCAGGTTATTCCTGTCTTGTTTGCTTTGGGATCCGAGGGTCTTTCCCTCCTGTGTTCTGGAAAATCCTGATGACAAATGCCAGCCTGGGTAAGGAGGTGTGTTGGGCACATAGTTGTCAGTGGATCTCACCTCCTGATTGACATCTTAGAGCAGATCCAGTTGAAAAACCTCAAAGCCACTGAGTACATAAGCTACCTGGGAGAAGTCATGGTACTACAAAAGAAGTCGACCGTGTTTTGACTTGGGCAGAACAGCATGTTCCATCTCTCTCAGTGTATATTGCGGGAGTGGAAAACTGGCAGACAATTTTCCTAGCTGATAGGGTTTGGAGCTGGAAAAATGGTCTATGGACTCAGACAGGTGTTCTGTATCACATATGGGGATCACCTAGATTACAAAATTAACAACAATCTGAACAGATTTGTCCCCAGGTCTCAGGGTCTGTTAGTGGAGGTAGTGATCACACTGGTAACTCTGCAGGATCACTTCGGTCTGATTTATTCCTTTTCTATCTTGACACATCTCCCTCATCATTCAGGATTGGGATAGAGGGCATTCCAGTAATTCTAATAGCCTAACTGGCTCAGGGGAGTGTGGTATGCCAACCTGGTAAGGTTAATCACAAATGCATCTTGGGCTCCCACAGACCTCTTAGATCTGTTGTCCCAAGAAGCAATATGCCATCCTGATTCCCGGGTGCTAGCTTTGCCAGCATGACTGTTGAAGTTTAGATTTGGAGAGCCAGGGACATCTGGGAAATCTGTCATCCTTACAATGTTTGAGGCATGGAAGTCCATGTCCTGCAAGGTATATAATTGGATAAGGAAGGTGTACTTTGGTTTGTGTACAAAGGGCTTTCAACCCAGGAGGTTTTCTGTGGGACAGATTGTCTTCTTTCTGCAGTTGGGTCTGGACCAATGCTTGAACTTTAGCACCATCAAGGGCTAGATTTCTATTCTTCTAGCTATTCTTTTTCAGAAACCACTAGCTTCACACTCTTTAAATAGGACCTTTGTTTACAGGGCCAACCACGTGGTCTATCCCTGTCAAATTCCTTCTCTCTCCCTGCTACTTGAATCTGGTTCTTTCTGTTATTAAACAACATTTTCCCAAGTCAGAGACATTCATTTATCTACATTAACCCACAAGGTGGCTTTTCTTATGGCTGTTGTCTTGTCTTGTCTTGGCTAGGCAATTGTCTGAACTGTCAGCCTTCTCTTGCAAGGGAGGGCTTCACAGGGACAGGGTGTTTTTGTGAACTAGACCTTCCTTTTGCTCTAAGGTGATCTTTGCCTTTCCAACTTCACCAGAATGAGGTTTCCCTACACTATTTGGATGTTGTTTGTGCTGTGAAGGTCTATATCTCAGCTTTAGCCTCTTTCAGGTAATCACATTGTCTGTTCGTCATTCTGGATCAGACTAGGAAAGGCGCCCTGGCTTCTAGGTCCTCCATTTCCTAGTTGATCCACGAGACCAGGGATTTGCAATTAGCAGACTTCCAGCTGTTGCAGAACTACAAGTCCCATGAGGCATAGCAAGACTTTGACAGCCACAAGCATGACACCCAGAGGCAGAGGCATGATGGGACTTGTAGTTTTGCAACAGCTGGAGGTCCACTAATTGCATATCCCTGCACTAGACCATTGTTCAAGCTTATGATCTTAAAGATAAGATTCTGCTCTTTCCTGTCAAAGCTCATTCCACCAAGTCTGTGAGTGCATTTTGTTCATTTTGGCATCAAGCCCCGGTGTCCCGGGATTGGGGCTGCCATCTGGTCTTTTGTTAACATGTTTTCTAAGTTCTACCAGGTTGATGTTTCAACATCTTCTGATTCTAGCTTTAGTTTTAACATTTTGAAAGCAATTCTTTGAGCTGCATTTAAGTCCTTGTTCTTGAGCCTGTGAACCTATTTTGCTGTGTTTTCCACCCTTTCGTCGGACTGTTCTTGATTGTTACAAATGGTTAAGAATCCTGCGCCCCGGAACGGAGGAGAGATCCACTGAGGATCACAGGTCCCATCTGGTGTTTCTTGGTACTGCTTTGCTACGATACTAATATATGCTGTCCATAGAAGGGGTTATACCTAGGACTGGCCTACAGTTTTTTGTTTGCCAGTGTCCAATACTTCTGTAGGCTTCAGTATAACACAGATATTCAAAAATCCTGTGTCTCTCAATAGGCTCAAGGAAAACTATTTTACAGTGAATACAGAAATCCTATTATATCCAGCTAATCTATTTTACACATACATTAAAAATAATTGAACAGATTACACATTCTCTGTAAAGGTTACTTCTTTAAAATGGTTCCTCTCTGAAAAACAGGGTTCTTTGAAACTGGTGCTAATTGTTCTCCTGTTTGTTTTAAACTCATTTCCTCCAAAAAGCTTCCATGAGTAATTTTATTTTTTTGGGGAAACTTAAACATCCTGTGATTCGATTGAACTGCTTATTGCTGTTTTTAAATCCCATTAATGGGGGGGAAAATGAGAGGCACGCAGGCCTGTTGGAGAATAATATACAAACCGAGCAGAGCTTCCAGGCTGTAGACAATCGCCGTCATTAACTTCTGTCCCGGTGTAGTCAATTGTGCCATTAGAAGAAATGACTCAGACCTAGTTCTCTCCCTCTGTCGTGGGCACGTAGGAGTCCTTTAGATTACAGATGTAGCCCGTTTCCTAATTTGCTTACATTGGACCTCTCTGCTCCCCCATGATCCTCTCTGCTTGGCATAACTTCATTTTTTTTTTAATTTGCTGAACTTTTAACTCTTCCTGAAATGCAGTTGAACTTCTCAGCCTGCTGAATATTATAGGCATAATAACGCTTAATGAGCCATGAATTCTTTCTCTTCTGTATTGTTAATGACTTGCAGTATGGAGCTGGGAGGTGCTCTGGCCACACACGCTTCATTTTGACCAGACGAACAATGAAAGGGCTTTTGAGTTAAAGGTTAGCTGAACTAATTGGCTTTTTAACCTGACAAATTTTGTCAGATATACAGTATCACACGCTTGGGTGTATAGCTTGGTATTATACTGTATGCTATAATCTACAGCTGCGGTACTAGAGTAGAAAGCCCCTATCTTATTATGCTTAATGTGTATCTAGCCCAGAAACAAAATTGTAATACATTGAAACTTACCAGTCCTTAGATTTGGTGGTTGTATTATATTCCTTTTTTATTTTTTTGCCCTTTATTTTTCCCTGCTGACTTTGTCAATAACATACTGTCACACTTACCCCTAACACAGGTGGTCAGACACTATAGCTAGCTTCTGTGTTCTCCACCTATAGCAGCCCCCTCTCCCATAAGGCAAGCAGGCCTACCGGAACTCGGTTGCCCCGTGGACTTATACACTATGCTATAGTGCCTGGTTACCACACCAGGGCATGCACAAACTGAGCAAAGCAAACCGGTACTTGCAGTTGGCAGACAGGCAAGGTTCAGAATAGTCAGGGTCAATGTCGAAAGTCAAAAGGCAGGCAGAGTTCAGAGAATAGTGGATATCCGATCTCAGGTCAACAACGAGGTAAATCAATCTAGCAGAGCAAGGCAGACAAACAAATGGGTAGCTTGATCAGATATTACACACTCTATCACAAGCACAAGACTGCAAGCTTGGCTGGCTTATATCAGGATTGGTCTCCACCCAGAGACTGGCCACATTATTTACCTTGCAGATGGACAGGCAGACAAGGAGAATGCCACAGCCAAAACCAGGACGCTGGAATGAGGAGCAGGAGCGCTTAATGCTCCTGGCACATGCTCCCTGCCCCCAGGGTGACAAGGCCCCTTATTCTATATATATGGAGGAGCAGCGTTGTCATCCTAGGCTGCTCTCCAAAATTGGAACTAGACACACCTCTTCCTCTCCTGATCTCCATTACATAGAGAAGAGGTGTTTTGCAGGCCACTGAAGACATCTAGGTTAGCAGATAACATTTGGGGTTTTGGTCAAAGTGTCAATAAACCCACATCATAACAAACTATCACTATAAGATTTGTTTTCTGTATTCTGCAAAAAACCTAGTTGATCCTGCTGTTCTCTATCTCCACCTTCTTTTTATGTCCCCAATTCAGCTAGGGATTTTGCAGCTGTGGTGGCAGCTCTGCACATGCTCAGTTTTCAGGGAGCTTCTATGCTGAGCATTTCCTCCCTGTCACATCTGAGCAGCCCATGTGACTATAGAGTCACACATGTGGGTGTATACACAGTGGTAAATGACAGCCCACTCCCTCCCTCCTCCTCCATGCCCACTAACCAGCTAAACACAATGGGGGCGGGATATTACATGTAAAATAATGGTGGCTTCACCTCCCTCTTATTCTAAGACACAGGCTGGAGAGCCTGTGACTGACAGAAATCCGCCCACACCATGGTATTTCCAAAAAATAATAAAGATTTTATTTAAAATATATATTTGTATGACGATTTAAAACAGTTTATTGATATTATTTGTTTATTTTTACACTGTATTCAAAAGGCTGTTTTTTTTTTTATTTTGAACATGTGACCAGCAGCAGAGGACTAGACGCTCCTCCTGCTTATGTTTCCCTGCAGACAGGCTGGGAAAGAGCTGAGTCATGTGACAGCTGTATATCGATTAGGAAATAGGTACTTTGATTTTTTTTTTTTTTAATAATTACAGTGCCATCATCCACATACAGAAATAGAAAGGACAATGTAAATTAAACTGTGTGTGTTTAGTATCACTTTAAGTGCACAGGAAGTTAGAAGGACATATGATTTCTAACAGGATCAACAGGTGTTTTTCTGTACTTACAGAGAATGTGCTTAGCCTGATAAAAGAAAACAAATCTGCATTATATTACATTTTTGTTCTTGGGTTGAGACATGCCAAGTGCCGTTTTTAGTTTTGGGTAGAGTAGGGAATTTGTAAAAGTCTTGTCACTTTAGTTTTTTGTAATTTGCTGTTTCCCAGTGGGGTATTTTCCCATTGGGGGAAATACCTTTCAGTTCTTGTCCTGGAGACACAACAGGAAGTGAGAAGAGTTTACTTCACAAAGTGGAAGACAGTCACCTCTTACATGGCTGTAACCAGAACAGGTGTCCCCATTGGAACATTTCCCCATTTCCCAGTCATCGCTCTAATGCCTCATACACACGATCGGATTGTTGGCCAACAAAACGGTGGAATTTTGTCCGAAGGGCATTGGCCCAAACTTGTCTTGCATACACACGGCCACACAATTGTTGGCCAACAATTACGAACGTAGTGACATACTAGACATACTCAGTGGTTTTTCAGCTCTTTAGCACCAACCTTTGGGCTCCTTCTGCTTATTTCGTGTTAATAGAAGTTTGGTGAGTGTTGATTCACGCTTTTCATTTCGCACTTTTCATTTCACGCTTTTCATTTCGCGCTTTTCAGTTCGTTTCTGAACGGCCGCTCGTCAACCAGCCATGTTGTGGAATCGGAGGAGATAACGTGTTATTTATTATTGGCCTTGGAGTTATTGCTTTGATTGAATAATGATTTGATTTGGTATATTTTCTATATTTTTTGATGCATAGAATGCACTTTTTGGTTAAGTTCTATTGGCAGATAGCATGTCTAATTTTATTTGTTTTCTTTTTTTAATGCACAATAAAAAAAATTGTGGAGAATAATACATGTGTTTTACTTCAAATGACAGTTTGGGAGTAGGCAGTTACATTTAAAAAATACAATGTAAAATTGACAAGGGACACCAACATAGTTGTAACTTTGATCTTAAAAACTACGGATAATGGTGTTGTGGTAACTTGCCCAAATAAAAAAAAAAAAAAGCATAATAATATTATTCTTGATATCACTAGAAAAAAAAAGCCTTTGAAAATGTGTTTGCAATAACTCCATCAGTATCACCAGCAAAGCAGCTTCATTATTATCCCATTAAAGAAGAAGAGAATTGTGCGCTGCATTTGGAGATTTCATAATTTGCCACGTCACGAATGTTAATTCTCCATTACGAACGCTAGTTTAGAAGACCGACCGCTTCAGCTTCTGAGCATGCGTGTTTGTACTTTGGACTTTTGCACACACGATCAGAAATTCCGACAACACACATTTGTCCGCGGAAAATTTGAAAACCTGCTGTTCAACATTTGTTGGCGGAAAGTCCGACAACAATTGTCCGATGGAGTGTACACACGGTTGGATTTACCGACAACAGCCTGTCATCACACATTTCCCATCGGAAAGTCTGATCGTGTGTACGGGGCTTTAGTCCCATTTACAATGACCATCAGGACAAATAGAGAGAGTGGATCTCTGCTTTGGGGAGACATATACCGTAAATAAAAACCTGCAAGAAATGAAGGTAAGAGATGCTGAATCCAAATATTGGATTGATCCTGTATTCAAGATATAAATGTATTTAAGTGTACTCTAGGTGGCAACTCACAAAAAGGCCTTTAGCACTGGGTGCTTTTAGGCTTGAAAATTATAAACGTTAACATCTCTTTATCTCCCCTTATTGCTCCTCCATCTCCTCTATTACTCCTTCATCTACCCCTCCACCCTGGTTTTTCTTACCTGTTTTCTTCACAGTGGAAATAACTAACCCATCATTACAACCATCATCAGTGGAGGCTGGTGGCATATTTTTTTGGTGGGTGGCATACAATCCACCCAGCCTTCACCAGCCCCCCCCCCCCGGGTCGGTCGAGTCCAGGCACCCCCCCGGACGATTGGTCGAGTCGGTCACCAGCCCCGCACTTACCCCATCTAGATGGCGGGCAGCGCTTCCTCCTGGTGGCAGCTTCACCCTGCGTCTCTTCCTCCTGGTGCTTCACGGCGGCTTCCCCTTGGTCTCCTCCCTCCTCCTCCTTGGTGGCCAATAGGATCGATTCTCCTCTCGGCCAATCGGATGACGGGTCTCAGGACCCGCTTCCTGATCGGCTGGGAGGAGAATCAGGAAGACAATAATGAATATTAATTTGCTATTGTCACACAACTGGGTGGGGGGGGGGGTGGATCCCGAGCCCACCCTTTTTTGGAAGCCTGTTAGAGCATCTGGCTCTGATCACATGCTTCAAAAAAAAAACCAAAACCTCCATTGGAATCCATGTGTCTGGCGCCCCGCATGTAAATTAGGGGGCCGGACACAAGGATTAGGGGGGCGGTGCCCCTGCACCCTGTATAGACGGGCTGCCACTGGCCATCATGCTCTATGGTTTATTTTATTGTACTTGTTCATTACTTTTTCACTTTTAAGCTTACCCAACCAACTATGGCACCTGTGAACCTGACAACACTGTACTTAGCTGTGTCTTCTTGTCTTTTATCATTGTGGACCATAACCAATATCCAATACGCCTGTGGGCTTTAATTCTCTTAGTACTAATGTTGTGTAGCCAGCTGGGCTGCATGTCCTCCATGTGTACAGCCTTGTGGTGGGAGAATATCTGCACACTTTAATCCACTCTTGCCCAGCATTGGTGGGATTCCCTGAGTGGATACCATACCAAAGGCATCCCCTGGAGGCCCCGGCCTGGGCTAACCAGCACCAGCAGTAGTCTATCCTCTATCACACATCTTACCCAGGCCTTACGGCAGTGGACCCTTCATATCTCCCAATAAGTCCCTTTACTGGAACATGCCTAATTTCATATGTACACACTTTAGTCACCCCAAATGGTGATGGCAAAGTCCTTCAGTTGCAAACATATAGAGAACAGAGCAGAGAGCTGAGTGGGGGGGCATTTCATACCTTTAGAGGATTCTTTTAGAGTCCTACATCCCATACCCAAGGAATGTCGGTAATGTGATAATTTTGCACCTCCTTCCTTGCTTTCAGGAGCCCAAACCTCAAATGATTACATTTTTGAAGTAGTGGTCCTTGCAATGCTTCCCATGACCAACTGATGACCCCAGACTCGTACCAGACAATTTATACAGAGCCAGAGGCGTAGCTTGAAGCTTGTGGGCCCCAATGCAAAAGTTGTCCTGGGGCCCCCCACTACTACCCGCCCCTTCCACTGCATGCCAAGATACTCCAATTAGGCGCCAAGATATTCCCATTACGCGCCAAGATACTCCAAGTGGCTAAAGAGTTATTTCAGAGATTTATGTACATATTGAGAGGGTAATTCAAAATATTTTCTAGAAACCACCCTAGTAATGACATGACCTTGTCCCCTTTCCCTCATCCTAGTAATGACATGACCTCCCCCCCATCTTAGTAATGACATGTCCCCAGCCAATGAGAGTAGAGGAAGGGTGTGGACTGGGGAGAGCGCAAACAACTGGAAGCTGATTACTGGATAATAGAACTTGGCTGGGGCACTGGGGGACACAAGGCAGATCGGAGCTGGACTCCAGCTCTGTGATTTTGTGGAGTGAATCAAATGTAATATGACAGCAGGGAGCAGAGCTGTGGGCCCCCTGGAGCTAAGGGCGGGGTCACAATTGCGACCCCTGAGACCCCTGATGCTACGCCCATGTACAGAGCCTCTTTATCCAAGATTCCACCACTCTGGCAAGCAGCAGGACTGGCACTTCCTTGCTACACCCCACTCACTACAATGGAGTCCTACACTGCCTACTCTTACAACAGGTTTCCCAACCCTAACTATGGTGACATCTACTGGTTAATCTAGGGAACCACACCAGCACCTCTGTGCCCCTCTGTGCCCCTCTGTCCCCTCTGTGCCCCTCTGTGCCCCTACCCCACCATGTCACACACAATTCTATTTTCCTATTAGCTCATTCAAGGTGCTATGTTCTGTCTTCTTTAATGCATCAGGTATTTTGACGCTATCACTGTATTATTTAATTTCACCTGTTTCATAAAATATTAATACTAATATAATTATTGATTAAAATAAATTAAAATCAGTATTTAAGCAGCATGGTTGTTTAAAAAAAATCAGAAACAGCTATACCTGCAAACAGGAGACTGAATTCTTGCTTCTTACCTCTTACTGCTGTCTCTACTCACTCATGAAAATGAAGATGAATGTTTGTTGAATTTATAATACTTCCTATTTTAAATAACAATGGCTGAATTTCCAAATTTTTGTAGTGAAAGGCTTGTGTGTCCCTTTGCACTGCTTACCATAACCTGGTCCCTTTTTAAATAAGCCATAATTTCCATATCTTGCACTGATGAGTGCTGACAAGCTGAAAAGTACTGTATGTACTGTATATTAGGACTTGACACATTTTCTTTGAATCTTTGAACCAGATAAAAAGATGAGGAGCCAGGTTTTTTTAACTAACAAATCTTAAGGATTTAACATCCCTGAAGGTGAACTTATCCTTTAACCCTTTCACAGCCAGAGCCGTTTTTGCAGGTTTTTACACGTTTAAAAAATCATTTTAGGCCTGAAGATTACAAAACCACCCAAATATTAAATATTTTCTGAAAGCAGACACCCTAGAAAATAAAATAGTGGTAGTAGTATATTATACGATATTACCGCAAAGTTCTAGGAAACACAAAATTTCAGTAATAAAAACACATTAAAAATTCATTTTAGGGGGCACAAAAAACACAATAAATTACCGAATTTTTTGGTAAAATATAAAAGCTGAGTTTGCACTGAGTAAATAGATACCCAACGTGTTAAACCTTAAACATGTCAGTACCCTATATTTCCCATAGGTGATGCTTACGATATGTAACATGTGCATCGCAATCAACATTTTCAGGCGTAGGCACCCTGCCCTGAGAGTTTACGATTGTACGTGTGTATATGTTGGGGTAGGGGGCTCCATTTTTTTTGGGGGGGGGATTTTATGTGCTTGGGTGTAACTTAAATTATTTATAATTAAAAAAAAAAAAAATTTAACTTTTAACTTAACATCACATAGGGGACAAAAAGTGCCCTATGTGATGATTTATTTTTTTGGCGACAGGTTCTCTTTAATGAGACATAGCGGGTCTAAAAGACCCTGCATGTCTCCTCTGTGCTCCACTGAATGTAATGCACATCGCACTGCAATACATTCATTCTTCGCCTTGATGGCTGGGGAAACTGTCAATGGGTACCTGAAAATGACGTCACACGTCACTTTCAGGTCAACTACTAGAAGGGGAGGAGAGCAGATGGGCAAGCGGAGCCCGGGATACATAGCAGTGGGGGATGTGGGAAGCATTTGGGCAGCAGCGCAGGTGCCAGGTTGAAACTTCTGGTCGCAATGGCGCATAGGTGTGCGCAGCCTATTGCATTAGGGTGTGCATCCCAAAGCTCAAACACATATGCTTGTGTGTGCATGTGTATATAAACATATGGACAGTGTCAGTAGGGCAGAGATTGGTGTCAGTAGAGCAGTGGACGGTGTCAGTAGAGCAGAGATTGGTGTCAGTAAGGCAGTGGACGGTGTCAGTAGGGCAGAGGATGGTGTCAGTAGGGCAGTAGACGGTGTCAGTAGGGCAGTAGATGGTGTCAGTAGGGCAGAGATTGGTGTCAGTAGGGCAGAGATTGGTGTCAGTAGGGCAGAGATTGGTGTCAGTAGGGCAGAGGATGGTGTCAGTAGGGCAGAGATTGGTGTCAGTAAAGCAGAGATTGGTGTCAGTAGGGCAGAGATTGGTGTCAGTAAAGCAGAGATTGGTGTCAGTAGGGCAGTGGACGGTGTCAGTAGGGGAGAGATTGGTGTCAGTAGGGCAGTGGACGGTGTCAGTAGGGCAGAGATTGGTGTCAGTAGAGCAGTGGACAGTGTCAGTAGGGCAGAGATTGGTGTCAGTAGGGCAGTAGACGGTGTCAGTAGGGCAGAGATTGGTGTCAGTAGAGCAGTGGACAGTGTCAGTAGGGATGAGATTGGTGTCAGTAGAGCAGTGGACGCTGTCAGTAGGGCAAAGATTTGTGTCAGTAGAGCAGTGGACGCTATCAGTAGGGTAGAGATTGGTGTCAGTAGAGCAGTGGACGCTGTCAGTAGGGCAGAGATTGGTGTCAGTAGAGCAGAGGACAGTGTCAGTAGAGCAGAGATTGGTGTCAGTAGGGCAGTGGATGGTGTCAGTAGAGCAGAGGATAGTGTCTGTAGTGCAGAGATTGGTGTCAGTAGAGCAGTGGACGCTGTCAGTATTGCAGAGATTGGTGTCAGTAGAGCAGTGGACGCTGTCAGTAGGGCAGAGATTGGTGTCAGTGAAGCAGTGGACGCTGTCAGTAGGGCAGAGATTGGTGTCAGTAGGGCAGTGGACGCTGTCAGTAGGGCAGAGATTGGTGTCAGTAGAGCAGAGGACAGTGTCAGTAGAGCAGAGATTGGTGTCAGTAGGGCAGAGATTGGTGTCAGTAGAGCAGAGGACAGTGTCAGTAGAGCAGAGATTGGTGTCAGTAGGGCAGTGGACGCTGTCAGTAGGGCAGAGATTGGTGTCAGTAGAGCAGAGGACAGTGTCAGTAGAGCAGAGATTGGTGTCAGTAGGGCAGTGGATGGTGTCAGTAGGGCAGAGATTGGTGTCAGTAGAGCAGAGGACAGTGTCAGTAGGGCAGAGGACGGTGTCAGTGGAGCAGTGGACAGTGTCAGTAGGGCAGAGATTGGTGTCAGTAGAGCAGTGGACGCTGTCAGTAGGGCAGAGATTGGTGTCAGTAGAGCAGTGGACGCTGTCAGTAGGGCAGAGATTGGTGTCAGTAGAGCAGAGATTGATGTCAGTAGAGCAGAGGACAGTGTCAGTAGAGCAGAGATTGATGTCAGTAGGGCAGTGGGCAGTGTCAGTAGTTTTTATTTTTTATTATTTTTTACAATCGTATTTATTTATTTATTTTTTTCAGGGGTCTAATCAGGGGTCTAAACAGGGGGAATCTGCACCACAGGGGGTGATTAGGGTGTGCCCTGGCACATCCTGTGCGCATGCCTATGCAATGGCGACCTGGCGCCTGGGGTTTGTCGAACCCTGCTGTATATAACTAGAATAGTGACTCTGGATGCACAGTTGGTCGCTAATAATGACATGCCTCCACTGGCTTTTATTCACATAAGATTTTGGAGATTTTGGAGGGAGCTATAATATGTTAATACTTTCTGTTTTAAGAAGGCATTACTGTACTGTGGTTGAAAAAAAAAAAAAGTGTCTCCTTGGATTTGGGAAGTTTGCAGGCCTCGTATTTTGCAGGCTGACACTTTAATGGATGTCGGTCTGCATGCCTTCCTGGTGACTCTTCCACGCGTGTGCCGCTGTGTTTACACAGGACTGATATTCCTGCCTTTCACGCGGTGAACGCACGGCCTCAGCAGCGTATGAAAGCCAGGCGTGAGTTGTCGTTCGGTCACAGCGCTGCCAATTTCCTCTTGCACACAATAATTGGACCTTTTTTTGCTGGGAGAGTTACATAAACCAGAATGGGGTACTGCAGACCACCTACAGCCTGTCACTTCTGGAGCCGCGGCGTGTCACCTCTCTCCTATCACCACACATTTCCTGAACGTTCCTGGGTGTCACAATGACGCCTCACAGGAACCCAATTGCTTTTCCTCTCTGTAGGTCGGCCAGTTACACAAACCAGGCAGGAGGCGAAGAGCTTCCGACGGGGCGCAATGAAAATACGGAAGCGCCCATCGCGTTTATCTGTGCTTATTTTTATAGTTTGCGAGTTAACAAGAGAGCATACAAAACGTGACCGCAGTATTACATCATAGAAATTTCCAAAAAGCTTTCTGTTTGTGCAAGAGATACTCTACAGCAGCTCCGTTACCAGACTTACATAACTCAGCTTTCCGAAATGGGGAAGACTTTTTAAGCACAAAAATGTTTTGGGCAAAATGAGCATCCTTGTTTCATGGTACTTTCACCCTTTCTGATAGCATCTACCTGAATTCCAACACATGTATTGACCAGAACAAATATTACATGTCAGATGTGGGCCTATTGGTTCAACAGAAATGGTCAAAGGCAAATAGAAAAAATGCTTTTTTTTTTTTTTTTGCCAATCCTCAGCTATAGTGGGGCTGCAGTGCTGCTATTGTAACGCTGAGGAACATAAAGTAAGCCATTCAGTGTTGGGCAATGGGCACCAGCTGCTACCTGTAGAGCCCTGCTGTAGCTCCTCTGTTTCGATTGAGCTGTAGTGCTGAGTTTGGCCATTGTGGGTCTTCCTGTTTGGGGAAGCCAGTGGGAGAATGGGGAGGAATTAGAGGTTGCTGGTGGTTAAGTTGTAAAGAGCAGACAGAAAGAACAGATTTTCCTAGTTGTTAGTTAGTATGCTCTTGTGGGAATCCAAGGCCCTCACCAGCAGAGATCATGTAGTACACCAGACCTTGACGTTCCCCTCTGGGGTAATGCCAAAACTCCCCGTATCCCTGTCTGGGCCTGACCAGAGTAGCTGGAATGGAGGAATACTTTCTAAAGACTGTTGCTAAGAAGTCAAGAACTAGAAGCCAAGAACTAAGAAGAGATTACCATGCATTCAACTAAGCTACAGTATGTTGTGCCCTTAATGTATCAATGACAACTTTCCTGCATTATCAAGTAAACTGAACAATTTCGGTTCAGTAAAGCAAGAAAAAGATAAACATGGAGCCAGTCTCTTCCCTACCAATTAGGGCAGATGGCCTATACTTGGAGAACTTTTTGTAGTACATGGACCATGGATGGGAGGGTAGATCCCTGGTGGATTTGTCAGCCAGCGTATTTGTAGAGACGGGTCTCACATCTGAATCATATATCCAGTAACCAGGAGGCCTTCGAATGAAAAACACGTATTTGTATAAGAACTCCAAACAACTGAGCCAGTCAATGAAAAATTCAATCCATGGTCTGTATCCACTGTGGGTGAGAACCTCAAATATAACCAGAATCCCCAAATTGTATTATAGAATAGATAGAATAGAATAGAAATTGCTCAGTGTAGTGCACTAGCGGTGCCCTCAGAACACTCAAAGGGCACTGTGGTCCGCAGGAGGGTTTACAGCATGTCTACTTTCTTTACTCATGTGGATTACATTCCCCTTAAATGGATAAACAGATGGAACATCCAAGACAGTAAACACCTCTCTCACCCACCAGTAAAGGCCAAACACACAGCACAGTGGGCCCAGGGGCTTGCATATGACAGAGTTTAGAACGTGAGTTTTCCAGGATCGGACATTCTGGTTCACATAGTCCATGAGGTCACACTCACCGTGTCCATTGTCCTCCATATAACCAGGATAGGCTCAGGTTCAGAGTATGGGTAGTAATATATGTGTACCTGGCTTATCAGTCCATATCGGGTCACCAGAGAGAGGTTGGGCTGTTGTAAAGGCAATACCTGACTGGTTTCACCAGGTATGGTCCAGGCTGCTGCAAAAACCTCTGAAGCCATATTAAGTCGATGGTGTAACGAGCATCCCAGACGCTTTGTGCATGTGGAATCCTCTGGCCGCAGCTGATTGGGACGACAGCCTACTATAATATAACAGCCTCCAATGGGTTTGGCCCCAACCTTAGCTCATCACTACTAACGATACACATATTTTATCTGTGTATTTAGCTATTTGCCAATACAGGGGGAAGTAGGGACACTACTCACTAGAATACAGAGGGAAGTAAGGAAACTACTCACTAGAATACAGAAAACTGTGTTCATGTTTGTGCTCCTCCAATGTTAAACTATGGCCTATCTGCTGCAGTGGCAGATGGGACTTTTAGATAATTCTTTTGCAGATTTCCACCCTCACTGCTGTGCAAAATTCAGAAGTGACAGCTGCTGCGGAGAAGAACCCTTGCACTAGAGTTGTCACCTCATCCCTTTAAACCCGAACACATATGAATTACACAGGTTCTGAGGCTAATTAACCACTTGCCGACCGCCTCACGCCTATATACGTGAGCAGAGCGGCACGGGCAGGCAAAATCACGTACCTAGTACGTGATTGCCTTCCCGCGGGTGGGGGGTCCGATCGGACCCCCCCCCGGTGCCAGCTGCGGTCGGCATTTGGTTGGGAGCGATGACAGACGAGGGGGAGACCATCCGATCGTGGCCCCCCCCTCGCGATCGCTCCCAGCCACTGACAAACATCCCCTGCCTCTGTATAGTACACAGAGGCAGAGGATGTGATGTCATCTCTCCTCGGCTGTCAGTTTCCGTTCCAGCGCCGAGGAGAGATGACATGTAAGTAAGTGCACAACACAAACACACAACACAGTAGAACATGCCAGGCATACATTACACCCCCGATCCCCCCCCGATCGCCCCCCGATCCCCCCCCAATCACCCCCCCCCCTGTCACAAACTGACACCAAGCAGGTTTTTTTTTTTTTTTTTTTTCCTGATTACTGCATAGTGTCAGTTTGTGACAGTTAGCAGTGTTAGGACAGTTACTGTAACCCCCCTGTAGGTCTAGGGTACCCCCCTTACCCCCCCTAATAAAGTTTTAACCCCTTGATCACCCCCCCTCACCAGTGTCGCTAAGCGATCATTTTTCTGATCGCTGTATTAGTGTCGCTGGTGACGGTAGTTAGGGACGTAAATATTTAGGTTCGCCGTCAGTGTTTTATAGCGACAGGGACCCCCATATACTACCTAATAAATGTTTTAACCCCTTGATTGCCCCCTAGTTAACCCTTTCACCACTGATCACCGTATAACCGTTACGGGTGACGCTGGTTAGTTCGTTTATTTTTTATAGTGTCAGGGCACCCGCCATTTATTACCGAATAAAGGTTTAGCCCCCCGATCGCCCGGCGGTGATATGCGTCGCTACAGGCAGCGTCAGATTAGCGCCAGTACCCCCCCTAATAAAGTTTTAACCCCTTGATCACCCCCTGTCGCCAGTGTCGCTAAGCGATCATTTTTCTGATCGCTGTATTAGTGTCACTGGTGACGCTAGTTAGGGACGTAAATATTTAGGTTCGCCGTCAGTGTTTTATAGCGACAGGGACCCCCATATACTATCTAATAAATGTTTTAACCCCTTGATTGCCCCCTAGTTAACCCTTTCACCACTGATCACCGTATAACTGTTACGGGTGACGCTGGTTAGTTAGTTTATTTTTTATAGTGTCAGGGCACCCGCCGTTTATTACCGAATAAAGGTTTAGCCCCCTGATCGCCCGGCGGTGATATGCGTTGCCCCAGGCAGCGTCAGATTAGCGCCAGTACCGCGAACACCCACGCACGCACCGTACACGCACCATACACCTCCCTTAGTGGTATAGTATCTGATCGGATCAATATCTGATCCGATCAGATCTATACTAGCGTCCCCAGCAGTTTAGGGTTCCCAAAAATGCAGTGTTAGCGGGATCAGCCCACATACCTGCTAGCACCTGCGTTTTGCCCCTCCGCCCAGGCGAGCCCAGCCCACCCAAGTGCAGTATCGATCGATCACTGTCACTTACAAAACACTAAACGCATAACTGCAGCGTTCGCAGAGTCAGGCCTGATCCCTGCGATCGCTAACAGTTTTTTTGGTAGCATTTTGGTGAACTGGCAAGCACCAGCCCCAGGCAGCGTCAGATTAGCGCCAGTACCGCTAACACCCACGCACGCAGCATACGCCTCCCTTAGTGGTATAGTATCTGAACAGATCAATATCTGATCCGATCAGATCTATACTAGCGTCCCCAGCAGTTTAGGGTTCCCAAAAACGCAGTGTTAGCGGGATCAGCCCAGATACCTGCTAGCACCTGCGTTTTGCCCCTCCGCCCGGCCCGGCCCAGCCCACCCAAGTGCAGTATCGATCGATCACTGACACTTACAAAACTCTAAACGCATAACTGCAGCGTTCGCAGAGTCAGGCCTGATCCCTGCGATCGCTAACAGTTTTTTTGGTAGCGTTTTGGTGAACTGGCAAGCACCAGAGGCCTAGTACACCCCGGTCGTAGTCAATCCAGCACTGCAGTAACACGTGGTGACGTGGCGAGTCCCATAAGTGCAGTTCAAGCTGGTGAGGTGGCAAGCACAAGTAGTGTCCCGCTGCCACCAAAAAGACAAACACAGGCCCGTCATGCCCATAGTGCCCTTCCTGCTGCATTCGCCAATCCTAATTGGGAACCCACCACTTCTGCAGCGCCCGTACTTCCCCCATTCACATTCCCAACCAAATGCAGTCGGCTGCATGAGAGGCATTTTCTTTATGTCCTCCCGAGTACCCCTACCCAGCGAACCCCCCAAAAAATATGTTGTGTCTGCAGCAAGCGCGGATATAGCCGTGACACCCGCTATTATTGTCCCTCCTGTCCTGACAATCCTGGTCTTTGCATTGGTGAATGTTTTGAACGCTACCATGCACTAGTTGAGTATTAGCGTAGGGTACAGCATTGCACAGACTAGGCCCACTTTCACAGGGTCTCCCAAGATGCCATCGCATTTTGAGAGACCCGAACCTGGAACCGGTTACAGTTATTATAGTTAGTTACAAAAAAAAGTGTAAAAAAAAAAAAACACAAACAAAAATATAAAATAAAAATAGTTGTCGTTTTATTGTTCTCTCTCTCTCTATTCTCTCTCTATTGTTCTGCTCTTTTTTACTGTATTCTATTCTGCAATGTTTTATTGTTATTATGTTTTATCATGTTTGCTTTTCAGGTATGCAATTTTTTATACCTTACCGTTTACTGTGCTTTATTGTTAACCATTTTTTTGTCTTCAGGTATGCCATTCACGACTTTGAGTGGTTATACCAGAATGATGCCTGCAGGTTTAGGTATCATCTTGGTATCATTCTTTTCAGCCAGCGGTCGGCTTTCATGTAAAAGCAATCCTAGTGGCTAATTAGCCTCTAGACTGCTTTTACAAGCAGTGGGAGGGAATGCCCCCCCCCCCCCCAACATCTTCCGTGTTTTTCTCTGGCTCTCCTGTCTCAACAGGGAACCTGAAAATGCAGCCGGTGATTCAGCCAGCTGACCATAGAGCTGATCAGAGACCAGAGTGGCTCCAAACATCTCTATGACCTAAGAAACCGGAAGCTACGAGCATTTTATGACGTAGATTTCGCCGGATGTAAACAGCGCCATTGGGAAATTGGGAAAGCATTTTATCACACCGATCTTGGTGTGATCAGATGCTTTGAGGGCAGAGGAGAAATCTAGGGTCTAATAGACCCCAATTTTTGCAAAAAAGAGTACCTGTCACTACCTATTGCTATCATAGGGGATATTTACATTCCCTGAGATAACAATAAAAATGATTTAAAAAAAAAAAAAATGAAAGGAACAGTTTAAAAATAAGATAAAAAAATAATAATAATAAAGAAAAAAAAAAAAGCACCCCTGTCCCCCCTGCTCTCGCGCTAAGGTGAACGCAAGCGTTGGTCTGGCGTCAAATGTAAACAGCAATTGCACCATGCATGTGAGGTATCGCCGCGAAGGTCAGATCGAGGGCAGTAATTTTAGCAGTAGACCTCCTCTGTAAATCTAAAGTGGTAACCTGTAAAGGCTTTTAAAGGCTTTTAAAAATGTATTTAGTTTGTCGCCACTGCACGTTTGTGCGCAATTTTAAAGCATGTCATGTTTGGTATCTATGTACTCGGCCTAAGATCATCTTTTTTATCTCATCAAACATTTGGGCAATATAGTGTGTTTTAGTGCATTAAAATGTAAAAAAGTGTGTTTTTTCCCCAAAAAATGCGTTTGAAAAATCGCTGCGCAAATACTGTGTGAAAAAAAAAAATGAAACACCCACCATTTTAATCTGTAGGGCATTTGCTTTAAAAAAAATATATAATGTTTGGGGGTTCAAAGTAATTTTCTTGCAAAAAAAAATTATTTTTTTATGTAAACAATAAGTGTCAGAAAGGGCTTTGTCTTCAAGTGGTTAGAAGAGTGGGTGATGTGTGACATAAGCTTCTAGATGTTGTGCATAAAATGCCAGGACAGTTCAAAACCCCCCCAAATGACCCCATTTTGGAAAGTAGACACCCCAAGCTATTTGCTGAGAGTCATGTTGAGTCCATGGAATAATTTATATTGTGACACAAGTTGCGGGAAAGAGACAATTTTTTATTTTTTTTATTTTTTTTTGCGCAAAGTTGTCACTAAATGATATATTGCTCAAACATGCCATGGGAATATGTGAAATTACACCCCAAAATACATTCTGCTGCTTCTCCTGAGTACGGGGATACCACATGTGTGAGACTTTTTGGGAGCCTAGCCGCGTACGGGACCCCGAAAACCAAGCACCGCCTTCAGGCTTTCTAAGGCCGTAAATTTTTGATTTCACTCTTCACCGCCTATCACAGTTTCGGGGGCCATGGAATGCCCAGGTGGCAAAAAAAACCCCCAAATGACCCCATTTTGGAAAGTAGACACCCCAAGCTATTTGATGAGAGGTATAGTGAGTATTTTGCAGACCTCACTTTTTGTCACAAAGTTTTGAAAATTGAAAAAAGAAAAAAAAAATTTTTTTTTCTCGTCTTTCTTTGTTTTCAAAAACAAATGAGAGCTGCAAAATACTCACCATGCCTCTCAGCAAATAGCTTGGGGTGTCTACTTTCCAAAATGGGGTCATTTGGGGGGGGTTTGTGCCACCTGGGCATTCCATGGCCTCCGAAACTGTGATAGGCAGTGAGGAGTAAAATCAAAAATGTACGCCCTTAGAAATCCTGAAGGCGGTGCTTGGTTTTCGGGGCCCCGTACGCGGCTAGGCTCCTAAAAAGTCCCACACATGTGGTATCCCCGTACTCAGGAGAAGCAGCTAAATGTATTTTGGGGTGCAATTCCACATATGCCCATGGCCTGTGTGAGCAATATATCATTTAGTGACAACTTTGTGCAAAAAAAAAAAAAAAAAAAAAAAAAATTGTCACTTTCCCGCAACTTGTGTCAAAATATAAAACATTCCATGGACTCAACATGCCTCAAAGCAAATAGCTTGGGGTGTCTACTTTCCAAAATGGGGTCATTTGGGGGGGGTTTATGTCATCTGGGCATTTTATGGCCTTCAAAACCGTGATAGGTAGTGAGGAGTAAAATCAAAAATGTACGCCCTTAGAAATCCTGAAGGCGGTGCTTGGTTTTCGGGGCCCCGTACGCGGCTAGGCTCCCAAAAAGTCCCACACATGTGGTATCCCCGTACTCAGGAGAAGCAGCTAAATGTATTTTGGGGTGCAATTCCACATATGCCCATGGCCTGTGTGAGCAATATATCATTTAGTGACAACTTTTTGTAATTTTTTTTTTTTTTTTGTCATTATTCAATCACTTGGGACAAAAAAAATGAATATTCAATGGGCTCAACATGCCTCTCAGCAAATTCCTTGGGGTGTCTACTTTCCAAAATGGGGTCATTTGTGGGGGTTTTGTACTGCCCTGCCATTTTAGCACCTCAAGAATCGACATAGGCAGTCATAAATTAAAGGCTGTGTAAATTCCAGAAAATGTACCCTAGTTTGTAGACGCTATAACTTTTGCGCAAACCAATAAATATACACTTATTGACATTTTTTTTACCAAAGACATGTGGCCGAATACATTTTGGCCTAAATGTATGACTAAAATTGAGTTTATTGGATTTTTTTTAGAACAAAAAGTAGAAAATATCATTTTTTTTCAAAATTTTCGGTCTTTTTCCGTGTATAGCGCAAAAAATAAAAACGGCAGAGGTGATCAAATACCATCAAAAGAAAGCTCTATTTGTGGGAAGAAAAGGACGCAAATTTCGTTTGGGTACAGCATTGCATGACCGCGCAATTAGCAGTTAAATCGACGCAGTGCCGAATTGTAAAAAGTGCTCTGGTCAGGAAGGGGGTAAATCCTTCCGGGGCTGAAGTGGTTAAATGCAGATAAGGCACCAAGTGAGTTTAATTACCACCTCAATCAGCCACAGAACCTGTGTAATTAATATGTGTTCGGGTTTAAAGGGATGAGGTGGCAACCCTACCTTGCACGCTGTCATTTTTTCTTACCCTTACCCATCCCCCTCTCACTGTGCTGCTCTATACTCCCCCTCCTCTGCCATATGCACAGTTCTGGCACCAAGTCCACCAGCATTATGCCATTATTTTTACCTGTGGCCAGCACATATTCTACTTCCTGTTGCCTACGCGTGTGCAGTAGAACGCCATATTTATATGGGTCCAGGAGCATGATCTGTCTCTGGGCCCATAGAAGTCTATGGGGTTCTGATGCACATGCCTAGGAAGAAGGACCAGGACCCAGCATTCATTACAAATGCTGCTACATTCCCTCTAACCTCCAGCAATTCCCCCACAGTAATCAGCTCCCAGCAAAGGAACTCTCCAAGCACTAATAGCTGACTTGCAGCTCTCATCATGTGACATGTAGGAAACTACTTGTGCTTAGAGAGGATTGCAATCTCAGCAATGATGGGTTAGAGGAGAGGAGCAGTACTGTCACGGCATGCCAGCTCCACTTTGGTAGTGGCGTAGAGTTGGTGGAAGGAAGGTAGTAACATTGTGTAATTATTATGCATGCATGGTAGCATTGACACAAGCGCACACAGGTTCCAGGCAGGCTATTTAAGTTGCACTATGGCCTTGAGTCATTGCCGTTTGGTCTATTACATTCCCTGTGAATCTGCTATTCCTGTGTTGACTCTCTGCTACTGACTTAATCTGCTCTTGACCCTGCCTGTACGCCACCTGCACTGACCCCTGGCCTGTCTTTGGATCACGTCTCTGCCTGCTCCTTCTGCTTATCTGTTCATCTGCCCGCTGATGCTGACCCTGGCCTGACTCCTGACTATCCTTCTGCTTTCTGTCTCTACCTGAGCTGCCTGCTTGTTGCTGACCTAGACTGCCTGACCCTGCTTACGGACTTCCTGCATCTGAGTCTGCTGATCTGAGCCAGTCTCCTGCTCCAGTGCTTCTGCCAGTGAACATCTGGTCTGTCTTCCCTGCTGTCCCCGGATGCACAGCCTACTCATCAACATCTGTCGATGGGAGACCAGTCAGGTACCACCAGGTACATTACACATATGGTCCCTGCAGCAAATGAGTCTAACTCCAAATCTCCCTGTTCTTGCCACGTCTCCTACATGCACCCATGTAACTCGGCACTTGCCACTGCACCAATGCTGAGCACTCGCCACCATTGTATCAATGAGGGCCTCTGTACTTTTTACTACTGCAGTGAAATGCTCTTCCATATTCAGCCTGTTCAAGGAATGGGCACATAAAAAAATGTTTTGTCTTGAGTTACACTTTAACCTCTTCCCGACTGTGCTATAGCCAAAAGACAACAACAGTGTGGTCATCCAGTTCTTGGTGGGCGTCCATGGAGGTCCTCCCAGAACCACGCCCCTCGAGCGCCCCCTGAGGCATGAATCCAGCGCGTTCTGTGATCTTGCTGTCCTTCGGATACAGCTGATCACAGATCGAGGCTAAAGGGGCAATCACAGTGGCCCTTTACCATGTGATTAGCTGTGTCTAGTCACAGTTGATCACATGTAAACCAACTTGCCAGTTATCGGCATTTCTTTCCTCACATGCTGTCACAGCGTGAGGAGAGGAGAGCCAGTAACCAACAAGTGTGACAGGGGACATTTACACTGATAATTAGGACACTGATCACCAATGTTCTGATTATCAGTCCAGCCCCAACAGTGCCCATCTGTGCCGCCTCATCAGTGCCCATCAGTTCCGCTTCATCAGTGCCCATCAGTTTCGCTTCATCAGCGCACATCAATTAAGGAGAAGCATTACCTATTTGCAAAGTTTTATAACAGAAACAAAAAAAAACAAAACGTTTTTTGTTCAAAATTTTCGGTATGTTTAGCATACAAATAAAAAAACCCAGTGGTGATTAAATACTACCGAAAAAAAAATGATAAAAACGTTACGGTATATGGGTACAGTTTTGCATGACCGTGCAATAGTCATTCAAAGTGCGACAAAGCTGAAAATTGGCCTGGGCAGGAAGGTGGTGAAGTGGTTAAAGTGGTTGTAAACCCTTCCATATACCTAGTGAAGTGACTGGCCTCAGGTGATACACAGAGATGATACATATCCTCCTACATATGTTGTACCTCAGAAAACAGGGGGCAGAGAGCTGACATTACACTTTGCAGAGCTCAGTGAGGAGAGCTCTGAGAGCTGATTGGGAGGGAAGGGACACACCTCCCTTCACACAGCACACACGTGATAGGACGAGGCACTGCATAAACTGCAATCCTGGAAACAGTAGGGGACTGCCCTTCAAGTAGGGATTCTCTAGAGGTCCCACAGTGGCCCATCTTGGCCTTGGACATGGCTACATAAATTATAGCCCAACACTACGTTCCAGATGCATTGTGTGCAGTGCCTCATTTCTGTGGCCCTCATTAAGGTGGACCTCTGTAGTGGCACCTTGACTTCTTGGTGACTGTCTTTCCATCGGCTTATGCCCGGCTTTCCCTTTTGCAACTGACCTCCTAAGGTTTTTTAACTTTAAGTGCAAGATCATGCTATATATTATTTAAGTTATTATATGAATACAGCTCTCTTTGCTACTACCCCTGAAGAAAGGCATTTCTTAGCCAGAAACGCGACGGGTATTTTGGAGTGCTATAAGTATCTGTACATGTATTCAATACTCATTTTTGTCATTTATGCTATTTGTCTTTGCACAGACAAAACAGTTTATTGTTGTTGTGTATAGATTTTTCTTGTAATAAACTATACATATTTTTATTATTAATGTTGTTGCTTCCTTTAAAATCCCATACCCAAGGGGGATCTCCTTTGTTCACACAGCACACAGGAACAGAGCTGACGCTGTCAATCAGCTGGAGGTCCCTCTCCTGTCACCATTTTTCTCTTGGTGTCAGGAAAACTTGTCAGAGGTGATTCATGCTGATAGCAGAGGAAGGAGGCCGCAGACAGAAATGACACTTAGTGCTCTGGATTGAGAAAAGTACACACTATAGACGGATATGAAATTAAATAGAAAGGTAGTTTGCGCGCTGCTAATCAATAAACTAACACTAAAAAGAAACTGCTGTAAAAGTGAATGAATGCTGCTGCTGTCACCTAAGTGTTCCCACAAGAAAAAGAAGATAATAAAGTGAATGTGACAGCGCTGCCTGTATAGTAAGCTCAAATAATTATTATAAAAATCAACATTGGAAAAATAATAATCAATGAAAACGTCTATATATGTATACAAGTGAATAACGCTCAATGAAAAACGTCCACATACGTGTAACAATTCTTCTGCTAAAAAGCAAGTAAAATGAAATACAAGAAAAAAAGGCTGTTTCCACGTGCTTCACTGCTCTACCAACAACAGTGCTCCCACCACTGCGTGCTATGCTCGCTCACCTCACTGCAAGACCCGGCAGGGGGTCTGTACACACTTTTGCACACAGTGCACCTCCCCTATGGGGAATGCTCCACAGTGGTCCTGGGTAGTTCCTCATGGTCCCTCTAGATCAGTGTTTCTCAACTCCAGTCCTCAAGGCGCCCCAACAGGTCATGTTTTGAGGCTTTCCTTTATTTTGCACAGGTGATTTGATCAGTTTTAATGCCTTAGTAATTACCACAGCTGTTTTATCTGAGGGAAATCCTGAAAACATGACCTGTTGGGGCGCCTTGAGGACTGGAGTTGAGAAACACTGCTCTATAGATAAAGCTCCACAGCAAATAGAATGACCTCCCAGTGAGCTGGTTTAACTAATGCCGCGTACACACGGTTGGATTTTTCAACGGAAAATGTTCGATGGGAGCTTGTTGTCGGAAATTCCAACAGTGTGTAGGCTCCATAGGACATTTTCCATCGGAATTTCCGTCACACAAAATTTGAGATCTGGATCTCAAATTTTCCGACAACAAAATCCGTTGTTGTAAAATTCCGATCGTGTGTACACAATTCCGACGCACAAAGTTCCACGCATGCTCGGAATCAAGCAGAAGAGCCGCACTGGCTATTGAACTTCATCTTTCTCGTCTCGTCGTACGTGTTGTACGTCACCGCGTTCTTGACGTTCAGAATTTCCGACCACATTTGTATGCAAGACACGTTTGAGCCAACATCCGTTGGAAAAAATCCATGGATTTTGTTGTCGGGAATGTCCGATCGTGTGTACGGGGCATTAGGCTCTTCAGTTTTTGCCGGTAGTTCCACAGCGACATATAAAAATAGAAATGCTTCCAGAAGTGCAGTACCAAGGGGATTAAAAATAGAACCTCACCACCCCAGCTAATATTCAACTCACATTTATTTAAGAATATAAAAACATTGAAATAAAATCCATCAGGTGTATCTCGCTTGTTGCGACAGGTTCCGCTGCCAGGCTCCACCTCTACTAGTTACGCCACCTCCCACGTGGCTTTATTTCCTCCAGATGAAGCCACGTGGGAGGTGGCGTAACTAGTAGAGGTGGAGCCTGACAGTGGAACCTGTCGCAACAAGTGAGATACACCTGATGGATTTTATATCAATGTTTTTATATTCTTAAATGAATGTGAGTTGAATATTAGCTGGGGTGGTGAGGTTCTGTTTTTAATCCCCTTGGTACTGCACTTCTGGAAGCATTTCTGTTTTTATATGTCGCTGTGGAACTACCGGCAAAAACTGAGGAGCCTAAGTTGAACCAGCTCACTGGGAGATCCTTCTATTTGCTGTGGAGCTTTATCTATCTAGAGCAGGGGTCTCAAACTGGCGGCCCTCCAGCTGTTGCAAAACTACAAGTGCCATCATGCCTCTGCCTGTGGGAGTCATGCTTGTAACTGTCAGCAGGGGCGGACTGACCATTCGGGCACTCGGGCACTGCCCGAGGGCCCCATGCCACTAAGGGGCCCCATCAGGGTTGCCAGCCTCAATAAAACCAGGGACAGTATGTAAAAAAATCTTCGTTTTTTTTAAAATTCCAAGATTATAGCTGCCCCGCCTCTCCAGTACCTTTTCAGTGCGTGTATTCTGTGTGTGTATACTGTATGTGTGTGTGTGTGTAGACTGTGTGGCCCCTATAATCTATTGCCTGGGGGCCCCATAATCTCCTATTGCCCAGGGGCCCCATAATCTCCTATTGCCCGGGGACCCCATAATCTTCTCCTATTGCCCGGGGGCCCCATAATCTCCTATTGCCCGGGGACCCCATAATCTTCTCCTATTGCCTGGGGGCCCCATAATCTCCTATTGCCCGGGGACCCCATAATCTTCTCCTATTGCCTCGGGGCCCCATAATCTCCTATCACCCGGGGGCCCCATGAGTTGTCAGTCCGCCCCTGACTGTCAACTTCGGAATGCCTCATGGGACTTGGAGTTTCGCAACAGCTGGAGGGCCGCCAGTTTGAGAACCCTGATCTAGAGGGACCATAAGGAACTACCCAGGACCACTGTGGAGCATTCCCCTTAGGAGAGGTGCACTGTGTGCAAAAGTGTGTTTGACCCCCTACCGGGTCTTGCAGTGAGGTGAGCGAGCATTGCACACGGTGGTGGGAGCACTGTTGTTGGTACAGCAGTGAAGCACGTGGAAACAGCCTTTTTTTCTTGTATTTCGTTTTACTTGCTTTTTAGCAGAAGAATTGCCAAAAATATTTGGACGTTTTTCATTGAGCACTATTCACCTGTATTTATATATGGACGATTATTATTTTTCTTTTTTTCCTTTTTTTTCTTTTTTTTTTGATTATTATATTTATTATTTGAGCTTAATATAGAAGGATATGTTTTGTTCTTATTTCATGTCTGAGGTTTACAACCACTTTAAGGCGGCGTTTCAAAATGACAAACCTCGTTGAGTGTTTATAGATTTAAAAAGCCTTGCAGTGGCTCCCACCTCTCCGTTCACTAGCTGTCATACAGAGGAAGTCTCTATCTCTTTGTTCTCTCTTCTCTCTCTCTCTCTCTCTCTCTCTCTCTCTCTCTCTCTCTCTCTCTCTCTCTCTCTCTCTTCTATACCTTTCCTGAAGTCCATGTTGAAGTTCGGGACAAGTTATTGACTGCTCACAAAGCCATCTCAGATGTTTTTAAAGTTTCCATGTGCACCCCTCCCCTCTCTTGACTTCCAGGATCAGCCGCGAGCTGCTGAAAGAGCCCCCTTCACATCATGTTTATTGTGAATGAAAGAATTAATTCTGCCTTTGGAAAGCAAAACACCTGACTCTGGCAGAGACCATAGAAAAATTCCTGTAGCATTTATTTTCACTTCCAAGGCGCTCAATTAACGCCGTCCATCCGCCCTGGAAATAGTATCCAGAGTGTGAGAAGACCGGGTACTGGGATTGCAAAGCCTGCATCCTACCCCGACATTTTACATTTCATATAACTGAGAAATCTAGCAGGGTGAAAATTGGGGGGGGGGGGGGGGGGGTTAGGAGTGGCGCGGAGTCACCGGTTCATATGTTTCTGCTGGCTTATGGAAGTGCTTTATTATACGGGCTCCATAATGGAGCCGAGCGTTTGAGCATGGAGCCGTAGACGCAGCTCTACAAATCACAGAAGCTGTGGAATAAATTCTGAGTTTTATTAGTCACTGGTAATGAGTTATGTGTCCCGAGGGGTGCCTCGGTGAGTAAGAGCTCTGTGTTGCTTATTAGAAGGCATGGGCACCTCTGTCATGCACCTGTTGGAGAATTAGCAGCCAACTTTTCAACAGTCACTTAGTTTTTGTGTGATTGCCCGAACATTAACTTTTGCTCCAGCCTCCCTGTATAAAACAAGGCTAAAGGGTGCAAGGCCATGAAAACATATACATACCTACTAACTTTTTCTGATGTGAATAAGGGACACCTATTAGCAAAAGTATGTAGTCATAGGACACACCCCCTTTAAGGAGAAATATACACAAAGATATTGGTTAACCACTTCGGCCCCGGACGAATTTACCCTCTTAATGACCAGAGCATTTTTTGCGATACGGCACTGCGTCGATTTAACTGACAATTTTGCGGTCGTGCGATGTTGTACCCAAACAAAATTGATGTCCTTTTTTTTCCCACAAATGAAGCTTTCTTTTGGTGGTATTTGGTCACCTCTGTAGTTTTTATTTTTTACGTTAGAAACAAAAAAAGACCGACAATTTTGAAAAAAAAAAAACTATATTTTTTACTTGCTATAATAAATATCCCCAAAAAATATATAAAAAAAACAAATTTCTTCCTCAGTTTGGGCCGATATGTATTCTTCTACATATTTTTGGTAAAAAAAAAAAAAAAATCGCAAAAAGCGTATATTGATTGGTTTGCACAAAAGTTATAGCGGCTACAAAATAGGATATGTGTTTGTGCCTGTAGTGTGTTCCCTTAGTGTGTTCTAACTTTAGAGGGGGTGGGCTCACTAGAACATGACAGAGATCTCCAGAGGCTTCAAAGACCCGAGGTGCAAGGGAGGCCTCCCCACTACTTCGATCCCACTTCAGGTACGTGGCCCTCGTGACACACACCCAGCAGTAGTGTAGTGTAAATACTGCAGTAAAGGACACGGGTTATGGTGAAAACAGGAAGTAACTTTTACTGTACGCTTGCTTAAAGAGAATGAAACAGTCACAGTAATATAAGGCATTAAGCAGGTGTAATAAAGTGTAACAAAAGGACAAAAAGTTACAGGAAAAATGAACAAGATCAGGTTTGTCTGCTTTCAGGGGACTCCTTTAAGTGAAATGTCCCCAAGAGCAGAGGTAAACACATGAGGATAAACGAGTCAAGAGAATGTAACATTAACTCCAGAGCACCTGACAACCTCAATTGAATTGGGCTATATGAGTCCAGGCAGGAGGAGGGTAGATGAATGACCTTTTTTGTCCGTCAATCCTCTCCCTTCTTCACCCCAGCACCACAGTCACAGCAGGCCTGCTTAATCACAATATCTGACCCAGTGCACTGAATTAACCCCTAGTGTGGATCCACTTATAGGTGATTAATGTCCTGAACACAGATGCGGCCCACAGATGGGGACTTGAGGTGAATTTGAGGCAATGTACTTATTGATCTACTGTCACGAGGTAAACACAGTACATCCAGGAGGGCTTGGCGTGCAATATGTATTGTAATCCTATAAGTGTCAGAAACCATGAATCAGAATCAAACCATGAGACAGAAGTACTGTTAAATCTCACTTGTTTAATAATAATTAAAAAAAAGGTAAACAGAGTAAACGTAGTCAAAACATAGCCAGAGTTCTGGAAATGGAATGGATAGTCAGACAAGTCAAAACGTCAGGGAGCCAGAAGGAATGTCAGCCAAGCAAGTCTTTAACAGGAACACAGGAGAGCATCTCTAGAGATGTGACCAAGGCAAAGGCAGAGATCATCTGGACTGGACGGCATAAGTAGGCAGGACCGACGAGTAGGATATCATCAACAGGTGAGTCACTGTGGAGAGATAAGAGCTGGCAATTAGCCGACAGTTGAGCGGCCAGCTCAGAGAAGGAGGGGCTGGGCCCAGCCCTGACAATAAGGTAGTGGATAAGGGTGTTCACTGCCAGGCAGAGGGTGACTAAGAAAAGCAGAGCAACAGGGATGATTCAGAGTTCTGGCCAAGGAAGAATTGGAGCGGAAGCCCTCTCACCGACTCCTGTGTCCAGAAGCCCAGGGAGAAGATACTGTGATGCCACTCCGTATGAGTGTCCGGTTGACACCTCCTCACAGGAACACCGCACGCTGATTGGGATGCCTGGGAATGCACTCGGGATCCTCTTTTAGCTCCAGATGCTCGCCGACGACTCCTTGGCTGTGGCAGGCGCGATCCCCCAGATCTAAGGCCGCAACACTCTGACCCATGTCCAGACTCTTGTTTCCTTCGTGGTAGCTCTGGTTTCCACCCAGCAAGCCCCTAAGGTAAAAACTTCGCCCATGCAGCGGTGCTACCTGGGATGTGTAGTTCTCTGTGGATCAATTACAATCAAGCAGTCTGTGCTGCAAACTCCATCTACCAGAATTCCTTGTAACTCCTCCAGTCCTCCTTTGATAGGCCGACTCGACTTTTGCCTATGAAAAACCAGAGGAAAAGGCAGAGTGGGCTGTCCTGCCTGTTAACATGTCTATGAGGAGAAAAAGGGAGAGGGAAGTCCCTCGTTCAGAGCTGACAAGCTGTTTCTGTGTTCAATAAGAAACCTGGCCAGCTTGGCAATGTAGTGAGTATACAAAGCAACCGCTACACAGTGTATTCTTCCTTGCATCTCTGTGTGCTCTGTGTATTTCTTCCAGATCTGTGCAGTAATCCAGTGTGTGACTTTACCTTCCTATAATAAAGACCGCTCACTGCTGCCCTCTCCATGTTCAAGGTGACTGGTTTTGTCTCTGCCCCCTTCTGTAGTTTTCTGCAAGCAACCTGCAGTTGGTGGAGCCTGCTGGACCCCTCCCTCAGCTTTGCTCTCTCCTTGTGCAGGGTGACTGGTTTTGTCTCCGCCCCCTCCTGTAGTTTTCTGCAGGCAACCTGAAGTGGGTGGAGCCTGCTGAACCCCTCCCTCAGCTCTGCCCTCTCCTTGTGCAGGGTGACTGGTCTTGTCCTGGCCCCTTCCTGTAGTTTTCTGCAGGCAGCCTGCAGTGGGTGGAGCCTGCTGGGCCCCTCCCACAGCTCTACTGTCAGCACAAGCTGTGCAAAGCACAGTGACGATGTCACTGCTACTTTTCCAAGGTAATAGATGGGTTTGCAAAAGCAGCTGATGCGCATAAAAAGATTTAAATCCTTTGTGGTTATTAAGGAATATAATGAAATTTATGTCCGGAGTTCAGCTTTAGGCTCCATTCACACCAATGCATTTTTTATACTTTTTGCAGAAACGCAGGACATTATTTTTAACATGGGTTCCTATGCAACACGTTCACCTCAATACATTTTTGTGCCTTTGCGTTTTTGGAAAGGGACTTTTTTAAACGCAAAACGCTGCTTTTTTTTTTGTGCTTTTTTGGTTCAATAGACTTCAATGGAGAAGTTGCAGAAGTGCATGTATTTTTACAGTGATTTTGCCGCAATTTGTGTTCTTAAGTCTGTCCAACAGCAAATTTGCCTAAAAAAACGCAAAAAGCATTGCAGAAACACTCAAAAGCAACGTGCATAGATGTGAATTCAGCCTAAGACAAGTTAGGAGGTCCTAATACAATGACTTTTTCTAAAGGCCAGCATGCCACTCCATTCAGGCTCTGTTCACACCTGGGCGATTGGAATCGTGGGCCGAATCGCTGCAATTCTGGTCGCGATTTCAAATTGCAAAAAAAAAAAAAAAAAAAGTGGGAAGCTTGTTCGATGCCATTGCTTCTTAATGGAACCCCAGTTGCGCTACGATTTTGCCACGATTGTTGCGTGATAAATCGCAGCAAATCACAACGCGCGCCGCTGTCGCTCAAAAGAAGTTTGTGCTTTGTGATTGGGGTGCCATTAAGAAGTAATGGCATCTCACAAGCGTCCCGTGATTTGCTGTGATTTGGAATGGCAGGCAGAATTCCAATCGCCCAGGTCAGGTGTGAATGGAGTCTCCCTTCTTAGCATACAAGCTTCAAGCAGAAAATCTCTCAGGTGTGAACGGGTTATCTTTTTAAAATAACAAGCATGTCATACTTACCTGCTCTGTGCAGTGCTTTTGCACAGAGCAGCCCCGATCCTCCTCTTCTTGGGTCCCTCACTGGCTCCCCTGGCCTCTCCCTCCTGTCAAGTGCCCCCACAGCAAGCAGCTTGCTGTGGGGGCACCTGAGCAGACTAGATCCTGAGCCACTGCCCTGTGTGTTCATCCAAACAGAGCCGTGGCTCAGCACTGCCCTCTCTCTCTACTCATTGGCTCACTGGCTGTGATTGACAGCAGCGGGAGCCAATGGCTGCTGTCCATTAAGGGCCCATGCTCCCTTAATGGATGGGCCGCCCCTGACAATGTTACTGCCAAAATCAGACTCTTGAGTGTTTTCTAGCCGCTGCACAACGCTGCACCTAACCTACAAGCATAACTAATCACCAAGTTTAGGTGAGTGCTTGTTTTTCTTGCCCTTGTTGTGCCAGTGGCCTATTCTGCAACTTCAGCCATCCTTATTGACTGGCCCAGGAGGATGATGTAACGCCCATGCAGGTGAACAGGAGTTAATGCTCCCAGGCACAATGTCTAGATCAGGCTTTCTCAACCTTTTCAGCACAGAGGAACCCTTGAAATAATTGACCGGTCTCAGGGAGCCCCTGCTAAAGATTACTGTATCTTCGACTTATGATCCATTAGTGTGATGGTCAGTGGGTTAGAATGCTCGTTACACTTGTCGTTGGGAAGCATTACCCCTGTAAAGATAGCTAAAAAGATCAATGGTGTCAATGGGAACTTAGAGAAGCAGAAATTGCTCATCGCTCAAGGAACCCTTAGTAACCTCTGGAGGAACCCGAGGGTTCCATGAAACCCTGGTCGAGAGTCCCTGGTCTAGAATGTACAATGAGCTTTATAATCATTAGACACTTGCTAGCAGGCAATTAAGACTTTTATTGCAGAAGAGACATACAGAACCACTTCTGCAATAAGTTCTACCTTCAACCAAATTTATAGTTCCACTTTAAGAAAAAAAGGGAATTTTGCGGTTGGCATGTGATTTACAGCTGCTTGGAAGTAAGTTTTTAACCAGAATACTTCTTTACCAACCTTTTTGTAGAATTGGGTACAATAACATCTTTTTCTTTTCTTTTATTGTTGCAATGTGCCTCACAAATACTAGAAGTGACCCTCCTGGCAGAGAGAATACTTGTTCGGAAACACTCAGAATACAATTAAAGGGAGACAAGTCGGTGCAACAGAGGAACTTTGATATTCCTACTCGTCACTCTGCTGTAGGTTAACACTTTTCAGATCCTGTGGGAAGTCAAAAGTGGCCCATTGTCTAGGCCCGTCTGCCAGTTGGATATTACAACTATTGACGTTGGCACCTCTTGACAGTGTGCTGGCTTAAAATCTGCTGCAAGAAGAATGTAAAAAAGTTGGGGAAAAGACAAAGAAAAAAATCTTATTGGATATTGCATGAAATTATTCTCAGCAAAATAAAGTGTGGAGACATGGATGGATGGGTGCTTTTGCTTTGAATATTAAAAATGATTTAAATAGTATTTTTGGTTTGTGGTGCTCAGATGCAGCGTAGTTCTGTTTTTAAGTGCTGTCAGTGTGAAGATTTGGCTACTATACCATTGTTATTCTAGTAACAATTTAGCAACCATGATGATCATGTCAATGGAATATCTCTGTAAAAATGTTGACAAGATATCAGACCATATTTCAGAATTATTTATGTTGTTTTATTAATTCCCAATCTGACAAACTTCCTTGCATGACCAGGTGGGAACGAGACTTGGCCGAAGACTTATGCCGCGTACACACGACCGGTTTGTCCATCAGAATAAACTCCGAAGGTTTCTCTGGCAGAACTCTGATGAAATTCCATTCCAGCGGTCTTGCCTACACACGGTCAATCCAAAGTCCGACCAAAGTCGGACGCGGCATTAGAACCTACTGAGTGGTAGAACTGGCTTTAAATGCCTCTAATGCCCCGTACACACAGTCGGACTTTCCGACGGGAAATGTTGGATGTGAGCTTGTTGCCTAAAAGTCCGACCGTGTGTATGCTGCATCGAACATTTGCTGTCAGAATTTCCAGCCACAAATGTTTGCGAGCAGGTTCTTAAATTTTCCACCAACTTCACTTGTTGTCAGAAAGTCCGATCGTGTGTGCACAAGTCCGTCGCACAAAAGTTCACGCATGCTCGGAATCAAGCAGAAGGAGCCGCACTGGCTATTAAACTTCCTTTTTCTCGGCTCGTCGTACGTCTTGTACGTCACCGCGTTCTTGACGTTCGGAATTTATGATAACATTTGTGTGACCGTGTGTATGCAAGACAAGTTTGAGCCAACATCCTTCGGAAAAAAATCCACAGTTTTGTTGACGGAAAACCCGATCGCGTGTACGTGGCATAAGTCATACATAAGCACCTTAATTATCGAAGCAAATTATAAACTGATGTTAAGGTGGTACGTGGTACCTACAAGAATGGCTTCCACTATTTGTTTCAGAGAATGGGCAAGGAATACCATATGGTGGATATGTCTGAAAGTTAAAAGTTTTTGGATCCGGGTATACAATTTTATATATTCTTTAACCCAGATTAACCTTAATAAATTGCCTTACTGGATCAAACCATAGATGGAGCACTGAAATATGCTAATAAATTGATGTTTATCTTCTTGGCAGCTAGGATAACAATTGGTAGGTCTTGGAAGTCTTCGTTCATCTCATAAGCACTGATAAATGCTAAGTTATCATAGATTATAGTAAATTAAAAACTATCGGACACACTGAATGATAAAATACATTTATATGAGAAAACATGGGACCCATGGATACAGTTTAATTCAGGTGATTAAGGTACAGGATTACAAGACTGAACTGCAGGATAGAGAGGTTTGATTCATTATATTTCATCACTTATTATTTGGCTGTTTGTGAACGTAACGAATACAAATTTATCTGAAGTTACAAATTATCAGAAACAACGAATGCCGCATCTAAACAAATGGAATGGAACAAATTAATAATAAATAATGATAAAACGTTTTTATTATTATTATTGTTTATTATTATTTTTAGATCGTTACATTCCATTCGTTTGGATACAGCATTTGTTATTTCAGATAATTCATAACTTCGGATAAATTCGTACTTGTTACGTTAACTAACAGTCAAATTTTAAAGGAAATTCCAATACCTATAATTTAATAGTTATTATTAGTTATTATTTCAGATTTTCCGGTTTTCGAATTTTTGGATTTTCATTCTTTTGAGTTTTCAGATTTTCAAATTTCCAAATTACCGAATTTTCGAATTTTTGAATTTCCAAAATTTAGAATTTCCGAAATTTCAGAAATTTAGAATTTCCGAATTTGAATTTTCCAATTTTCGAAATTTAGATTGTCCGAATTTCGGAAATTTCCAATTTCTGAAATTTAGAATTCTCCAATTTCTGAAATTTTGAATTTTCGCATCCCGAATTTCTGATATTTACAATTTCTGAAATATCCGATTTCCAAAATTTCCAATTTCCAAAATTTCCAATTTTCCAGTTTCAGAAATTTCGAATTTCCGAATTTCTGAAATTTCCGAATTTTCGGAAATTCAAAAATTCGGAAATTTGAAAATTCGGAAATTTGCTAATTCGAAATTCGGAAATTCGAAATTTCAGAAATTGAAAAATTTGGAAATTTTGGAATTAACACATTTTTCAAAATTCGTTAAAAAACTAATTTGAAACTAAACGAATTGCACATGTCCTAAGTTTTATTGTTACTCTATGGTGAAGAAATATTGAGAGCAATAGATAAGAAACCCAATTTCAGTAATTCTTCCATTGCAGTAATTCTTCCATTACAAACTGAATGGTTATAATAGAAACCTTATGAAAATATTCATGTATTGTTTATTATATTTTATTTGCTTATAAAAACAATACAAGTAATTGGAAAAGATTTCATGTAACATATTGCATGTAAAGTATCTCACAAAAGTGAGTACACCCCTCATATTTTTGTAAATATTTTATTTTATCTTTTCATGTGACAACACTGAAGAAATGACACTTTGCTACAATGTAAAGTAGTGAGTGTACAGTTTGTATAACAGTGTAAATTTGCTGCCCCCTCAAAATAACTCAACAAACAGCCATTAATGTCTAAACCGCAACAAAAGTGAGTACAACAAGAGTAAATGCTGGCAACAAGAGTGAAAATGTCCAAATTGGGACCAAAGTGACCAATGCTTGGAAATATGGCAGCAAACATTTAATATAAATAATACAAATTATAAAAATATAAAATTATATATAATATATAATTCATATGAAAAAATATATATAAAAAGGAGTGGATTGTTTCTTTACAAAATGCAAAACAATTTGTTTACAAAAATGTTAAAGGTTGATAAAACAGTTGATATCCCACTGTGGATTAAAAGTTTTCTGTGGTCTCCATCTTGGAGATTTCCCTTCTGTTGTTACTGCCTCACCAGTGTTGGTTAAACTTATCAATCCCTATTTATGCGCGGTTCTTATTGTGTACCTAAGTGAAGTGTCTAGAAAGAGGCCCTTCTTTTTATTGGCTACAGTATGTGTTCCCCTGATCTGGTTTGCAGTGCCCTTGTGGTCCTTCCTATGTACTGCAGGCCACAAGGACATTTCAGTAATTACACAATATTCTGAGAGGAACAGGTAATTAAATTGCAAATCTCATACCTACATCCTATACTTTCAGATCTGAAAGAATAAGTTCTGGATATACCTGAGCTCATCTCTCTACACATCCCACACATTTTACAGAGGGGAAAAAAAAACATCCAAAAATTTTACTTTCTTTGGCTGCTCTACCAAGTCAGGGGCCAATTTATCTCTTAATGATTTTCTTAAATAGAATAGACAGAGAGTCTATTAGGTAAAACAGGGGGGCAGGAGATCTGTAATTTTTTTAAAATATGCCAGTATTTGGTAAATAAACTCTTTATTTTGTGATGTTGAGAAGAGAATGTAGTGACCAATGCCCCATCCACAATGTTACCTGTTACCTGATTCCTATAATTCAAAAGGGCCTCACAATCCCTAGAAGAGATTTGCTAAGTACAGTCATGAAATTGTTGGTCATCAAGAGAACGTTGCTTTAAGATGTTCGTTTGAGAATGGAAATTGTTCAAAGAAATGCAATTTCTCCAAAACCAGAGAAATTGCCCTTTGGGTATCCCTTTTAGCCAAAGGGAATGGTGACAACGTTTGACAACGCCAAACAGTTTGTTTAAAAATCATTTTAGTATAAAACTGATTTTTAACCATGATAGTTAAATCGGAAAATTCCGACCATCTTAATTCCTTTGCCATATTCAGTGAGGTAGTGTTAATTTATAGAGATCCACAGATGCCCCTAGCTATCAATCAGAATTCACTTTCTTGTTACCAGCCATCCTAATGTGTGTTACATCTCTTTGAACAACCTCATGTCTTCTTCAGCTGCCTCACTGTGGCCTGTGTGACCTTATTTGGGAACCAGAGACTGAACCTCTCCATGGAAACTTTTCTGAAAAATGTAGCCACAAAGATATTACACTGGCAGATATTTAGGCGTATTCCTTTTCTGGATCCAGGCATTGTAAGTGTGTTGATGAAAAACATTTGTTGTTAAATTATACAGCTTTACATGTCAGCCCAGGCTAGCAGGGAACTTGACCCCTCCTGTGTCCCTGCTCATTCAGTCACACAATGTTCTTATATACATCTGTGTATAACTATACCACCCATCAGCATGAAGGGATAATGCCTATAGTCTAGAACCTGAGACTCCTAATGTTGTAGGGTTGTCATCACTGGAGTCTACTGCAGCTCCAATGGGAGGGGCCCAGGTCTCTCTCATGTCCCCAGAGACCCCCTTATCCACTTTGGACTATCTACCTGTGGCCATATGCTAAAGCGGTTTACCTGCAGAGACACTAAGTGTGCCCCAGCTCAATCTCCAGCAGTGTGTCTCTGACCAGCATGAGTCCCTAACTCAGACACAGCCTTTGATCAGTCCTATTATCATCTCTGACTAGGATTCAGAGTCCCATCAACCCTTCCTCTGGAAAGTTTGTTTCTTTTTTCTGTAATTTAAGCAGATCTACAAGGAGTTGTTTCCTTGATACAGTACGTAATACCCTGTATCTGGAGAATATGTCTGCTGTAACAGGCCTAGCATCCTTTGGAGCTCCTATAGCTGCTAAGACATTTCCTCTGCATCAGCTATTTAATTAATTCCTCTATGAGAACTTGAAACATCCTGAAGGATCCTGTGCTTGACCTGTGAGAGTCTTGGAACTTTTCACCTTTGAAAGGTATTTTTTGACTCAGTGGTTTGTTCCCACTGTCAGTGATTCACACCTACAGGTACAGTATACCCACAAATGTGTCAGAGGTGTTCTCCCCTCTAAGGATTTTGTCGCTAGTCAGTTAAACGCCCTCCTGAGCTCCCGGTTTGATTAGGCTGAAGTTACTCTCTGCCCTATCCTGCAAACCATGTCAGAGTGGGTAGAGTCCCTTAAAGAGGATCCCTCCATTGCAAAGGCAGGCTCTTTGTTTCCTAAAACAGCTGAACAGATGTTTAGTGCCTTGGGCTTTAGCTTTGATGGCTTATTCTGAGCACCAGAACTCAGTCATGGATGAGACTGATGTCCATACTAATGTGTAGTGGATTGTGGTTGTGTGCTTGGGACTCTGAAGGGACATCCAGAAATCCGTCGACACATCATCAGCAACCTATTGCATGACCATATCTTGCTCTTGCTTTAGCATAGAAGGTCTGGAGGAATCTCACCCTTCTCTTTTATCTACTTCAGTTGTATTTGCATGAAGGCATTCAAAGCCTTTTTCCTAGTCAGGCCATAGAGTTTACAGCCAGAGGTCATCAGACCTTTGTTTAACCGTCTGCATAAAGGTGCACCCCCCCACTTCTACAAATAGAGGTTGGTTTGTTCATCCAGATGGAACCTTGGGTAGTTAACCTCGCCAACATCTGGGTACTCAGGTCCCCCATTGTAGCTTTCAGGTTAGATTTGGCACCTCTCTTGGCTGCCTCTCACTACCCTCATGGTATTGCTATACTCAACTGTGTGTCATTCCGGAACTTTTTGGGTCCTCCACACCCTTTGTAGGTGACACCCCACACAAACTCATACTCTTCCTTACAAGGGAGTTCTTCATCCTTAAATACTGGGAAACCCTTTGAGTTACGTGGTACTTTATTGTCTTTTGAGTGACTTCCTGGCTAGGTCAATGGGGACTTGTCTTTGTTTCTTCCCCTACTAGTGACCTAACCCTTTAGTGTCCTCCAGAAGCACCTTTAATCCCCTTCTCTGTCAGACACATTTTCCTTTCTTCTCCTTTTAGAATTTGTAGGGCTGTCAGGGGATGTCCTGTCATGGTCTCCCCTTCCTAAAAGGATCCCCAGTCCTCTTTTGCCTCACCTTCTATGCCTGGAACACCGGACTAAGGTTGAGAAATATAAATGGTCTGCTTCAACAACAGAATCTTGAATGCAGCCTGCTAGGCCCTTGAGGGGGATGGGGTGGTTCCTTTTCCTCATCTTGTGAGAACTCCTTCAGCTGATGTTTTACCATGCTTGGTTTTTCTATCTGATTCCCAAGATCAGAAAGTTCCTGCTTCTTCTGTGGCTGTGAGTCAGTATTCAAACTGGGTTCCAGTTGGACAGAGAGTGGTTGGAAATTCACCTTTCAATGAACAAGTGCCCTGGTCCATCTGCTGGATGGTACTGAGTGGGATACTCTACCTTCTGGATGACCTCATTTGGTTGTCTCTACATTGAAGGATAAGAGGTGCTCCTCATTTCATGCTTGACAGGAAACCTCCTGTAAGCAGCAGTACAGGCCAAATGTTGCTGTGCCTCTTAAGGAACATAAAGATAAAGATTTTTCGATAAGTACAAAAATCTTATTTTTGGTTGGAGCTGGACTTTAAGTGCAGTAACCTGTAGCAGCCAACCCTGTTGAAGTCAAAATGTTTTAAATACGGCAGTTTTGTGAGCAAATCATAAGATGGCAAATAGTGGACTGTGATTCTCGGTAAATTGGTATAGGCACTCATAAACCATCAACTGAGCTGCAAACATCTCTAAAAATAATTTTTATGAATCTGGTATATGTGGATTCTATTTTTTAATAGTGTGTGTATGGTATATATGATATGTCTCTGGTCCTTCAGTATTCTTCAGTTAATGCAATACTGTTGCAATACTGTTCAACCCAGCTGTTGCTTTTAACAATTCTGTCATCGTTTGGCCAATGTGGGAGGCCTAGCCATCTCCAAACACAATCTCTTGCTTGCTGTCTATCACAGCAGGTGTTGCCATTGGGTCTGCACAACCTTGGGAGTTATAAACTGGCCAATGCGACATCGACCAGTTTGATTGTGAAGTTGCCATGATGAAAAGATCCAGTCATGTGTTATTAAAGACGTCAAAAAGAATCCCAACTTTGATGTTAACGTCCTTTATATGGAGGTGGTAAGAGCCCTTAATACGGTAAACAGATTTCCTGGGGTCGTAGGAAAAGGCCCAGGTGCCCGTAAAATAGTTTCTTGGCAGCCATTCAACCAGGTTTTACAGGGCGATATTCCTGGTCTGTGAGAGCAGGGATGCATGTGTTTCTTATATTACAAGGTAGGAGGCCGTTTATCAGCCGATGGAGACCTGTGATGGAAATAATAAGCCTGGTGTCTGGCGCTCAGAGCTGGAATTACTGATATTGCTTAAGAGTACAGAGTTTTCTGTATATAGTATATATACAGCATATATGTATAAAAAAATATATATAAAAAAAAAAATATATATATAAATATATATATATATTTATCATTCATCACTAAAAAGCCATCAGAATCCATCTTGGCATAAGGTAACTTCACTAAAGAGATTGGTTTGCTCCACTTTGCACTTACTTGCTACTTGCTCTATCTTTTTACTTAATTTGATTCACCGAAAATAAGTTTCAGAGCTGCCTCCTGGTTAAGAGTCTGCCCAACATTCAGATGTACCTCTTACATTAATTTTGTCTCACCTTTAGACAATGCAATAAATTAAATCTATACAAAAAGGGATGTTATACTATATAACCATATCCCACTCGGCAAGTCCACAGTTTTTGCTAATCTCCTAAAGTGACGGACCTCTTCTCCAAAGAAATGTCAGAGTCCAAAGAAATCAATCCTATACCTTCTGTTGGTGCAAGACTTGACCCACAAATTACACCAAGTCCTCCTCAAAGCCCTCTTCCCAATCAAGGGGCACCCTCACTCCTATGAGTGGAGGGAAGTCTGCTACAGTTTTCCTATCTCTAAGTCCCAGACCTGTGTGTTCAATTGGTGGTTTCAAAGGGGTACAATATAGAGTTTTAGGCTTAATGTACACGGGACGTTTTTACAACCTCTCCTGAACGATTTAACTTGGCAGATAGTAACCCATGTTTAAAATGTCCGTTTTGCTGCGTTTACATACCGCGTTTAGCCACGTTTACGCTTAGAAGCGTTTGAAATTTTTTTTTTCAAAATAGCCAAAAATGAAAAACGCTTGTAAACTAAACGCGGTAACTCGCGTTTAGCCGCGCTTAGAAGCGTTTGGCGCTTGAAATGCCTCTAAACTCAGCGTCTGAACTCATTTTTTTGCTTTCCAAAAAAGGCCTCTAAACTCAACTTCCTAAAAACAACATTAAAGGAACCCGTGTACATGTACACATAAGATAACATTGGATGAGTTCAGGGGCAGCTGAAAAAAGCATCCAACTGCCTCTGAACGTCCCGTTACCAGCAGCAGTGTACATGAGGCCTAAAACTCTACCTCCTCAACACTTTTTTTCTGCCAAAAGACAGTCAGATCTGCGACCTGAACTATCATGCCCTGAACTATCAATAATTGCCTAAGGGAAAGGGTCCTCTGGAGAAGAGATTCAAAGGATTCTACTCCAACCTGTTCATGGTACCAAAACCCAGCTGAGGTATTTGTCCTGTCCTGGATCGCTAAACAAATACCTTCAAATTCAAAAATTTCACATAGATTCCACAAGGTAAGTTATTGCCTCTCTGAGGCAAGGGGAATACTTGTAAGCCAATGCATTTCCTCTAGTGCAATCTCTGCCACAACTGCCCCACAAAATGGAGCAAAAAAACAAACCTGTGGTTCTCTTTGCCCCAAACTGGCCCAGAAGAACCTGGTTCACATGCCTACCCAGGCTTCTAGGAGACAACCCCTGGCCCCTTCCAAACAGGCCAGACCTGCTGTCTTATTCCATCCTGGTTCCCAGTCTCTGGCTTTACAGGCAGGACAGATTTGATCACCCATAGAGATTATCCAAGGTGGTTTGTCATGCTGGCCGTGCTACTTTCTGTCTCAGTTCCCGCCTAGAGAGTTTTCTGTGTATGAGTCACATCAGTTTATCAGGAGTTGTGGACCATCACATATTTATTATATTGTTTGTATACAATGTATATGTAGGTATTTTATAGGCTATTTTAAATATTTTTTGTTGCCTATACAATTAGTGCAATGTCTCCTCTTCTGTCCCGATGAAGCAGCAATGGGAAACACGTTAATCGATGAGGAACATTCCCCACAGATTAGTATGATCTACGAAACATAAGTTATGGAATATGCTTATATCGAGAGTTACCATACATGGGCATATATTTGCAGTTAAAAACTTGATGTACTGTTGGGATATTTTATGACCTATAATAGGTCTTAATGTTTTTGGAATAAAAATGTTGTTATGGATTTAACTACATGAGTGTCCCAATCTATGTGCCAGTAAAGTCCATTAAGCTAATACCTTAGGGATTTAGGTTTGTGGTTATGTAGATGGAAAGGACCTTTGAGTTAATATATTATATATATTTGTTATAGTTAATATAAGCTTAAGATCCTAATGACTGTATGCTGTTTCTTGTGCATGAAAGTGCCAGCGGCATTGCCTAGTTTGCTACAAGGTCTCAATTCTGGTCACTTTCTCCCTCTGCTCTTGGCATAGGGATTGATGAGAGAAGGTTAGGACAAACATTGGCATCTTGTTACTGTTAATTTTTCTGGAGTATCCCATATCACCATGGACCCTCTCCAACTTTATTCAGCAAAAAATTACAAAAAGACATCCCCTAGACTGATTTTTGAGTAAATAGACTGTTGCTGTGTGCCTGCCTGTCTCTGTACTGTTGTGGGAAAGAACCTGTTATAGTCAGCGGCTCCTACAGGGCTAGCACTACACATTTTTTATGCTACCTATTGCTTTAGCAAACTAAAGATTCCTTCAGTTTGAGTTGAGTTAACATTTACTTAAAGCTAATCCTATTCCCAAATATATCTACGAAGACTTTTTAAGCATTAGCGTGCCTCTAATATTCAGGGCTGTACAAGAACAGCAAGAATTATATCTATACAGGAACTCCACTTTTACAAAATGGGTTGCTGAATAAGTAGCGCCCCAATAGCCAACACTTCCCCCCCCCCCCATTTACGACCTGTAATGTGTTTCATACACAGAAGGTGACACGAGAAGCCTGACCCAATGGAAGCATTCAAGTGTATGATGGTTGGCATAGCGCAGGCCAAATGTTTTGTCTTTACCTTGGTCTCTTGCCAGACTCTACAAGTCTGGACACCCCCTTTTCTATACCCTCGCTGGCTCTTTTTTATTTAATGTAACACTCAGTTCGTCACCTTCCCCACTGTGAGAATAATTGGTGTTTCTTTTTAGTTCAAACAATTCTGCGTTTTCGGTGAGCTCTGTCATCCTCCACTTGGAAATATAATCAGGAGAGGCAAGTTTTTCTCTTCCCGCGGCGTGGCACGTCTCATTAACACGTCAGAGCTTCAGACGTACCGCATAAATATTGAGGTGCCTAGTGAAAGCTGTTTAGGCAACAGGTACAAATAATCAGGAAAGTGTGACACACCTCTCGTAAGAGCTGCTAAATTGGGGTTCCCCACTTCTGCAAGGTCAGTCACTTAGCATTTCCTTCATTCGCTCCACCACAGAAATATCAGTCCTTGGTTTGTCTTGTTGTTTTACTAGGGAATGATAACTTGGATGGGGTAGGGGAATTATGGGATGCCCAACTTGAAAATTTTCAAACACAGATCTTCCTCTTCCGTCCTCCTGCACAAACTTGTTTTCTTTGCACCGCACCTGCTGCTCACTCCAGGAGGAACTAACAGTCTATTGTTAGTTCTGCAAAGGCCCATTACAGGCAGGAACTCTCGGTCCCTTGACAAAAGTAACACAAATGGAGTGAACAGCATAACATCTCTCCTTCTGCTTCCCTGTGGCCACTGATCCCAGCTCCACTCGCCTACAGAATGCTAGCCCACCTGGCTGCCACCAGCCATGCCTGGCTGCTCTTCCTCTCCGTTCTCCCAACTGACTTTCTGCCCCAGTCCTACCTGACTGGCTCACACACTTGGAGATTTCTCAGGGCAAGGTTAGATGAATACTTGGCAAAGCACTGTTATAGCTGGCAGTCTCTCCTCTTGTCTTTGTCCTTGCACCATGCTGATCTACTCACTGTCTCTGCTTGCTCTCTCCGGCTGTCTCTCCGGCATGAATCCCTCCAACTGCCTCCTGTGGTGGGATCCTTCCAGGCCAGCCTCCCAAGCTTTTGCCCGAAGTAAACCCCCCCTCGGTGGGGGTCCCTCAAGGGCCACCGACCGCCTCTCAGCACTGCTTCTCCATCTTGCACCGACTCCCTTGCTGGCATGGCCCATGTCTATTTGTGGGTTATCCCAGTTCCCTGCCAGGCCCACTCCTGGGGATTGGCTGAGACCCCATAAATGAACAACTCTTTATATATAATGACCCACAGCTACAGCAAACAAAAATGAGGCAGGGCAATCCAAAAGACAATTGAATCCATGGATGTTAGAGAAATAAAATGATTCCTTTAAATCCAAGAAGCTGTTTGTGCCGTACTCTCACTTTTCACTTGTCTGCCTATGTTTGCTGCCCATCTCTGTTATGGACCTTGGCCTGGACTTTTAACCAAGATTCTGCCCATCGGCTTTGTACCTTGCTGTGTTTACGTTGCTGACTTCTGATCATTTCTGACTCTGATCCTTCCTATGATTTGGTGCCTTCTTGCTCAGCTGTTACTGGACCAGTCTTGTGACTCTACTTCACTTATAACTGAACTTGGTGTACCCATGGGGTCAGGGGCGGACTGATAACTCATGGGGCCCCCGGGCAATAGGAGATTATGGGGCCCCCAGGCAATCAGAGATTATGGGTCCACACAGTATACACACACACAGTATACAATCACACAGTATACACATACATGTATACAGAGTATACACAGACAGATGTAAAAAAAACACAGATTTATACATACTGTCCCTGGTTTTACTGAGGCTGGCAACCCTGATGGGGCCCCCTAGTGGCCCAGGGCCCTCGGGCAGTGCCCTAATCGCTCAATGGTCAGTCCGCCCCTGCATGGGGTACCACCAGCTGTCCCTCTGCTCATCTGATACCTGTGCTCCCAGGTTCCAGTCCTCAGCTCCTGCATCCTGGCACTTGTGCCCTTCCATTGCTCCTCCAGACCCTGTCTCAACTTCCAGGGGTGCTGAGACGTGAACTGTACTAGAGGCCACCCTCGTCATCCACATATAGGTACATGACAGGCGTATAAAACTTGAATGTCAATCTCCATCCAAAAATACCCCCTTGTGTACATTAAAAAGTGAGATGACGGTATTGTCAGCCAACAGCTACGCTCCTGCATACATCAATGAGACATACGTTTGAAACGGTACTGGCACATGACAAGTTAAGAAGGACCTGTAGGTAGGTAAAGACCTATTCAACAGAGATCATATAATCACATGAAAGCTGAATATACAGCCATGACCTCAATGATGAAATACAATATATACCATGTGGTTCTTCAAGATAGATGTATAAGATATCTGTGGTATCTGTAGACCCTTTAACAAGGATCATAAATTCTGGCAACAGGCTTTCATGCATAGTAAGTGCTATACCCAAGCTGTACCATGTCCTTTGGAGTTATAATGAGAATGTGTTGTCTATATAAGTAACAAGGTTCCAAACATTTCCAGCATCGTTAAACATGAAAGCCAGGGCATCGTGCCCATAACATACAGTCTACAGATTTTTCTTTATACATTCAACCACTCGTAATATGCTACAGTCACCCAGATTGAATTAGCACAGCAGGTGAGTACTTTGTTTCTCATATAGAGATGCATGAACCTACGGTGATCCTTTTAAATACTGCAGTCAAATTTGTATAATAACATGAAAGCATCCAGTGCACGTGTTAGTACACATTATCAGTAGCATGGTAGCATGGATCACAGATTGCAGCAATGGGCTCACACTCATACATAGGAAGCAAGATCCTTAAGGAGCGTCATGCAGTTTTTAGTGGCAAAATGTACTAACCACATACACTGCGAAACACCTGACACTTGCAATATGATACTATATGAAAGCAAAAGCAATTAGTCCATACCACATAGCCAAACTAGCTTCTCCATATTATTATGGCTACTCATAGCAATCTCAGAGAGATTGGGTTTGCTAAATCCATCATTACAGGTGAGTATTTTACCCTTTCTAAGACACATGTGTGAAAGGGCCAACTGAGCTTCCGAATTAATTTGACCATTCTTGAATTAATCTAATATGCTACAGCTCTGATGATAGTAATAGTAATAGTAATAATAGTACATTTAGTTGCCACACTATACTCTGTGTAGCTGCGATTAAAGTGGTTGTAAACCCTAAAAAAATACTAGCGCATTATGAATTACTTACCTGAGATCGGAGCCCCCACAGCGGTCCTCGTTCACCACTCCGGTGGCCTACATCGCCCCCGGAGTTACTTCCGGGTATCGCGGGCTCTGGCACTGTGGTTGGCCGGAGCCGCGATGACGTCGGTAACGGCACAGTCTAACTGAAGCAACGGCACATACGTCAGTTTGCTTCAGTGTGCATGTGCAGATGACGTCGACACATGCTAAACCATACAGGTTTAGGAGATATCCTGGGTAGCTACAGGTAAGCCTAATTATAGGCTTACCTGTAGCTAAAAGTGGTTGTAAAGGGTTTGCAACCAATTTAATTAGTTAGTTATGCTCGGTGTGCTCGGCTGCTGCCAGTCTGTCTGATAACTTCCTCTGTATCCAGGGAACTTGAGAAGTTACTGGATGATAGGTGTGGAGCTCTGCAGATGGCAGCATGAATATTGATAAAGGCAGGCTCTGAAGGCATGCTGGGAGACTGTATATATTCAGTGAGCACACTGAGCTTGGGGTCTTTTCCTGGAGAGGATTTGTCCAGCCTTGAGGGCACGCTGCTATGTTTGCTGTCGTGGGCAACCTGAGGATCTGAATACTGAGACATTGGAGCTAAAGAAATCTGACTAAGGAGTGTTGTCTGCAGAAGATCTAGTCTGGTATCACCAGAGTAAGAGTAAGGTGTCGCTTGGAAGTAGGCAACCAGCTGTCCTTGGGCCTTGTGTGAGTACAGATGTTTCTAAGTGATCTTGGTTACCTTTGTGCTTTTGTTACCCCTCTGGTGCTAGTGAGTCAGTTGTGGGTCTAGTTAAAGGGGATACTGGCTGGTGTCCTGAAGAGCTTTATCCAGCTAATCTTCTACTTAAAGGGACTCTGCTCTTGTAGCTCTAAGAAAGAGATTTACAGTTAACTACTACTACTACCACCACCCTAAAGCCGAAGTCTACTGTTTGTTACAAGCACAGACTTTAATATAGATTGTCCTGAAGGATACCAAAGTCCTCAAATGTACATAGTTCATGTTTTTGGAGTACCCCACCCAATTCCCTCAACCGTATCCAAGTTCTCCAAAAATAAAAACAACAAAAACAACACCCCTAGGCTGGTCATTGGGCTGGTCATTGAATAAACATGTGAATGAGCCTGTGAACCTACTGTGGGTGAATATTGTGGGGAAACCTGGACAGTATTCTTCTGGCTCCTGCAGGAGTAGCCCTACATATACTGTGTGTATATATATAAATATTTATATATATATATATATATATATATATATATATATATATATATAATGTATATAAATCGTATATGTGGTTTAACTGTAGTTACATTTTGAAGTGGTTTATACTTTACATACAGTCAGGTCCATAAATATTGGGACATCGCGGCAATTCATTTTTTTTTGGCTCTATACACCACCACAATGGATTTGAAATGAAACGAACAAGATGTGCTTTACATCACATAACACACACCTGGGCATGGAACAGCTGAGCAGCCAATTGTTCCATTACTTTTGGTCCCTTAAAAAGTGGGAGGCACATATACAAACTGTTGTAATTCCTACACCGTTCACCTGATTTGGATGTAGATACCGTCAAATTAAAGCTGAAAGTCTGCAGTTAAAGCACATCTTGTTCGTTTCATTTCAAATCCATTGTGGTGGTGTATAGAGCCAAAAAGATTAGAATTGTGTCGATGTCCCAATGTTTATGGACCTGACTGTACCTTTCAGTAACCTAGCTTCAAGTTAATTAAGTGTAGCAAGGTCCCCTTTGGGGTCCCAGGTCCCCTTTGGGAACCTCCAGAGTTACGAACAGCTGACATCCTTCTGTGTAGAGTGGGTTACAAGGCATGGTGGGTGTAATGCAAATTAGATTCATGGGTGCCAGACACTTCTTGAAAGCAAAGAGATTTATTTTCTCTTGAACAGAATTGTGGGAGAGAGGGTTTAGGGCCAGGACAGCCTTTAGTAGTTGCAATATTAATTGGCAGACTCCGAGACTTCTATAGATAGACAGTCATGCAGGAAAAGGCACCCAGCAGTACACCACATCTACATGTATAGACACGCTGTCTCCTATGGAAACAGTGTTAGAACAGTTTCTAACACAAGTTGTAACGAACTTCTGTAACTCCTCTACAATCATTCCACTGAGCTCGAAGTCTCTCTCACTAGACTTGCTGATCCACTACCACTGTATCTCCCAAGCTCTTCCAACCTTTTCCCGTATTATCTTCCTCAAGCGTCACCCCCGCTTCCCTGCTGGGTCCCTAGCTTGGCACTCACAGATACTCCTCAAGCGTCACCCCACTGGCCTGCTCAGTCCCTGGCTTGGCACACAAGGCTGCTCTGCAAGCATCACCTCTGCTGGCTGGGTGACTGGCTTGACACATGCTGAAGTTTCCCAATTCTTCACCGTCCCCGGTTGGTGAGAACACTGCTCCGGTACTTGCTTCAGCTACTCACGGTGGTCCCTGGTAATAAGGTGGTTGGTCCCTTAGTGGCTACATCTTCCCTTCTACCTCCGACCACAACAGGTTCTCCGGTCGGCAGAACTGTCACTTATGGTTGGACTGCAAGCCGCAGTCCCAACCCTACACTGCTCTCTTGCTTCTGGAGAGGCCCTCAGACAGCCTAGCAACCATATGTGCCCGAGATAGGACACAAGCTCTGGGCTAGCATCATTTCCACCCAGACAGCCGTCCAGGTTGCACAGAACTCTGATCACCTGATCTCACCCAAATAAATAGGCTCTCCCAGCAGGCCAAGGGACCCAGGAAGATCCCTGCCTATTGGCTGAGATACCCTATCTATTCCTAATCTGTCCTTGCAATGCCCTAGTCTTATCTAGTCATCAGATACCCGGCCATCTAGTGACAGAAGAGAGAAGTGCAGCAATTCCAGAATTAGGGTGGAATCAATTGATCCCCTAACAATTGGCCAAGGCAATATACCTGGCAGGTAAATGTACTAGCAACCCTGCCTAAACTTCAGGGTGCTGCATATGTAATTTCTAGCCAGAATTTATTATACATTTTTTTTTAGGTTTTTTTTTGGAAATTTATGATTTAATGTCTAAGATAAGCCAGTTTCTACAATTAGGCCAGTTTTTGTTAAAGTTTGTAACAGTTTAAACTTGCAATGGCTCTTCAGGCTGGGTTCATACCTATGCGAATTGGATGTGGATGTTTCTCCGCATCCAATTTGCATAGCAGGAGATTGTGACCGGCTCTCTATGGAGTCGGTTCACACATCTCCGCAGCGGCTCTGATGCAAATTGCACAGGAGTCCTGTGCGTCTTTTGGTCAGTTTCGGGTCCGAATTCAGCTCTGCTGCGTGTTCCAGTGTGAACCCAGCCTCAAGGTCACAAGCTGACTGCCATGTCTGGACGTACAGTCAATTACTATTCTGTAAATAATTATCATTCCTTTTTCTCCATGATTTCATTTTCATTTAAATAAATTCTGCCTCTTTGCTTAATAAATTAGAACAGCTTGTGAAATTACGCCAAGCACCTCTTTTAGAAGGCAGTTTAAGCAGGGCCAGTGCTACCACTAGGCAAACTAGGGTGCCTGGCCACTGGTGTTCCTATTCTCTTCTCTCTGCAGCAAGAAACTAAGTCTCAGAATCAGCAGGAAGCCGGTGCTCTGTTCGCCCATAGTGTCAGAGGCACAGCGGCGACGAAGGACTGTGTCTGTGTCCCGACTCCCGAATGAATGGAAGCAAGCAAACATTCATTGATGGGCGCTGGTGAGGCTGCATTTGATGGGTGCGGGTGGGCTGCATTTAATGGGCGCTGGTGGGCTGCATTTGATGGGCGCTGGTGGGCTGCATTTAATGGGCGCTGGTGGGCTGCATTTAATGGGCGCTGGTGAGGCTGCATTTGATAGGTGCTGGTGGGCTGCATTTAATGGGTGCTGGTGAGGCTGCATTTGATGGGCGCTGGTGAGGCTGCATTTGATGGACGCTGGTGAGACTGCATTTGATGGGTGCTGGTGAGGCTGCATTTGATGGGTGCTGGTGGGCTGCATTTGATGGGCGCTGGTGAGGCTGTATTTGATGGGCGCTGGTGAGGCTGTATTTGATGGGCGCTGGTGGGGTGCATTTAATGGGCGCTGGTGGGCTGCATTTAATGGGCACTTCATTAAAAAAGTGGGGTATACATGGGCAAGGCAAAGAGGGTGGAGTCAGGGGTGGAGCCAAAGGGGACAACAAAATGAGGTTTTGCCTAGGGTGTCAAAAATCCTTGCACCAGCCCTGAGTTTAAGAAGACAAGACTATAGTAGTTATTGTGAGTTTTGTAATTTTGGATCATGTGGTGTTTGTCCATTGGACTGGGGAAAAGCACTGTCTAGGACCTGCTTCACTTGATCAATGTGATTCTTTGTGCAGATGTTGTAAATAAACTTTGTGATGTTTAAAGTTGTTTAAGATTGGATATACTATTTTTGATTTATTAGATAATAAAGCTGTGGCTAAAAAAATCCAGAGAAACCTGATACATTAGGCCCCTTTCACACAGGGCACGTCCCCTTGCTCAGCAGGGATCGCTCCGTTGATCCTCGCTGAGCAGGCGGATGACAGGTCTGTCTCCGCTCAGTGTGCTGAGACGGACCTGTCAGAGTCCCGCTCTCCTCTATGGGGGGATTGGATGAAAACGGACTACCTTTCCGTTTTCATCTGATCCGCCAAATGGATGGAAAATAGGACCGCCATCCATCTGGATTTGGCGGACTGGATCAGATCAGATATCAGCGGATGCCACCACTGACATCCGTCGCTCCATACGGGGGGATGGATGGACTGATCAGGTCCGCCTGAAAAACGGACAGGCGGACCTGATAGGACAGCATGTGCAAAGTTTTATTTGTGGACATTGAGTTGTTTGATAATGAGGAGTACGCCTGTTTCTTCTTAGTCCTCGCCTTGCTTCCTGAAACATGCTCTTTAACATTGTTCTTTTTTATTTACTATATATTAAAGCCACGGGCAACAAATTCCAAAGACAAACTTGCTGTATTAGTGTTTTATCTGTGTTTTTTGAGTAGTACGGTACTGTTTCTTCTTAGTTCTCACCTTGCCTTCTGGTGCTCATTGTGTTTTCAGGTATTCCAATTGTACCAAAGCCATTGATTTTATACATAATTTTTTTGCCAGTGTTTTGCCAGCTTTAGAGGCTGAAAAGGATTATGGGAAATGCGAGAGAATGAGGCCCAGGTGTACAGGGAACCTGGAGTTCATGTGTACATTGGACTTGTGCTCCTGGTGGTGTTGGAAGCCATAAAGTTGATCCTGTGGGTGATGTTGATAATTTGTGTTATTTTGCTCTCTGGATTATGGACGGTGTTAGCTTCTGACCTCACAATGAGCCCTTTACCACTTCACTGGGTCCCAGTACGTCGCTATAGATCTCTGCAAATTCCTCATATAGGCAGCCACTTCAACCGCGGTTACCTCTTTCCGGGTCCTTGGCTTTTGTGGTCACCGCTTTAATACGATTTCCCGAACACGTGCCAGTGCCGGCCGGCTGGTAGCCTGAGCCTTGCCAGGAAATTTATAACGCATATTAAATGTCATCACGTGCCCTCGCCACAACCCCTTCTCTTTTCCTGAGATCCTCGGCGGATTACTCTGTAGTAGCAACCACTGAATATACAGCTGTCACGAGGGGTCACAAGGGTGTATTTTAAAGCCTTGAGATGCTTATGCTTTTAGTTAACCGTTCTTAAAAGAAGACAAATTTGAACTACAGATTGTTTGTTGACATTTCAGAACTTCAAGAGGCTAATTAATGCAGCTCACTGTTTATTAATACATCATTGCATTTATTTATTTTAGATACTGTATATATATATATATATATATATATATATATATATATATATATATATATATACACAGTATCTCACAAAAGTGAGTACACCCCTCACATCTTTGTAAATATTTTATTATATCTTTTCATGTGACAACACTGAAGAAATGACACTTTGCTACAATGTAAAGTAGTGAGTGTACAGCTTGTATAACAGTGTAAATTTGCTGCCCCCTCAAAATAACTCAACACACAGCCATTAGACCCCTTTCACACCGAGGGCGTTTTGCAGGCGCTATAGCGTTAAAAATAGCGCCTGCAATCCGCCCTCAAACAGCTGCAGCCTTGTCTCCGGTGTGAAAGCCCAAGGGCTTTCACACCGGAGCGCTGCGCTGGCAGGACTGGAAAAAAAGTCCTGCCAGCAGCTTCTTTCGAGCGTTGAAGGAGCGGTGTGTTTACCGCTCCTCCTCCGCTGCTCCCCATTGAAATCAATGGGGCAGCGCTGGGATACCGCTGGCAAAACGCTGCTATTGCGGCTCATTGTGGGCGGTTTTAACCCTTTCTCGGCCGCTAGCGGGGGGGAAAAGCGCCCCGCTAGCGGCCGAAATGCGCCGCTAATCCAACGGTAAAACGCCGCTAAAAATAGCAGCGTTTTACCACCGACGCTATGGGCGGCCCGGTGTGAAAGGGCTCTTAATGTCTAAACTGCTGGCAACAAAAGTTACTGGAAAAAGTGTGTTGAGTTATTTTGAGTTATACAAGCTGTACACTCACTACATTACATTGTAGCAAAGTGTCATGTCTTCAGTGTTGTCACATGAAAAGATATAATAAAATATTTACTATAATAAATAAATATTATAATAAATAATATTAATACTTTTGTGAGATACTTTGTGTGTATATATATATATATATATATATATATATATATATATATATATATACATATACACACACACACACACACACACACACAATGGGTATAGACAGAATTACCCCCCTTTAATCACTTCAGCCCCAAAAGATTTTACCCCCTTCCCGACCACAGCACATATTGCGATTCGGCACTGCGTCGCTTTAACTGACAATTGAGCAGTCGTGCGACGTTGCACCCAAACAAAATTGACGTCCTTTTTTCCCCACAAATAGAGCTTTCTTTTGGTGGTATTTAATCACCTCTACGATTTTTATTTTTTTGTGCTATAAACAAAAAAAGAGAGACAATTTTGTAAAAAAAAGCAATATTTTTAACTTTTTGCTAAAATAAATACCCCCAGAAAATATATGAAAAAACTATTTGTTTCCTCAGTTTCGGCCGATATATATTCTTCTTCATATTTTTGGTAAAAAAAAATCGCAATAAGCGTATATTGATTGGTTTGCGCAAAACTTATAGCGTCTACAAAATAGGGGATGGATTTATGGCATTCTTATTATTATTTTTTTTATTAGTAATGGCGGCAATCTGCGATTTTTATTGTGACTGCGACATTATGGCGGACACATCAGGCACTTTTGACATTATTTTGGGACCATTGTCATTCATACAGCGATCAGTGCTATAAAAATGCACTGATTACTGTGTAACTGACACTGGCAGGGAAGGGGTTAAACACTAGGGGAGCGATCAAGGGGTTAAGTGTGTCCTAGGGAGTGATTCTAACTGTGGGGGGATGGGCTTCCACTGACATGACCGCGATTACTGCTCCCGATGACAGGGAGCAGTAGATTCCAGTCATGTCACTAGGCAGAATGGGGAAATGCCTTGTTTGCATAGGCATCTCCCTGTTCTGCCTCTCCGTGACATGATCGCGGGGACACCGACGGACATCGAGTATGCGGGATCCGCGGGCATGGTCACGCTGAACGCAGTGGGCGCGCACGCACCCACTAGCCCCGCCAATTAAAGGGGACATACAGGTACGCCCATTTGTCCACCGCTGCCATTTTGCCGACGTATATCGGTGTGCAGCGGTCGGCAAGTGGTTAAAAAAAAAATATATCACATTTTGTTGCTTTGCAGCCTGAAATGGAGACAGATACAGTTCTGTTTTATCCAGCTGTATTTACTAGTTCAATGTATAACATCCAAGTGCAAGATATAACACCAACATGTCAGAAAAAAAATCAAAAACAGAATCACTGAGTTGGAAAAAAGAACACCCCCTTGTGTCAGTATTTTGTTGGACCACATTTTACTTTAATTACAGCCTTTAGTCTGGTGGGATTTTTCTCTACTAACTTTGCACTATTTTGCAATACTAGACTTTGCAATATTTGCCCAGTCTTCTTTGCAGAACAGCTCAAGTTCAGTTCAATTTGATGGTGACCGTTTGTGGACTGCAGTCTTCAGGTCATTCCACAGATTTTCAATGGGATTTAAGTTTGGGCTCTAACTAGGCCATGCAAGGACATTCACCTTTTTCTCTTTCAACCACTGTGTGTTCATTGTTGCTGTGTGCTTTGGGTCATTGTCATATTGGAAGGTAAACCTTCTTCCCATTGACAACTTTCTGGCAGAGGGCATTAAGTTTTCCTCAAAAATTTGATGGTATTTTGCCCCATCCATTTTTCCTTCTATCCTGACAAGTGCTCCAGTCCCTGCTGCAGAGAAACACCCCTCATAACAGGATATTATCACCTCCATACTTTACTGTAGGAATGGTGTTATTTGGATGGTGAGCTGGACTGGATTTCCACCAAACATATCGTTTGGTGTTAAAGGACAAATAATTCAACTTTAGTCTCATCTGATCACCTTAAACTCAAACCTTACAGAACAGTTACAGAACTGGACAGCATACTCCAGGTGCAGCCGGACCAGAGTCTTGTAGAGCGGGAGAATTATCTTTTTATCTCTGGAGTTGATCCCCTTTTTAATGCCAATATTCTGTTTGCTTTGTTAGCAGGAGCTTGGCATTGCATGTCATTGCTGAGCCTATCATCTACTAGGACCCCCAGGTCCTTTTCCATCCTAGATTCCCCCAGAGGTTCTCCCCTCAGTGTATAGATTGCATTCATATTTTTGCCACCTAAATGCATTATTTTACATTTTTCTACATTAAATCTCATTTGCCATGTAGTTGCCCACCCCATTAATTTGTTCAAATCTCCTTGCAAGGCTTCCACATCCTGCAGAGAAGTTATTGCCCTGCTTAGCTCGTCCGCAAATACAGAGATTGAACTGTTTACCCCATCCTCCAGGTCGTTTATGAACAAATTAAACAGGATTGGTCCCAGCACAGAACCCTGGGGGACCCCACTACACACCCCTGTCCATTCCGAGTACTCCCCATTTATCACCACCCTCTGAACTCGCCCTTGTAGCCAGTTTTCAATCCATGTACTCACCCTATGGTCCATGCCAACGGACCTTATTTTGTATCGTAAACGTTTATGGGGAACTGTGTCAAATGCTTTTGCAAAATACAGATACGCCACGTCTACGGGCCTTACTTTATCTAGATGGCAACTCACCTCCTCATAGAAGGTTAGTAGATTGGTTTGGCAAGAACGATTCTTCATGAATCCATGCTGATTACTGCTAATGATACTGTTCTCATCACTAAAATCTTGTATATAGTCCCTCATCATCCCCTCCAAGAGTTTACATACTATTGATGTTAGGCTAACTTGTCTGTAATTCCCAGGGATGTATTTTTTCTATTTATTATTTTTTTTGTATTTTTTAAATATTGGTGCTACACCTTGAAGATTCTAAGCCCAATGGAAAAAGGTGTTCTGGTCAGATGAGACTAAAATTGAATGAATTTGGCCTCAACACCAAACGATATGTCTAGCGGACAGCTCACCATCCAAATAACACCATTCCTACAGTAAAACATGGAGGTGGTAATATCCTGTTATGGGGGTATTTCTCTGCAGCAGAGACTGGAGCACTTGTCAGTAGAGAAGGAAAAATGGATCGAGCAAAATACCATCAAATTTTTGAGGAAATCCTGCTGCCCTCTGCCAGAAAGTTGTCAAATGGGAAGAAGGTTTACCTTCCAACATGCACCAAAGCACACAGCAAAAATGACCAAACACATTGGTTGAAGGGGGAAAAGGTGAATGCCCTTGCATGGCTTAGTCAGAGTCCAGACTTAAACCCCATTGAAAATCCGTGGAATGACATGAAGACTGCAGTCCACAATCGGTCACCATCAGATTTAACTGAACTTGAGCTGTTCTGCAAAGAAGAGTGGGCAAATATTGCAAAGTCTAGATGTGCAAAGTTAGTAGAGGCAAATCCCAACAGACTAAAGGCTGGAATTAAAGCAAAAGGTGGTTCAAGAAAATACTGACATAAGGGGGTGATCCTTTTTCCAACTCAGTGATTCTGTTTTTGAATTATTACTTTTTCTGACATGTTGGTGTTAGATCTTTCACTTGGCTGTTATAAGTTGCACTAGTAAATACAACTAGAGAAAACAAAAACTGTGTATGTCTTCATTTCAGGCTCTTGCAGCCCCTTGATCAGCATACTAGGGGGGGGCACCAACGAGGCGCCTCAATAGGTAGAAAAGAAAGCAGAGCAACCTGTCTGTTTTTTGTGGCTCCCGGTCTGGAACATAGTACTTTTGTGCTGACCTCTGCCCAGTTTTTTCATTTGGGAAAATTTCTCCAAAAGAATCATTTTCAGATTTCGGTGCGCGGCACTTGTGGCAGAAATGCCTCTTATATACACACTTAGTCACGGCTCTTTCTGTTTTTACTACGTCTGATGGAATATTCGGTGACACCACAAAGAATCCCATCCAAAAGGTCATTGTGGTAGTAATATAAAGCTGGGCTTTGTGTATTGAAGGTGTTGTGCAAGTCACTGGTATTATTATCATATTTTATTTATAGAACAAGAAAACACATTAACTCCACTTTCCATCATTCCAATCCCATAAAATCCAAAATTGCCTTACTGTAAGGATTTGGCTACGTGTGAAGATCCTTTTGATCTCTCTCACATTATAGTGTCACCGGCCATCCTGTCTTTTCCCTGGTAGATACTATCATAACTCAGGTTTAGCAGGGACCGGTTGAATTTTCGGTCCATGTATGGGTAGGCTGGTTGTACACACGTCAATCTATTAATCGATTTGTGCACTTGAGCCTGTCAGGTTTTTCTTGAATGATCAGTGCTGCCAGCTATAGCCAGCAACACTGATCATTGTATTCTGCCAGCGGGGAAGGTTTCCCACCTGCAGAATACAATAGCTTAGCGGAAGTGATTCCCACCCAACCGCATTCAGTGTGTGGATGGGGGAATCTGTTCATTTGTTTCATTAAACCTTAGACATTTGCACTACCGAAAAATTTGTTCGTTTTCATATTATTACGTTTTTACTTCTTTTTTTTTTACCTTTTTTTGGGTCATTCATTATGATCACAATTCGTAAATTTGAAAATTCATAAATTAGAAAATTCATAAATTCAAAAATTCCTGATTTCTTAAATTCATAAATCCGAAAATCTGAAAATAAGAAAAAAAATCCGAAAATTCGAAAGAACAAAAATTCTAAATAATTAACTAACTAATAATAACTTACTGTTAATTTATAGGTATTGAAATTTCCATTCAAATTTGGCTGTTAGTGAATGTAACGAATACAAATTTATCCGAAGTTACAAATTATCTGAAATAACGAATGCCGCATCTAAACAAATGGAACGGAACAAATTAATAATAAAGAATAATAATAAAAACCTTTTATTATTATTATTGTTATTTATTATTAATTATTCATTACGTTCAATTTGTAAATTCCATGTGCAAATTATCCGAAATAACGAATGCTGCAGTTAAACAAATGGAACAGAATGAATTAATAATAAATAATAATAATAAGTTTTTATTATTATTGTTATTTATTATTATTAATTCATTAGTTCCATTTGTAAATTCCATTTGCAAATTATCCAAAATAACGAATGACGTATCTAAACAAATGGAACGGAACAAATTAATAATAAATAATAATAATAAAAACTTTTTATAATTATTATTATTGTTATTTATTATTATTAATTCATTACGTTCCATTTGTTTAGATGCAGCATTCGTTACTTCGGATAATTCAGAACTTCGGATAAATTCGTATTCGTTAAGTTCGCTAACAGCCAAATTTGAAAGGAATTTCCAATACCTATAATTTAATAGTTAGTTATTATTTCAGATTTTCGAATTTTCGGGTTTTCGGATTTTCAAATTTACGAATTTACAAATTTATGAATTTTCGAATATTTGAATTTACGAATATTCGGAAAAATCTGTTAAGCGGGTTTTCGTTAATTCAGATGTTTCTGAATTAATGAATTTATTGAAAATTAGTTAAAGACTAATTCTGAAGGAAACAAATTGCACATGTTCAACCTGCCGGGTCGTGTATGGCCTTTCCTACATGAAGTGTTTTATTGTTTCAGTTAGGGCTTGATTACACTTGTTTTGCTCTCTGTAGGGTGATCTGCATTCAGATCACTCTTCAGAGAATTGGTTTTCTGATTTGAAAGATTTGACAAAGTGTGCCACATCCTGTGAAACATGGAATAGAGAGGAACTCCTTGGGGGTGGGATTTTTAAGGCACTACCAACACACGGTATAGAAAAAATAATAATCATTTTATTAAATAACTATCTAGAAAGACACATGTAATAGTAAACAAAATTTGGTCCAAATTTTTGGATTGGCTCTCGGGTGCTGCCGCCGCCATTAGTGATAAGGGAAACCAGCAGTGAAGCCTTTAGGCTTCACAGTCAGTTCCCTACTGTGCATGTACGCTGCGCTTTCTAACTGGCCCCGGCAGCGGAGGAAAGAGGAGGGGGGGCGAACTTCTGAGGGATGTCGCTGCAGCGCAGTCTCCCGGAAGTGGGGACGAGTACCTGTCAAAAACAGGTGCCCCTTCCTCCCCTCCTCCCTGAAAGGTGCCAAATGGGGGGGAGGAAGTAGATAAGCGGAGCTTCCACTTTTGGGTGGAACTCCGCTTAAACTATGGGCAGCCAGCTGTGACACCTTGCGGCTTTACAGCGGGCTACCCACTGCACGTGTGTGAGCCCTGCTGCACCATGTGAATGGTCCCGCAGTCCCCTGGGACCTGAGATGTTTCCCAGCGTTCAGAGGCAGTGGCGGCTGGTGCTTAAAATTTTTTTTGGGGGGGGGGCGCAAACAAACTGAAAACCCCATCAATCGCAGCCACTGTGCCATCAATCGCAGCCACTGTGCCCATCAATTGCCACCACTGTGCCCATCAATTGCCACCACTGTGACCATCAATTTCCACCACTGTGCTCATCAAACGCAGCCACTGTGCCATCAAACGCAGCCACTGTGCCTATTAATTACCTCCACTGTACCAGAAAACACAGCCACTGTGCCCACCAATTGCCGCCACTGTGCCATCAAATGCAGCCACTGTGCCCATCAAACGCTGCCACTGTGCCATATCATACGCTGCCACTGTGCCATATCGAATACTGCCACTGTGCCGTCAAATGCTGCTACTGTGCCCCATCAAATACAGCTACTGTGCCCACCTTATGCAGCCACTGTGCCCCATCAAATGCAGCCACTGTGCAGCACCAAATGCAGCCACTGTGCCCATAATATGCAGTCACTGTGCCCATCATATGCAGTCACTGTGCCCATCATATGCAGTCACTGTGGCCATCATATGCAGTCACTGTGCCCATCATATGCAGTCACTGTGGCCATCATATGCAGTCACTGTGGCCATCATATGCAGTCACTGTGCCCATCTTATGCAGCCATTGTGTCCCATCAAATGCAGCCACTGCGCAGTATCGAATGCAGCCACTGTACCCATCAAATGCAGCCTCACTGTGCCCCATCAAATGCAGCCTCACTGTGCCACATCAAATGCAGCCTGACAGTGCCCCATCAAATGCAGCCTCACAGTGCCCCATCAAATGCAGCCACTGTGCCATATCAAATGCTGCCAGTGTGCCCCCCGCACGTGGTCTGTACTTACCCTGTCTTGGTGGCAGTGGGACAGCTCCTTGATGTCTTCTCCCGTCCTCTCTTCCCGTCCTCTGCTATAATTGTACGCCTGAAAAGCATCGTTTCAGCCAATCAGGTGATGGGTAACATCAGAGCACCTGATTGGTGGAGAGGCAGTTTAGTGTTAGGAAAGCTAATATTCATTGACTTTTCTAACACAGCTGAGTGACCTGTGAGCGCCCAGCATGGTTTGGCAAACCACGTTCTGGCAGCAAAGTGCTTGTCCTTGAGGTGTTGGGGCCATGCATACAACGGTCGGGTATCCTGCCTTCTAGGCAGGCTGGAGAGAGGAAGCCCATTGTAGAAGTAAGGGTCATTAAAAATGAAGGACAGCATTTTATTATACACTCAAACATGTATACATACAGTATAATTTTTTTAAAAATGGCATTAACTAACCCTTTGACAGGGCTGGGCTCAGCCCTTCCTTCTCTGAGCTGGCTGCTCAGCTGTCGGCTAATTGCCAGCTCCAATCTCTCCACAGGTACTCAGCTGTTGATGATATCCTGCTCGTCGGTCCTGCCTACTTAAGCGGTCCAGCCCAGAGGATCTCTGCCTTCGCCTTGGTCAACATCACAGAGACTATCTCCTGCGTTCCTGTTTAAAGACTTGCTTTTCTGACATCCCTTCTGGCTCCATATCCTGCTTGCTTCCAACTACATTGACCCCTGACTTCTGGCTTGGCTGACTATCTGTTACGGTTACTGAACTTTGGCTATGTTTTGACTACGTTTGTTCTTTTTACTTTTATTATTAAACAAGTGTGATTTAACTGTACTACTGTCTCGGTCTGATTTAATGGTTTTTGACACCCTTTAAGTTGATTTACAGTACTTATTGCTAAATGTTAAGAATGGATATAAACTGCTGAAAAAAAATGGAAAAAAATGGACACCTGCTTTCTACCAACTACAATAAAGAAAATATGAGGAAACTGTGGGGAAACGAGCCCCACAAAATGGGTATTGATTGCAGAGACTCACATAGGAAGAGAATGCCTAAAGGAATCTTTTACATGAAGGGCTGGTCTTTATTGATCATGGGATGAAAAAAAAAAAACATCCATGCATTTTGTGGCAGTAACAGCTGCCACTTCATGAAGGTTGTGTTATAAAAAAATATATGCAGCAATAATATATGTAATAAAAACAATTACTCTACAAAACAATTGTTAACAACGCAAAAAATATATGCAGCAATAATGTATGTAATAAAAACAATTAATCTACAAAACAGCCTATGTATAAAAAATATATATGTATATAAATATTATAGCATACTATAGGTATTAATAATAAATAAATAAATGTAAAAAAAAAAAAAGGAGAGAAGATACAGATTGAATTCAATAAACTCTTATCATAAAATTACAAAGTGGGATAAATATTGTATGAGAAAGTATATATTAATTTGTGTATTAATAAATTAATAAATATGAAATATGATGTGTCAGAACTAGGGAAGGAAAGGTAGATTTGCGTAATAGTTTATTAAATTAAAAATATCATTTGGCAAACTAATGTTCAATCTGGGTGAGACACATAAGATAAACTCATATATTTTAAATAATATATCATTTTATAATACATAATTAATTTGTTTATAGTAAATAATACATAAATAATTAAATCATAAAATTACAAAGTGGAATACAGTAAATTTTGTACTAGAAAGTATATAATAATTTGTATATTAATATATTAATAAATATGATGTGTCTGAACTAGGGAAAGAAAAAGTAGATTTGGGTAATAGCTTATTAAATTAAAAAATATAATTTGGCAAACTAATGTTCAATCTGGGTGAAACCTAATTTTAGTAGTAGGAAAGTATACACAACAAATATCAGTATGATTAGATATAATTGGCAGTAGTCACTTTAGATGAATTCATATATTTTAAATAATATACAATTTTATAATACATAATTAAATTTGTTTATAGTAAATCATACATAAATAATTAAATCATAAAATTACAAAGTGGGATAAATATTGTATGAGAAAGTATATATTAATTTGTGTATTAATAAATTAATAAATATGAAATATGATGTGTCAGAACTAGGGAAGGAAAGGTAGATTTGAGTAATAGTTTATTAAATTAAAAATATAATTTGGCAAACTAATGTTCAATCTGGGTGAAACCTATTTTTAGTAGTAAGAAAAGTATACACAACAAAAATCAGTATGATTAGATATAATTGGCAGTAGTCACATAAGATAAATTCATATATTTTAAATAATATATAATTTTATAATACATAATTAATTTGTTTATAGTAAATAATACATAAATAATTAAATCATAAAATTACAAAGTGGGATAAATATTGTACTAGAAAATATATAATAATTTGTATATTAATACATTAATAAATATGATGTGTCTGAACTAGGGAAGGAAAAGGTAGATTTGGGTAATAGTTTATTAAATTAAAAAATATAATTTGGCAAACTAATGTTCAATCTGGGTGAAACCTAACTTTAATAGTAGGAAAGTATACACAACAAAAATCAGTATGATTAGATATAATTGGCAGTAGTCACTTTAGATGAATTCATATATTTTAAATAATATACAATTTTATAAATAATTACATTTTTTTTATAGTAAATCATACATAAATAATTAAATCATAAAATTACAAAGTGGGATAAATATTGTATGAGAAAGTATATATTAATTTGTGTATTAATAAATTAATAAATATGAAATATGATTTGTCAGACCGATGGAAGGAAAAGGTAGATTTGGGTAATAGTTTATGACTACTGCAAATGATATCTAGTAATACCGAATTTTGTTGTGTATACTTTCTTACTTTTTATCTCCACCCAAATTAAACCTTAGTCTGCCAGAAAATATTTTAATTCAATAGATTTAACTATTTCCTTCTATAGTTCTGACACATATCATATTTTTTTAATGTATTAAAAAATATATACTTTTTCCTACAATATTTATCTCACTCATTTTCTGATATGCATTTATAGAATACCATCTGTACCTTCTCTCCTTTTTTATTACATTTTTTAAATATATTTCTAATTATTAATACCTATATTATGCTGTAATATTTATATACATATAGATTTGATGTAAATAATTGTTTTTATTACCGACATTGCTACTGTATACATTTTTCTGGTGTTGTGACAACCTTACGGATGTGACTATTGGTCCTGAATCCGTTTTTTTATTTATATAACTTTAAACGGTTGAAACCATAATACTACACTCAGGAGGATCTCTCCTGGGACTTAAAATCCCTTTTCTCTTTTGCTTACTCTCCATCCTTTAGAGTTTTCTCCTATACTGCAATAAAGAAAAAAAAATGTGTGCATGCAAAGGAATAAAAAATACAATGATAGCAATCATTTTATACATAAAGGTCAACAAAGAAAGATTTTAGTGGTGCTATGATTTCCTTCCTGCATCTAGAAAAAAGGATCGATAACATATTAACCACAAATAGAGGAAAAAGCCCCATGTGTACATGCCCAGGGAGACAAGATGTGCATGGCTAGAGGTGGAGGAAAAGAGTGTCACAAGAAGGGTGGTAATGAGGTTTAGTCAAACACCAGTTGCATAAACACAGTTGCATTTAATGCAGAATCTATCTATCTATCTATCTATCTATCTATCTATCTATCTATCTATCTATCTATCTATCTATCTATCTATCTATCTATCTATCTATCTATCTATCTATCTATCCCTTTACAAGAGGCATCCCAGTCTTAGTCCGTAGGGTTCAATTTTGAGTTGGCCCAACCTTTGCAGCTATAACAGCTTCAACTCTTCTGGCTGCCCACAAGGTTTAGGAGTGTCTCTATGGGAATGTTTGACCATTCTTCCAAAAGCACATTTGTGAGGTCAGGCGCTGATGTTGGACGAGAAGGCCTGGTTCGCAGTCTATCAGGTTGAGGTAAGGACTGTGCAAGCAAGTCAAGTTCCTCCACCCCAAACTCGCTCATCCATGTCTTTATGGACCTTGGTTTGTGCACTGTTCCGATTAATTTGGTGGAGGGGGGATTATGGTATGGGGTTGTTTTCCAGGGGTTGGGCTTGGCCCCTTAGTTCCAGTGAAGGGAACTAAGGTCAGCATGCCAAGACTTTTTGGACAATGTCATGCTCCCAACTTTGTGGGAACAGTTTGGGGATGGCCCTTTCCTGTTCCAGCTGCGCACCAGTGCACAAAACTCTTTAGCCTCGGGCTCCAGCCTCAAGGCCTCGAAAAAGACAAAGGGCCTCCATGCAGAACCACCATTTCCTAGCAGTGGAAGGGCTCTAACGTACCTTCTCCCAAGGAGGTAGGGTCAAAAAAAGGACCTATCTTCCACATAAAGAGAGAAGTCTTAAAGACCCCTTTAGAACAGGGCTCACAAGTTTTGACAAAGCCTAGTCTAGTTACCTGGTGACAGATTCTCCAATGGTTGGCTATTGGACAAGACTTCCTGCACCCAGCCCTTCCTCTGGAACTCTCTTTGTAAAGTGCAAAACACCATTATTAAAGAGAGACCTTGAAAAAATGTAAACACGTGCAAGTAGTGGGAGCTGGGAAGCCACACATCCCCACATATATATCTATGTACTGTATATATATTTAAGAGATGTATATTTTGCAAAAGGCGTATCCCTAAAATCTTACTCAGCGTTGGAATCAGAAGTTAGCAGTGATCCTGAACATTCAATGAGTTCCCCTATGAGATTGTTACTCACACAGAGTCACTGGACCGCACATCCCAGAATCTCCTCGCTCCATTTAGATTCATTCCGAGAAATAACTCAGCATTATTTATTTCATATTACAACCTCCTCATCCGTAACTGCTGTGCCAACACTCTCTGGAGGAAGCTGAATAGATAAATAATTATTTGTTAAAGCGTTTCAAGACACAGTATTTTTTCTATATTTAATATGATTGCTATTCTTCAAAAGCATTGGACCTGGAAATGCCTGATCTGACCACAGTGATATTATTATTATTAATGGAAACCTGTGCCTAGAGTACTCATTGCTGACCTGGAAGGAATATGCAGATTGAATATTTTTTGTGCTGAAGCCAATCTCTGGGGAGGAGTGCCCAGTAGGTGGCTCTGGGAATATAAATAGTCTGGGGTCTGGAGCAGCCCACTTCTTTTCCTGCTGGAGAAGTTCCAAGCCCGAGCCTGATCCAGAGATGTGCATGAGAGCCCGGCTCTGTTCCTCCTTTCTACACACATCAGTTTTAAGAGCATAATAAATAAGGGCATTAGCCAGTGCATCCCATTGGGTAATAAATTTAACAGAGCGAACAAATGTCCTGGATGGCTTAACGCCAATGTAAAAATGCATAGAAAAGCAAAAGAGGGATAAAAGGTTGAGGGATCATCATCAGCATTCAAACTTTATAAAGAATGCAACAAGAAATGTAAGGGTGCAATTAGGGTGGCTAAGATAGAACACAAAAGACATATAGCGGAGGAGAGCAAAAAAAATCCCAAGAAATTCTTTAGCCGGTTCCCGACCGGCGCACGCCGATGTACGTCGGCAGAAGGGCATGGCTGGGCAAATGGGCGTACCCGTACGTCCCTTTAAATTTGCCGCAGTCCCATTGCGTACATGAGCTCCGTGAGTCAGGTCGTGGATCCCGCGGACTCGATCGCCGCGGGGATACCCGCGATCGCCTCACGGAGAGGATGAATGGGGAGATGCTGATGTAAACAAGCATCTCCTCTTTCTGCCTAGTGACAGTGTCACTGATCTCTGCTCCCTGTGATCGGGAGCAGAGATCAGTGACGTGTCACAAGTAGCGACACCCCCCCACAGTTAAAAACACTCCCCAGGACATACTTAACCCTTACACTGCCCCCTAGTGGTTAACCCCATCACTGCCAGTGTCATTTACACAGGAATCAGTGCATTTGTATAGCACTGATTGCTGTATAAATGACAACGGTCCCAAAAATGTGTCAAAAATGTCCGATGTATCCGCCATAATGTCGCAGTCATGATAAAAATTGCTGATCGCCGCCATTACTAGTAAAAAAAAGTTAATAATAAAAATGCCATAAAACTATCCCCTATTTTGTAAACGCTAGAAACTTTTGCGCAAACCAATCAATAAACGCTTATTGCGATTTTTTTTTTTTTTACCAAAAATATGTAGAAGAATACGTATCGGCCTAAACTGAGGAAAAAAAATGTTTTTTAAAAATATTTTTTGGGGAAATAATGCGTTTTTTTAGAAAGTTGTCGCTATTTTTTTGTTTATAGCACAAAAAATAAAAACCGCAGAAGCGATCAAATATCACCAAAAGAAAGCTCTATTTGTGGGGAAAAAAAGGACGTCAATTTTGATTGGGAGCCACGTCGCAAGATCGCGCAATTGTCAGTTAAAGCGACGTAGTGCCGGATCGCAAAAAGTGCTCTGGTCAGGAAGGGGGTAAATTCTCCCGGGGCTGAAGTGGTTAAGCACAGTAAAAAAGGGAGGACAGACCATATTGGCCCCATAAAGAATGAGGAAGGACATCTGGTTACAAAGGATGGGGAGATGGCGAAGGTATTGAATTTACTCTTCTCCCCAGTCTTCACGAGTGAATCGGGGGGCTTCAGTAACCAAAACTGCAGTGTTTATCCTCATGACACATCACAGGAAGCACCCTCATGGCTAACAGAGGACAGAATTAGAATTAGACGTGGGAAACTTAACATTATTAAATCACCGGGACCAGGTGGCTTGCACCCGAGGGTACTTAGGGAACTCAGTCAAGTAATTGCCAGACCCTTGTTCTTAATTTTTACTGACAGTCTATTGACTGGAATGGTACCAGCGGATTGGAGAAAAGCCAATGTAGCATCAGTATTTAAAAAGGGCTCAAAATACATCCCTGGGAATTACAGACCAGTTAGCCTAACATCAATAGTATGTAAGCTCTTTGAGGGGATGATAAGGGACTATATACAAAGTTTTAGTAATGAAAATGGTATCATTAGCAGTAATCAGCATGGATTCATGAAGAATCATTCTTGCCAAACCAATCTATTAACCTTCTATGAGAAGGTGAGTTGCCATCTAGATAAAGGAAGGCCCGTAGACATGGTGTATCTGGATTTCACAAAAGCATTTGACACTGTTCCCCATAAACGTTTACTGTACAAAATAAGGTGCGTTGGCATGGACCATAGGGTGAGTACATGGATTGAAAACTGGTTACAAGGTGAGTTCAGAGGGTGGTGATAAATGGGGATTACTCAGAATGGTCAGGGGTGGGTAGTGGGGTCCCCCAGGGTTCTGTGCTGGGACCAATCCTGTTTAACTTGTTCATAAACAACCTGGAGGATGGGGTAAACAGTTCAATCTCTGTATTTGCGGACGATACTAAGCAAAGTATAGGGTGAGTACATGGATTGAAAACTGGCTACAAGGGCGAGTTCAGAGGGTGGTGATGAATGGGGATACTAAGCTAAGCAGGGCAATAACTTCTCCGTAGGATGTGGAAATCTTGCAAGAAGATCTGAACAAATGAATGGGGTGGGCAACTACATGGCAAATGAGGTTTAATGTAGAAAAATGTAAAATAATTCATTTGGGTGGCAAAAATATGAAGGCAATCTATACACTAGGGGGAGAACCTTTGGGGGAATCTAGGATGGAAAAGGACCTGGGGGTCCTAGTAGATGATATGCTCAGCAATAGTATGCAATGCAAGGCTGCTGCTAACAAAGCAAACAGAATATTGGCATGCATTAAAAAAGGGATTAACTCCAGGGATAAAGCGATAATTCTCCCGCTTTACAAGACTCTGGTCCAGCCGCACCTAGAGTATGCTGTCCAGTTCTGGCCACCAGTCCTCAGGAAGGATGTACTGGAAATGAAGCGAGTACAAAGAAGGGCAACAAAGCTAATAAAGGGTCTGGAGGATATTAGTTATGATGAAAGGTTGCGAGCACTGAATTCTCTCTGGAGAAGAGACGCTTGAGAGGGGATATGATTTCAATTTACAAATACCGAACTGGTGACCCCACAATAGGGATAAAACTTTTTCTCAGAAGGGAGTTTAACAAGACACGTGGACGCTCATTAAAATTAGAAGAAAAGAGATTTAATCTTAAACTACGTAGAGGGTTTTTTACTGTAAGAGCGGCAAGGATGTGGAATTCCCTTCCACATGCAGTGGTCTCAGCGGGGGGCAACGATAGTTTCAAAAAACTATTAGATAAGCACCTGAAAGACCTCAACATACAGGGATATACAATGTAATACTGACATATAACCACACACATAGGTTGGACTTGATGGACTTCTTTTTTCAACCTCACCTAAAATGTAACTATGTAACTAAGATATTTTGTACATTTCTTTATGGACCTTGGTTTGTGCACTGGTGCGCAGTCATGTTGGAGCAGGATTGGGCCATCCACAAACTGTTCCCACAAAGTTGGGAGCATGAAATTGTCCAAAATGTCTTGGTATGCTGACGCCTTAAGAGTTCCCTTCACTGGAACTAAGGAGCGAAGCCCAACCTCTGAAAAAAAAACCCCACACCATAATCCCCCTTCCAAGAAATGATTTGGACCAGTGCACAAAGCAAGATCCATAAAGAAATGGATGAGCAAGTTTGGGGTGGAGGAACTTGACTGGCCTGCACAGAGTCATGACCTCACCTTTGGGAGGAATTAAAGTAGAGACTGCGAGCCAGGCCTTCTCGTCCAACATCAGTGCTTCACCTCACAAATAAGCTTCTGGAAGAATGGTCAAACATTCCCATAGACATACTCCTAAACCTTGTGGACAGCCTTCCCAGAAGAGTTGAAGCTGTTATAGCTCTAACGGTTGGGCCAACCCAATATTGAACCCTACCAACCAAGGCTGGGATGTCATTAAAGTTCATGTGCGGGTAAAGGCAGGTGTCCCAATACTTTTGACAATATAGTGTATGTCAAAATGGGAAGTTCTTATCAAAATTTTCCTTCAAGTAAATTTTACAGTCATAACTCAAACGCGTACTCACAAAAAAACATAATTTTGTTTCTCTTTAAGACACCGAGGCCCATACCGCACAGATGTACAGACATTCAGCCAGTGTTTTCACTGGGAATAGACGTCAGCTGTGGCCAAATTATTTTAATCCCAAGGAATGTTCCTTTAATTTTCAAAATATCTAAATGTTTTTTGTTCCCAAGACCAAATGATTTACTTTTTTTGTTAAAGTGCAACTTGACTCATGCAATGATGCTGTAGGATTGGGTCACAAGGGTACCATTAATGATACATGTTGAAGAACTGAGTGTTTTATCCAATCGGTGGTTTCTTGGAGACCACACAGCAGCTGCCTAGGGTCTCTGTCAACTGCCCCCACAACAGCAGCTCTAAGTCATTTGCAGAACGGGGAGATACAAACCGTTTTGGCAGGGACAGATGAGGGTTCGTCAGCCAGGGCAAACACACAGTGACGGCACCAATGTGGCGGGTTTGCTTTGCCCATAAAACTGAGACTTCCTGGCAGTGGAATTAGCAGAGCAGTGAAAAAGTTGATCTGGTATTCCCGGCCAAGTCATGGGGCGACCGCATGCAATTATCACTCAGGAGTAGAAAGAGCAATAAATTGACTTGTTGCAGACCATAAATCACGTTTAGGGCTCGTCTTTGCCAAATGCACTCAGCAAACCCTTCTACGGTGTCTCACAGAACATGGTAACGAATATCATTCTGTATTATTCAAAGCCCCCCGTTAAAGCGGACCTGTGCGGAAATGTTTACCCAAAGCTATGTTCACAGCCTTGCTTGAGAAAATTAAGAAAAAAAAAAAAAAAGAGTATTAGAGGGGCTGTAATACTTTTCCTGGGGAAAATGCTGCTTCAGATTACCTCCATTGCTGATCACATGACAAAAAACTTAGACATTCAACCGCAGTCTAGGCATATTCAACGTGATCACTACTGTATAGGAGAATCCCTTTTAATAAAGGCTACACAACCGAATCCCCAGGCTTTTAAATTTTTGAAAAACTGTAAATGATCCTCAAAAAAAAATCTTTACTTGGTTAAAGATATGCTTCTAACATAATTTCCATAAGGAACATCTCATCCATCCATTAGTGCTTCATTTGATGACCGACCTCTCCCACACCCTTTTCAACGCCTTTCAAGGTAGCACTTCTGCATCTGAGCCAACTGCTTAAATGTTTGAGCAGTAACTAAAGCAGCATTTCCTCCAGGACCTATATGCTATCGGCAAGAGACAAAACCTTTTTACAGACAAGGCACCTATGGTTGGTTCATGTAGCTGGAAGCCTTAAGGGGTACCTTTTACTGCTTACAATTTGTTCGGACTTATTTTGCGATGTTGAAGACGTTTCCCCACTTAACCAAGTGGCATTCGCTGATAAGTAATGAGCAATAAAACATCTTCAACAAGTCCAGTTGAATAGGACTAAACTACCACAAGCAATTTCAGCTCTTCCCGCATTGTTTTTATGGATGTAATGGAAACAAAAGGTGGTGGCCTTAAGCTGCCAAAGATGCAATGGCAACTTACTTTGAGTAAATTATTATTTTAATGCCACTTCTTTCTAACTGGAGAACCACGAGTAGTAGCTGTGGCTGTAACAACTGAGCTAGCTATAAATTCAAGACAAGGCTGACCAGGTTCATTGTTTACTCCTCAGATGTACAGGAAATGGTATGATCCCTCTTCAAGAAAATTGTACATGTGCAAAATACATACAGTTGTGCTCATAAGTTTACATACCCTGGCAGGAATTATGATTTCTTGGCCATTTTTCAGAGAATATGAATGATAACACAAAAACGTTTCTTTCACTTATGGTTAGCGTTTGGCTAAAACCATTTATTATCAATCAACTGTGTTTACTCTTTTTAAATCATAATGACAACAGAAACTACCCAAATGACCCTGATAAAAAGTTTACATACCCTGGTGATTTTGGCCTGATAACATGCACACAAGTTGACACAAAGGGGTTTGAATGGTAACCATTCTCATCTGTGATCTGTTTGCTTGTAATTAATGTGTGTATAAAAGGTCAATGAGTCTCTGGACTCCTGACAGACCCTTGCATCTCTCATCCAGTGCTGCATTGACGTTTCTTGATTCTGAGTCATGGGTAAAGCAAAATAATTGTCAAAGGATCTGCGGGAAAAGGTTGTTGAACTGTATAAAACAGGAAAGGGTTATAAAAAAATATCCAAGGAACTGAGAATGCCAATCAGCTGTGTTCAAACTCTAATCAAGAAGTGAAAAATGAGGGGTTCTGTTGAAACCAAACCACGGTCAGGTAGACCAACTAAGGTTTCACAACTGCCAGGAAAATTGTTTGGGATGCAAAGAAAAACCCACAAATAACTTCAGGTGAAATACAGGACTCTCTGAAAACATGGGGTGTGGCTGTTTCAAGATGCACAATAAGGAGGCACTTGAAAAAAGATGGACTGCATGGTCGAGTCGCCAGAAGAAAGCCATTACTTTGCAAATGCCACAAAGTATCCCGCTTACAATACGCTAAACAGCACAGAGACAATCCTCAAACCTTCTGGCACAAAGTAATTTGGAGTGATGACACCAAAATTTAGCTTTTTTGGCCACAACCATAAACGCTACATTTGGAGAGTGTCAGGGCTGGGCTCAGCCCTTCCTTCTCTGAGCTGGCCACTCAGCTATCGGCTAATTGTCAGCTCACATCTCTCTCCACAGTTACTCAGCTGTTGTTTATTCTGCTCGTCAGTCCTGCCTACTTAATGTCATCCAGCTCACTTGATCTCTGCCTTTGCCTTTGTCAACATCACAGAGACTTACTCCTGCGTTCCTGTGGAAGACTTGCTCGGCTGATGTTCCTTCCTGATCTTGCTTGCTGTATTACTACGTTTATCTCTGGCTCTCTGACATATGCTTGGCTGACTACCCGATCCGGTTACTGAACTCTGGCTTGTTTTGACTACGCTTACTCTGTTTACCTTATTAATATTATTAAACAAGTGTGATTTAACATTACTTCTGTCTCGGTCTGATTCATGGTTCCTGACAGTAGGCGAAGGCCATGAATTCAGAAGATACAGTCAATCCATTTGTTGGTAATATTTTTTCCAGATTGGATGAGCAAGATCACCACATGGATCAGTTTGCAATGGCGTTACAAATGGTCCTGAGTCGCAGGGCTCACCTGGAATCTCCCACTGTGGCTGCTCTGGTATTGTGTTGCAGGCCATCCCTGCTGCTGTGCCAGTCTCTGTACAGGCACCCGCCTCGAGTATTACCCCTATAAGAGGTATGTCTGGTTCCGCTCTGCTTCCCCAGTGATTTGGGGCGATCCAGTTCTATGCAGAGGGTTTCTCAACCAGGTTAAGATATGCTTTGAGATGCTGCCCAGGCGTTTCCCATGGACAGAAGCAAAGTAGGTTCCGTGATATCTTTGCTTTCAGAGAGAGCCTTGGCCTGGGCAAACCCACTGGGAGACGCAAAAACCTGTTGTCTTGAGTTACCCAGAGTTTGTGGCCTCCTTTACAAGGGTATTTGACGTTCCCGCACACTCCGCTTCTGCTGCTAAGTGCCTCATGTCCATCAAACAGAGTACAAGAACTGTTGCCGACTACGCCATTGAATTCTGTACTCTGACATCTGAGGTTGCTTGGAACAATGAGGCCCTCGTGGCTGCCTTTTCTCATGGTCTCTCAGATTCCATCAAGGATGAGATAGCAGCCCGAGATATACCCACTGAGCTGGAGAAGTTGATCACGTTTGCCATTCTCATTGACTCCAGACTTTAAGGAGCGCTTGCGGAAGCCTCCTGTACATTTGCCTTTGAGCTTTGCAGTCCCACCGGTGCCTCCCTCACCTCCCATGCCTCCTGGTACCGAGTCGGTCAGTGAAGATGAACTTATGCACTTGGGCTTCACACATCTCTCTGTGGAGGAGAGAGCCTTTAGGAGGAGGGATAGATTGTGCCTTTATTGTGGCCAGGCAGGTCACTTTTTGAAGTCTTGTCCTACCCGTCCAGGGAACGCCCGAACCTTGAGGTCCCGTCATGGACAGACCTTAGGTGGTGTTGTTTCATCCCCAGTTATCTAGAAGGATAAGCCCCTAGTTTCAGTCACCCTTTCTTGGGCTGAGTCATCCATCGAGATACAGGATCTAATCCACTCTGGGGCTGCAGGCCTGCTCATTGATGCTGCCTCTGTATCACAGCACTCGATTCCGCTGCAGCTGCGTGACACTCCACTTGCCATTGAGGCTCTCGACGAGAGACCTCTACAGCCTGCCCATGTGACTCATGAGACGGTTCCATTGTCGATGGCCATAGGGGCTCTTCACCTCACCTAGGTTTCCGCTGGTTATTGGTTATCCTTGGTTACAGAGGCACAACCCCTCTTTTGATTGGCTCCGTGCTGAGGTTCTCTCCTGGTCACCACAATGGAGTGAGACATGTTTCCAGAAGGTAGCCAAGGTCCTGTGCACCTCTTCACTCTCCTCCCTGCTGGAGGAGTACCGCGATTTTAGCGATGTCTTTGACAAAGGTCAAGCCGGTAGTTTTCCTCCACAACGGCCTTATGATTGTGCAATTGACCTTCAACCTGTTGCCATACCCCCTCGTGGCCGGGTTTACCCTTTGTCAGTCTAGGAGGATAAGGCCATGGAGGAGTATGTTGCAGACGCACTTTCTCGAGGTTTCATCCGCAAATCCTCATCTCCGGCTGGTGCTGGTTTCTTCTTTGTGAAGAAGAAGAGCGGTGAACTGAGACCTTGTATTGATTATAGGGGTCTCAATCGTGTCACGATTAAGAATGCCTACCCAATTCCATTGATTACAGAGTTATTTGACCGCCTCAAGGAAGCAACGGTTTTCACGAAGCTTGATTTGAGAGGGGCATACAATCTCGTGCAGATTAAGGAGGGCGACGAGTGGAAAACTGCATTTAATACCAGAACAGTCCATTATGAGTACCTTGTAATGCCTTCTGACCTTTGTAACGCAACAACAGTTTTCCAGGAATTTATTAACGATGTCCTCCGAGATTTGTTGCAGTTATGTGTGGTGGTTTATCTCGATGATATCCTCATATTTTCAAAGTCCCTGGAGAGCCACCACACAGATGTCTGTCGTGTGCTTCAGAATCTAAGACAAAACAATCTGTATTGTAAACTGGAGAAGTGCGAAGGTTAAATTCCTGGGGTCATTTACACTGCTGGTTTTTCGATGAACCCAGAGAAACTTTCGGCAGTCCTACAGTGGCCCCGACCCGTGGGTTTACGTCCTCTGGAGTGTTTCCTGGGCTTTGTCAACTATTATCGGAAGTTTATTCGTAACTTCTTGTCTCTGGTCAAGCCCCTGACTGATATGACCAGAAAGGACCGTACCCCACAGAGTTGGTCTCCAGAGTCCATTAAGGCCTTTGAAAGTCTCAAGGCTGCCTTTGTTTCTGCTCCTGTATTGGCACATCCTGATCCTACGTTGCCTTTTATCCTAGAAGTTGATGCTTCTGAGACTGGAGTTGGCTCCCTTCTGTCTTAACGTCCTAACTCAGAGAGCGCTATGCATCCGTGTGGCTACTTTTCCAAGAAATTGTCACCTGCAGAGTGCAATTACGAGATTGGTGACAGAGAGTTGTTGGCGATCATTTTAGCCCTGAAAGAATGGAGACATCTTCTTGAAGGTACCACTGTGCCAGTTCTCACTCTTACTGACCGTAAGAATCTCTTCTTTTCTGAGGCTAAGCACCTCTCTCCCAGAAGGGTGCGATGGGCTCTTTTCTTGTCGAGTTTTAATTATATTGTCTCATTCTTACCCGGTACTAAGAATGTAAGGGCTGATGCCTTGTCACAACAATTTTCCTCCACTTCCAAGTTAGAGTCGGTTTTGGTTCCTGTGATTCATCCTGATCGTATCCTGGCTACGGTTCGCACCAGTCTTACTTCTCCTTTGGGTAACAAAATTCTTACTGCTCAGGTCCATGCTCCTCCTGAGAAACCTTGTGACCACTGCTTTGTCCCAGAGAGTCTCCGTACTGCCGTGCTCCAGACTTACCATTCTCCCAAGGCAGCTGTAAAGAGGTACCCCGCGCTGCCTAGATTAATAATAGCAGCTAACACAACAAAACAGATATTTTTGTTTAAAATCACAGAGGTGTATACATGTAGCGCTAAAGTATTTGGTTGATTAACACAACCCTGCCATTGACACAAAAAAATAAATCAAAAAATCTTAATAAATCAAATAAGATGAATCAACCAACCATAGTGACGAAACAGATATGCATGAATGATAGAATACCACAAGTGATATATACCGTATAGGTGACTGAAAACTATAAAGAAATATAAATGAATAAAAGTAAATAAGTCTGTGAAGTTCTTTGGAAATCCACAATGTGTAATGAGTGATAAAAGTCCACAATATATAGTAAATAGGTTGAAGATCTTGATCACCGCAAGAATCCAATATGGTGGATGAAAACTAAAAACACCAGTGTGATAAGGCCACCACCAAAATAGATGTAGGCTTACCGGATGGTTTGAACTCAAAAGAACGCAGACGACCCCCGACAAAGTCTAATGAGACGAAACGCGTCGGAAAGGACTCCACTGCCGCAATTATTTTATGCAAGCGCTTATATTCACTTTCTAAATGTAATTTTTTTACTTTTAATAAATGTTAAGAGTTCATACGGAATTATGCTATGTGGCCATCTTTTTCCATTTCCCCAATCCAATTGATTACTATCTTCTGGCGTACAACCACCTGTATGGAGGTGTCTCAGGGGTATCTCTAGGACATTCCGTGTTGCGGGATCCCCAAGGTTCCATCCTAGTTGTCGGCAGACAACACAAGTCATAGAACATAGGTTCTTTTGAGTTCAAACCATCCGGTAAGCCTACATCTATTTTGGTGGTGGCCTTATCACACTGGTGTTTTTAGTTTTCATCCACCATATTGGATACTTATACGGTGATCAAGATCTTCAACCTATTTACTATTTATTGCGGACTTTTATCACTCATTACACATTGTGGATTTCCAAAAAACTTCACGGACTTATTTACTTTTATTCATTTATATTTCTTTATAGTTTTCAGTCACCTATACAGTATATATAACTTGTGGTATTCTATAATTCATGCATATCTGTTTAGTCACTATGGTTGGTTGATTCATCTTATTCGATTTATTAAGATTTTTTTTTCTTTTTTGTGTCAATGGCAGGGTTGTGTTAATCAACCCAAATACTTTAGCGCTACATGTATACACCTCCCAAGGCAGCTGGCCACCCTGGGAAGAATCAACTCGTTTGGGCCATTTCCCAACAATTCTCGTGGCCTAGTCTATGGGCTGATGTAACCGCCTTCGTAGCTGCCTGTTCCGCGTGTGCTCAGAGTAAGACTCCACGACACCTTCCAGTGGGCCTCCTACAACCCATACCCAATGGAGAGAGGCCCTGGACCCACCTGTCTATGGATTTCATTGTGGAGTTACCCAACTCCCAAGGCAACACTGTTATCCTTTTGGTGGTTGACCGGTTCTCAAAGATGTGTCATTGTATTCCACTTAAGAAGCTGCCCACTTATAAGGAACTAGCTTCTATTTTTGCTCGGAAGATCTTTCGCTTACATGGGCTACCCAAGGTGATTTTCTCGGACAGGGGTAGTCAGTTTGTCTCCCGGTTCTGGCGAGCCTTTTGTGCACAGTTGGGAATTCAGCTTGCTTTCTCCTCTGTGTATCACTCGCAGTCTAATGGGGCTGCAGAATGAGCCAATCAGTCCTTGGAGCAATTTTTACATTGCTATATTTCTGACCATCATAACAACTGATCAGACCTATTACCGTGGGCAGAGTTTGCTCACAACCATGCCTTGAATTCTGCTTCCTGATTGTCCCCGTTTATGGCGAATTATGGCTTCCAACCTTCCATGTTGCCTGACTCATTTGTTCTGCAGAGTATTCCTGTTTTAGAGGAGCATCTCCGTGGTCTTCATTCCGATTGGGTACAAGTTCAGGAGGCTTTGCAACAGGTACAGACTCCTAGTATGCGCATCTCAAATGTGTTTCATGTCTCCTTATTGAAACCTTTGCTCTGCAATCGCTTTACCACCTCGATGCCACGTCCTCACCCTATACAGGTTGAGAACCATGAGGAGTATGGAGTACAATCCATGGTTGACTCTCGTAGGTTCCGTAGGCGCATACAGTATTTGGTGCATTGGAAGGGTTATGGTCTGGAGGAACGCTCTTGGGTCTCATCCTTGGACGTACATGCCAGGGCTGTCAGGGCTGGGCTCAGAACTTCCTTCTCTGAGCTGGCCGCTCAGCTGTCGGCTAATTACCAGCTCCCATCCCATTTACCTTATTATTATTATTATTATTAAACAAGTGTGATTTAACTTTACTTCTGTCTCGGTCTGATTCATGGTTCCTGACAGAGAGGAGTCAACAAGGCCTATGGTGAAAAGTACACCATTCCTACTGTGAAACATGGAGGTGGATCGCTGATGTTTTGGGGATGTCTGAGCTAAAAAGGCACCAAAACTGGTCAAAATTGATGGCAAGATGAATGCAGTATGTTATCAAAAAATACTGGAGGAACATTTGCATTCATCAGCCAGGAAGCTGCGCATGGGACGTACTTGGACATTCCAACATGACAATGATCCAAAACACAAGGCCAAGTCGACCTGTCATTGGCTACAGCAGAATAAAGTGAAGGTTCTGGAGTGGTCATCTCAGTCTCTTGACCTCAATATCATTGAGCCACTCTGGGGAGATCTCAAACGTGCAGTTCATGCAAGACAGTCCAAGAATTTACAGGAACTGGAGGCTTTTTGCCAAGAGGAATGGACAGCTTTACCATCTGAGAAGATAAAGAGCCTCATCCAAAAATACCACAAAAGACTTCAAACTGTCATTGATGTTAAAGAGGGCAATACACGGTATTAAGAACTGGGGTATGTAAACTTTTGATCAGGGTCATTTGGGTAGTTTCTGTTGTCCTTATGATTTTAAACGAGTAAATACAAATGATTGATAATAAATGGCTTCAGCCAAACACTAACCATGAGTGAAAAAAAAGTTTTTGTGTTATCATATTCTCTGAAAAATGGCCAAGAAATCATAAATTGTGCCAGGGTATGTAAACTTATGAGCACAACTGTACGTATCAATGACAGACTATTTCTGAGTGGACACATGACACTGCTAGAAATGCACAGTTGTATTATGTACCGATGTTCAGTTATCTTCAAGCTGAACTCCAGACATATAAATTAGGAAACAACCCAAAAACATAATTTGAGTACCTAAATCTGTTTTTCCCCTCTACCCTTCCTGACTGTCACCCATCTACTCTTTTCTAGTGCCTGCACCTCTTTGTCTCCACCCTCTGTGCTGGCCCCTGCCGGCACCTGCTGGGTACGTTCCTGGCTCTCCTTTAGTATGGAGGGTCTTCTCAGTGCTGACAGTTACTTCCCTAGATTCAGAACCTGGCCTTCCAGGGAAACAACATGCTTACATTTTGCACAGCAGTATTCGCTCTTGACCGGATGATCAAGAAACGCATACATACCGCAAGATGTACACCCAGGCATCTCTACACCAATCCTTTTGGGCGAGCAGCACCCAACTCCCTCATCAGTGCCTCTCATTAGTGTGTCATGGGTGGAGACCTCAAGTTCTCCCATATAGAGGAGTGTATTGCTCCCATGGTTCAGAGAAGCAGGATCTCCCAGTCGATGGATAGTGTAGGACCCACTAATCATGGGGTACTTTGTCGCAGTAAGTGGGCTTAAGCACCACATAGCAATATGGTGTGACCAAAACCTCATATTTTTTGATAATGTTTTTTGAAAATGTCTAGGTGTTTTAAATAAGCCTTGCAGGAGGTAAATGTCTTTTTTGCATGTGTGCGCTGTAATATTTGTTCCACAGTGACACGTGCACTCAAAGCACTTGTGTGTGAGTGTGTGTTTATTAAAAGTCAGCAGCTACACTTTTTGTAGCTGCTGACTTTTAATAAACACAAAAATGACTGGAACTCCACTTTAATGTCTCCAATATTTCTAAGGCACTGCTAACAAAATGGCTACCTCCTCGCCAAGCCCCACTCCCGCTTTTTACCAGCAGCAACAACTCCCAGGCTGCCTTTGTGGGATATTTTCTCATTGGCAAAGCTACATTTTTCCAATTATTTCTCTCACATCTAAAGTACTTGTTTCAGTTCACACCTTTTTTTCTGCTTCTTTTCATTTATTGCCTTTTCTAACAGAAGCTTCCAAGAAATAAGTAAACGGGCTGAAACTGTGGAAAAAGTATTAAGCTGCAATTGTGAACATGTCTGCTGGGATGTGTTTACAACCCATTTTGGTTTAAAATTATTTGTCTACTAAATATACAAATAGGTGGATATGTATGTACAGTGTTACTTGGAGAGTACTTAAAAAATAAAATTAAAAAAATAAATATGTATTTATATATATTGCTCTGGCTGCCTCCAGCAACCTCTCTGACTTCTGGAGACCTCCTGTCTCTCTTGGGTGGAGCTGTCTCCAACTGGGAGCCCCATCCAGGAATACCAAAACCTCCACTCCACCTCTACGCTCTGTAGTCCTGCACTGAGCCAATGTGCACACTCTGTGCCTTTCAAATTACCAATTTCACAGTGACAGCGTCTCATCCTGTCACAATATATATATACTGTATATACACTGTATTGTGCAAAACCTTTAGGCAGGTGTGCAGAAATGCTGTAGAGTTCTTTCAAAAGTATATATTTTGATTGTTTATTTTTTTCAATTTACAAAATGCAAAGTGAACGCACAGAAGAAAAAAATTAAATCAAATCAATATTTACATAGTTACATAGTTACATAGTCGGTAAGGCTGAAAAAAGACCATAGTGAATCCAGTTCAACCTGTGTAGGTGTACCTGTGTCAGTGTCTATAATAACTTCCCATATCCCTGTATGTTGTGTTTTTTAAGATGTACATCCAAGAGTCTTTTAAAAATATCCATACTCCCCGCAGCCACCACCAATTGTGAGAGAGAGTTCCACATCCTTATTGCCCTGATAGTGAAGTGCCCCTGTGCAGTCTAAGGTTAAACCGCTTCTCCTCCAATCTCAATGTGTGGTCCCGTGTCCTCATACACCCCCTGGGACTGAAACCGTTTTTTTTCTATGCTGGGATTCCCATTGAGGTATTTGTAGATCGCTATCATGTCCCCTCTCAAGAGTCGCATCTCCTGCGGGAATACATTTAATGTTTGCAGCTGGTCCTCATAATTGAGCTCCTCCAGTCCTCTTATTAATTTTGTTGCCCTTCTTTGGACTCTCTCCAGCACATCCCTTCTGAGGACTGGTGACCAGAACTGGACAGAATACTCCAGATGCTCATTTGGTGTGACTACCTTTTGCCTTCAAACTAGCATCCATTCTTACACTTGCACACTTTGTACACTTGCACAAAGTCAGGGATTTTGTAGGATTAGAGTCAGGTATATGATTTACCAGTTATATCAAGCAGGTGTTAATGATCATCAAATTCATATGTAGGTTGAAAAGCAGTCATTACCTGAAACAGCTGGGTAGGAGACTTAAAACCGACTTAAGACTGAGCACAGCAACAAGACACAAGGTAGTTATACTACATCAGCAAGGCCACTCCCAGGCAAAAATTTCAAAGCAGACTGGGTGTCGTGGAAAAACCACTATACTCTTGTACTATTAAGCGTCCTTTCAGCCTTTTGGTATAATACATCCTTAAACAACCCGTGTCGCCCGCATTTCCCACAGTAAACAGACATAGTCACTATCTTAGCTCCATCGCTCCTTCAACTGACCTGATCCTGGGAGCAATCTTTATTCATATGCAACAAAAGGAAATGACAAACAGGAAGTCATGGCCCCAACAGCCAATCGCTTCCTCCGTGCAAAATGACATCACACAGGAAATGACCACACAGGAAATGACCACACTAAAGGGGAGTGCATACACCATCTTGGTCAGCATGCATCCCACTCAATACTGCTCAGAATAACCAGTATCTAGTAAGATCATTCTACTTGTTCTTGCAGGCTCGAGAAGATCTGCGGGGACATTGCTACTGGTGTTTGTCAATATACAGTACGAGTATATTAACAAGGCAGTTATCAATGCCCTCTTATTAAAGCAGATATGTATCCAAAAGGGATAGCGTTGCCACAACAGAGATATAATAATATGTTTCTCTCGTTATGAGGACTTCGCTTCTCTAATGTGCATAGACATTTGAAGGCAAGAAGCCCAGCACATTGCGCTTGATACTTACAAACCGGCAAACGCCCACAGACACAGAGAACATGTCTCCAAGCCCGTGAGAAGGTTTTCATACTGACGGTTTTACCGCTGGTCCCGATTCCACCCAAGTGCGCTCTGCTAGAGCGCTCCTTGGTTAAATCAGACACAGGGAGACAGATGACAATAATCTATAAAACACACATAATAAAATTTCCACAACAGTGGGGTTTAAAGATGTTCTGTTCAAGCTCTTTTGAATCCAAGATGGCTGCCAGAGTTACAAGGAGCAACAGCATCCAACTGGATGGCTTTCACAGTGACCCAGGAAAACATAGAGAAACCATGTTCCTCATGACTTCCTCTCCAGCTGCAGAGCTGCTACAGTTGAGCATCACCTGCAGTGGCGAAAATAAAATGCACCTTCCTACAAGCTCTCTTGGTGCTGACGTAACCAAGCAGAAGGCCTGCTCTCCCTTGTCTCTGGAACGTGAAACACCACTTCAGTGGTCAGAAGGTTGTGCCTAGCTGCAAACAGCCTGAGACCTACATATGCGGCTCACGAAAAACTTTTGTGAATCTCCTTCACAATAGGCAAGCCTCAGCAGTCCATAGGATGGCTTCTTCTGGTTCCCGCTGCACAAAATTCAGAGACCCCTTGTCCCAATTACCCATGCAAAGCCCATGAGAGTTGACTGCTGCTCTCCCTTTACCTTTTTTCTAGGACAGAGTGCCCACCAGGCACATTAACCTTCAGTTCATGAGCAGAGCGCTCACAGATACAGAGTATCTCTCTTTTCTTTAATATTCCATCACAAAACAGAAGAATATCCAGTCAGAGTCAGTTGAAGAAATGAAAACTTTACTTCTCAGAGTTTTAATGTATCGGCCACTCCAGTAGTGAACAACGCAGAAAAACTATAACTTCACCAACATGGCGGCAACATAATCCGAATGTAAGAAACAGTGAATCCTTCCATGTATCCTGGTGCTTAATCTGTTCTCGTTCATTCCCTTAATTAGGGTGCGCTTGTCTGAGTTCCATGGACTTTCCCAAGCAAAAGGTTATCTCCTCCCATAAAGGGTACTCACAGCCCATAGTGCAGTATAATTTCCAGCCCATCTTACTGCGATATTTCTATCTGCTCCCTCCACAATATTCACACTAACTAACTGACTCTACCCACCTGTCTATACAGTATTTAATCACAGGGGCTTTATAAATGATGGGCCCATTGCTTAGCTATTTCCTTTTGTCTTAAACTCTGATTCATTTGAAAAAAATAAAAAAAAGGTTAAAAAAGCAATAATCATCTTTTTAACATTCCAGTTCTGCCCCCCTCTGTGATCACCAACCCATTTCTGAGTTAAATGACATCAGATTATAAGCTCTAACGAGCAGGGCCCTCTGATCCCTCCTGTATTGATTTGTATTGTAAGTGTACTGTGTGCCCTCATGTTGTAAAGCACTGAGCAAACTGTTGGCGCTATATAAATCCTTTCTACGGGGGTTATTCTGGCGCCAAACGCCGAGCACATTTGTGGCTCGGAAGGCGGCACCGCCCCCTCCCTTGATTACGCTGCGTGACGTTGATGGTTGCCTCCAGAGCACGGCTGCTATTTAAACCTCTTATATGTCTTCACGCTGACACTAGCAACGGCTCCTCTCACCAAGTATTTCTTGTTGCACGGTTTTCGGACTTTCAATTATTTATACCTATAGATCCAGGTACCTATGCTACACTACACTTTTAACAATAGATCCTAATCACATTCTTATACTTTATCCCTATTCTATTCTTTCTTATTTTTATACTCACCACATTTTTTCTTTTTCTTTTTCATCCACCTTGTCATCTTTTCACACACTTCAATCTTGGGGTGGCTTTTTCTCCAATCTTTCTAACTGTGGAACTTTTTTTTGTTTTACCCTATTTTACCAATTTCTACGCATTGACTCCCACAGATGTCCTTGGGAATTAGCTACAAGACGATCTATACTAAATATATGTACCACAGTTTAAAATTGGGACAGCCTATCATACATTCACAACTGGTCACCATTCCCTTGCCGTGCCTCGAGGTTATCCATCTCAGCTTCCGGGTTTGACGTTCCCTATGATGTCTTTTACTTGGGATACTCTTGACATGTATATACATTTTTATACTATACTAGGGTGAGAATATTTGGGACCCCCCCCTTTTTTGTTCCCCTTCCTATACATTTTTTTACAATTGTATATTTTATATTATACTCATTCCGGTAATTATGTCATTATAGATACCCCCTATTACTGCATCTGCTCCTGACGAGTGGTAGAACCACGAAACGCTTAGAGCTTTCCTATGATGCGTTGTCACAGTATCTATGTTCAATATTTGTATTTTACTTTATTTATTTTTATGAATCAATCTGCCTTTGCTTTTATACCTTAAGATTGCCTTTGCTATTATTGGGGTTTACAGACCCAATTTAAAATTATGTACACTGTTATATTAGCCTTACATTGATGTGGAATGTCCTGATCTTGTCAACCACTGTTCATCAACATATTATACTGTTATATATTACTTTCTTGTTAATGAACTTACCATGTACTACTTTGTATTGTCCAGATCCGCTCATTTAGACCCATCAGTGCATTGCTATATTTATTTACTAATTATTACCCCTTGGGTCATGCATAAACCTTGCAATTAATAAACATTGGTATATTGATTGGTTTATATCATGTAGTGGTTGCTTCATTTAAAGTCCCGCCATTTAGTTTTCCCTTTTGTTTAATGTATCGGGGATGGAGGCGTATGTGTAGTTCACTGCCTCAATGAAAGTCCCACCTTAGCCTTAGGTTTATTTGATTGCTATATAAATCCTGTATAATAATAATAATAATAATCAGATGTAATTTTACCTACTTCCCCTGAGCCCTGGCTGTCATGGACTCACACCTTGAGGGTGTGCCATCACCCAACCTAGGCTCACAGTAGAATGCAGCAAAGGATAGAGTTCACATGTCACAACATAAGTGCCATTCTATACAGCAGTGAGCACTGTGTTGGCAGGAAGTAAGTAGTGCCATTTAGGAAGTATCACTCCCTTGGTGGTGCTGGTGCATGGTGTTTTTTACCCCAGTGTTTCTCAACCTTTTACAGTGAAGGTCTAAAAAAAATTCCTAAGCACCCCTGTCTCGATAAAGTACTTTATATTGTTTGGGTGTCATGGTTTCTGTATGTGTGTAATGTCAGTATTTGGGGCACTGATGGGCACTGATGAGGCTTTACTGATAGGGGCACTGATGAGGCGGCGCTGATAGGAGGCACCGATGGGCACTGATAGGCGGCACTGATGGGGCTGCACTGATAGGCGGCACTGATGAGACTACACTGATAGGGGGCACTGATGAGGCAGCACTGATGGGGGTCACTGATGTGTACTGATGAGGCTGCACTGATGGGCAGCACTGACTGGAGGCACTGATAGGCGGCACTGATATGCGGCACTGATGGGTACTGATGAGCCTGCACTGATAGGGGGCACTGATAGGGGGCACTGATGAGGCTGCACTGATGAGGCTGAACTGATAGGCATCACTAATAGGAGGCACCGATGAGGCTGCACTGATAGGAGGCACTGATGAGGCTGCACTGATAGGGGGCACTGATGAGGTTACACCGATGGGCAGAACTGATGGGCACTGATAGGCTGCACTGATGAGGCTGCACTGATAGGGGGCACTGATAGGAGGCACTAATGAGGGTGCACTGATAGGGGGGACTGATAGGCGGCACTGATAGGAGGCACTAATGGGCACTGTTAGATGGCACTGATGAGGCTGCACTGATAGGAGAGGAGACACTGATGGGCATTGATACAGTAGGTGGCACTAATGGGCACTGATGAGGCTGCACTGATAGGGGTCACTAATCATGAGGCACTAATAGGCGGCACTGATGAGGCTGCACTGATAGCTGGGCATGCTGGAATGTGTAGTTCCTGAGTATACACAGGAAGATGGGAAGTGACAAGTAGGATTCACATTACCTTTTTTTCCTGTCTGCAGTGTGCTGGCCATGTGAAGGAATTTACAGTGTAGAGGAGATCAGGGAGCTGCAGCAGTCATCTTCCGGACAGGTTCTTCACGCAGGCAGGGGATCCGAGGCGTGCTGGAGAGGGGGAGGAGCCAGGAGATGGGAGGACATGGGGCCGCCTACTGACCCTGATCAGTCAGCCCTGGCAGGGGAAACCTCTTGCGGCAGCAAAATGGGCTTCATTGATGACAGGACCCCAAGCAGCTGCCACTGGCCTGACACCCACCCAGCAATGTGTGGCACACGGGGCGTATCCCCTGCCCTTGGTGCATGTACCCCCAGGAGTAGGCGTACCACGGTGTTGAGAAATCCTGCTTTACCCCTTTATAGTCTGGTACGGATGGGGCCTGAATCGAGAACGTTAATGGGAGCTGGCTACCCCTGACATCATGTGGGTCTGTAGCCTGGAGAATTGTAGGCTTTTGGGGCCTGGACCTGACGGGAGTCCAAACGCAATATTCTCTATGCACACGTTCCTGAAAATGGCGATTTGGTATTGCTGGGTGCTTTAATGACCACAGGCCAGGAACCGTAGACAATCCCAGTGAAGAAATGTCACCAGCACACCAAGAATTCCTCAAATTGGATCTAAAGCTTTATTTTCGTGCTCACTTGGTAAACACAAGGCAATTATTTCTGAGCCACCCAGGGCCCCTTCATCAGGCGAGTGCTGGTGTGCCAGTGACATTTCTTCACTTGGACCTAGCAGGAGACTCGGTGTTAGGACCCAAGGTTGGGGGACTCATGAAATAGTATTTGGAAAGTTGCCTGAATCTAAAGAGTTTGTGTTGATGGAACTGTTGTGTTGTTATGAAGAAGAAATGCAGAGGTGCCAAGTTTATATTTGTGTTGTTCTTTGAAAAGGCATTTTTGTGTGGACATTCGTCACTATGTGAGTTCATAGAGAAGAGTGGGCTAAAAGTGCGAGTCACGCAACATGGTGGAGATGCTCTTAAAGGCAGGTAGATGTGTACCCTATGCTGAGAAAGAAGCGGGACGGGCCTGGGCTAGAACCGCTGTCCAATTGAGGTCCCTTACTACTGCCATAGCTGGATAGGAAGAAGAGGGACCCTGGCTTTTTACATGACTGCATTGAAGACACTAGGAATTAGGGTATGCTTGAAAACATTTTAAATGAAACTTGGAGTCGGGTTTTAGGAAACTGTAGAACTCTCTAATGAAATATCCAATCTCTTTTGTTTTATGGTTGCAGAAGTGGGCGGTGGAGAGACCCTCTATAATAATGCCATCATTACATGGACACCTTTTTCCCTTGAATGTTTTCATTTTCGTGTCACCAGAGGGGGACTTGTGAAATGTAATTTATGATAATGCCACACTGAAAACAATGTCTGTTCGCCGTGTTCATTTAAGGGGCGAATGGCTGACTGAGGCCAGAAATCCAATAAGCCTCTCATAGAATTTCTCCATGAGGTCAGTGTGATGGAATTCTGTGGATTACTAAAATAGACATTATTATTTCATGAATCTGCTTCAACCTCTCTCAGTGCAGAAATGTAGAATTACTGCCTGGTGGAATTGCTGCCGAGTTTTATATAGACTATTATTTCGGTTAGCTAAATAAATGAGAAATTACATTTTGCCTCAATGATTTGAGCTGACAGGTTTTGGGGGGATTTCTATAATGGAAATATCTGGAGCTCAAAAGCAGTCCCAATGTTCATCAGTAGAGGCAGAGTGACCTTACCCTGAAAAGGGAATTTTTTTTTAATGCAATTTTACTGCAATTTTATTATTTTCCAAGAAATTACAAGGTAATATAATCAAACAGAAAGCAAATTAAAATATAATAAAATTACAAAGGAGAAGCAATAATAAGCAATCTGATGGTACAAGTACCAATGTAAATTCATTTTAACATTTCAAAAGGTTTGGGTACCGGAATAATATCTGGAGATCTTACTATGTTTAGCATGGAAGAATAATGTGCTAAAGTAATGCACCATAGTATTAGGATTGTTTTATTATGGCATTTAAAGCAGGATGCTCATGAGAGCCACACAAAATAGTCTGTAACTATCAGTTATTGAATGTAATTGTTTCTAAATTAAAAGGGGGGGGGGGGTGAGTAAGTGAAGTTTTAATCCGCTCAAAGAGTTTATGAGGGTTGCTTTGTGTTGTGGTACCAGTTCATGTATCGAAACGGTGTCATGAGTTGTGCGATTTCCGAAGTTGACAGCGTTCGCTCTATAAAAATTTTCCATCTTGTAAAGAAACGACTGGTTGGACCAAAGGATTGGACCATCGTGTCTAACCTTTTGATATACAATAATCCCTTTGATCATTTTTGACTGTCATTTTCGTTGGTGGTGTTACGTCCAAGTTTTTAGTATTGCTTTACAAGCTGCGAAAAGGCATAACAAAGCCCACCAGGGGATGTAGGAATTGCCAGATGTTTCGGATATGTCCGATTTTTCGATGTAGCCAAATAGGCAAGTTGTTGTGTTTTTGGGAATATATACTGATGCAATTCAAAAAATGTATCTCAGTATTTGGTTCCAGGAGATTGAGATTTTCGAACATTCCTCAAAACCTGTGTAGTAAAGCTCTATGAACCACACCAGGAACAGGTGGAGATTGATGGATCTGTTTTATTTATTAGGAATGGGATAAATGCCTGTGATTCTCTACAGTTTTCGCTAATGATTAGACGCCTAGTTTTGAGATACTCCTCCAAGATTTGTTCCGATAACTCTTTCTTCGTAGAATCCTTTTGCCAGTTTTTTAGAAGAGTATTTCTCTGTCGATGTGAAAAATGAAAGTTAAGGGGTGAGTATAATTCTGATCTAGTATAAGAGTGAGGTTCTATTGCTTGGTCAATCAATGATTGTTGAAAAGGGTTTTTCTTGGGGTTGAAACACCTTTTAAGATAGTTCACTAGACTTTTCATAGAGACTCTTGTGGTGGGGAGGCAGATGAAATTCCTGAGATAATTTGTCAAAAGATTTTAACTGAGTAGAGTTTGGAATATTCCATATGAAGACCATTGGAGCTCCAGATTGCGAATTCTTCACAACTCACATTGGTAGGTAACATGGAATTTCCTTGTAGAGGTGAACAGGGAAATGAATGCTGAAGTTTAATCTGCTTATATTTTGTCTTCACTGGTTCCTTATTTTGCCCTTATCAACATGACAATGGCATTTTCAATGAAAAATCTTTCAGATTTTATTACATATGGGGAGAAGAAAATGTTATAAAAAGTTTTCAGTGAATGTAATGTCTGCCTATACAGCTTTTTCATCAGCATTTCTACTAGGTTTATCTAGGCTTGATACATGTAAATTTTTATAATCTTCAATGCACCGTTTGCTGAAAGCTCAATCTTCAAAATAAAATTTGAAACAACTACATATCCTTCCATTGGGGAGTCTCCTCCAAACTATGGCATGATGTTCTCTCCCATTATAATGGGTAGATTGGATAATGCACCTAGGGAATCAAAATAACCAGAACTGCCTGTGATTTTTACTGCAAGAAATATCTCACCATTATTAGGGTCTATTAAACACAAAACACACACTTGGAACAGACGTACGCTGAAAATAATGATCAGAATCAGGCATATAAAAATTATTACACAGCCCAAAATATAGTTTATATACTTTGGCAGTCTCTATATCTTCTACCTTTAGCAATTTTCTGTAGTACGGATAGATTGCTCCCATCTTTCTTACAATGCACAAAACTCTCCAGACTGAAAACCTTTGAGATCTATTGATTTGGCATGGAATATCAATACCAAATATCAATGTAAAATATAGGTATGTGGCGCTACCTCACCTACAATATATTGACTGATGATGTAAAAATAGCAAACATGTAAAGAGAATAATAATCAATGAAGGGTGCAATACCCAGGTAAACAATAATGACGTAAATACCTCACCTACAATATACCGTAATATAATAACTGATGATCTGAAAAATGCAAACATGTAAGAAGAATAATAATCAATAAAAGGTGCAATACCCAGGTAAACACTGATGGCGTAAATACCGTGCAAAAAAGTAATAACGTGAACTCATTAGTAAAAGTGCAATGTGCATAATAAGCGATAAGTATACAAAATGAGTGAACTTATAAAACCATTACCATAAACAAAATTAAATATGCATATCCAAGAAACACTCCATCCAGTGCGACTTCTAATAGGAGCCCGAAAGTATAAAAGTGCATGTGCAATAAAGGGTCTAAATCTCAATGTGAAAAAGATATGTGAGCGATATCACATATACTGATGATATAACCAAAAAATCAAATAAAGATATACATAACAGAAAAAATATATTCATAACAGTGCAACTCCTGGTAGCAGCCTGGAAATTCTTGTGCAAAAGATAGAAAAGTGCAAGTGCAATATTTAAAATCTCAATGTGAAAAGATAAATAGTAAATATGTATATTAAAGGGTGAGCTTGTATCCAAAATACTAGAGAAAAAGAATGTCCAAACAAACGCAAAATACAGTTCAAAAACGCATGACGTGCGACTTCCAATAATAGTAGGGTAAAAATCTTCTGCAGATGATGAAAAAGTGCAGTGGGCAACCCCACTGTGACAGCCAATGTCTAATAATCAGTGTGAAACATCCAATCTTGTTCCGGAGTGCATCGATCGTTTCCCCCAGCCTCTCACCTGTAGTTGCGGCCCCCAATGGGCCGAATCGAGCATGCACCAACAAGTGGTAGGACTGTATAACGGGGGCGAGCTTCCGGATGGTTGTCACAGCCTTCAGGAACCCAAATCCACTAGTCACAGTGTAACCTTCTCCCGCACACAATCGATATCCTCGGATGTCGTCAGATAAGTGATAGGGAGAGGAACGATGGCTCCATAGTGTAGTATATTAAAAATATTTTTTCTTAAAAATAGTAGCAACTTACATAAAAGTATTGCGTTCCACAGTAAAATCAAAGGCTTCCGGGTTCGGCCGTACCCGGAAGCAGCGGGAGGGAGGAGCCAGGTGCCGCTGCTTCCGGGTACAGCCAAACCCGGAAGCCTTTGATTTTACTGTGGAACGCAATACTTTTATGTAAGTTGCTACTATTTTTAAGTAAAAATATTTTTGTGGAATGCAATAGGAGATTATGGGGCCCCCAGGCAATAGATTATGGGGCCACACAGTATACACACACACACACATACAGTATACACACAGAGACACACAATATACACACACAGTATACACACACAGAATACACACACTGAAAAGGTACTGGAGAGGCGGGGCAGCTATAATCTTGGGATTTTTTTAAAAAAACACAGATTTTTACATACTGTCCCTGGTTTTATTGAGGCTGGCAACCCTGATGGGGCCCCTTAGTGGCATGGGGCCCTCGGGCAGTGCCCAAGTGCCCGAATGGTCAGAATACAGTGAGCAAACTAAGGGTTACAGAATCCTACCCCAAAGACTGACAAAGTGAAAATAAGCCATAGTGTTTATTTTGATGAGAGCCCATCACCAGAAACACCAATTTTCAAAAGCTGTGAAGTGACTATGCCCAGCAAACCAGAAGAAAAGCTTGACCAAAGCAAACCTGTGCAGGAGTCAGAACAAGAGCTGAAACTCACAATGCCTAAATCAAGTTCCCCACCAAATCCTGCTGAGGATTTGAATCCAGAGGATCCATTCGGACTACAAAGGGGATACCACCCTGTCATACACTGTCAAAACACACAGCATACTTGAACCAACATCCTGGGAAGGCATAGAAAAACTGCCAAATTGTCACAGAGCTCTCTCCTAACCACAAAACTATAGGAAGTAAGTGGACTTTCAAAGTAAAGTCAGACGCAGAAGGGAATATCCACAAATACAAAGCCAGACTAGTTGTCCCTATTCGTTCCCGTTGTAAAACACTCCACCATCAGAGTGCTTCTTAGCATTGCAGCCGGGAAGGGCATGCAAGTAAAGCACCTAGACGTTAAAACTGCTTTCCAATATGGAGACATTAAGGAAGACCTCTACATGGAGCAACCACCAGGGTTTGAGCAAGGAGACAACCTTGTGTGTAAACTTCAGAAGAGCATCTACCAGTACTTACCATAAAGGGATTCTCAAGAAGCAAAGCAGACCCCTGCCTCTACTCCAGGAATCAAGAAGACAGATGGATGTACATCCTTATCTATGATAATGGCATTATAATCTGTTTTGAACAAGAAGGGGATTACAATCAGATAGTTCACAAGCTGAAAGAAAATTTTGAAATCAAAGAACTAGGCAACATTAGCTACTATCTGGGAATCCAAATAGAGAGAAGAAGATGGAAGTTATCTTCTCAACCAATCTCAGAAAATCGGTACAGTCAATACGGTTACCAGCAGCATCCAATCCAAAACTGGTCGGGTATGTGAATTCTGATTGGGCCGGTGACTGCACAGACCGCAAATCCACAAGTGGATTCATCTTTCAGTATGGGGAAGGAACCATAAGTTGGTCTAGTCGAAAGCAAGCAACCATCACTCTATCTTCAACTGAAGCAGAGTACATTGCAGCAGCACATCATATGTCAAGAAGCGATATGGATTTGTCAACTTTTTGAGGACATTGGGGTAGACATGTCAAAACCAATTCCCATTTTTGAAGACAACCAGGGATGTATAAAGCTTACATAATCAGAAAGGGTCAACCCTAGGAGCAAATACATCGATGTCAAGTATTACCTACTGAGGGACAATCAAGAGCAAGGTGTTATTGACATTCAATACTACCCATCAGAGGAGATGACTGCTGTTGCACTCACCAAGCCTTTGTTGAAGGAACGTCATAGTTATAACCAGAAGAAGCTGAAAATAATTTGACAAAGCGCATGCTTTTGAGAAGGGGTGTTGGAAGGACATGTAAGGTAAAGTACTGTGAACTGTATACTGTATGCATTATGCTTATCTATGCAGTAGGTGGCACTGTAGTGTTTTAATATGTATTCTATGATAATTTAATGAGGGGAAGTGTTTGCCTTCCTCACTTTGTACTTGTTTGTATCAAGTTCCTGTTTCATGTTTCTCATGATAAAAAGACATGTTCTGAAATTTCTCCATAAAAGAAAAGCTATTGCTGCAAACAAGAAGCTTCCAGTGCATGATTTCAATACTCTAACAACACTGAGCATAGTTACATAGTTACATAGTTGGTAAGGTTGAATAAAGACACCAGTCCATCCAGTTCAATCTGAGTGAGTGTGGGTGCGTGTCTACAATTGTCCCTATCCCTGTACATTGTGTCTCATTAAGATGCTCATCTATTATTATTATTATTTATTTAAGGTACCCATATAGCACTGTCAATTTACACAGCGCTCCACATATACATCGCACACTCACATCGGTCCCCACCCTCAAGGAGCCCACAATGCAAGGTCCCCAACTCACACCCATATACCAAGGCCAATTTTGGCCAGAAGCCAATTAACCTACCAGCATGTCATTGGAGTGTGGGAGGAAATGTGCACAATGGAAAAATTAGTTTTGTTTCAAATAGATTTGTTATGTCACTAGTTTTGTTTTTCGCTTTCATTTTCGGAATTTGTTTATTTTCGTTCATCCATTTCCCGGATGTATTCCAAATTTTCTGAACGATAATTCGACTCGGTCAAAAATGTATCCACCGATCTGAATTTTGATCTGAATTCTGTGTGGAGAAGAGCTGGCTGTTGAGGGGCGGACCGACAAGCTGGCCACAGGGTCCTTAACAACCATGACTCATCTGCTGTCAGTGGGATTCCCCGCTGACAGCAGAATATACACAAAAAATTGCCGACATTAAAACATTTATTTAAAAACAGCATAGGGGTCCCCCAAAAAATCCATACCAGACCTTTATTCGAACATTCAGCCCGGCAGGTCAGAAACGTGGAGGGACAAGTGAGTGCCCCCCCTCCTGAACCATACCAGGTCACATACCCTCAACAAGGGTCTCTTCGGTTGTGGGGGTTTAACAAGGGGGCCCCCAAATCCCGCCCTCCCATATACACTGTAACTCTACTCATTCACCAAGAAAGTTTCAAAAAATAAATAAAAACAAAGAGACAGTTTTTGACAAGTTTTTTTATTAAAAAACAAAACAAAAACAATGTCCCCCAAAGAAAATCCAGCATCAAACACAATGCATTGTGATTGTGAATCTGCCGACCTGAAAAAAAAAAAAAAAAAATGTCCGCACATGTCGCTTGCCTTCCAGCATCTGACATGGGTTCGGAATTATCTCCGGATGACGGACCCCTGCTTTCACCAACTCTTGGCAATGGTGATCCCCTATATTAAGAAGCAGGACACATGCATGAGGCTTTTATTTTATTTTTTTGGTTGAATAATGATTTGATTTGGTATATTTTCTATACTTTTGGATGCATAGAATGCACTTTTTGGTTAAGTTCTATTGGCAGATATCATGTCTAATTTTATTTGTTTTCTTTTTTTTTTAATGCACAATAAAAAAATTGTGGAGAATAATACTTGGCTGTGTGTTTTACTTCAAATGACAGTTTGGGAGTAGACAGTTGCATTTTAAAAAATACAATGTAAAATTAACAAGGGACACCAACATAGTTGTATCTTTGATCTTAAAAACTACGGGATAATGATAATAATATTCTTGATATCACTATAAAAAAAAAGCCTTTGAAAATTAGTTTGCAATAACTCCATCAGTATCACCAGCAAAGCAGCTTCATTATTATCCCATTAAAGAAGAAGAGAATTGTGCGCTGCATTCCGAGATTTCATAATTTGCTGCATCAAGAATGTTAATTCTCCATTACGAACGCTAGTTTACAAGACCGCCCGCTTCTGGCTCGTCCTTGCTTCCGAGCATGCGCGTTTGTACTTTGGACTTTTGTCCGACATACTTGTGTACTTGTGTAAAATCCGACAACAGACATTTGTCCGCGGAAAATTTTAAAGCCTGCCATCCAACATTTGTCTGCGGAAAATCTGACAACAATTGTCCAATGGAGCGTACAAACGGTCTGATTTTCCGCCAACAGCCTGTCACCACACGATCCCCTTTGGAAAATCCAATCGTTTGTACGAGGCTTTACTCTGCCTTGGATGGAAATGATAGGATCAGCATAAATTGTACCATCAAAATAAAGAGATCTTTACACCAGGGTTCCAAAGAAATGTAAGAATATGTAAGACGATTTCATGCTCCAGCATTCTTCCAAAATATAAATATCAGTTTTGGATGGTTTGATCCTTCATCTAATGATCATCACCAACTCATCTGTTTTTGGGCACCATCCATGGCAACCTTACCCACCGGTATGACATTGCCTATTGCCAGCGAACCAGTTCAGAATTAGAATATGTACGATCAGATACGTCCAACAGCCAGGCCCTGACATCCAGTACGCTCCAGATTGGCCTGTTCTCCATCTCTGGTCCTTCATGTGGCTTTCTCGCCGAGGTCGGGAGTTCAGGCAGAAAGCCTCAAGTAATGGTGAGAAGCTCCGTTGATGTAAAATTGTCATTGAAGTAGCTGTAGGGTATGCCAGAACGAGTCTGGGGGTGTCATTAACTTTGCATCTCTGACCACACAGAGACAGAATTTTATATACCAGACTGCTTGGATGGGTCACAAAATCTGAGTTTCAGCTGGCAACCTTTGGGTTCTTGGCCTCCTGTGCTGTAAATTAAATATTATGGGATAATAATTATTTGGCCCGGCTACAACTCCCTGCATAGAAAATGTGTGGAAAGGAAACGGCATAATTATTACAATGTTACTCACTAATAAGTCATTGATTTTCTGAGTAATGGGCATTTTTCACCGGCTCTCTTCGGCATTTTCATGGGGCATTTCCCAGGATAAGAACTAACGCAGCATGTAAAACTTGCACACGAACATAGCTTTAAATTAAATAAACAGAAAAACATGTGTAGTGCAGTGTATAGCCGTAACTTTTATTCCCCCCCCGGTTTTGGAGCAAGGAAAGAATAGATGTCCTGAAAAGTTTTTATTGCTGTGTCCCCATTTGTCCTGGTTATTGTTATCATTGGTACAGAAAGTAAAAAGAGATCCAAAATGTTACCGTTGTCACCAGCATAAGAAGTGAGGGTAAATGCTCCAATGGGGACACCTGTTCTGACGACAACTATCTAAAAGGGGAACTTTTCCTACTTTTTTGGGGATTTTCTTTCCAAAATAAACTGTCTGTGGTTAGCCTTCCTTATCCAAAACTAGTTTGTTTTACATAAAATTAGCTCGGCAACGTGAAGGTGAGCATAAGTTGGATAGTAGACTTAACTACTTAAAGTGGGGTTCCACCCAAAAAAACAAAAATACATGAAAAATCCTAAAAAAAAAAAACAAAAAAAAATTTGGATATTTTTTTTTTTTTAGCTTACCTCTAAATGCCTGTTGCTAGGGGGTCCCTCATAGTCTGCCCCTTCCAGTGCCTGGGCTGGTGACATCACTTCCCCCTCGGCACAGGAAGGGCTCCGCTCAGCTCCCTCCCTCCTGTCAATCATCTGGGACCCATTACAGGTCCCAGGTGACTGAGCGGCCAATCACGGCCGCTCGCGCATGCGCAGTGGGTGCCAGGCTGTGAGGCCACAGCCCGGCGCCCACAGTTGCAATGCCGGCACCGCTGAACGGAGGGGGAGACGAGCGGGGCTTCGATCCCCCCGCATCGCTGGACCCAGGGACAGGTAAGTGTCCAATTAAAAGTCAGCAGCTGCAGTAGTTGTAGCTGCTGACTTTTAATTTTTTTCCCTGGGTGGAACTCCTCTTTAAGGAACAGCCCTTTTTTTTCCAAACTTGTTGTTTACAAGTTAAAAATCATGTTTTTTTGCTAGAAAATTACTTAGAACCCTTCAAACGTTATAAATATTTTTTTCTGACACCTTAGAGAATAAAATGTCGGTCGTTGCAATGCTTTATGTCACAACGTGTTTGTGCAGCAGTCTTACAAGCGCAATTTTTTGGGAAAAAATACACTTTTTGGAAATAAAAAATAAGACAATAGTAAAGTTCCCCCAATTTTTTTCTATATTGTGAGAGATAATGTTATGCCGAGTAAATTGATACCCAACGTGTCACGCTTCAAAATTGTGCCTGCTCGTGGAATGGCGACAAACTTTGACCCTTACAAATCTGCATAGGCGACGTTTAAAAATTTCTACAGGTTACCACTTTTGAGTTTAAGAGGAGGGCTTTTACTAGAATTATTGCTCTCACTCTAATGATCACGGCGATACCTCACATGTGTGGTTTGAACACAGTATTCACATGCGGCGCGACTTACATATGCATTCACTTCTGCGCGTGAGCTCGGCGGGACGAGGCGATTTAATTTAAAAAAAAAAAAAATCGTATTTATTTTACTTTTTATTTTTTATTTTTACACTGTCTTTAAAAAAAAAAAAAGTTGTGTCACTTTTATTCCTATTATAAGGAATGTGAACATCCTTGTAATAGAAGAAAAGCATGACAGGACCTCTTCAATGTGAGATCCGGGGTCAAAAAGACCTCAAATCTCATATTTACACTTAAAAGCAATAGTGAAGGAGAAAATTGCACTACTAATATCGACCAGCTGCCAGCATCAGCAATAAGACTAATTGCATAAGAGTATAAAGGACAAGGGAGATGCAACGCTAAAAACTGAGTATACCCCAGATAAATGTCCGGGGATGATATATAAAATATAAAGTGCTGTGTACAGTGCTAAATACATATATATTCAATGAGTGATCCTGGAAGTGAATCAATGGTAATGTGAAAACCTTTAAAATACTATAGCGACATGCTATATACAGTGCTAAATGCATATATAATAATTAAAATAGCGTGAGGCATACAAACCAATGTGATAACACAGACAAGGTATGCAGAGCTATGATGGCCACAAGAACCTCACATAGAATGACCTGTAAAGAAAACCCCTTAAATTCTGGAGGAGTGAATGGCAACATAAAATTTCCCCTTTAAGACCATTGGGCGGAAGTGATACTGATACCAATGATGAGACACTATTCCTTCCACTCACACCAATGATGGGGCACTATTCTTCCCACTGATACCAACGATGGGGCACTATTCCTCCCACTGACACCAATGATGGAGAACAATTCCTCCCACTGATACCAATGATGGGGCACTATTCTTCCCACTGATACCAACGATGGGGCACTATTCCTCCCACTGACACCAATGATGGAGAACAATTCCTCCCACTGATACCAATGATGGGGCACTATTCTTCCCACTGATACCAAGGACAGGGCACTATTCCTCCCACTGACACTAATGATGGGGCACTATTCCTCCCACTGATACCAATGATGGGGCACTATTCCTCCTACTTAAATCAATAACGGGGCACTATTCCTCCCACTGACACCAATGATGAGGAACAATTCCTCCCACTGATACCTATGATGGGGCAATATTACTTCTACTGATACCAATGATGGGACACTATTCCTCCCACTGATACCAATGATGGGGCACTATTCTTCCCACTGATACCAACGATGGGGCACTATTCCTCCCACTGACACTAATGATGGGGCACTATTCCGCTCACTGACACCAATGATGAGACACTATTCCTCCCACTGATACCAATGATGAGACACTATTCCTCCCACTGATACCAATGATGGGGCACTATTCCTCCTACTAAAACCAATGATGAGGAACAATTCCTCCCACTGATACCAATGATGGGGCACTATTCCACCCACTAATACCAATGATGGGGCAATATTACTTCCACTGATACCAATGATAGGGCACTATTCCACCCACTAATACCAATGATGGGGCAATATTACTTCCACTGATACCAATGATGGGGCACTATTCCACCCACTAATACCAATGATGGGGCAATATTCCTCCCACTGACACTAATGATGGGGCACTATTCCGCCCACTGACACCAATAGTGGGACACTATTCCTCCCACTGATACCAATGATGAGACACTATTCCTCCCACTGATACCAATGATGGGGCACTATTCCTCCTACTAAAATCAATAACGGGGCACTATTCCTCCCACTGATACCAATGATGAGACACTATTCCTCCCACTGATACCAATGATGAGACACTATTCCTCCTACTAAAACCAATAATGGGGCACTATTCCTCCCACTGATACAAATGATGGGGCACTATTCCTCCTACTAGAACCAATAATGGGACACTATTCCTCCCACTGATACCAATGATGGGGCACTATTCCTCCTACTAAAAGCAATAATGGGGCACTATTGATCTTTTATTGAAAAGAATCAAGCAACCAATTTTATACAAAAGTAAAAAACAAAACCATAGTACAAAACTTCAACAGAAATCCAAGGAATACACATCCATGTTCAGAATATATACAAAATATACATAATCCACTACCAAAATTATTTACATAAAGCAGCAGAGAGGGCCTAAGAGGCACAACCCATCACCTATGTACGCAGCCATTTATTAAAAATGAATCCAAAAAATAATAATCTAGGGTGATAAGAGACAGACAGCCACACCCGGGAAAGAGACTCCTGGCAGTCAGGGAGGCTTGAAACCCCTCCACGCCTTCAACCAAGCCCCCTGACTCCGCTTGTCTCTCTCAAGTACCCGAATCTTCTCCACCTCATGCAGAATGTCATACACCATCACCTGAACAGGAAGGATTTTATGCCGAATGCTGACCTGACACCGTGCGTTCCAAGTGAAATAACGGACTACTAGGCTAACTAGAAAAAGTGTATCTAAACAAAAATCCCCACCAGTATTGAATGCTCCATACACCCACTCAGCATAACCCAGCCTGGAGAGGAAAGGAACACCGAGGGCTCGCCACACCTGTTTGTACACCTCTATGTTAAAAGGGCAATGAAGCAGAAAATGGTCCATAGTCTCCTCCTCACCTGCACACTCCTCTCGAGGACAGCTACGATCCATCCCACTGCGGAATTTCAAATTGCCCCTAACATAGAGCCTCCCATGGAAGCACAACCAGGCCAGATCCCTGAATTTAGGGGGTACTCTGTCCAAATTAATAAGTCTTAACCCTGCCCTCAAAACTGGGCCTGGGCAATCCCTTAAGGCCAGTGGGTCATGAAAGACTTCGCTCAAGACTCGACTCATAAGGACTTTCCTCGGAACCGATCTGAGATCTTCAGCCGACAATCGCCACTGCCGTAGTAACTACAGGCACAGAGCGACATAGGCTGGTAGCTGACCATGATGACCCCTGAGATTCTTCACTTGGCCACCTTCTTCCCAAAGTCGTAGAAAAGGCCTAAACCAAGATCTAAATATGCCTGCCCATCCAGGAGGTTCCACTGCAAGCATATTACCAATATTAAACTTGAGAAAAAGCAGTGAAAAGAAAAGAACTGGGTTGACCATACCTAAGCCACCCTCCCTCCTGCATAGATAGGTGACATTCCTCTTGATGGGGTTCAGTCTGTTCCCCCACAACATCTGGAAGAACACACTACTGACCCTAGCATAGAGAGACACTGGCAAGATGCAGACAAAGCTGACATACAAGAAGATCGGAATCAGGTAAGTCTTAATCAGATCAACCCTTTCCCTCATAGATAACTTCCATCTCTTCCAGCTGACCACCTTAGTATTGGCAATTTCCAGTCTGCCTTCCCAGTTTTTGAGGCCATAATCACCAGGTCCAAATTCAATGCCTAAAATCTTAATTCTTTCCTGGGGCACTGGAAAGGTGTCCGGGAGATCAAACCCCTCACCTTCCTTTCCCATCCAGAAAACTTCACTCTTTTCCTGATTGATCTTGGAGCCTGATGCTTCAGAATACCGTGATGTCAGAGAGACCACCTCCTCTGCTTCATCCGCCCCAGTGACAATCACTGACACATCGTCCGCATAGGCAACAACCCTCAAAGGCGGCTCACCCGGGAGCCCCACTGGCACCCCACACAACATGCTGCTCTCTAGCCTCCTGATGAAGGGGTCGATTGCAAACACATAGAGCAGGGGACTCAGGGGACAACCCTGGCGCACCCCGGAGCCAACCTCAAAGGACTGCCCAACCCAACCATTAACAAGAGGAAAGCTCTCTGCCCCCTTATACAAGACTTTTAACCAATCGACAAAACCACCCGGCAGACCGTACTTACTAAGGAGCAACCACAGGTACTCATGGTTAACACGATCAAAAGCCTTTGCCTGATCCAATGTCAGCAAATACTTTCCCTAGCCTGCAGCCCTGCACCGCTCCAAGGCCTCCCGGACAGCTAAAACTGCTGTGAAGGTGCACCTACCCTGGACTGAACAGTGCTGATGGCGAGAAAGCAAAGACTCTGCTACTGACGATAGGCGCCAGAAAATGATCTTTGCCAGTATCTTTCTATCGACATTAAGAAGGCTGATGGGGCGCCAATTCTCAACCATCGAAGGATCTTTACCCTTTGAAAGAAGAATCACAGCTGAGTGCCTCATGGAAGGGGGAAGTACCCCTTCAGCAAGGCAACTGTTAAAAACCTCTACCAAATGTGGGGCCAGAATAGACTTAAAAGCTTTGTAAAACTCAGCCGTCAAGCCATCCGGTCCAGGTGACTTTTTGATGGCAAGCTGTTCAATTGCCCTTATCACCTCTTCAACTGCTGTGATCTCCTCTGTCAAATTCATCAATGGGACATCTTCATCATTTAGACCTGGAGTAGAGTCCAAAAAGCTTTCCATCTTGTCACGGTCAAGCTCTTTCCTCCCAAAAAGGTCAGCATAAAAGGACCTCACGACCTCCAGAATCCCTGACCTGGACTTTGTCAAGGAACCTGTACTGTCCTTAAGGCCAACGACCGTTTTAACAGCTACACCTTGTTTGCAGTTCTGGTAAGGGTCAGGCGAGTGGTACTTCCCATAGTCCCTCTCTAGAACCAAAGAGGCATGCCGGTCATATTGACACTTCTTGAGAAGGAGTTTCAGTTCGGAGAATGCCCCAGGATCTCCTCCTCTCGAGACAAGAATATCCAGCTTCCTCCGTAAACGTTGGTAGGTCATGTATTTATTAAACTGCTTCCTGTTGGCTAGGCCCCTGAAGAATCCAGCGATCCTCTTTTTGGTCAGCTCCCACCACTCAGCCTTGCTGCTACAAAAGTCCAGAATGGTCACCTGTGCCTGAAAGAATTCCTCAAAGGATTGTCTAACATGTTCTTCCTTGAGTAGAGTCGAATTAAATCTCCAGATGCCCTTACCCCTCTGAGGGGCGTCTGAAGCATTCAGGACCACAGATAGCATACAGTGATCAGAGAACTCTACTGCCTGCACCACTGGGGGTGAGAAAGCAGAGGTCTCCTTAAAAAAAAAACCTATCTATTCTACTCTGACTATTACCTCGATGAAAGGTGAACCCAGTGTCATCCGGGAGGTGCTTAATGTGCACATCCACAAGACCAGCATCCCTAACCATACTATTTAAAAAAACGCTATCATATCCCAGCCTGTCCTTGAAGTCCTTCCTGTCCTTGGGCCTAGTTACTGTATTAAAGTCACCTCCAAAGACCACTTGCCGGGATGTAAAAAGAAATGGCTTGATCCTTGTAAAAGGGCATTTCCTGTCCCACTTTGTGTGCGGCCCATAAACATTAATTAGGCGCAGGTCCTGCCCTCTCACAAGGACGTCTAAGACCATACATCTCCCAATCTCCACCTCAATAACCCGCAGGACAGTTACCATGTCGGTTTTAAACAACACTGCCACACCGCCGTAAGGCTCGGCCGCAAGAGACCAGTAAGATGGACCATACCCCCACTCTCTCTTGGCCATATGAATATCTGCCAAGGAGGTGAGCCTAGTCTCTTGCAAAAATAAAATTTCAGCATCTAATTGGCTGAACAAAAAGAAGGCCATAGAATGAGCTCTTACTGACTTAATGCTGGCGACATTTATTGTCACCACTTTTAACGGAGGGGGAACCGCCATTTGGGTTATTGGGTGGATTGCTTCTTAGCTCCCCTCTGCTGCTCATCACCAGAAGCCTCTCTCTTTCTTGAGGCCTCCTCAAACTCCATTTCGGAATCAGAACTTCGCTCTGAAGAAGCTCCAGATGAAGAGATATCCCAATTAAAGGACCTATAACGGTTGGAGACAGGCACTGGAGCCTGTTCCGTCCTCAGCACCTGCTTCTTCCGCTTCCCAACCTTCCTTCTCTCCTCCAGGTACTGCAGGTCAGCTTCAGAGATGCCCTCATCTCTTACTTTTTTCTGTGAAGTCTTTCCACAAGACTTCTTTACAGAGGAAGAAGCAACCTTTTTAGTACCCACTACCACTCCTGGTGGGGGGGTGCTCCCTTTGAATCAGACTTAGGGGGGGTAGACTCCTGGGGGGTAACTGACTCGGGGGGCACAGACTTGGAAGGTTCTGACACATGAGGAGGGGGTACAGTAGGCTGGTGGGACATAGAGACAGATACAGAAGGAATACTTACAGACACAGGAGGGGTGGCCACAGGAACTGGGGAGGGATCCTGAGCAGGACCAGGGGAGTCAGTCACCGCAGAGGAGGATGGTACACCAGGGGCCTCACCCTCCATCCTGTCCAGCCTTGACATGTCATCAATTACCTTCTTCTCCATATTGTGCCAGGCTTCAGGACACCTGCTGTAGGGGTGGCCAAGGCGCAGGCACAGGTTGCACCTGATCATCTCAGTGCAGTCCTTAGCCATATGACCCTGACCCCGACACACTGAACATATCAAGGCTGAACAGGAAGAGCTCAAATGCCCCTTTTCTCCACAGCGGTGACACAGCTTCGGCTGACCAGGGTAGAAAATAGTCATCCTATCCCTCCCTATAAAAGCTGAGGAGGGCAGGTGACGGACAACATTCCCATCCCTGGCCAACCTGACTGTTACTGACCAACCCCCAGTCCAGATGTTACGCTCATCAAGGATTTTGCTGGGTTTAGTCAAAACTTCACCATAGTTCCTTAACCAGACCTCTAGGTCCCGAGCAGGAACACTCTCATTGGTGAGTATGATGGTTATCTTTTTCACCGTTGACCTTTGCGAAACCGCAACTGGGGCCAGACCTTCCCATTCAGGTCTTGACCTGCACCGAGCCTCATATCGCTCCCAGAACAGGTCAAGACCCTCTGGCCTGGTGAAACTAATGGTATAATCCCGTGTCCCAGCTACATGTATTAGAGCATACAGGTCATTTGCCCCAAAACCCATCTTTAAAATCAAATCCACCACTGCACGCCATGCTGGAGGGATTGCACCACCTTCCCATTTGAGAATTACCACATTTCTTCTCGGACCCCCAGCAGAAGCCAGAGACCCAAGACCAGATCCCGGGGTGCCCAAAGTGGTAGGCTGCAGGGGGAAAACCCGCTTGGGGGCGGAGCTACCAGGAGCAGAGCGTACCACCTGAGCAAATGTAGGTTTATCAGGGCCAAGGCCCCACACTGAAGTTACAGTAGTCTGTACATTACTATTATTATTCACTGCTTGAACGGAGTTGGTAGGACTGTCCATCACACTTGAACTGGGACCATTGTTCATCACACTTGTACTGGGATGATTTTTATCAGTCACACAAACATTCCCATCAGGAATAATCACAGTTTCTGCTGCAATACCAGCTGTCTCCTGAAGCTGTGCTGTAGAGTCTTCAGCAGGTTTGGGGCAAACAGCTTCAGACTCAGCTAAAGGGGGGTTAATTGGCTCTGCTGAATCTTGTAGTTCATCTGCAGGAATGTCATTTTTTAAATGCAAACTTTGCTGTACTGCAGCATCAGCAGGTACAGCATTGCTACACATAGGTCTAGCAGCCCTAATTGTCACTGGGCACATTGTCTGTATCAGTCACAGTGTTGAATGGCACAAAAATTGTTTTATCCACAATATGGGACTTGACAGGCTTTACCTTGTCAGGCACATTATCTGTTATGTCCTCATCATTAAATGCCAGCTGATCCCCCCGCATAGGAGATTCCATTACCTGGATGGCCCTGAGCATGCCTCCTGAGTCCTGGGAAGGCATGGGGCTGCTTACCTCTCCCTGAGGGGGCAGGGGGTCTGAACTGGGGGTCTCCTCCTCCACCTCCATCTTTGTCATCCTCGCAAATCTTTTATCATTACAAAACTTTTCTTTAAATGGCCCATCTCTGCCTTCCATCATGGCCACAATGGTTTCCTGGTGTTCTACCCGGACCTTGGCCAGTTGGATCTCCGGATCCATGGACCCATGTCTCTGGCTATGCAAGCCCTCACGCTGCCTTCTCAGGCGCTTCAGCTCCGCTCTGAGCTTGTACAGCTTGTCTCTTTCCCTATTCAGGACCTTAATCCCGGCCACCACTCGCTCCCGGATGGCCCCGGAACCTTCATCTTCACCAGGGGCAGAGAGATCACCAACCATGGGTTGTATAGGGGCAGGTATGTTACCTGATGGCCCAGGAGATGGCTGAGAGCTTCCAGCAGGAGAGGCCCTGCTGGCCTCCATGGCTTCCCCAGAAAGGAGCCAGGAGAGCTGGGAGAGATTTCACCACCACTCCCCTCTCACACGGATCACCTGCAGTAGCTCCAGAGACAGCTTCCTCCTGACACACCTGTGCTCCAATGATGGATGGGGCACTATTCCTCCCACTGATACCAATGATTGGGCACTATTTCTCCTACTAAAACCAATAATGGGGCACTATTCCTCCCACTGATACCAACCCTTATAATTTCTTGTATGCTATATGTATAACTGCTAACGTCCTAACACCATTACCGCCAGTATATCTGATACTGCTTTAAGCCTATATATTTTTTCCTTTATTATTCTTAAAATTGGCATTGCTAGCACCAACATAATTTCTGCTCATGTATGTTTGGTTTGGATCTTTAGTGATCACTATTCCAGTTGCCTAGTCTATATATTTGACTTTTATACATTTTTCCTCTGGATTATCTCATTTCTACACCCCAATGAAGGGGGAGGAGAGAGCCCTAAAGCACACTGGATTTCTGTTTTTTTGCATCGTGCTTAAAAAAAACAAAAAAACCCAAAAAAAACCTTTATTGAACATACCTAATCATTGTAATGCCCTCACCTTTCTTACACTCTACTTGGGAATAAAGTAAACCAAGTATAAAAAAATAGCTGCCTCACCAACATCCGTCCGACAGGTTTATTGAAAGACTGCCACCAGGACTAAGACAATGGACCAAAGGGTACCCCCTGGTCGGTTAGCGTAGTCCTGGTGGCAGTCTTTCAATAAACCTGTCGGACGGATGTTGGTGTGCAGCTATTTTTTTATACTTGGTCTACATGTTCACGGTTGCAAGCCAGAGCTAGCACCTAGCCCTTCCTTTCTGGTGGCATATCATACTCACCTGGTGCAGCGATCCGCTTTATTGTTCCTAGGAATAAAGTAGACAGGGTTGACACCATGTTCTTCAGATTTGGCAGATGAGTAGAGACTGCATTGTCATGTCAAAAAGGAACGTACCCTGTTTCCCCGAAAATAAGACCTAGCGTGATTGTCAGTGATGGCTGCAATATAAGCCCTACCCCCCAAATAAGCCCTACCCTGTTTCCCCGAAAATAAGCCCTACCCTGAAAATAAGACCTACAAGGACTTTAACTAGGGCTTATTTGGGGGGTAGGGTTTATATTGCAGCCATCACCGACAATCACGCTAGGTCTTATTTTCGGGGAAACAGGGTAGGAGCACGCTGTATTTTTGGCACGTGAACAGTTTTTGTCTTGTACTTTCAGCATCTATAAAAGAATAAAATATGGGGGAAAAGTGCATGTATTACAGAAATGTGGCAATTTTATTTTTTTTTGTCTTTTGAAACTGGTCCGGCTTTGACCAATGTACCTATTTCATCGTGGGATCCCTGTGGAAAAGGAGAATCACTGTAGTAGCCACCATTTTTACAGTGATCCTCGCTGTCTTCCAGATCACATGCCGAGTGGCTGCCCTGCTGCATAGTAACCACAGGAGCGCCTTGTATTTTTTTCAATGAACACAACCTGTGTTCTCTGATTGGTGAATGATGCCACAATCTCACCTTCAGCTAATCAGAGTGAGCCTGGTATTCACTGAAAAAAAAAATACAAGGCTTCCTGTGAATGGATGAGCAGCAGTCAGCCCAACTCCATTTTGTTCCAGCAGCCAGGGCCTGGTGCTACCACTAGGCAAACTAGGCAGCCGTCTAGGGCACACTGCTGCCTAGGGTGCACTGCTGCCTAGGGGGCGCCTGGCCACTGGTGTTCCTATTCTCTTCTCTCTGCAGCAAGCAACTAAGTCTCAGTATCAGCAGGCAGCCGCCACTCCATTCGCACATAGTGTCAAAGGCGCAGCGGCAGCGGAGGACTGTGTCTGTGTCCTGACTCCCGAATGAATGGAAGCAAGCAAACATTCATTGATGTGTGCTGGTAGGCTGCATTTGATGGGCGCTGGTAAAGCTGCATTTAATGGGCGCTGGTGAGGCTGCATTTGATGGGCGCTGGTGAGGCTGTATTAATGGGCACTGGTGGGCTGCATTTGATGAGTGTTGGTGAGGCTGCATTTGATGGGTGCTGGTGGGCTGCATTTGATGGGCGCTGGTGAGGCTGTATTGATGGGTGCTGGTGAGGCTGCATTTGATGGGTGCTGGTGAGGCTGCATTTGATGAGTGTTGGTGAGGCTGCATTTGATGGGTGCTGGTGGGCTGCATTTGATGGGCGCTGGTGAGGCTGTATTTGATGGGTGCTGGTGAGGCTGCATTTGATGAGTGTTGGTGAGGCTGCATTTGATGGGTGCTGGTGGGCTGCATTTGATGGGCGCTGGTGAGGCTGCATTGATGGGCGCTGGTGGGCTGCATTTGATGGGCGCTGGTGAGGCTACATTTGATGGGCGCTGGTGAATCTGCATTTGATGGGCGCTGGTGAGCTGCATTTGATGGGCGCTGGTGAGGCTGCATTGATGGGCGCTGGTGAGGCTGCATTTGATGGGCACTGGTGAGGCTAAATTGATGGGCGCTGGTGAGGCTGCATTTGATGGGTGCTGGTGAAGCTGCATTTATGGGCGCTGGTGGGCTGCATTTGATGGGCGCTGGTGGGCTGCATTTGATGGGCGCTGGTGAGGCTACATTTGATGGGCGCTGGGGAGGCTGCATTTGATGGGCGCTGGTGAGGCTGCATTTGATGAGTGTTGGTGAGGCTGCATTTGATGGGTGCTGGTGGGCTGCATTTGATGGGCACTGGTGAGGCTGCATTTGATGAGTGTTGGTGAGGCTGCATTTGGTGAGTGCTGGTGGGCTGCATTTGATGGGCACTGGTGAATCTGCATTTGATGGGCGCTGGTGAGCTGCATTTGATGGGCGCTGGTGAGGCTGCATTTGATGGGCGCTGGTGAGGCTGTTTTGATGGGCGCTGGTGAGGCTGCATTTGATGGGCGCTGGTGGGCTGCATTTGATGGGCGCTGGTGAGGCTGCATTGATGGGCGCTGGTGAGGCTGCATTTGATGGTCGCTGGTGAGGCTGCATTTGATGGGCACTTCATTAAAAAGGTGGGGTATACATGGGAAGGGCAAAGGGGGTGGAGTCAGAGGTGGAGCCGGGGGGGGGGGGGGCAGCAAAATGAGGTTTCGCTTAGGGTGTCAAAAATCCTTGCACCAGCCCTGCCAGCAGCAGACATACAGTTTATACAGCGCCGACAGCAGCCGCAGCAATTAGTAAAGGAAAAGATTTTGTTGGCCCAAGCCAACAATTTAAAGGGGAAGCCTCTGCTTCTTGCAGTCAGGGAATGCTGTCCATGCTGACCAAATGATCCCCTCTAGACATGGGTCAGGGAAGACAGTGTGGATCACTGTAGTAGTGGCGGCTTCTGCAGAGGTTCTCCTCTTCCACAGGGATTGCCCAGGTATGGAATATGCATACTTGCATTGGTTCCTAGCTGGACCAGTGTCCAGCTTGGTATGCAATAAATTCCATGTGCAACAGGCAATAAAATCCATACTCTGCTTTAAAATGTAAAAATCGTAGAGTTGGGCTTTAGATGACCACTTTAGATGCCATTGAGCCATTCCATTACAACATTGAGTGTTGGAGGAACTGGACTTAGAAGAGTAGTAAAACTACAACAATTGAGGACTAGACGGGTACAAATTCCATGTGTTTACCAGCTTCCAGCACAACAGAGGTATCTCATGTACAACAGGAACACGTAGGACTTTCTTGGTTTATTTTGTTACCTTGCTCTACATATGGGGACAATTACACCTTCCAGTGATATCAATCTTTAATAATGTATCTTATTCTCTTCTCTTCACCCTGATCATCTGCAAACTGTTTGCTAATGAATCAAGCCCTGATTAGGAAAGAATTTCAATTAATGTCAAGCTGTAAACAGTTTATATACAAGAGATTGCAAGCTTTTTCACAAATAAACATTTTTTTTTCATGTCTTGTTTTTAAAGTCGATTAGTAGAGTGTTCTGGTCACAGGTGGCTTTTAGAGAGATTTTGTTGCCTTCAGACTCCATAAAATGGAGCCAAATGATAATTGGAAAATGTGGCTATAAAATCCTTTTGGACTCTGGATGCAAACGATGTGGGGGGTCACTGGAGAAACATCTGAAAGCATGAGAGAGCGAAGCAGTTCTTCTAAACATTCCTATATTTACCTGCAAACCCCCTCTTCTCAGGTCCCCCGCCGGTGCTCCTGGCCCCTCCTCTCTGTCCAGTGCCCCCATCTGAAGCGGCTTGAGTGTGCTCGCTCCCGAGCCCCGCTGCTAAGTCCATTGACACAGACAGCAGGATTTAGCCCTGCCCCCTGCTCCCTTGTCACTGGCTTTGATTGACAGCAGTGGGAGCCAATAACTGCTGGTGCCCCAGCAAAGCCAGTGAGACCCGGAAGTGAGGGGAGAGAAGAGCTGCAGACATGCACAGCGCTGGATCAAGTGAAGGCTCAGGTAAAAGTGATGCTTAAACATTTTTTTACCGCAATGCAAGGAATGCATTAATGTAAAAAATGTTTAGGCTTTAGAACCACTTTAAGACTGAAGCTGGAATAAAATAGGCATGTATGTAAGCACAAGCAGCACAGGTACAGGCCCAACCCCAAGCCGCAAAAGCACGAGCACAAACTCATAGCTCCCAACTGTCCCTGATTTCGAGGGACTGTCCCTGATTTGGAGCAATGTCCCTCTGTCCCTCATTCCTCCTCATTTGTCCCTCATTTTAGTCTGATCTATATAGATGTTTTTAAAACGCAATTTTTATCTATCAAAAAGTGTTTTCCAGCACTAAGCTTTTCATCTGATTTCTAAATTGCTGCATTTGTAACTTCCAAAAGCCAATATAAAGGAAAAGCAGTGGTAAAAAAGCACTTGGGGGTTTAACCAATCTTGTTTTTTTTTTTTTTCTGTACAATTCTCCTTTAAGGGGCGTGGCAGCGGGTGTGTCCTGTGCCTGCATGCTTTTGCTGATAGGTGTCCCTCGTTCCCATCTCTAAAAGTTCGGAGGTATGCAAACTGCTAAAGTGCAGGCCCATGCCCAAGCACAAGCTGTAAGGATTCAAGGAGAAACTGAAGCGGAAGCAAATGCTGTACAAGGGTGATGCAGAAGCTCAGTTAGAAGTTAGAAGTCCTTCAAACAAAAGAAAAAGAAGAAAAGAAGTGACAACCCTAGCTAAGTTCAGATTCTTGGAACAAGCAGTGAAAAAAGAAGTCCTGTTTTGACAGCCTGAGATGAACCCACAAGATGAACTGTGCAATTCATTCTAAGTAAGAATGATATCAACACAAATGTGTAGGCTGCTTATATCGTGTAAGCCAACTCACAGTACATTCACCAGCAAGAGAAGCTGCAGCAATTACCTAAGCAGGTTACCCTGATCAGTGGCGTCGCTAGGGGGTGGCTTTTGGGGCTATAGCCCCGAATCTGGCGCCCATAGCCCTGAGTCTCTGCAGGGGTCCCCAAGGGGAGGGGAGGCTCTCTGGGGACTGTGATGTAAGTGTGGGGCTCTCTGGCGACCCTGATTTAAGGGGGGGCTCTCTGGCGACCCTGATTTAAGGGGGAGGCTCTCTGGGGACCATAATGTAAGGGGGGCTCTCTGGGGACCCTGATGCAAGGGGGAGGCTTTCTGGGGATATATACACACACACACACATGTATATTATATACATGTGTATGCCTGCCCAAGCGTATGACTTTCTTTACTGCGCTGCTATGGGCTCTAGCCCCAGATCTTTTGTAGACCTAGCATCACCCCTGCCCTGATCCATCAGACACTTCACCACCTCCCAGGTTACTAATATCCTGGGCAGCAACTTATGTGCTATTGTAGACACTTTTGAAACCAGCTCACCCAATCACCTCAAAACCCCCTCAGGCCGGTCACATGTTTCTCGAGACCCACATCACAAGACCTCCAGATCCCAAGCCTTCACCTAGACTAAATTCATCTGCTACTCCATTCTCTTCTCCAACACTGAAACATCAGATACAGCCACCTCCAGCAATGGCAAAGAAGCAACTGTCACGACAAAGCCTGAAAAAACTTGCTAAGCACACAACTCACAGAGAGCCAAATAACATTGGCCTCATGAAGTTCGATGATCAGCAAGAGAACTTAGAGTATAAGTATAACTAAAGGAAAATTTTATTTTTTAGTTTTAGATTGAGTGGAGAGGGATTAGAACATTTGTCAGTTTTTTATTGCAGTCTGTGCCCCTGTTAAGGAGATTCACCCTCCCTATTTGTCCTGTTTACCATTATCATTGAAAGGAAAAGTAAAAAAAAAAAACAAATTGTTGGTTGTGCCCAGAAAAGTAATAGAGGTGAAATCTTCCAATGGGGACACTAGTTCTGGTGGCCTAGAGGTCCCCAAGAGATTTCCTTAATTTGCTGGGATTTCCTCTAATGCCCTGTACACACGAGCAGACCGAACTGGTCCGACTCCGGTCCGACTCCGAATCCGGCGGACAATCCGACCGTGTGTGGGCTTCATCAGACCTTCAGCGGACTGTTTCTGTCGAAAATCTGACGGACATTAGATTTCGAAAATGTTTCAAATCTTTACGACGGAACTCCGTCGGACCCAGTTCCTATCGATAAATCTGCTCGTCTGTATGCTAGTCCGACGGACGAAAACCGACGCTAGGGATATTGGCTACTGGCTATGAACTTCCTTATTTTAGTCCGGTCGTATGTCATCACGTACAAATCCGTCGGACTTTGGTGTGATCGTGTGTAGGCAAGTCTGTTCATTCGAAAGTCCATCAGAAGTCCGTCGAAAGTCCGTCCGAAAGACTGTCGGACCTTTGTTGCCGAAAAGTCCGCCTGTGTGTACAGGACATAACTTGACTATGGCTATGGCTATGGGACAGGAAGTAAAGGGAAATCTCCGCAATGGAACACAGAAGGTTAAAAAAATAATCTCACAGGGGTTATAACCCCTCCCTTACTCTATCCAAAATGAAAACATGAAAAAGTTTTGCCTATAGTTCTACTTTAAAGTAATTGTAAAGTTTTTTTTTTAAATAACAAACATGTTAAACTTTCCTGCTCTGTGTAGTGGTTTTGCACAGGGCAGCCTGGATCCTCCTTTTCTCGGGTCCCTCATTGCTGCTCCTGGCTCCTCCCTCCTGTCGAGTGCCCCCACAGCAAGCAGCTTCCTATGGGGGCACCCGAGCCGAGGCTCCCCCTGTCCATTCAGACACGGAGCTGCGGTTCAGCCCCACCCCCTCTCTCTCCTGACTGGCTAACTGATTTTGATTGACAGCAGCGGGAGCCAATGGCGCCGCTGCTGTGTCTCAGCCAATCAGGAGAGTTCCGGACGGCTGAGGGACTCGTGAAAATCGCTGGATAGAGATGTGGCTTGGGTAAGGATTAGAGGGTGCTGGGGTGGCTGCTGCACACAGAAGGCTTTTTATCTTAATGCATAGAACGCATTAAGATAAAAACCTTCTGCCTTTCCAACCCCTTTAAGAAGATAGAAATCTACATTTAAAGTGGTGTTACGGCCGAAATTATACTTTTTAAATAAAAATACCCCTATAATACACAAGCTTATTGTATTCTAGTAAAGTTAGTCTTTAAACTAAGGTCTGTTTTGTTAGTTTATAGCAGTAGTTTGTTATTTTATAAACTTACAGCAGGCCGTGGCCATCTTAAGTGTGGGCATCTGAAGCCAGACTGTATTTCTTCCTGGATCTCAACCTTGCAGATCTCACATATGCTCAGTGCAGCACAAGCAGTGTAATAGGTTTCAGGTCAGGTTTCCATAGCAACGGCAGTGTCAGAGGAAGTTGCCGCCCCTTCCCAGAAGGCATTGCAAACAGGAAATGATGCGATGGGCCACGGCCAGGGAGGAGGAAGTGAAAAATTAATACAGCAGATATACAGTAGGTGCTGAGAATTTTTTTTTTTAAATATCCAATTAGTTTACAGTGCAAAGTTTAGTGAGGGATGCTGTAGAGTTGTAAAAGTGGGTGGAACTCCACTTTAAGTCCATAATCCAGGACTTCAACCTCCTACATATGCAAGAACTTGATCTGCTAATTGGGTTCTTCAGACAAAACAGTTAAAAAATTATGGGACTTTGGGTGCCACTACTGAGGTGCCAGTAACATATATACAGACAATGATTAAAAATAAATATTTTATAATAACACAAACTATGGTATATTAAACCAGATGGTAGACAAACATGGATCAAAATTTGGCCAGTTCCTGCTAAACCAACCAAATTTCGATCCCTGTATGGCTGACTTAAACCTTCAATGACCAGGAATCTACTGATACAGATCCTCTGTAGGCAGGTGCACTTCAGCCTCTCCGCTGTAGGTGATGCCATTCCAGCAGCCGCTATGCAGAGGGAATGGAGGACGAGAGGTGCTTCAGTTCCTCTGAGGCTTTCATAGGTGTTATCAAGGGAGCAGCTGTCCATTTAGATGCTGTTGCACTGAATGACCTCTATGACCAGCTTTAGCGAGGGCAATGCTAATAAATAGCATTGTCACACTGCAGATGGCACACATTTGAGGACAGGAACCCACTGGTGAGGGACAGTGTGTCTAAAACAGGGAAATGTTCTGCTAGAGTAGGGACCTCACACCTGACTCCGCAACTAGTATACTCTGTGGAGTCTGGGCTAGGAACTATCAGCCTTCCAGGAGCTCTGCATAGAGCGTTCCACTAACCCTAACTGTGAAGAGCTGTTGTACTTGAGTTGGCCATGATATTTTAGGCCCTGTTACCACCTTTATGGAACTGTAAGGGAGCTTATTGCAGCTAACTACCAAGTGTCATTTGTTGCTTATTTTTGAATATATGGCGTCACACATATTTTTTGGGTCTCTGTGCGCATTTATTCCATTTTAGGTTACAACATCTGGCACCGCCCGTAACCCCCAGTTCTGGATAGTCCTGTCATTGGTAAACCTACGAGAACCTCAAAGACTTTAATTCTACTTTCTTGCGACAGAGTCTTGACCTAAACTGCACCTCACTCATAGATTTGTTTCTCAGGACCCAAACTGTTATGCCGCATACACACGATCGGAATTTCTGCACGCAAAAGACCGATGAGATTTTTTCGGCGGAAAATGCGACCGCGTGTATGCTCCGGAAAAAAGGATATGCAGCTCACAAACACTCTTGCTCTGGAATGACACCACTCTAGTAAGAACTGGTTCCAGGTGCTGGCTTTGCTGGTTTGCAGTGAGGTAGAAAGAAATCCTGGATAGCCGCACTCTGGGATAAGGACATCTTTATTTCAATAAAATCCAACAATACAGTCAATTGCAGAGATGTACAGGGTGGTAGACTGCTAACGCTAGCTACGAATAAGCATCCAAATGATGTGAAACGCGTTAGCAGTCTACCACCCTGAACGTCTCTGCAATTGACTGTATTGTTGGATTTTATTGCAATAAAGATGTCTTTATCCCAGAGTGCGGCTATCCAGGATTTCTTTCTACCTCACGTGCGTATGCTCCATCGGAGTTCTGCTGGCCAAATTCCAGCCAGCAAAAGATTGAGAGCATGCTCTCAATTTTTCGGTCGGAAAAAGTTTCTATCCGAAAATGCGATCGTCTGTGGCAATTCCGACGCGCAAAATTCCTACGCATGCTCGGAAACAATTCGACGCATGCTCGGAAGCAATGAACTTCATTTTCTCGGCTCGTCGTAGTGTTGTACGTCACCGCCTTCTTGACGGTCGTAAGTTCAGTGACTGTATGTATGCAAGGCGAACTTAACCAGATTCCCGTCGGAAAAGCCGGCATATCTTTTTTCCGACGAGAAGTCCGATCGTGCGTACGCGGCATTACAGTTGACAGCTCAAGAATCACACCAGGAACACTGCTAACAGTGAAAGGCCAAAGAAAGTCATCAGAGTTGTGCAAGAACGTTCTTTTCTATGTAAGCTGGAAGCAGAGCCTCCTATAGATAGAAACGTCAAGAAGTCCATTCAACCAACAGAGAGACTATCCAAATTCTACCCAAAAGAGACTTTACAAGCTTTAAAAGGCTGGAAAAACAACCGCTGTATTCTACTTATCTGAAATAAAATTGCATTGAGTTCAATATCTGTGTCTTTCTGAGTTAAAGTGGTAGTAAATGCTGTTTTACTACTTATGCCTACAGGTACAGTAAGCCTATAATGTGAATATTTCCTAAACTTGCACTGTTTAGGAGATATTCAGACTGGACGCAGCCAGTGATATCACCAGTGCATGCGCTCTGAAGGTCCGGCTTACTGTGCCTGATCATCAGAGCCCATGCCGTAAACACCGGGTTTTATATTGAGTTGGCCCAACCTTTGCAGCTTCAACAGTTTCAACTCTTTTGGGAAGCCTGGGAATGTTTGACCATTCTTCCAGAAGCGAATTTTTGAGTTCAGGCACTGATGTTGGACGAGAAGGCCTGGCATGCAGTCTCCTCACTAATTCATCCCAAAGGTGTTCTATCAGGTTGAGGTCAGGACTCTGTGCAGGCCAGTCAAGTTCCTACACCCCAAACTCGCTCATCCATGTCTTTATGGGCCTTGCTTTGTGCACTGGTCCAAATCATTTAGTGGAGTGGGATTATGGGGTTGTTTTTTAGGGGTTGGGCTTGACTCCTAAGGCGTCAGCATACCAAGACATTTTGGACAATTTCATGCTCCTAACTTTGTGGGAACAGTTTGGGGATGGCCCCTTCCTGTTCCAACATGACTGCTCATCATTGCACAAATCAAGGTCCATAAAGACATGGATGAGCGAGTTTGGGGTGGAAGAACCTGACCTCAACCCGATAGAACACCTTTGGGATATATTAGAGCAGAGGCTGCGAGCCAGGCCTTCTCGTCCAGCTTCAGTGGTTGACATCACAAATGCACTTCTGGAAGAATGGTCAAACATTCCCATAGACACACTCCTAAACCTTGTGGACAGCCTTCCCAGAAGAGTTGAAGCTGTTATAGCTGCAAAGGGTGGGCCAATTCAATATTGAACCCTACAGACTAAGACTGGGATGCCATTAACCACTTCAGCCCCGGAAGGATTTACCCCCTTCCTGACCAGAGCACTTTTTACAATTTGGCACTGCGTCGCTTTAACTGCTAATTGCGCGGTCATGCAATGCTGTACCCAAACTAAATTTGCATCCTTTTCTTCCCACAAATAGAGATTTCTTTTGATGGTATTTGATCACCTCTGCGTTTTTCATTTTTTGCGCTATAAACGGAAAAAGACCGAAAATTTTTTTAAAAAATGATATTTTCTACTTTTTGTTATAAAAAGAATCCAATAAACACAATTTTAGTCATACATTTAGGCCAAAATGTATTCGGCCACATGTCTTTGGTAAAAAAAATGTCAATAAGCGTATATTTATTGGTTTGCGCAAAAGTTATAGCGTCTACAAACTAGGGTACATTTTCTGGAATTTACACAGCTTTTAGTTTATGACTGCCTATGTCATTTCTTGAGGTGCTAAAATGGCAGGGCTGTACAAACCCCCCCAAATGACCCCATTTTGGAAAGTAGACACCCCAAGGAAATTGCTGAGAGGCATGTTGAGCCCATTGAATATTAATTTTTTTTGTCCCAAGTGCCAAGTCCCAATAATGACAAAAAAAATTTTTTTTACAAAAAGTTGTCACTAAATGATGCTCAAACATGCCATGGGCATATGTGGAATTGCACCCCAAAATACATTCAGCTGCTTCTCCTGAGTATGGGGATACCACATGTGTGAGACTTTTTGGGGGCCTAGCCGCGTACGGGGCTCCGAAAACCAAGCACCGCCTTCAGGATTTCTAAGGGCGTAAATTTTTGATTTCACTCCTCACTACCTATCACAGTTTTGAAGGCCATAAAATGCCCAGATGGCACAACCCCCCCCCCAATGACCCCATTTTGGAAAGTAGACACCCCAAGCTATTTGCTGAGAGGCATGTTGAGTCCATGGAATATTTTATATTTTGCCACTAGTTGCGGGAAAATGACAAACTTTTATTTTTTTTTTTTTTTTGCACAAAGTTGTCACTAAATGATATATTTCTCAAACATGCAATGGGCAGATATGGAATTAACCCCAAAATACATTATGCTGCTTCTCCTGAGTACGGGGATACCTCATGTGTGGGATTTTTTGGGAGCCTAGCTGCGTACGGGGCCCCGAAAACCAAGCACTTTAGGATTTCTAAGGGCGTACATTTTTTATTTCACTCCTCACTACCTGAGGAAGGCCTGTGATTGGACGATACACATCTAGAAAGGATGAGCTGATAGTCACGTCCAGCCGGGCACTGTGTATGTGGACACGGCGGTGCTACTCTGGAGGTTTTTATGTGATTTTAAAAGTTTTTATCTTGTAAGTGCAACTTGTCTGTTTGGGGGCTTTGAATAAATTTGTATACGGAGAACACTATGGTCTCTATACTTATTATTTACATGTCCTGAACTCATGGAATCTTGAGCCAAGCTGGGAGATGATCCGCTTCTTTGGATATTAATGAGTTGAGTTACCATTAAGAAAAGAGCCATCTGGATTACCCACCACTGATTGGGAAGAGGAAGTGAGAGCAAAGAGCTCGTGGGGAGATCCGCATATGAGTTTTGACTCATCTGGGAGGTGAGCGCGCATTTTTACTGGTGGTGGTGTGCACTCCTTTTGAGGACGAACAATCACTGTGGTGGAATTGTGTGGATTGTGTGTTTTATTTCTTCATTTTTTCATTTTATAGGCTATGCATTTACATGTAGGATTTATTTATTTTAGAGATTTGCACTTTACATTTATAATTTTACACACAGCGCTACATTTATTTATTTACTATCCATTTTGAAATTAGTGTGGTGTACCACTTGGAATGTTTAGCAGCTGTGCACATTTATTATTAGGTTATTTTATTTAAACATCACAACATTTTTTACTTGTGGCGCTGATTGTTTCATCTTATAACTCCTCACTACCTATCACAGTTTTGAAGGCCATAAAATGCCAAGATGGCACAACCCCCCCCCCCAAATGACCCCATTTTGGAAAGTAGACACCCCAAGCTATTTGAGAAGCAAAAGAATGTATTTTGGGGTGTAATTTCACATATGCCCTTGGCATGTTTGAGCAATATATCATTTAGTGACAAAAAAAAAAAATTGTCTTTTTCCCGCAACTTGTGTCACAATATAAAATATTCCATGGACTCGACATGCCTCTCAGCAAATAACTTGGGGTGTCTACTTTCCAAAATGGGGTCATTTGGGGGGGTTTGAACTGTCCTGGCATTTTATGCACAACATTTAGAAGCTTATGTCACCCATCACCCACTCTTCTAACCACTTGAAGACAAAGCCCTTTCTGACACTATTTGTTTACATGAGAAAATTACTTTGAACCCCCAAACATTATATATTTTTTTAAAGCAAAAGCCCTACAGATTAAAATGGTGGGTGTTTCATTTTTTTTTTCACACAGTATTTGTGCAGCGATTTTTTCAAACCCATTTTTTGGGGAAAAAAACACACTTTTTTAATTTTAATGCACTAAAACACACTATATTGCCCAAATGTTTGATGAAATAAAAAAGATGATCTTAGGCCGAGTACATGGATACCAAACACGACATGCTTTAAAATTGCGCACAAACGTGCAGTGGCGACAAACTAAATACATTTTTAAAAGCCTTTACAACTTACCACTTTAGATTTACAGAGGAGGTCTACTGCTAAAATTACTGCCCTCAATCTGACCTTCGCGGTGATACCTCACATGCATGGTGCAATTGCTGTTTACATTTGACGCCAGACCGACGCTTGCGTTCGCCTTTGCGCTAGTGCAGGGGGAGACAGGGGTGCTTTTTTTTTTCTTTATTTTTTTTTTTGCTTTTTTATCTTATTTTTAAACTGTTCATTTTTTTAAATTTTTTTTACCATTTTTATTGTTATGTCAGGGAATGTAAGCAATGATAGCAATATGTGACAGGTACTCTTTCTTGAAAAAAATGGGGTCTATTAGACCCTAGATCTCTCCTCTGCCCTCAAAGCATCTGACCACACCAAGATCGGTGTGATAAAATGCTTTCCCAATTTCCAAATGGCGCTGTTTACACCCGGCGAAATCTAAGTCATGAAATGCTCGTAGCTTCCGCTTTCTTAGGCCATAGAGATGATTGGAGGCATTCTGGTCTCTGATTAGCTCTATGGTCAGCTGGCTGAATCACCGGCTGTATTCTCAGGTTCCCTGTTGGGACAGGAGAGCCAGAGAAAAACATGGAAGACGGTGGGAGGGATGGGGGACATTCCCTCCCACTGCTTGTAAAAGCAGTCTAGATGCTAATTAGCTGCTAGGATTAATTTTACATGAAAGCCGACCACTGGCTGAAAAGAATGATATCAAGATGATACCTAAACCTGCAGGCATTATTCTGGTATAACCACTCAAAGTCCAGCAACATACCAGTACGTTGCTGGTTCTTGTTGGGCATATATTGTAATCTTTTTTTTCATGCAGCCTGTGGGCTGAACGAAAAAAAGAGATTGATCGGTGGGTATGTCCACCATTAGAATACCTCCCTTCATCCACCCACTTCTAATGATGGGCATAAATGCACGAAGCATGGGGGCATCCGCCTCAAAAGTTAGGAGCAAATCGCTCCTCCGCCTCTGCTGCCCCCATGCTAAGCAAATAATGGTTAACAATAAAACAAAGTAACATTACAGTATAACAGTAAGATATATCATACCTGCAAAGCAAATACAAAAAAAAATAGTAAAGAATAAAACATTTTTTAATGCAACCTGTGCCTAAAATATATATATGCCGAAGTATGGGGCCATCCGCCCGCAAAAGGTAGGAGCAAATCGCTCCTCCGCCCCTGCTGCCCCCATGCTTCGACATATATGCTCTTTTTTTAACTGTGGGGGTGAAATCAACTCCGACAGCGCTGGAGTCACGGCTTTATGTATTGTGGGAGCAAACGCTGTTTCTGTCAAGATAAATAAATCTGCGCTGCAGCTGAATGGCGTACCTGAAAACAAAAAAATGGTTAACAATAAAACACAGTAAACAGTAAAGTATAAAAAATTGCATACCTGAAAAGCAAACATGATAAAACATAATAACAATAAAACATTGCAGAATAAAATACAGTAAAAAAGAGCAGAACAATAAAGAAAAAATAGAGAGAGAGAGAACAATAAAACGACAACTATTTTTGTTTTTTTTATTTTATATATTTTTTGTGGGGTTTTTTTTTACACTTTTTTTTGTAACTGTAACCGGTTCCAGGTTCGGGTCTCGATGCGATGGCATCTTGGGAGACCCTGTGAAAGTGTGTCCTAGTCTGTGCAGTGCTGTACCCTACGCTAATACTCAGCTAGTGTATGGTAGCGTTCAAAAGGGGGGTGATCAGGAGGTGATTGGGGAGTGAAAAGTGTGCCTGAGTGCTCTACTGTAAGTGTAGTGTTGTGCAGATTTACTTGATGTCTTCTCTCCTCGGCGCCGGAAGGAAAAGACCGTCACGAGGAGAGATGACATCACTTCCTCTGCTGCTGTTTACATTACAGCAGCAGAGGAAGATTTTCATTCGCCGGTAATGATCGCGAGGGGGTGGCCATGAATCAATGGCCTCCCCCTCAGCACGGATCGCTCCTGGAACGAAGCCGGCCGCCTCGGACACCGGGGGGGGCGCGATGCACCCCCCACCTATGGGAGGCAAATCACTTTTGACAATATAGTGTATTTTATCTAAGGTCCCTACCTCACATGCATACCTATGCGTGATATGGCCCTATTTAGCAAGGTAGCCAATCTTTATGACTAAGGCCTTATAGGCTGAAACCCGTCAACTGACTTAATCTGCGTTTGTCCACTGTGGCTATTCAATAAAATGAAGAAATTTTAAGGAGCAACAACAGGCGTGCGGATCATTTTTTTCCACAGCCAATCAACCTACCAGCGTGTCTTTGGAGTGTGGGGAGAAGCCAGAATACCCAGAGGAAACCCAAGTAAAGCACAAAGAGAACATGCAAACTCCATGCAGGTAGTGTTGGGATATGAACTTACGAACCAAATGTTGCATGGCAGAAGTACTAACCACTAAGCCACTGCATATACCACTTGATTGGTCCCTCTTTCATTTCTCCATGTTCTCCAGGCTTCTCAATAGTATTAATCTTGTTATTGTTGTTTGTGTTTTACTATACAAGTATAATCACTTGTAACTGGTAATATATTATGTATTTATATTGCCCTTATGTGTGTCTTTTATGTTATACGTTGCCACAAGAGATGATAGCGCTATATAAATCACAAAATGAAAAATAACGAAGCTTTTGGTCGGCTCGGCTCCACAATACCCCTCCTGTTTTTAGCCACAAGTATTCAGAGTGGCTTTGAAACATATTGAACTGGTTTATATAAAGCCAGGCAGTGTTATATACACATCTTCCCCCACATAGGTGCTACCCTTTCCGAAGCTGGCAGGCTTACATAAAAGCCAAGCCTTTATTGCAGTGACATGTTGTAGTAGTTGTACAAACAGACTTCCTCCCCAGCTAACCGTCTCTCCTTCCCTCCCTCAGCTGGATGATCGGCCACGAGGAGCATAAACACAGAACAGATGTGCGTTGCAGGTCTACGGGTGGTGAAGGCAACTTCAACTGGAGGTTTGTCTTCCCCCTTTGACTATCTCCCCGCCGAGCAGGTCTGCTCTTTGTCCAAGAAGGTAAGAGCGGTCCGAAAAGCACGATCGTTACAAAAGGCGCGCTTGTCTGAGAGCAGAACCCGGGCTGAGCGTTGGCGGCCAACCCTGGCATCCGCTTCTGGTTGATAAATAAACCATTGCGGGGTCAGAGCCTCTTCTGTTTGTTTAATAGCCCGTTAAACGCAGCGCAACTGCGGATTTATTAGATGTCCCTTAGCAACTGCTGCAGAGTGATTTTATACTATTATTTGAAATGAAAAGGTTCAAATAAATAAAATGTGAAGCTAAACAAACGGAGCAGCCAACATGACTCAGCGTTTGCAAGCGACGATACTAGCAACACACAGAGCAGTTAGATAGAGAGTCCAGTTCCAGTGGTCAGGTTGTCACACAGAATATGTTTTGAACAATGTAAATAAGTTCTTTGGCAGATGAAATGGTCATTTTCATTTTTCCATAGGAACATCTGTAGGGTAGCCAGGATTTGATAAAAAGATGGCGGCAGCTATCTGGTAGTGCGCACAAATGCAAAGGCAAATCTGTTATGGAGCAGAATTCACACTCTCAAAATGGATGGTTTATGCTGGAAAGCCAATGCATATGTTCATGTTACATATGGAGGACAAAACAGTGGTGTAAAAATACTATAAAAGGCATCCTTAATATTAAAGATCAGCCTTTCTCAACCCTTTCAACACAGAGGAACCCTTGAAATAACTTCCCTCTCTGGGAACCCCTACTAAAAATGACTATTTCATGATATATTAGCGTATAGGTCAGTGAGAAGAATTTTCCTCACACTTGTGGTCATTGGGGAGAATTACCCCCTTACAGATAGCTAAAAAGATCAACGGTGTCAGTGGCAGTGGCGTACCAAGGTGGGGGGGTGGGCCGCCCCGGGTACCACATACTGAGGGGGTGTCAGGTGGGTGCCCCCCCCCCCCGCGACTGAAGCGGTGACAGCGCCGCAGGGCGGGTTTATGCAGCGCCGCGGTGACAGGCAGGTTAGAACAGGGAGAGAGAGGTGAGCTGCAGGCAGTGGCGTTGCAAGGGGGGTTGCGGGGTGACACCACTGCACCTGACCAATCATCCCCTTCTCTCGTGGCCATGGGCCAGCGGTCCCGGGCCGGATGTCACACAGGCACAGCTGAGCAGAGTGAAGCCGTCTCCCCCTCCAGTGTTTGCCTGTGCCGTGCTGAACTCAGTTACTGAATGGGGGGTCTGTGCTGAAGGGTGGGGGGGGGTCTGTGTAACATGCAGGGGGTCCAGAGCTGTGGGGGCTGTATAATGTAAATGGGTCCAGAGCTGTGCGGGGCTGTATAATGTAAAGGGGACCAGAGGTTCAGGGTGCTGTGTAATGTAAAGGGGTCCAGAGGTGCAGGGTGCTGTGTAATGTAAAGGGGTCCAGAGGTGCAGGGGGATGTGTAATGTAAATGGGTCCAGAGGTGCAGAGGGCTGTGTAATGTAAAGGGGTCCAGAGGTGCAGGGTGCTGTGTAATGTAAAGGGGTCCAGAGTGCTGTGTAATGTAAAGGGGTCCAGAGGTGCAGGGGGCTATGTAATGTAAAGGGGTCCAGAGGTGCAGGGTGCTGTGTAATGTAAAGGGGTCCAGTGATGCAGGGGACTGTGTAATGTAAAGGAGTCCAGTGATGCAGAGGGCTGTGTAATGTAAAGGGGTTCAGAGATGCAAGGTGCTGTTTAATGTAGAGGGGTCCAATGATGTAGGGGACTGTCTAATGTAAAGGGGTCCAGTGATGCAGGGGGCTGTGTAATGTAAAGGGGTCCAGTGATGCAGGGTGACATGTAATGTAAAGGGGTCCAGAGGTGCAGGGTGCTGTGTAATGTAAAGGGGTCCAGTGATGCAGGGGGCTGTGTAATGGAAAGGAGTCCAGTGATGCAGGGTGCTGTGTAATGTAAAGGGGTCCAGTGATGCAGGGGGCTGTGTAATGGAAAGGAGTCCAGTGATGCAGGGGGATCTGTAATGTAAAGGGGTCCAGAGATGCAGGGTGCTGTTTAATGTAAAGGGGTCCAATGATGCAGGGGACTGTCTAATGTAAAGGGGTCCAGTGATGCAGGGGGCTGTGTAATGTAAAGGGGTCCAGTGATGCAGGGTGACGCGTAATGTAAAGGGGTCCAGAGGTGCAGAGTGCTGTGTACTGTAAAGGAGTCCAGTGATGCAGGGGGATGTGTAATGTAAAGGGGTCCAGAGATGCAGGGTGCTGTTTACATTAGACAGTCCCCTGCATCACTGGACCCCTTTACATTAGACAGCCCCCTGCATCACAGGACCCCTTTACATTAGACAGTCCCCTGCATCACAGGGCCCCTTTACATTAAAGGGGTCCTGTGATGCAGGGGACTGTCTAATGTAAAGGGGTCCAGTGATGCAGGGGACTGTGTAATGTAAAAGGGTCCAGAGGTGCAGGGTGCTGTGTAATGTAAAGGGGTCCAGAGGTGCCGGGGGCTGTGTAATGTAAAGGGGTCCAGAGGTGCAGTTGTGGAGAGTGGGTACAAAGAGATATTGAAGGATGCAGAGGTATGCAGGGGGCACAGTGGGGTCTTTTTACATTTTAATGTGGGGGGGGTTGCCAGATATTGGATCCGCCCCGGGTGCCAAATGCTCTAGTTACGCCCCTGGTCAGTGGTAACTGAGAGGCAGATATTGCCCATTCCTCAAGGAACCCCTAGCAAGCTTTGGAGGAACCCTAGGATTACATGGAATCCTGGTTGAGAAACTCTGTTATAGAAAGCTACCCTAGAAGAGTGAGGGCTGTAAAAGCTACAAATGGGTTGGCGGGGGGGGGGTTGCCTTATATTTATGCTCATGGTTGTGGAATGTGGTTTTCAAAATACTTTTGTAGGTGGGATGGTCGGTTGTCCACAATCTTTGGGAAGTATAAAAACACCTGGAATTGATTTTTAATACTTCACTGACTCATCCAAGGTAGTAAAGGCCAGCCCCTCACCTGGCTCAACCAGGGAAAACATGCAACCAAAGGACGATGCCAAAAGATGGTTAACTTAAAAGAGAAGTATGGTAATAATTTTTTGTTTTCAAATCCATACTTCCAGTTAGGTCTATATATATTTGGACACAGTTAACATTTTCATACTTTTGGCTCTGTATGCCATCGGAATAAAATTAAACTGAAACGTTTAAATAAACTGAATTCATCCAAAATGAATTTGAAGTGCAGATTTTCAGCTTTAATTCAAGGGGGTTGATCATAAATATCAAGTACAAATTTTACAAAATTGCAACCATTTTTTACACAGTCCCCCCCCCCCCCCCCCCATTTTCAGGGGCTAAAATGTAATTGGACAAATGAATATAATCACAAATAAAATGTTAATTTCTAACCACTTCACATCCCGCGTATATTAAAATGACGCCCAAAGATGGGACCTCCCCCGTGATAGGGGACGTGTCACTGGAGAGCTGATGCGCGTGTCTGGCGGCCGCGATGTCCACCGGGCACCCGCGATCGCTAGTGACAGAGCAGGAACGTGGATCTGTGTGTGTAAACATACAGATCCACGTCCTGTCAGAGGAGAGGAGACTGATCGTGTGTTCTTAGTATATAGGAACACTGATCGGTCTCCTCCCCCAGTCAGTCCCATCCCCCTACAGTTAGAACATGCAGAGGGAACACATTTAACCCCTTGATCGCCCCTAGTTTTAACCCCTTCCCTGCCAGTGACATTTATACAGTAATCGGTGGCTATTTATAGCTCTGATTGCTGTAAAAATGTCAGTGGTTTCAAAAAAGTGTCAAAAGTGTCCGATCTGTCCGTCACAATGTCGCAGTCCCGATAAAAATTGCAGATCGCCGCCATTACTAGTAAAAAAAAAAAAAATGCCATAAATCAATAACCTATTTTGTAGGCACTATAACTTTTGCGCAAACCAATCAATATACACTGATTGCGATTTCTTTTATCAAAAATATGTAGAAGAATACATATCGGCCTAAACTGAGGAAAAAAATTTTTTTTTGAAAAAAAAAAAAATTGGAATATTTATTATAGCAAAAAGTAAAAAACATTGTGTTTTTTTCCAAAATTGTTGCTCTTTTTTTGTTTACAGAGCAAAAAATAAAAACCGCAGAGGTGATCAAATACCACCAAAAGAAAGCTCTATTTGTAGTAAAAAAAAAGGACATTAATTTTGTTTGGGTACAGCGTCGCGTCAGTTAAAGCGGCGCAGTGCCGTATCGCAATAAAAAAGCCCGGTAAGGAACGGGGTGAATTCTTCCGTGGCTGAAGTGGTTAATATTTTGTTGAGAATCCTTTACTGGCAATGACTGCCTTCAGTTTTGCCTTCAGCAAGTGAAATGCATGCTCAATTGGGTTGAGATCAGGTGATTGACTCGGCCATTGCAGAATATTCCACTTCTTTTCCTTCAAAAGCTCCTGAGTTGATTTTGCATTGTGTTTTGGATCATTGTCCAGCTGTACTTTGAAGCGCCGTCCAATCATTTTTGCTGCATTTGGCTCAATCTGGGCAGACAGTATATCTCTAAATATTGTAGAATTCATCCGGCTGCTCCTGTCTTCTGTCCCATCATCAATAAACACCAATGACCCAGTGCCACTGGAAGCCATGCATGCCCATGCCATCACACTAGCTCCACCATGTTTTACAGATGACGTTGTATGCTTCTGATCATGAGTTGTTCCAAGCCTTCTCCACACTTTTTTCTTCCCGCCATTCTGGTACAGATTAATCTTAGTTTCACCCATCCAAAGAATGCTTTTCCAGAACTGGTCTGGCTTTTTGAAATGTTTTTTGGCAAAGTCTAATCTATTCTTCAGGCTTATGAATGGTTTGCACCTTGTGGTGAACCCTCTGTATTTTCTCTTGTGAAGTCTTCTCTTGATTGTAGACTTTGACAATGATACGCCCACCTCCTGGAGAGTGTCCTTCACTTGTCTGGATGTTGTGAATGGGTTTTTCTTTACCATAGAGAGGATCCTGCGATCATCCACCATTGTTGTCTTCCATGGTCGTCCAGGCCTTTTTATGTTGCCGAGCTCACCAGTGCGTTCTTCTTTCCTCAGAAAGTACCAAACTGTTGATTTAGCCACTCCTAATGTTGCTGCTATCTTTCTCATGCATTTGATTTGTTTTTGAAGCCTTACTATGGCCTGTTTCACTTGCATGGGTAGCTCCTTTGAACTCATGATGTAGGTTCACAGCAATAGATTCCAAATGCAAATACCACACTAATGCCTCGTACACCTGATCAGACTTTCCGACAACAAAACCGTGGAATTTTGTTTGAGGGGGGGTTGGCTCAAAACTTGTCTTGCATACACGCGGTCACATAAATGTTGGCCAACAATTATGAACGTAGTGACGTACTACATGATTTTCCAGCTCTTTAGTGCCACACTTTGGGCTCCTTCTGCTAATTTCGTGTTAGTAGAAGTTTGGTGAGTGTTGATTCATGCTTTTCAGTTCGTTTCTGAACTGCCGCTCGTCAACCCGACATGTTGTGGAATCGGAGGAGATACAGTGTTATTTATTATTGACCTTTTTTGGTTGAATAATGATTTGATTTGGTATATTTTCTATATTTTTGGATGCATAGAATGCACTTTTTGGTTAAGTTCTATTGGCAGATAGCATGTCTAATTTTATTTGTTTTCTTTTTTTAATGCACAATAAAATAATTGTGTAGAATAATACTTGGCTTTGTGTTTTACTTCAAATGACAGTTTGGGAGTAGGCAGTTACATTTTTAAAAAATACAATTTAAAATTGACAAGGGACACCAATATAGTTGTATCTTTGATCTTAAAAACTACGGGATAATGGTGTTGTGGTAACTTGCCGAAAAAAAAAAATAACAAGCATAATAATATTATTCTTGATATCACTATTAAAAAAAAGCCTTTGAAATTGTGTTTGCAATAACTCCATCAGTATCACCAGCAAAGCAGCTTCATTATTATCCCATTAACCGCTTGCCGACCGGCGCACGCCGATGTACGTCGGCAGAGCGGCACGGCTGGGCAAATGGGCGTACCTGTATGTCCATTTGAATTTCCCGCCGTGCCCGTGCGTGCGCGCCGCCGGCGGCGCGCACGCGCGCCGGCCGGGAGCTCCGTGAGTCGGGTCGCGGGTCCCGCGGACTCGATCGCCGCGGGGAGACCCGCGATCGCCTCACGAAGCGGATGAACGGGGAGATGCCGTTGTAAACAGCATCTCCCCGTTCTGCCTAGTGACAAGTGTCTCGATCTCTGCTCCCTGTCATCGGAGCAGAGATCAGTGACGTCAGCCACACAGCCCATCCCCCTACAGTTAGTAATCACTCCCTAGGACACACTTAACCCCTCCCCGCCCCCTAGTGGTTAACCCCTTCACTGCCAGTGTCATTTACACAATAATCAGTGCATTTTTAATCGCACTGATCGCTGTATAAATGACAATGGTCCCAAAAATGTGTCAAAAATGTCCGACATGTCCGCCATAACGTCGCAGTCACAATAAAAATCGCTGATCGCCGCCATTACTAGTAAAAAAAAAATTATTAATAAAAATGCCATAAAACTATCCCCTATTTAGTAAACGCTATAACGTTTGCGCAAACCAATTAATAAACGCTTATTGCGATTTTTTTTACCAAAAATATGTAGAAGAATACGATCGGCCTAAACTGAAGAAAAAAAATGTTTTTTTTTATATATTTTTAGGGGATATTTATTATAGCAAAATGTAAAAAATAATGCGTTTTTTTCAAAATTGTCGCTCTTATTTTGTTTATAGCGCAAAAAATAAAAATCGCAGAGGCGTTTAAATACCACCAAAAGAAAGCTCTATTAGTGGGAAAAAAAGGACATCAATTTTGTTTGGGAGCCACGTCGCATGACCGCGCAATTGTCAGTTAAAGCGACGCAGTGCCGAATCGCAAATAACGCTCTGGTCAGGAAGGGGGTAAATCCTTCCGGGGCTGAAGTGGTTAAAGAAGAAGAGAATTGTGCGCTGCATTTGGAGATTTCATAATTTGCCACGTCACGAATGTTAATTCTCCATTACAAATGCTAGTTTACAAGACCGACCGCTTCTGCTTCCGAGCATGCGTGTTTGTAATTTGGACTTTTGTCGACGGACTTGTGTACACACGCTCGGAAAGTCTGACAACACACATTTGTTGGCGGAAAATTTGAGAGCATGCTAGCCAACATTTGTTGGCGGAAAGTCCAACAAAAAATGTCCGATGGAGCGTACACACGGTCAGACTTACCGCCAACAAGCTCACATCCAACATTTGCCGTTGAAAAATCCGATATCGTGTGTACGCGGCATTGGGATCAACTCCAGACTTTTTACCTGCTTAATTGATGAAGAAATACTGAAGGAGTAGCCCACACCTGGCCATGAAACAGCTTTTGATTCAAATGTCCAATTACTTTTGGCCCCTTGAAAAAAGGGGGGTGGCTATTCTTAAGAGCTGTAATTCCTAAACCCTTTCTCCGATTTGGATGTACATAGCCTCAAATTAAACCTGAGAGTGTGCACTTTCAGACCATATCCATTGTATAACTATAGCTTGAATATGTTTTGGTAAATACCTATGGACCTATGGACCTAACAGTACCTAGGTGAATGCAGCATCGGTCTCCCGCCGGCTCTAACACCGAGAACCGAGCGATGACACAGCCAATTCCTTGGTTCTCAAGGCTCCCTGAGCAGAGAGTTGGTGACTGTCAGTCGCCAGCTCTCTGCTCTGCCCCCACCGCACTCACTGGAGCGCTGGACTGTGGAGGGGGTGGGAGCAGCCAGCTCAGGCTCTCAGTGGCTCAGCCGGATGCCGGTCCAGACATGTGGGTGGATCCTGACCATATGGTCGCGATCTTGCCTGAGCCTGGACTAGCTCTGTGATGGCAGCTGACAGCCTGCTGAAAATGGGCCACAGGAGTGCAGAACGAACTGCCCTCCTGTGATCCATTGCAGAAGTACAGCCAAACAAGATTTGGCTGTACTTCTTTAAAAAGGAATTCAAAGCATGGTACATTTTTACATAGTTACAATGGTCCAGGCTTGACCTAAGTAACTATGTATACACCAGCCTTTTTCAACCCTGAGGTGCCTTCAGGTTTCTTCAGGAGTGACTTGGCAAAAATGCCTAAAAATTGCCCAAAAATTGTATACAAAGCCAGCTGGTAGATGAAGCCTGCCTTTTAGTTACACAAAGCCACAGGTTTTCATTGTGTATCATTACAACCTTCCTAACAGCCAGTGACTTCACTGGTTGATGTGGGAGTTGTTGGGCTATCTGCACAGCATTGTTGTTTGCCCCACTCTGTCGTCACTGGGGTCACATTCGCTGAGTGAGGGGAAGAAAGAGAGAAGAGAAATATTGGAATACTAATTAATACCAGTTTACAAATGTACTTTGGAGAAAAAAAAGTACCTCTATCGTAGCACACCCCATGTAGGAGCTGCAAATGAACATGGATCCCCCCACTCCTGCACAGCCAGGCACACCGTATCTTCACAGGCACACAATAGTCAGAGAAAAGTCTGTAGCTTTGTTTTTGTTATTTGATAGGGGTTAATAACTTAGATAGGGATCGGAGGGTATGGTATGCCCACTTGACTTCAGCAAACTTCAGGGACAACTTCCTATATGCAAATATATAGACTCCTCTTCAACTTTTCTCCTGCACACACTTTGCTTCTCTCCTGATCAACTTCTGTTGGTTCACCCCTGAGGGAACTTAACTGACTCCTTGACAGTTCAGTAACAGCCCATTACAGGCAGGAACTCACAGTCCCTAAAAGAGGTTGTAAACCTCTCTGTGGAGGTTGTACCTATAGATACACCTTATTCTAGGCTTACCTATAGGTACTGTAAATATCTCCTAAACGCATACCTCCCAACTGTCCCTGATTTCGAGGGACTGTCCCTCATTTGGAACAAAGTCCCCCGTCCCTCATTCCTCCTCAAAGTCCTCATTTGTCCCTCATTTTGGTATATAATTGTATATAAAATGCACTTTTTATCTTTCAAAAAGTGTTTCCCGGTGCTAAATTTTTCATCATCTTATCAAATTGCGGTATTTGTAAACTTCAAAAGCCAATATAAAGGAATAGTAGTGGTAAAATGAAAGCACTTGTGGGTTTAACCAATCATTTTTTTGTATAATTCTTCTTTAAGGGCAGGGTGTGTGTCCTATGCCTACATACTTTTGATAATAGGTGTCCCTCACTCCCATCTCAAAAAGTTGGGAGGTATGCTTAAGCGTGCACTGTGAAGAAACTGCAAAAACATGCATAAAAACACCTGAAATCACGTCCGAAATCAAGACACTCAAGGTGTGAATGCAGCCTAAAAGAATTAAAGAGTCCCCCAACCGTTTCCGTGTGTAGCACAGTAAAACCTTGTTAGAACAGAAGGTAATCATATATCTCAGGTCATCACATATCCTGAAAATGAGAGGACTATTCCTCATTTTAGGACAGAGGCCAGAGTTGTGCTAATCATGCATTTAAGCCCCATCAGCCAGATGCACATCCAGAACTGCTAGTGTATAGCACGTATATAGCCTAATATTATATAGTCATTTATTCCAAACTGCATACAGCTGTTGCAGACTTTTTGGCCACACACAGAAAGTAATTCTTGGAAGATATTATCACCAAAAAAATCCTTGTTTGACTCAAAAAACCAAGAAAGTATAGCTTGGCTATTCCAAAAAATGAGTTCTGAAGTTATTATCAAATCGGTATATACAAATAAAATGTGAAAATTGCTCTTATCCCTGGGGGATACACAACCAATAATCCTGAAGTGACTTTAAATGCAGTTGTGGAGTATTGAATATCAGCAGCTCTTCAGTGTTAACAAAATGGGCAGATTGTTTATGACATTATTTTTCAGTTTAAAGCAATTGGGTCTGATTTACTGGCTGGCACATATGCAAACACACTGATCGTATGTTGGTAGTCAAACCACCAAATCATATCCTTATGGCATTTATTATGTGCCCACAGGAATTGGCTAACAAATGTGTTTTTTAGCGGAATGTCCTCTCCTGTGTTTGAACCTAAAATACACTGGCTAGGCCATGGCGTGCCTAAAAAAAAAAATATATATTTTCTATAGCAGCAGCACTGTCAATGTTGCAGTGTGACTAGCTCAAAATTAGTGGGTGGCTAGGCTGAAGCCAACCTGAAATCTTGATTGTGTTCAGTTGTAGCCTTGACTGTTGTTGTCGAGGAGTGTTCTCCAGCAGATAGAGCAAATACTGTAGATACAATGCTATGTGAAGGCAGGTGCAGTCTGCTTTCTCCACTGCAGGTGGTGCTCAACCGCAACGGCATTGCAGAGGTAGATGAGGTCAAGAGAAACTTAGTTCTTCTATGGTTTCCTGAGTCACAGGGGGCAAATATCCAATTGGCCATCTTGGTTCAGGCAAAGCCTATTTAAGACCCCTGCTTCCAGGCTTGACACGCGGTTCGCGTTTGGCTAGTGTAGAGACATGGAGAGGTTCCTGAGGAGTAAGGAAAGTGAAGGAACACGCCAACCTTTCTGAAAGCCTCCCCACTTGGCTACTGGCCAGGCCGCTTCTAGCAAAACGGAAGCCTACTTCTACTGACACATAGCTGTTTCATGCTGTGAGTGCTCCAGGTCAGGTTACCTTTACGCCGGGCCTGTTCTGTATTGCTGAACTTTAGTTACAATATATTTCTGTTTCCCTGCACTTGGACTCTGAGTATTTTTCTGCCACCACACCACTATGCACCCACCCACATATGGATTATGGATATTTTATCATACCCTGGCTAATGGCTAGGAGGTTTTATTGCCAGTGATTTGCTGGGAAATTATATAAATTATACAAGTATTCAGGGAGCCCTTCTAGAAGTGTCTTTGCCTCCCAGGTTTACCTAGAGAGTAGACATGTGCAATTTGTTTTGGTTCAAAACAAAATTCTGACGACTTTTTGGTTATTCAGAGATTCAGATGTATCCAAATGTCTGAATAACAGTAACGAATTTCGCTAAAACTAATTTAATTTAGTTTCATTTATTTATTTTTCAATGAATTCCAAATTTTCTGAGTGTTTCTTAATCAAATCAGTCGAAAATTCTGTGTGATCCAAATTCTGTGTGAAGAATAGCTTATTGTTAAGGAGCGCCCTGGGAAGCCCATAGATCATCAGCTGTCAATGGGTTTCTCCACTGACAGCTGAATGTAAACAAAAGAATGAAAGAATGATCTTCTTTCGTTTATTTAGTAAAAAAATAAGAAAAACCCAGTGGTGATTAAATACCACCAAAAGAAAGCTCTACTTACATAGTTAGTAAGGTTGAATAAAGACACCAGTCCATCCAGTTCAAACTGAGTGAGTGTGGGTGCGTGTCTACAATTATCCCTATTTATTTAAGGTACCCATGTAGTGCTGTCAATTTACTAAGCACTCCACACATACATCGCACACTCACATCAGCCCCTACCCTCAAGGAGCCCACAATCCAAAGTCCCCAACTCACATTCATATACTAGGGCCAATTTTGGACAGAAGCCAATTAACCTACCAGCATGTCTTTGAAGTGTGGGAGGAAACCGGAGTACCCGGAGGAAACCCACACAGGCACAGGGAGAACATGCAAACTCCAGGCAGGTAGTGTCATGGTTGGGATTTGAACCAGCGACCCTTTTTACTGCTAGGCAAGAGTGCTACCCAATACAACACTGTGCCGCCCGTGTGAAAAAAAAAAGATTCAAAGCGTGACAGCGCTGAAAGCTGAAAATTGGCCTGGGCAGGAAGGGGGGTTAAAAGTGTCTGATATTAAAGTGGTTAAAGGCACACTACCAGCCTGTGAGTTGGGTTGAAGTCATTTCTTTTTGAGTGGAGGGAATAGTAGTTGCTGTATTTGTCACCCGGTAATCCCTAATCTTCCCTTCCCTGGAGTCAATAAAAACCTCCAAGGGAATATTTGCAGCGTGGTTGTCGGTGAGTCGGATGTTGCCGATGGGTCGGTGAGTGTTTGGGGCAGCTGTAGGCCAGGTCACCAATAGAGACACCAAGAGGGCCTGAATAATCAAGAAGCTCCTTTGGGGTCATCACTACAGTTTTTAACCCCAGAAGGATTTACCCCCTTCCTGACCAGGCCCTTTTTTGCGATACAGCACTGCGTCGCTTTAACTGACAATTGCGCGGTCGTGAGATGTTGTACCCACACAAAATAGACGCCTTTTTTTTCCCACAAATAGAGCTTTCTTTTGGTGGTATTTGATCACCTCAGCGGTTTTTATTTTTTGCGCTATAAATGGAAAAAGACCGAAAATTTTGAAAAAAAAAGCAATATTTTTTACTTTTTGCTATAATAAATATCCCCCCCAAAAATATATTAAAAAAAACAAATTTCTTCCTCAGTTTAGGCCGATATGTATTCTTCTACTTTTTTTTGTAAGAAAATCGCAATAAGCGTATATTGATTGGTTTGTGCAAAAGTTATCACGTCTACAAAATAGGGAATAGATTTATGGCATTTTTATTATTATTTTTTTTTTATTAGTAATGGCGGCGATCTGAGATTTTTTATCGTGACTGCGACATTGCGGCGGACAGATCGGACACTTTTGACACTATTTTGGGACCATTGACATTTATTCAGCGATCAAAATGCACTGATTACTGTGTAAATGACACTGGCAGGGAAGGGGTTAAACACTAGGTGGCGATCAAGGGGTTAAGCGTGTTCCCTCAGCGTTGCTCTAACTGTAGAGGGGGATGGGCTCACTAGAACATGACAGAGACCACTGGGTGCAGTAGATCCCTGTCATGTTGCAAGGCAGAACAGGGAAATGCCTTGTTTACATAGGCATCTCCCCGTTCTGACTCTCCGTGCCACGATCGCGGGCCACCGGCGGACATCGAGTCCACGGGAGCCGTGGGCATGCTCCCGTGGCACGTTAAGTGCGTGCGTGCGGCTGCTAGCCACTGATGACGGAGTGACGTACGGGTATGTGGTTTTGCGCACCCGTGCCACTTTGACGAAGTATATCGGCGTGAGCAGGTCGGCAAGTGGTTAAAAACATTTAAACTGCTGACAATACAATACCGGCAATTGCCGGCAATACAAAAATGTTAAAAAAAGAAAAAAAAACAGGCGTGGGGGTCCCCCCCCAATTCATGATAATTTGGCAACAAATACACCACCGCAGGATGGTACTGTGGGTGTGTAAGTAGTGATCAAAAATGCTGCATCCTATACAGAGATGCAATTTAATCAGAGGAAATTATAGATTTGTTAGGCACCAATGTATTAAAATCTATTGAAATCGCACCCGAAGTTGCCAAGAGTAGTACGTAAACCACTTTTGGGAATCATTGCAGTGCCGCAAAGTCAGCATCGCAGCCGATTCGGGCGGTACCATTGCCGGCAATAGCTGTCGATTTGGTATGTCAAATCGCATGCCAGATCGCATCAATGTGGACCTAGGCTTAAAGATACAAGCTCGACATGTTTCGGGAATAACGCTTCATCGGGAGCTTATCGATGCTTTCCACTAAACTGATTGAGAAAAAAAACAATAGTAAATATACAAACAAAAAAAGAAAAAAAGGGTTGTCAAACATAATACATACATTTTTTTATAGGAGAAAAAAAAGTAAATTCAAAATCACCAAGCCAGAAGCTGGCATGCAGCCATAGGACATGGAAAGATGTGGGGATACACCCACTATCCAAAGGTAAAAAGTTGGCAGCATCAACTATAGTAAGATAGTGAGACAGCTACTGAGTGTATATGTACCTACCCCAATTGTATCACGGCCGGATGATAAGATCTGCTGATGGAGGTATCTGTCAGGCAATCAGGCTCACATGTGAGCCTTTATATGTGTAACCCAGTCGGGATGGTCACGCCCAGCGACGTCGGTGTCACCTGAACCGGACAATTGGAACCGGGTATGTCCTCAGAACTCCCGCGCACACGTGCAGACAACAGGTTGAAGGTGATTTTGAACATACTTTTTTCTCCTATTAACAAAATGTACTGTATATATTATGTTTTACAACCCTTTTTTTGTTTGTATGTAGCACTAACTCACGGTGGAGCTGCTGGTTTAAGCGGGTCTGTTACCTTCACCTTGCTTCCCTCTGTTTCACCGGCACTGGGTCTAGGGGTTCCGTTGAGTTTACTTCTGGATGACACACGCACCAACACTGGAGTACGTTTTCAATGCTTTATTGAACAGACAAACTTTAGGAAGTAGCATGAAAGAGGCGGAAAAGGAAACTTTCAGGAGAAACTAAAATATTTTCTTGTGGAATCTTAGCGGCAAATGTCCTGTAGAATTCAGATAATTATGTGGAATTATGGTAAATCCGTACGATCCCCTGCCACAGGATGTATCCGATTTTTCTGCAGTGAAAGTCAGTCACAGTGCCTGGACCTTTAACCCGAACCGGCAACACTATGCTGTATAGTTACTTCTTTTGGATACGTCCTCCAACCGAGTCACCAGGCCCCTCTATAGACCAGCTCACTGCGTGATCTCTCCAAGACGGGTCCTCCCCTGGGATCTCCTCGGCTGTCCAGCTTCGTCACACAGGACCGACAGCTCAGGACCATTCCTCGGCCGCGGTGGTAGGCCCCAGACAAGCCTCTGGGCCCACCCCTGCACCGCTGTATAGTGGGCCTCCCGATCGGAGGACCACGAGGTAGCTCCTTAACGCATACCTGTCGGCCAGGAGGGCCAGCAGGTGGCTGTAAAACGAACCCTAGAACATGGCGTCTGTCCCATAAATACCCCCTTCCCAGAATGCAACTCGGAGGACCACCTCCACCGAGCTTGTCTCCGGGACAGAGGAGCATCTATACACTTCGACATACCTTTCCAACACTGACCAGTGGCAACAGCGACACCCACCGGTCAGCACGGAAACACACACGTCGTCAGCCAAGCTGGAACAGAGGCAAACTTTTACCTTCCTAACGCCCAAATTACTAAATTTACCTAACATGCGGTAGATTGTAAATCTACCAGCGCTACATACTCCCCCCACTACAATAGACGTTGTCCCCAACGTCTGTCCTAACACAGTAACAGTAACTCTCAAACCTGAGAGTAAGCATTTAAGTTTCTTATAACTTTGGATAGACAAAGAGAGAGAGGACAGTTTAAAGACATTATGAGACTTATATCTTATAAAACAATATGTTCACAGCCGCGAACAAAACCACAATATAATTGTACACAACCTCACTAACTAACTAGCTGAAATGCCTCCCAGCTATGCATATGATCCGATGATCCCTGAAAAGGAAACATAGTTAAGCACACATATATACATATCCTATACAACAGTAGGAGCAAAGCCTCATTAAAAAATGAAACTCTTTTCCCACAATCTATACTACAAGAGCTTTAGGAGTCCATCCCTGCATAAGAACTTTTTTTTTTCTATAGAAGAAATCCGGCTAGCAAAAGAAGTCCTTGGATTTAAACAATGAACAGGATCTGTAGATCTTGACCACGCAGATCTCTTTACCCTGACACTATCTAGCTAAGTAACTTTAAAGTGGTAGTGTCCATAATTACCAGTAAAACCGAGGATCTGGCAAAGTCACAAATTTTCCTTCTTTATCCACAGTGGTAATAAAATATACAGCATTGTCCTTTCCCGGTCTGCAGATTACCACCTTATCAGCATAGATGTGCCGACCATAGTTCCAATGTACAAAGCATCCATTGAAACGTTCATCCATCCGGACAGAACATCCAGTCTTTCTAAAGGGCTTAGGCACAGACAAGTAGTCCCAAATAGCTTCACTGTACCAAAGCTCCAGATTAGCTTCAATTTCCCGCATGACATCCTGGGGCACATAGGAGAAATCCAATCCATACTCTGCGGCCACACGCTTGTTTAACATCCTTTGCAAGCGAGCAAGTTTTGGCAAAGATCTGTCTCTCCCTATACCAGGCGATACACAGGAATCTAATGACTTTTTCACCATAGACCCAGCCGGTGTCTGTAGCGAACCAGTAACTTTCGACAAAGTCTCAGCAACAGCACTGTGCGTCTCCACACAGGGTGATGTCTTTCCAGAACTCATGGCAGTCCATTCAGAAAGAGTCACTGCGGAGGCAACATCCTCGCCTTGTGACCACAATAACTCTTGCGACATGGTCTCAAATAAGTCATCATCCTCGGAAAGATCCGACATGGATTCTATTTCCGAGTCTCTCAATTCTTCCGCTGGCAAATATTTATTTACAGTCCCCAACAGTGGCTTACCCGTCCCAGGCGTAGACTTTGGTAGCTCCGGCTCAGGTAACCTCTGGGGTAGGCCTCGACCACGGCTGCAGGAAGCCTTCACATAGCCCACCTTCTTCTGAGTAGGCACCATAGGAGTAGGTGTAGTGGACTCAGGAATCAAAGCAATGTCTCCTAATGAGATGGCAGCAGTAGTGTCTCTTTCTGAAACATTGTCGGTAGCAACAGGCAAAGTGGCGGCCCGTCGCTCTCTCTCTGCAGCGGTAGCAGCTTCCACTGTAGCGATACTTGTCACCCAATCCATCCGATAGGCACGGGGCGGCATGGTAGGTGGCTCCACCATAAACAAGTACTCTCCACACTGTGGACATCGGCCGAATGGACGAAGATGTACGGCCAATCTTCCACATCGATGGCAGGTCATGCCCAGTCCCTCAACATCTCCCGAGGTATATAGGACAAACCTCCCCTGCGGCTTCATTTGAACTCCAATATCCGTGAGCAGAGTTCCAGATTGCACAGTATTCATCACGGTGCTTGCAGGGAACACTCTGGGTCCCACAACCGATTGCAACGCCGTAAAAGACATGGCCACACTCTGATCTTTTCAGCATGATCACAAGGCCTCTCCTCTCCTCCGTCCCACGCGATAGCAAGTAGGGTAACTCCTCCCACTTGTTCTTTCAGTCACGTAGCTCCTGGGCCTTTTCTGGCGCCCAGCGTCTACGCACTCAAAAGCAAAGTCCTGCAGTTTAACATGTATATTTACTATTGTTTTCTCTATCTGTTTAGTGAAAAGCATTGATAAGATCCAAAAGAAGCGTTATTCGCAAAACATGTTAAGTTTGTATCTTTAAAAATGGTATTTTGCTCCCACTCTACCAAGGGAGATTCCCAGTGGTCATACATGCACTGACCCGGGCCCAGCGGATAAAGTTGGATGTGCTGTTTACCGCTTTTATAAGTCTGTACTTTATATGTTTTTAAACAAATTTTGCTAATTTGTTACTAATAAAAACTGTTTTTTAAAATATATTGGTGCCTAAAAGTACATGATTTCCTCTGATTAAATGTTTACCTGCACCCCCCAATCTATTCCAGCCCCCCCACCCCAAAGCCCCATGTTGATGGGGACAAGGGCCTCTTCCCGACAACCCTGGGCTGTGGTTGTCTGGGACTGCGGGCTAGGGGCTTATCGGTATCTGAAAGCCCCCTTTAACAAGTGGGCCCCCAGATTCCGGCCCCCCTATGTGAATGAATATAGAGTACATAGTACCCCTACCCATTCACCGAACAAGTGTCAAAAAGAAAAAAAAACACACACAAAGTTTTTGACAATTCCTTTATTAAAAATAAAAAAACAATGTCCCCCAATGTAGATCCATCATCAATCACGACGTCACCACACCCGAAAAAAAATAATAAAAAAATGCTGCCCCACGACAAAGGCTAACCACCATCTGCCTGCCCCGCCATCTGGCAGTTTTTTAAATAGGTAAGGGGCAGAGCCATCTGGTGACATCACCTGGTGGCACCGCCCTGTGTGACGTCACGATCATTGCATGCTGGGTTGGTGATGTCACATGGGGGCGGTGCCACCAGGTGACATCGCCAGGTAGTTCGCCCCTTACCTATTTAAGAACTGTCAGATGGCGGAGCAGGTAAATGGTGGTTAGCCTTCGTCGCGGGTGCAACTTTTTAAATAATTTTTTCGGGTCCGGCGGCATCGTGATTGATGATGGATCTACATCTGGGGGGGCACTGTTTTTTTATTTTTAATAAAGGAATTGTCAAGAACTGTGTTTGTGTTTTTATTTCTTTTTGATGTTTTTTTTGGTGAATGGGTAGAGGTACTATGTACCCCTACCCATTCACATGGGGAGCCCAGGATCTGGGGATCCAGATTCCGATAAGCCCCTGCCCGCAGACTCCCACAACTACAGCCTAAGGTTGTGGCGAAGAGGCTCCTGTCCCCATCAACATGGGGACAAGGTGCTTTGCAGAGCCTCACCACCCCAAATAACCCCCCCGATGTTGAGAGCATGTAGTCTGGTATGGTTTAGGAGGGGGGCTGCTCGCTCACCCCCTCGCCCCCCCTTTCCTGGCCTGTCTGGCTGCATGCTCAGATAAGGGTCTGGTATGGATATCGGGGGTACCCCATGCTGTTTGCTGTTTTTTTTTATTATTTGCTATGGGGTTCCCCTTAAAATCCATACCAGACCCAAAGGGCCTAGTATGGATTGGGGGGGACCCCACGCCATTTTTTTAAAAGTTTTTCTATTGTCGTCAATGTTTTTTTTTCTTCCATTCAGCTGTCAGCGGGGAAGCCCATTGACAGCTGATGACTCATCCATTGTTAAGGATGCAGTAGCCAGCTTCCCGGCCCCACTCCTTAACAACCAGCTATTCGCTATTCCCTGATTGGGGCTTAGAATGAACTGTGCAGCCCATAGTGCATTGTGGAGTGCTCGGCCACTGAACTTTCCACTAAGCGCCCCGCAAATTTGGGTGTTCGTTCAACGGCCAGGTAGGCAGGGCTACCTGGTACCATATGCCTATTTTTATTGCTCTGCGAGGTAGGCAAGTCAGTTTTTTTTTTTTGGGCGTTTGACACTTACAGCAAACATAGAACTGTGCACTACACATTGAACAGCAGCGTACGTTCAACTACACAGATTAGGGACTTGGGCAGTGGCGGAATTATCAGGGTTGCAACAGTCGCACTTGCGACTGGGCCCTGTAGTTCTCCGGCACTTCAGGGGCGCCCGCCGACCGCCCGTTCGTCAGTGTGACTGTGAGGGGCCCGCAGCCACGTGAGGGGTCCACCACCTGACTGTCCAGTGTGTGAGTGTGTGTCGGTGTCCCCCCTCCAGTACCACCGCTACCACCCCTCCTCCAGTACCACCGCTACCACCCCTCCTCCAGTACCACCGCTACCACCCCTCCTCCAGTACCACCGCTACCACCCCCCCTCCAGTACCAGCGCTACCACACCCCTCCAGTACCATCGCTACCACCCCCCCTCCAGTACCACCCCTGCCACCCCCCTCCAGTACCACCGCCGCCACCACCCTCCAGTACCACCGCTACCACCCCCCCTCCAGTACAAACTCTACCACCCCCCCTCCAGTACCACCGCTACCACCCCTCTTCCAGTACCACCGCTACCATCCCCCCTCCAGTACCAGCGCTACCACCCCCCCCTCCATACCACCGCCGCCACCCCCCTCCAGTACCACAGCCACCACCCCCTCAAGTACCAGTGCTACCACCCCCCTCCAGTACCACCGCTAACACCCCCCCTCCAGTACCACCACAATCATCCCCCTCAAGTACCACCGCTACTCCCCCCCCCTCAAGTACCACCATTACAAATCAGAAACAGAAATGTTTTACTTTGTTGTACAATGGAAAAAAATATAGTATCAAAATCATGCTTTTCGGGGGGGAGGGGGGAGCCCTTAATGATTTCTTGCATCAGGGCCCTGAAGTTTCTAGTTACGCCTCTGGACTTGGGATTGGGATCGCTGTATGTCGGTGCAACATTCAACCCCCCCGATGCTACTACTGCCCCAATGTCCTGATTATTTTGTAAATCAGAGTTCTCCTTTAGTCAATCCGTTCAGAAATGTAATCCATACAATGTCCCCGTGTTTGTGGGCTGTCGGGGGGGGGGAGGATGGGATTGTATTCCACACTCAAAGCGTTTTCGGGCGAGCGTTCCAGCATGACATCAGTTCGTTTATTCTAACGGTGGGCAGAAGAGAGCCGCGCGTTATTGAGAGAGGCTCCAGAGCCGACTGCCGCGTGGCTTTGTTGACAAAAGGCCCCTTTAATGGCTTAGCCAACTTTTTCTACGCTTTGACCGCGGCCTACCGTGAAAAAGACAGGCGTTTTTATGGGGAGCCGAGCATCTGGAATATGTACAGCAGCTTCTGTGAAGTTGCTTTGAGCCGCTACCAAACGGCAATCAGTGGAGGAACAATACCGACGGTTCAATCCAAACCGGGATGATTGTAATTGAGAGTTTTTGTAAATAATGGCATCACCACCCTCTCTCCTCAATCTTTATCATTTCAATATCCATGAGCTGGAGATTGAACAAAGAGCCTGGGTGACAAATATCCACTCCTGGTGAACTGTGCACATTAAAAGGATTTTTAGTAAATATACCTCTAAATTCTTACCTGTTCCTGTGCTGGAGATCTCGTTGTAGGACTTGCCAGCACTTTCATCAATCTGACTGCTAAGGCTGGCCATACATTATACAATTTTCTTGTACAATTTTCCTTTCGATTTATCAAAACCATATAATATAAATGTAAAAAATAAACACTTTTCATTTCTATGCAATACATAGTTGAAGGTAAATTTAAAGGAAATTGAATAAGAAAATTGTGTAATGTATGACCAGCTTAACCACTTACCGCAAACCGCCGTAGCTGTACGTCGGTATTTTGACGTAGAATACTGGGGTTATGGCCGTAGACAGCTGCCATAACCCTGGTATTTTCTGCAACGGCGGGCGGTCCTTTTTAACCACTTCAATACAGGGCACTTTTGCCCCTTCCTGCCCAGGCCAATTTTTAGCTTTCAGCGCTGTTGCACTTTGAATGACAATTGCGCGGTCATACAACACTGTACCCAAACTAATTTTTATAATTTTGTTCCCACAAATATAGTTTTCTTTTGGTGGTATTTGATCCCCTCTGGGGTTTTTATTTTTTGCGCAACAAATGAAAAAAGAGCGAAAATTCAGAGAAAAAAAAAAAGTTTTTCTTTGTTTCTGTTATAAAGTTTTGTAAATAAGTAAGTTTTCTCCTTCACTGATGGGCACTGATGAGGCTGCACTGATGGGCACTGATAAGGCGGCACTGATGGGTACTGATGAGGTGGCACCAATGAGGTGGCACTGAAGATGAGCAATGATAGGTGGCCCTGATAGGCAGCACTGATGGGCACTGATAGGTGGCACTGGTATGCAGCGCTGATGGGAATTGATAGGCGGCACTGATGGGTACTTATGGGTGACACTGATGGGTGCTGTCATGCTTTTTTTCTATTACAAGGGATGCTTACATTCCTTGTAATAGGAATAAAAGTAACCCACATTTTTTTTTTTAAAGGACAGTATAAAAAAATAAAAAAATTAAAAATACAAATTTAAGCGCCTGTCCCGCCGAACTCGCGCGCAGAAGCAAACACATACGTAAGCCGCGCCCGCAGATGAAAACGGTGTTCAAACCACACATGTGAGGTATCGCCACGATCGATAGAGTGAGAGCAATAATTCCAGCACTAGAACCCCTCTGTAACTCAAAACTGGTAACTTGTAGAAATTTTTAAACGTCGCCAATGGAGATTTTAAAGTGCCAAAGTTTGTCGCCATTCCACGAGCGGGAGCAATTTTGAAGCAAGCATGACATGTTGGGTATCAATTTACTTGGCGTAACATTATTTTTCACAATATAGAAAAAAATTAAATAACTTTACTGTTGTCTTATTTTTTAATTCAAAAAAGTGTATTTTTTCCAAAAAAATTGCACTTGTAAGACCTCTGTGCAAATACGGTGTGACATAAAGTATTACAACGACCGCCATTTTATTCTTTACGGTGTCTGAAAAAAAATATATTATGTGGGAGGTCTAAGTAATTTTCTAGCAAAAAAAGCTGATTTTAAGTTGTAAACAACAAATCTAAAAAAAAAAAATCTCCAGTTTTGCTGTGATTGACAGCAGTGGGAGCCAATGAGGAGAGAGAGACCCAGGAGAGCATCGTCTCTCCTGCACATGACTGGATCAGAATCGAGCACAGATAAGTATTAGGGGAGTTGCGGGGGAGCTGCTCACTGAAGGCTTTTTTTACCTTCATGCATAGAATGCATGAAGGTAAAAAAATCTTCAACCTTTACAACCACTTTAACAAAAAAATGAAACCATTGCAGTGAATGAGTACAGTTTGTGCAGACTTCTGGGGATAGAGAGACTGCTTCCTGGATAGGCTACAGAGGACCATGTGTTGGGTCTACTGTGCTACTATTTCAGAGCTGCCATCCAGTGTTCCAGCTATCCTATTGTCCAGTTCACTGATGATCCATCAATGCTGTTACAGTATCTGATGAAACAACTACTAGCTTCCGTTGTCTTCAAATGTGACTCTTCTCCAGAGAGTGTGCCCCACATTTGGCAGTCAGTGTACCAGCGTCTTGTCAAGAGAAAAAGACCCCAACAGAGAAGGTGTCACAGTTGGAAGAGGTGCTTCATGAACCTGAGGAAAAGATGGAGACAGAAGGGCCAGGGGAAAAATCCTCTTTGCAGTTACTAAAAGTTTACAACCTTTTGGTTCAATCTGATTTTATTTTTTTATTTTATTAAAAGATGTATAGAAAGGGTAACGTATACAAAATATTATCAAACTTCGCTTTGACAATACAAAATAGATAAAATACAATCTATTATGTGCAAAGTCGAGGACATATATTCACAAAACAAGGAAGTACTAGATTGTATATGGAGCAAAGAATACATATGTCTGCGGAGCCACCTTCAGCCCAAGCAAGGAACTCTGAGGAGTAGCGGAACATAGACCATGAGGTCCAGGTGAGGGAGAACTGTTCCTCTCGTCCAGCTTCCTGAGCCAACAGTCATTCCAGGTCTCTTTTACGGTTTACCTCACTCGCCCAATCCCCAAAGAAAGGCATATTCATCGATCTCCAATGGCGGGGAATAACTACCCTAGCTGCAGCCAGGAAGTGTCGCAGGATGTCTTTCTTTACAGATTTGAAGGATCCAGGAAGCATAGACAAAAGGACCACCTCAGGTGAGAATTGGATAAAGGTAACCATCAACTTACAATACAGTTCAATTATTTGTTGCCAAAATCTCTATACGGGGGGCACTCCCACCATATGTGAAACATGGTACCTGTGGCTACATGACAACGCCAGCAAGAGTCTGGTGAGGAAGGATTGAAGTGATGGATGGTCGACGGATATCTGTACCATCTAGTCAACAATTTAAACCCTTTTTCTCGGGTCGTATTGGTAAGAGAAAGTTTATGAGTTCGAATAACACACTTTTGCCAATCTGCAAGAGAAATGGAGTGATGTAGTTCTGATTTCCATCCGGTGTTAGGAGGTCAGAGCATTCAATACTAATAAACAAAGTTAGGAGACTATATGAGTTGGAAGGTCTTCCTGGAGGAGCCTATCTTCGAGACCCGATGAGTCAGCAAGAACGTCTGCCAAGGAAGGAATAGTATGACATTAAGACATTACTTGTTACTAGTAAGACATTACTTGTTGTCTCTGAAACCATTGTGTAGGGTGACTTGCTTTTGATGTGGAAGAAGTAGCCATCTTCAGTGACTGATCTGCTCGAAAAACTTGAGCGAGTCTCCTATGACATTCCAAGTCCAAGGCCCATACACCATCGCACGTAGTGCCGGTAAAAAAGCCAGGGTCCCGAAGAAGGGAGTCATGGGTCCAAAAGGTTTAGATACATTTAGGCTACAAGTTGCCATCAGGTGGTCCCATATTTGGATCGTCTGACGTGTAATGTCTCGAAGAAGAGATGGGCCCTTTCGAAGCATGGCTGGGATCCATGGAAGGGCACAGAGATCGAAAGGGTTCATATGATTTTCTAATTGGACCCAAAGCTTAGAAGAGGAATGATGGAACCAGTCTGATATGCGAGTAAGCACCGCTGCCTTATGGTATATGGAGGCATCTGGTGTTCCAGCTCCTCCTCGAGATTTTGGTAGGGATATCGTTTCATACCATATTCTAGGACGTGTCGTATTCCAGACGAACTTGGAGAACATCTGGCGGAGTTTCTGAAAATACGAAGTGGGTATATGGATCAGGATTGTTTGGAATAAGTACAGAAAATGAGGAAGAACATCTATTTTCAGGGCGTTTACCCTGCCCAGCCAAGAAAACCATTTGGAGGCTTTCTTGGCTTTTGTTGGAGAAATGTTGGAACCCAGAAAAGAGCAAAAGGTTATGGAACAGATCCAGTCTACTGTAGAACAAATGGGTGCTTCAAAAGGGACATGTACAGAAGAAGATATCACGACTGAAGAGCCTCTAGATACTGTATAAGTGAGTGACACCCCTTACCCTCAACACACTGTGGGGGGAAGTTTTCTCCATCAATATCTTGTGTGAGGAGATTCTACAAAAGCCATCTAAAGTAACCTAAGAAGTATTTTTAAACTGTAAAATTGCTACTTTTTTATCTATTATGTTTTATGTTTTATTTGTATGGACAAATATCAATGTTTAGAGGACCAAAGTTTCATTTGGTGAGGGGAGAGCGTAGTGCTGCTGGGCTCTTTAAATTCCACCCAGCAGAGCATTTGATCACCTGTGCTTCACAGTTTTTTCTCTTTTCTCTGGTGTGTAGTCAGTGAGAGAGAGGGGTACATGAGCCTCACAATGGGGCAAAGGGGCATTCTGTTTGGCCAGGACAATTCTGTTTGGCCGTTTGGCCAGGGGAACTCTTTCCCACCACCCAACGAGGAGCTTCAGGATGTGTTTGGTGAGTGGGTAAGTGTTTTTGCAGGGGTTTTTCGCCTGGAGGCCAGGAGTAAAGGGCTCAAAGACTGTTGTGAACAGGGCCTGTGCAAGGCCAAGAGACAGGAGCCCTGCATGTGAATAGGGGGGGGGGGGTGACTGCTGATGTTACACTTGGCTAAGTGTGCCTGGAGTTTAGGGCACATCAAAGCTGAGTGATGGAGAGCCCATGAGAGAGAGAACACTGTGTGAAACCTTTCTGCAAAGGCCATGTGCTGAGGTATAGTGCTTTGAAAGGGCCACTTCTTCAAGACTGACCTGTGTTGTGTGACCAAGCTGGTGCAGAGCCTGGGAGACACATGCTGCTGCTGAGAGAGAGAGAAAGAGAGACACTACCTGCTGCCTTTAGAAAGATGCAGAGGACCATGTAGTGCTACCACCGCTGCTGCTGGTGACTGTATTCAGATGTGCTGCATGTACTGTGTTACTACTGCAGGGCTTCTGTCCAGCGTTCCAGCTATCCTGCTGTCCAGTGTACTGCTGATCCAGAGATGCTGCTACACACTCCTGGGAGAGAGAGGAAGAGCTGGTATAGCTGTAAAGAGTCAGCTCGAGAGTGAGAACCCTTTCTCTGGCCATTGAGGGACAGCCAGAAATCCAGAGACAGTTTGTTGGTGAGAGGCCTCTCAACCACCATGTCCATTTGAGTGCTCCACCATGGGTTCAGGCCTCAATTCCGGCACCACTGCTTTACTGTTACTGTTTTTAGTCCCATTGGCCAGTGGAATAGGCAGGGCCTTGTATCTGAAGATAGGTCATCTTGTTAGCTTTGTTGCCCTAAATTGCAGTGCTTAATTCTAAAGCCATTACTACTTTAATGGTTGTATATCTAGTTAATGTTGCATTGCATTTGTCTAATCCACCCTTTTCTTTACAGGGCTTTGCCTTTTTTTTTAAGAAAGCCAATTTAAAACTGTTAACTATACATGTGCAATTCGTTTCATTCCGAATCAAATTTTGGACAAATTTTAAGTTATACAGAAATTCGTATGTATCCGAATTCTGAATCACAAAAGTAATGAATGTAAGCGAACCCTTCGAAAAAATAAAACGAAATTTGACCGAAATAATGAAATTTGAATTAGATTTAAATTCAATTTGAATTTGGAAACAAATAGGAAATGTAAACATATATCTGTTCTTAGATTTAAAAAATTTGGCAGCCGCATTAGATTCGAAAAAAAAGATTGATTTTCCTAATTCAGTCAAAACTAAAACTAAACTAATTCCAAAAAGGAATTTAAGTAACTTAACTAAATGAAAATAGTTAATTAACAAATCGAAACTAAATTATTTTTTTCGTTGTGCAAATGTCTACTGTTAAAAACTGTGTCAGTGTTTTGGATGGCAAACAGAGGGATCCAATACATCCAGTGGCTCCTCCAGTGGTAGTCCTATATAAGCAATGTGTAGCTAATACAACCATTTTAGAAGCACAGGCTACAAAAGACATTACATTATATGATTTAATCTCTACAGTACTAGATTATCACAATGATGCTCCAGTCGTTCGTACTCCTGGTGGTTTTTGACCGTTATATGTTGCAGGTGAACTCTGGGGTAGTTCCTGTCTTTGATAAATGATGCTGTTGAGTATTAACTTTTGATAAGATGTACAAAGCTGTAGTCAGTTTACATGTTAAAGATCAAACAGCATAAACAAGTATACTTCATTCCAGGAAGAACAATTTAGGAGGAAATTACAGTAGCTGAGCCTTGCCAGATAATTATACATAAACCATTTTTCTTTTTTTAGGTGCAGTGCAGATGGATCTAAACCTCATGCAAAGACAACGGAAAAGTGCAGCCTGGACCTGCTGGACGAGTTAAGACCCATGCTACAAATCACTGGGTGGCACTGTTTGAGCAGAAGACAGCGGGTTGGTGGCCCTGGTATGGGCCAGCAGAATGACACAAAGGGGCTGATTTACTAAAAATGAAGAGTGCAAAATCTGGTGCAGCTGTGCATGGTAGTTAATCAGCTTCTAACTTCATAAACTAATAGTATCCAGTCCAGAGGCATATATTAAAAGGGTTGTAAAACTTAGTGTTTTTTCACCAAGGTAAAAAACTTCTGTCAGTGACCGGCCCCGCAGCCCCCCGTTTTACTTGCCTGAGCCCCGTATTTCCCTTGGCGGAGACGTACTGTCCGCTCTCTGCGCGGGGTCCCGGCTCTTGATTGGATAGATTGATAGCAGTGCAGCCATTGGCTCCCAATGCTGTCAATCAAATCCAATCAAGAGCCAGGACCCCGTGCAGAGAGGGACAGTGCGTCTCCGCCGAGGGAAATACGGGGCTCAGGTAATTAAATGGGGGGGCTGGGGAGCCGGTCACTGCCATTGCCTGGGGGCGGGGCTGAGTCTGGCATTCATGTTTATGGACGCTGAATGCTGGACTCGGGAGCACGCCCGCAATGTAACCTCCCCCGGGAGAGCGCTTCTCCTATGGGGTTATCTGATGCGGGGAGGAGCTACCAGCGCTGCCGGGGGACCCCAGAAGAGGATTATCGGGGCCACTCTGTGCAAAAGGAGCTGCACAGTGGAAGTAACAATCACTTTAATGCACCATGAAATACTGTACTATAGCAGCACTCCTGTCAGTCCATAATCTGACTGGCATTCATATGGTTGGATCATATGAGAAATAAATGAATGACAGTTGGTGATTAAAGTCCAGATAGCAGATGGTGGTCCTAGTGATTAATGGAAAAGCATGCACCATACACAAAGATCCACAACACGTGCGTCTCACTCCCCTAGGGGTTCACACTCACCAGATATCAGTATATCTCAAGCCTTGAAATACTCATATAGCTGTCATCCAAATAGCAGGTATGGTCAGCACTGCGTGTCACTTCCACAGGTAGTCAGACATAGAAGAAAAACTCCAAATAGCTGTTTATCTTTTATTACAGTCCTAAACCCCCTTTAAACAGCACTTCCAAAAAATCGTCATCAACAAGCAAATGTAATGTGTAAGCGTTATCACCAATCCATTAGAATAAGGATCAACCAACCATTATACGAGCAGCATATGCTGATCAATCCCGGTTGTCTCTCACTGGCGGTGACACGCAAACATCACTTGTCATTTCTGACGCGTTTCCTCATTGCGACTTCATCTGCAGGCGGTTTGGGATTGCAATAAAAGGTAAACAGGATCTCGCTATTTGGAGTTTTTCTACTATGTCTGACTACCTGTGGAAGTGACACGCAGCTCTGACCATACCTGCTATTTGGATGACAGCTATATAAGTGTTTCAAGGCTTGAGATATACTGATATCTGGTGATTGTGAACCCCTAGGGGAGTGTGACACATGTTTTATGGATCTTGGTGTATGGCGCATGCTTTTTCATTAATCACTAGGACCACCATCTGCTATCTGGCTTTAATCACCAACTGTCATTCATTTGTTCCACATTGAGTATAAGAAGCATGGTTTACTGCATTTACAGGCTGATTTTACTGTTGTGGGTTTGGTAACACTTTAACTATGTCCTATGAGCCATATCTGGCACATTACAAGATTTTATTTAGCCCTCGGCTAGGGCCAGTGGCATATCCTCAACCTGAACCGATTAAGGATTAATAAAGTATAACTATAGGCAAAACTTTTTTCATTTTGGATAGATCAATTGAGGGTTATTACCCCTGTCATGTCCCCTCCCCCCCCCATCTTTGTCCTTTTTTGGGTATTTACTTTCATTTCCTGTCATGTAGACAAACAGGAAGTGAGGGGATATTCCTGCAAATTAAGGGAATCCCTTGGGGGCTCCCCAGGTCACCGGAACTAGTGTTTCCATTGGAAGATTCCCCCTCTATTACTTTTCTGGGGGCAACCCAAAATTTATGATTTTCTTTACTTTCGTTTTTACTGATAATGGTAAACGAGACAAATAGAGAGGGTCAATCTCCTTAACTGGGGCACAGACTGCAATAAAAACTGACAGGAGTTCTAATCCCTCTCCATTCTATCCAAAACTAAAGAACATTTTTTGCCTTTAGTTATATTTTAAGGAAGAGACTGCTTATGGTATACAGTATGTTTCAGCTCCCCCAAACCTGCACCTAGACCCTGTAAGGGAGTACTCTAAAGGGGACCCTGATGTAAGGGGAAATATGATGGGGACCCTGATGTTAAAGGCAATCTAATAGGGACCCTGACCTTGGGGAGGACTATAGTGAGGACCCTGGTAAAAGGGGGAACTCTGATGTAAGGGGGCACTCTAATGGGGACCCTGACATCAGTGAGGATCTCTAATGGGGCCCTGATGTAAAGGGGACTCTGATGTAAAGGGTCTCAAATTCTAATAGGGACCCTAACATCGGGGGGACCATAATGGAGACCAGACAAGGACTGGCCATAGGGCAAACTGGGCACTTGCTCGGTGGCCCTGGGCCGCCAGTCCTTGCTGGGCCCAAGGCAGCTTGGCTGCTCTTTGAGCCCGCGCCACTCACCCGGCCTCTCCGCGGCTGCCCGGCTGCTGGTTCAGCTCAGCCATCTGCGCCGGGGAGACAGAAACATGAAGGCTCTCGCCCCACCCCATGTTCTCAAGGTTCCTTCCTGTGCTCTCCACCCCCCTTCATTCTCTTTCCCAGTCCCCCCTCGCCCCCCCCCCGCAGCTTTGCCAGGTACCCCCCTCCCCTCTCCCAGGGGATCCATCAGGGTGGAGAGTGGGGAAGGGGCCGGTTAACATGTCATGGGCTGCTCAGTCCAAAATGCCCGGGCCTATTTTTTGTCCCAGTCCGGGCCTGATGGAGACCCTATTGTAAAGGGGACTCTGATTGGGACCGTGATGTTAAAGGGATTCTAATGGGGACCCTAACATCAAGGGGGACCATAACAAAGACCCTCATGTAAAGGGGAACTCTAAAGTAAAGGGGACTCTGATTTAAAAGGGAATCCAATGGGGGCCTTGATGTAAGGGGGGACTATGACGTATGGGGGCACTCTAATGGGTACCCTGACATCAGTTGGGATGTCTAATGGGGCCCTGAAGTAAAGGGGACTCTGATGTAAAAGGGTCTCTAACTGGGGCCGTGATTTAAAAGAGATTCTAATGGGATCATAAGGGAGACCCTGATGTAAAGGGGACTCTGGTTGTAAAACATAAAATGAACCCCCTTGTACTAAAAAAATTGGAGACCCCTGATGTAACCTTTTTATCATTTCATTTTTATTTTGAAATGACAAAATAAAGGAAAATTAGTGATGAAAAAAGGCACTCTTGAGTTAATCATTTTTTGCCCATTAACCCTCATGGTCTGCATTACTGGAGGTGAGTCCTTTGCCTACATACAGTACTTCTTGCTATAATGTGTCCCTTTTTCCCATGTCACAGAGTTGTGACAATTCACAACACTATTTTGGCTCAATAATGAGCATTTTTTTCTTGTAGCTAGGAGTCCTGCATTTACAGAAAAACAGTTAATATTAGGATTATACAAGGATCTGATTATTCATTCCATTGAGATTCAAGATCTCAATGATGGAGTCTCTAAGATAAATAAGAATCCAGGGTCTACCTTAGTCCACTAGACTCCACCTAAAATTAAAGTATAACTAAAGGTTTTTTTGTTTTGGATAGGGTGTGTTTTTATTGCTGTCTGTGCCCCCATTAAGGAGATTCACCCTCTCTATGTGTCCTGCTTACCATTATCATTGAAAGTAAAAGAAAGTCCCAAATTTTGGGCTGTCCCCAGAAAAGTAATAGAGGGTAAATATTCCAAAGGGGACACTAGTTCTGGTGACCTGGAGGTCCCCAGGAATCCCCCTATATTTGCAGGGATCTCCTATCACTTCATGTTTGGCTATTGGACAGGAAGTGAAGAGAAATTTCTGCAATGGGACACAAATGGCGAAAAAAAAAATGTTATATCCCTCCCTTACTCTATCCAAAATGAAAAAAAAAAAGTTTTGCCTATTGTTCTACTTTAAATATTATATTTTAAAAGAGAGTGCTTTCAATGAAGCATCACAGGGAGGTAGAAAGCAGAAGTGGTGATGGTAACATGTGACAAAGAAGAGCTGGGGCACACAAAGATGGTCAGGAACACCTAAGACTCCCAGGTGGACAGGAGCAGAGTCTGGTATTTTGGTAGAAACTAGATCTCAATGTTGGTGTATCCAAGATATATAGGAATCCAGGGTCTAACTTACTCCACCGGGTCCACCAGGGTCCCCCTAAGATAAAATATCAAGTTTAAAGAAACACTGCTTTCAATGAGGAATCAAATGAAGATACAGAACATAAGTGGTGATGACAATGTGTGAAGAAGTAGAGCTAGGACACACAAAAATGGTCAGGAACACCTAAGACTCCCAGGTGGACAGGAGCATAGTTTGGAACTTTGGCAGGGGGATCTCAGCATTGGTGTATCCAAGATATATAAGAATCCAGGGCCTCACTTACTCCACCAGGCTCCACCTAAGATAAAATATCACCTTTAAAAAAGAGACTACTTTCAGTGAAGCATCATATGAGGTTAGAGAACATGAATGGTGATGGCAACATGTGACAAAGTAGAGCTGGGACACCGAAAGGTGGTCAGGAACACCAAAGACTCCCAGGTGGACATGAGCAGAGTCTGAAACTTTTACAGGAAGAGCTCAACATTGGTGTATCCAAAACTTATAAGAAGCTAGGATTTAACTAAGCCCACCAGGTTTTACCTGAGTTTAAATATCACCTCAGGGTGGAGGGACCCTTTATAAGAGAATATATTCACTGTAGCATCACATAAAAGGTAGAGAACATGAAAGGTGATGGAAACATGTGACAAAGTGGAGCTGGAACACACAAAGGTGGTTGGGAATATCCACAACTCCCCTGTCAACAGGAACAGGGTCTGGAACTATGGCAAGAAAATCTGAATGTTGGCATATCCAAGATACACAATGGTGGTCAGGACAACCCAAGACTCCCAGGTGGACAGGAGTAGAGTCTGGAATCTTAACAGGAGGATCTCAACGTTGGTATATTGAAAACATATAAGAAGCCAGGCGCTAACTTAGCCCACCAGGTTCCACTTTAGTTTAGATATCGCCTTTGCGTGGAAGAAATTTAATAAAAAAGGTTGTTCTTATAGAGGCATCACAGGAAGGTAGAGAACATGAATGGTAATGGGAAAAAATATGAGAATGTGAGTGAATAAAATCACTCAGAGAAGAAACCGTGGGACTGCACCAGGGCAGCATGAATGTTTTGGCACTGATAGCAGAGTCGGTGTATAAAAGGACTCGGGTATATTTTCCCGGTTAGGAACACAAAGAGAGGATGGAAGGAGAATGACGCTGACAGAAGGCAGACATGGACCAGAAAAAGTAAACAGTGATCAGAGTCATTTATGGAGTTACATTGAACAGGAGGCTCGTGCAGTCACGAACTGGAGCGGAACCTTATATTGTGCAGCCATCCAGGAAAACTTCCATCCGATAGAAAAGCCAAGGATGATAGACACAGGCTCATACACCCACAGTTCTTCGTTTCTCATTGCTAACTTAATATTTTCTTGTCTATATTTACAGTATACTAATCTCACATCATGTGCCCCAGTTAAAGCCAAACTCTACACAAGCATGTAAGGGGAACTGCAATTGGGCAGATGTTGGTGCCAGCTGTACAAGTCCCTGCCCCCCTTATTCTTCAATAAAACAACCACCAGTGGCGGCTGGTGGTATATTTTTTTTTGGGGGGGGCGGCAAACAATCTAACCCACCACCCCACCGCCCCCCTGTCAGTTGTATCAGCCGCGCCACCCCAAACCCCCCCCGGTCTGTCGGATTGATCACCCGCAAACCCCCTGCCCCCACCTGTCGGTCACCAGCCTCGCACTTACCCCATCTAGGTCACAGGCAGCGTTTTCCCCGTGCGGCGCCTTCACCCGGCATCTCCTCGTTCCTCCTCTGCTTCACGGCGGCTTCCCCTGGTGTCTCCTCCTCCTCTACCTCTTCTCCTTCAATACAAGCGCTTCTCCAATCGGGTCTCAGGACCTACTTCCTGATTGGCCGGGATAAGAACCAGGAAGACAATAGTGAATATTATTTCTCTATTGTCACACAAGTGGGTGGGCTTGGAAACCCATCCTTTTTTTTTAAGCCAATTAGAGCCTCGGGCTCTAATCATGTGCTTCTAAAAAAATGGAATCCATGTGTCCGGCACCCTGCATGTAGATTAGGGGTCGGGCGCATGGATTAGGGGGCGGTGCCCCTGCGCTCTGTATGGACGGGTCGCCACTGACAACAACACCCTGTTGATGAGTTAAACTCTCTACCATCTTGTGTCATACTACTGACTAGGGGCCTTAATATTTGAGAATAAATGAATGTCCACACATGAATGCATTTTCCACACTTTACCGTAAATCTTCGGTGACACACCACATTGACATACTAGCAGAATCTTAGGCACTGAATGCCACATGCAAGGTATTTTTTGAACAACATTTGCCAATTCATCGAATGCACTGATAATTTTCATACAAACTTTCGCTCGAAAATCTACTAGTGTACAGCCAGCCTAAAAGAACCCTTCTGCCAAAATTTCCATTCAAAGTCAAAGAGCTTTCATAAAGAGTGCAATCATAAAACACCGACTCCGTTTCCCTTTAATATTGGAATGTTATAAATAAACTCTCATCGCGCTTTTTCGCTCACCAATTCATTTATTATTTATTACTTTTTTTGGCAATGTCCAGGCCACCCGGCAAATGTCCCATGCCACCCGCAATCTTGGTTAAATAATCTGGGTGTCACTCACAAGATAGATGTGTGAGACTCACATCTTCACCCTCTGCTCTCAGCGCTGAAATCATCTGTAGACCTTCCGCTGCGTTATTAGAGGCAAATTATACAGAATGACTTTGTGCTTTATTAATGTAATACATTTGCCGGCTTATAACTTGGCTGATTCGTGAAAGCTTTCCACCTCAGATTTTATTGAGGTTTAAAAATGAGAGCAGAAAATAAAAAGTAATTAAATAATTTTTTACAAGTGCGAATAAATGGAGACAGTCCATTCCACACCTAAATTGACACTCAGGGGACCTAGCAACATAAGCTATATGGACAGTACAGAAGTGAGTACCCCTATATATATATTTTTTTTAATCTCTCCTCTTTTCTGATTGATATACACTTGTAAGAGAGGCTTGCGAATGACTAGAATTCGGCGCCAAGAGCACAAGTCCCTGCCCCGCCTCCTCTCCTGCTAGAATTATGACCTTCCTGCTTGAGGCTTTAATCCTTGGCCATCTTGTGCCCACTCTATGCCAGAGATCTCCTCCCAAAATTCCCGGCCGTTACCTTTATAACCCCAAAGGAAAGAATATCCACATAAAGATAGAGTTACTGCACTTTACTGATGGAACTTGGAAGATGGCACAGTCACATCATATCGGCATACTATCTAGGGTCCCTTTACAGTCTATTGTCATTCACATTTAGTGGACAGTCCACAGTAGTCATATGTGAAAGCATCCTGCAGCACTTTTGGTTGGTCATCTTCCCATAAACAGTATCTCTCTACCTGGGGTACTCACTGAGATGGGATTTCTGCAGTCACTTCCTCCATGGGTATATCTCTCGTGGGACCCTGCAAGGAGATAGCCTCACTCCAGGGGACTCTTGGCCTGGCCTAAAATTCCTTTTTGCAACCCACCCTAAGCCGCACCTCTATAAGGGTCAGGAAGTCTACAGGCGACTCTTCTGGGTGCAGATCTACCTGTGGACTCCAACCTTATCCAGGGCCTCCACGTGCTGGCTACATCTGCCTGATGGTGGGGTCTCTGGCTCCCATGGCCCAAGCACACTGGGTCTCCTCCCAACCTGGCTTATATGTGGGCACTGACTCACCCATGATATCACAGTGGGAGGACTCTAACTAAAAGGGACCTAACACCTGCTTTTGGTAACCAGTCAATCTGCTGGAACAGAGCCAATTGGACTAGATAGGTGCACCTACTTACACACTGATCGGCCATAACTTTATGACTACTCACCTAATTTTGATTAGGTCCCCTTTTTCTGCCTAAAAATCCCTGACCCATCGAGGCATGGACACCAGTAGACTTCTGAAGGTATGCCATAGTATCCGGCACCAAGTCGGCAGTGGTAGACCCTTTAAGTCCTGTAAGTTGTGAGGTGGTGCCTCCGTGGATTGGACTTGTTTTTTCTACCACATCCTACAGATGCTCAATTGGATTGGGATATGGAGAATTTGGAGGCCAAATCAACACTTCAAAGTCATTGTTGTGTTCTTCAAACCATTCTGGAACCATTCTTGCAGTGTGCCAAGGTGTATTACTCTCCTGAAAGAGGCCACTGCCATAAGGGAATACCATTTCCATAAAGGGGCGTACTTGGTCAGCAACAATGTGTAGGTAGGTGCTATGTGTCAAGTAACATCCACATGGATGGCAGGACCCAAGTTTTCCCAGCAGAACATTGCCCAAAGCATCGCACTGCCTCCGCGGGCTTATCTTCTTCCCACACTGGATCCTGGTGCCATCTCTTCCCCAGGTAAGTGACGCACACACACACGGCCATCCACATGATGTAAAAGAAAATATGATTCGTCAGACCAGGCAACCTTCTTCCATTGCTCCGTGGTCCAGTTCTGATGCTCACATGCCCATTGCAGGCTCTTTTGGCAGTGGACATAGGTCAGCATGGTCACCCTGACCGGCCTGCAGCTACACAGCCCCATACACAACAAACTGCGATGACTATTTTTTCTGCTTTCAACACAGCAACTTCAGAGACGACATGTTTACTTGCTGCCTAATATATCCCACCCACTTTCATATGCCATTGTAACAATATAATCCATGTTATTCACTTTACCTGTCAGTGGTTATAAAGTTATGGCTGATTAGTGTATACTGCTCGGTGTATGATGATGACATAATATTGCGTTCATACTGTGGACCGGTCACTTCCTCTGTTACCCACAAGATGGAGCTTTCAAACTGGACATTGCTTGTAAAACATGAAATGCTCACTATAAGATTGTAAATCTTCTGAACTTCTGTGATACATATCGATAAAAAATCCTGTGTGTCCGTCAAATAGGAACCAGCTATAAAAATGAATGGTTAAGCCGCTTTTTTAGCACCCCCCCTACTAGACGCTGGTCTAAACCTAGCCATAGTATAGATAACAAGAAGAATGACCTGTGCCGATTTCTTTAAGCTGGCCATACACGGTTAAATTTGAACAATTTTTAATAAAATCGTTCACCAGAATATTTTTTCTTACCACCATTCAGTCAACAAAATTTCCTTCAAAAGCCCTTAGCATTTTCTCCAGACCTGCTGTTTTAATGGAATCCTAGACGTATTAAATTATATGTTACCCGAAAACTGAAGATTTCTATTATGGGCTGGGTTAAACCTACAGTTCTTAAAAATACTGCCTAAAAAAAGTTTTGACTCATTTGTTGTATACAGTGAGGGAAAAAAGTATTTGATCCCCTGCTGATTTTCTACATTTGCCCACTGACAAAGAAATGACCAGTCTATAATTTTAATGGTTGGTTTATTTTAACAGTGAGAGACAGAATAACAACAAAAATATCCAGAAAGACGCATTTCAAAAAAAGTTATAAATTGGTTTGCATTTTAATGAGTGAAATAAGTATTTGACCCCTTCCCAAAACATGACTTAGTACTTGGTGGCAAAACCCTTGTTGGCAATCACAGAGGTCAGACGTTTCTTGTAGTTGGCCACCAGGTTTTCACACATCTCAGGAGGGTTTTTATCCCACTCCTCTTTGCAGATCCTCTCCAAGTCATTAAGGTTTCGAGGCTGATGTTTGGTAACTCGAACCTTCAGCTCCCTCCACATATTTTCCATGGGATTAAGGTCTTGAGACTGGCTACCTTAATGTCCTTCTTCTTAAACCACTCCTTTGTTGCCTTGGCCATGTGTTTTGGGTCATTATCGTGCTGGAATACCCATCCTTGACCCATTTTCAATGTCCTGGCTGAGGGAAGGAGGTTCTCTTTCCAAGATTTGACAGTACATGGCCCCATCCATCGTCCCTTTGATGTGGTGAAGTTTTATGTCCCCTTAGTAGAAAAACACCCCCAAAGCATAATGTTTCCACCTCCATGGTTGACGGTGGGGATGGTGTTCTTGGGGTCATAGGCAGCATTCCTCCTCCTCCAAACACGGCGAGTTGAATTGATGCCAAAGAGCTTGATTTTGAGCTCATCTGACCACAACACTTTCACCCAGTTCTCCTCTAAATCAGTCAGATGTTCATTAGCAAACTTCAGACGGGCCTGTATATGTGCTTTCTCGAGCATGGGGACCTTGTGGGCGCTGCAGGATTTCAGTCCTTCATGGCGTAGTGTGTTACCAATTGCTATATTGGTGACTATGGTCCCAGCTACCCTGAGATTATTGACAAGATTCTCCTGTGTAGTTCTAGGCTGATTTCTCACTGTGCTCATGATCATTGAAACTCCACGAGGTGAGACCTTGCATGGAGCCCCAGACCAAGGGAGATTGACAATTATTTTGTGTTTCTTCCATTTGCGAATAGTCGCACCAACCGTTGTCACCCTCTCACCAAGCTGCTTGTAGCCCATTCCAGCCTTGTGCAGGTCTTCAATCTTGTCCCTGACATCCTTGGACAGCTCTTTGGTCTTGGCCATGGTGGAGAGATTGAAATCTGATTGATTGATTGCTTCTGTGGACAGGAGTCTTTTATACAGGTAACAAGCAGAGATTAGAAGCACTCCCTTTAAGGGAGTGCTCCCAGCTTGTTACCTGTATAGACGACACCTGGAAGCCAGAAATTTTTCCGATTGATAGGGGAGAAAATACGTATTTCACTCATTAAAATGCAAATCAAATTATAACTTTTTTTGGAATGCGTTTTTCTGGATATTTTTGTTGCTATTCCGTCTCTCATTGTTAAAATAAACCTACCAAACATACAAAATCAGCAGGGATCAAATATTTTTTTCCCTCACTGTATATCTTGTGATCCTGCCAGTTCCCCTTGGTTCTGGAAGAAGATCTGTGCTGCTGTGGGCAGTTTGCTCCCCTGGTACTACTGCTAGGAGATGCTAACATGTCAAACCTCCATGTATCTCCTCTGGTCGTTTTTTGGCCATGCCCCTGCCCACCCTTGCTGTGTTGCGGCCTCATCTCCTGGCCAGCCTTGATATGTTGCAGACACACACAGGCAGTTACAAATCTTGTGTGTGGATCTGCTGCCCTCTACAATTTGTATTTGTAAAAGGCTCTGCTACTTAATGCCCAGAGTTATTTATGTACATCACTTTCTGTCCCTGATGGCTGGGTTGAAAACCCCAACTGCAGTCCAAGAAAGCCAAGAGCATGCTAAATTTTCCAACCTTGGGACTAGAGCATCCAGATGCCATGCAATATAGCCAGGTCCTGTGTCTTAACAGAATTGTTTGGAACTTTTATTCCTTGTTGCTGCTGCACTAATACTCTCACTGTTGTGCAGCACAGTTCGCAGTTGGGATTAGAGTATGGATGCCACCTTTTCTTCAAGCCAAACCAAAACACTTTTCTAGTATACATTAAAGAATAGTAAAATACCTGGGCCACCTTTGGGTGCACCAAGAAGAGTAATAATGTGGCACACTTAGCATGCCGTGGCAAAATGTGGGTGTAGCCAGATTGTGTTAACAGATGGCAGCAGATTTGCGCGTGACTATTTTGGTTACCTGAATAATGTGTCTGTGTTTCAGGCAGACTAAAACCCAGACACAACTCAAAACCCGGACTGTCCAGTAGAATCCCGGACAGGTGGCAACCCTAGGTATCACCCCCCCTTCATAATACAAGGGTCAGTGCCTCCCCATAATAGAGAGGTCAGTGTCACCCCTACCCCTTCATAGTACAGAGATCAGTGCCAGCCCCCTCCTTCATAATACAGAGGTCAGTGCCACCCCCCTCCTTCATAATACAGAGGTCAGTGTCATCCCCGTCTTCATAGTACAGGAGCCCCCCATAGAGATCCCCATTAAATCAGAATCCCCTTATATCAGAGCTCCCCTTAGGCTCGATTCACATCTATGCATGTTGCTTTTGAGCGTTTCTGCAGTGCTTTTTGCTGTCTTTCTGCGCTTTTGTAACCTCCTTTTTACCGCTATTTTACCACGATTTTGCCGCGATTTGTGTTTTGTAATTTGTGTGGTTTTTCTCTGTTTTTTTTGTACATTCACTGTATACTTCACTGGTTGCTAAGGAGTGGGTCGGGAAGTCGGCCGCTGCGTCCTTACCAACTGATGAGTCATCAGCTGTCAGCGGGCTTCCCAGCTGACAGCTGAATGTAAAATAAAAAATTGCTGGCTAAAACAATTCACGACAAAAACGGCATGGGGTCCCCCTCTAAAGACCATACCAGAGTCTTCGATTAGGAAGGGACAACCCCACGCCAAATAAAAATAATAAAAAAGGCGTGGGGTCACCCTAAAACCCATACCAGACCCTTATCCAAGCATGCAGCCCAGTAGGTCAGGAAAGGGAGGGGACGAGCGAGTGCCCCCCCTCCTGAACCATACCAGGCCGCATGCCCTCAACATGGTGGGGTGGGTGCTTTGGGGCAGAGGGGCTCTGCACCCCCCCTGCCCCAAATCACCTTGCCCCCATGTTGAAGGGCCTCTTCCCGACAACCGTGGCTGGTGGTTGTCAGGGTCTGTGGGTGGGGGACTTACCGGAATCTGGAAGCCTCCTTTAACAAGTGGACCCCCAGATCCCACTACCCCTATGTGAATGGGTATCGGGTACATCATACCCCTACCCATTCACCAAAAAAGCAGTGCAATGTAAAAAAAAAAAAAAAAAAGACCACAAGAGCCGGTTTTTGACAAGTCCTTTATTTAAAAAATAGCTCTGTCTTCTCCCCGAGCCATCTTCTCCCGCCGCCATCTCTCCCGCCGCCATCTCTTCCAGTGCCGTCTTCTCCCGCTGCCGTCTCTCCCGGTACTGTCCCCTCCCCGAACTGTCTTCTCCCGCTGCCATCTTTGCTGCCGCTGTCTTCTCCTGGAACTGTCTTCTTACTCGCCGGCGGTTACCCGCTAAAAATAAAAAAAGACTGCTCTTGTCCTGAGGCTGTCTTCCTTCGTTGTGACATCCTCTGCTGTCTGACATCTCCTATATAGCCATAGGGCATGGCCATCCGATGATGTCACCCAGATAGTCCGCCCCCATCACAAGGGATGGGCTCTTCAGGGGACGTCATCGGATGGCCATGCCCCATGGCTATATAAGAGATGTCAGACAACGGGGAACATCACAATTTTTATCCCCAGGCAGGCAGTGCAAATAAATAGGTACAGAGATAGGAATTACAAAAGGCAAGAATATGATACAGAAATGTGGCTATTTGCTAGAAAATTAAGAGAAAAAAACACAGAAATAAACGTTAAAGTGGTTCTAAGAGATACTTTTTTAAAATCTAAAATAAAAAACATGTCTAACTTACCTGCTCTGTGCAATGGTATTGCACAGAGCGACCCTGAACCTCTCCTTCTCGGGTCCCCTGACGCTCTCTGCTCCTCTTCTTCTGTGTCTGTGTGCTTGCACCCATAGGCACACACAGCGTGGAGCCTCTCTGTACACAAGATTTGGCTCCCACTGCTGCCTCTGTGTCCTGTGAATGCAGGGAGAAAGTCACTATAGACGGCACAGGGCAGGATTGAGTGAGGATTCAGGTAAGCATTTGGGGGGTTAAGGGGGTGACAATGCTACTGGGACATTTTTTTTTAAATGGTTTATATTACATTTTAGGAGTACACACAGGGGATGTAATCTCGATAGATCGGCAGGTAGATAACAAGTCATAAATTATTATTATTATTATTATTATTATTATACAGGCTTTATATAGCGCCAACAGTTTACGCAGCGCTTTACAATATAAAAGGAGACAATACACAGTTACAATACAATAAAATACAAGAGGATTAAGAGGGCCCTGCTCAGATGAGCTTACAATCTAATAAATAAAGAACTATTCACATAGGGCAACATAGGACTCCTCCACAATCAGCTGCACACCAACAATTAGTCTGAACAGTGCAGTATACATACTGTAGCAGATCGGGGGAGTCATTCAAAACGACAGGCCTACAAGAAGATTATATGAAAAAGTGCTCATACGCCAAAACCCTCAGGCCTCAAGGAGAACATCCTCGTATGCACTAACTTGTACATGTACGTGCCCGTTGCAGGGAAAAAACAGGCAAACAAAAGACAGGAAAAGAATAGACCTAGAATCAGGAATGGCGAAGGGGGAGGGATCTGTGCGCTATCTAGAGGGCAGTGTAGCGGAGAGCAAGGCTCAGAAGCACCCAGAGGTACCTGATGTTACTAGACTGTATCTTACTTCTGCAAGTCCATAATGGCTCAATAATCAGGGGAGCATGTGAATTAGATCCAGTAGAACCAGGTTTTGTTACATCTTTCTTTCCTATAATTAGAGGAGGCTATAAAAGACTCCATCTGATGGGTCTCATTTATCTTGGTGAACCACAGCCAGATAGATGGTGCAGCAGTCTCATTGCCCCACCAACAAAGCAGAGAGCTCTGGGGGAACAACCTGTGTAGGGTCGATGGGACTATATATCACCGAGATAAGATTTTAAAGCCTGTCTTCTCTGTTTTGCAGGATAATGAGGCTTTGTAAATCTTTCACATTGCTGGTTGGTGAAAGTGGTTTGCAGGTCCTGTTACCATTTTACTGGAACATTTTTTACCTAATGCAGGAACTGCATTACGGTAAAAAATTATATGCCTTTAGAAGCACTTTAACTGTTAGGGCAGTATGGTTTGTCCTATTGGTGGGAGAACATTGAAAATTCTGTATTTGCCATGTTTTTGAATAAACCCTATATATTACATGGTTCATTTGCATGCTACCTAATTTTTAGAGATATGGATGTAGGACTGACTCTTCTCCTTTTGCCAATCAACTTTGGAGGTGGTACCTTGCTCCCTGTTAGGAAAGTACGCTCCCCTGAAGTGGCCATAGGTTGTACCTGGACCATCCAGTTCTGATGGCTGGGTCAAATTACGGATTTCAAACACCAGCATCATCCCCATTGCAGCAAGTCCAAACACAATATGGCTGCTGTGAACAGGGTCTGTAAAACTGTTTAGTCAGCCCCATGGTTGTTCTATAGGGCCAGGACATACCATTTTCTACTTTCAAGGTATTTTATTTTCAAAAACAGACATAACAGAGAAACCATCATATAAGGCAGAGAGAAACATTGAAAATACAAACGGAGTAAGTGAGATACAAGTCAAATGAAACTGGTGGACAAAATAGAAAGGGGACTTGCCTAAAAGTCCAAGGGAAGAACAATGTTGTCCACCAGACTTTGGAGCGCAATAACATTCTTAAGCCTCTACCACCCCGGGCTAAAATAGCCACCTAGGGTGACAGGCTTCCACCAAGACCCGGGAGAGGACCCGACCCGGAATGGGCACGAAAACCAGGGAGGACTGCCCCCTTCGGCACCCCTAGAGGGATCATACTGTGCTGGATGACGGGTCCCCCCTGCCCCCCCGCCCCCCAGACCGGGACCCCCCAATCCACTATTGTGTTCTAAGGGAGCGCCCCAGTGTACTCCCTGAATTAAGTGGAGAGACTTTCATTAAGGGAGAGAGAAAGGAGAGTAAGAAAGAGGAGAGAGAGGAAGTATAGATGGGGGGAGGTGGAGATAATGAGGTAGATTAATTCTCCTGAGTGTTGGTTTGGAGTTTCCTTGGAGGGTATAATACCCAGGATGATTGAAATTTCCATGAATATGGCCCATGGTTCCCATATGATTTCAAACTTGCATGTCGAGTCTGAAATAATACTAGCTAACTTTTCTTGGGCCATAATCCAGGAGACCTTCCGTTTAGCACCCTTTATGGAGACTAAGGGTTGTTTCCAGGCCTTTGCAAGAGTTAATTTGGCTCCTACCAGTATGAAGTGTATTATATACAAGAAAAAAGAGAGGGGCAAGTGGGACTTTAAATGAAGCATGTCAATTGAAAGTATAATAATGAATACATGTGAGTAGGTAAAATGATTGGATTTAATTTATAGTCAAGTCCATGATTTTGATGCATACAGTACCAATAAAGTAGTATAAATACAGACATAATCGCATGAATTGATATAAACGCATATTTAGCAGTAACAATCAAGGAAACTCAGTAGTGTAAACAAATCAATGGACGTACATATATGCAATTCATAACAGAAGTACATGAATTAAAATCGCCAATCAAAATCACAAAATCGCATGAAATGAGAAAACTCAATAAAAAAATTGATAAATGTCAGGGATATGATTTGGGCTTGATAGGGCATCCTTAGTTTGCGAACCCGACGCGTTTCTTGGCTTCTTGCCAGTCATCAGGGGTGGGATGCATAATTTAACTGAGGAAAACAAAAGAGTAACAAAAATATTGATACATGTGGAACCTCCGGCCAATAGAGAAAATCGTATCAGAAATATCCAAATTGTCTACTTTGAATGGAAAAGCTACTTACAAAAATAGCCCAAAAGTCAAGAGGGGTCACCAGCAATGGGATCTGTTAGGGTGTGAGATATAACCGTCTCAACCGGGGTTGAGGCAGGGCACCGACCATCCTTCCAAAGTAATTGGAGGGTGGGCCAGGAGAGACCACAGCCGACTGATTCCTGAGCCCTCAGTATATTGGTCAATGAGTTGTAAATGGGAAAATCTGCAGAAAATTGAAAAAAATATGGTGTGTCAAAAAAAGTAAAACTGGAGTAGAGAGTGTTGGATGAATGAAATGACTGAAAGAAATATGTGCTTGGTGCATATAAAAGTATAAAAAATAGGATAATAAAGGGGAAATGAAATGGATGCATGAAAGTGCACGTGAAAAAAGAAACCCATAGGGAATGTGTGAAGATAGAGGATGTCCTGCACTGGGTAAATAAGTGAGAGGATGGGAATGTGTACTGTAAGCAGAAAAGAAGATATAAAAAATATATATTAATTACCCATGTGTTGAATAGTGGCTGCTTAGCAGAGCGGTCCCTTCCCAGTGAAGCACAGTGAGGGAGTGAACCGTCAGTCTGTCGGTCCCAGCTGATATACTCTGGCCCTGGGCGGGTCCCTGCCAGCGTCATGCATGACGTCATTGGTAGCTGAGAGACGAGAGAGCAATCACAGCTGAGAGTAACTCAGTGGATGTCTGCTCATCACAGCTGTAGGCGTCAGATGGAGAAAAAACAAAACCCGGCTCACACCTTGCGGCGTCAATTGACGCCACTTGGGGGGCCATTTTGTGCATGGCGCCGATGCGTTGAGATCAGGCCCCAACCGCCCCGAAATGCATGAGGGCAGGTGGGGAGGGAGCTGAGCGCATCGCAACCCCGGACAAAGAGACTGCAAAATATCAAAACACTCCAGCCCATGTGCTGGATTTAAATCAATAAGTGGATTCCAGGGAATAAAGACTCTGGAGTTGGTACAAAATGGTTCTCAATATAAAAACAAAAGAAAGTGACCAGTCGCATGAACTAAATATCAATGGCATGCGTTTCTTTTGTTTTTATATATATATTTGGGTGGAAGACACCCGCTCCCTTGGTGACCAAATCGCACTATCATTATTATTTTTGTTATCCTTAGTTTAAATATTATATTTTTTTATATCTTTATTCCAAATCCGTTACTTATTTTCCAACAGAGTAACAGTCTGTGACTACATAACATATTTTTACATGTGTTCCCTTGAGTTTATTGAGAACCATTTTGTACCAACTCCAGAGTCTTTATTCCCTGGAATCCACTTATTGATTTAAATCCAGCACATGGGCTGGAGTGTTTTGATATTTTGCAGTCTCTTTGTCCGGGGTTGCGATGCGCTCAGCTCCCTCCCCACCTGCCCTCATGCATTTCGGGGCGGTTGGGGCCTGATCTCAACGCATCGGCGCCATGCACAAAATGGCCCCCCAAGTGGCGTCAATTGACGCCGCAAGGTGTGAGCCGGGTTTTGTTTTTTCTCCATCTGACGCCTACAGCTGTGATGAGCAGACATCCACTGAGTTACTCTCAGCTGTGATTGCTCTCTCGTCTCTCAGCTACCAATGACGTCATGCATGACGCTGGCAGGGACCCGCCCAGGGCCAGAGTATATCAGCTGGGACCGACAGACTGACGGTTCACTCCCTCACTGTGCTTCACTGGGAAGGGACCGCTCTGCTAAGCAGCCACTATTCAACACATGGGTAATTAATATATATTTTTTATATCTTCTTTTCTGCTTACAGTACACATTCCCATCCTCTCACTTATTTACCCAGTGCAGGACATCCTCTATCTTCACACATTCCCTATGGGTTTCTTTTTTCACGTGCACTTTCATGCATCCATTTCATTTCCCCTTTATTATCCTATTTTTTATACTTTTATATGCACCAAGCACATATTTCTTTCAGTCATTTCATTCATCCAACACTCTCTACTCCAGTTTTACTTTTTTTGACACACCATATTTTTTTCAATTTTCTGCAGATTTTCCCATTTACAACTCATTGACCAATATACTGAGGGCTCAGGAATCAGTCGGCTGTGGTCTCTCCTGGCCCACCCTCCAATTACTTTGGAAGGATGGTCGGTGCCCTGCCTCAACCCCGGTTGAGACGGTTATATCTCACACCCTAACAGATCCCATTGCTGGTGACCCCTCTTGACTTTTGGGCTATTTTTGTAAGTAGCTTTTCCATTCAAAGTAGACAATTTGGATATTTCTGATACGATTTTCTCTATTGGCCGGAGGTTCCACATGTATCAATATTTATGTTACTCTTTTGTTTTCCTCAGTTAAATTATGCATCCCACCCCTGATGACTGGCAAGAAGCCAAGAAACGCGTCGGGTTCGCAAACTAAGGATGCCCTATCAAGCCCAAATCATATCCCTGACATTTATCAATTTTTTTATTGAGTTTTCTCATTTCATGCGATTTTGTGATTTTGATTGGCGATTTTAATTCATGTACTTCTGTTATGAATTGCATATATGTACGTCCATTGATTTGTTTACACTACTGAGTTTCCTTGATTGTTACTGCTAAATATGCGTTTATATCAATTCATGCGATTATGTCTGTATTTATACTACTTTATTGGTACTGTATGCATCAAAATCATGGACTTGACTATAAATTAAATCCAATCATTTTACCTACTCACATGTATTCATTATTATACTTTCAATTGACATGCTTCATTTAAAGTCCCACTTGCCCCTCTCTTTTTTCTTGTATATATGAACCCGGGATAGAAGCATGCCATTGATATTTAGTTCATGCGACTGGTCACTTTCTTTTGTTTTTATGAAGTGTATTAGTTTACGGTTGCTTCTGGAGATCTGGGAATTTAAAAGAGCCACCTCTGGGGACCTGGCGACCTTGCATCCCGTGACCTTCCGGACAAGGTTAAAAATTCTCTTCCAGAAAGGTCTGATGTTAGGACATTCCCACCATAGGTGGGATCATGTGGCCACCATTTGGCAACCCCTAAAGCATAGGGGATCGGCCGAGGGATAAATTGTGGCTAATCTGGAGGCGGTCAAGTACCATCTGGTCATGACCTTTATGTTAGCTTCCATTAGGGTAGTGTTGAGGATTCCCTTATATGAGGAGGCCAGAGCCGAATGCCAGGTCTCCAGGTTGAACTGGATTTGGAGATCTTCCTCCCGGGCCTTCATGTAGGGGGATTTGCTAAACTGGGTGGAGAGTGACGTGTAGATGACCAAGATCCCGCCCCTCTGCTCCATGGCCTGACCACACCATAATTCGTATGCCGTAAACTTGGGAGGAATTGGTTTATTTCTCCAGATGCTGTTAAGGAAGTGAGAGATTTGGTGGTATCGGAACCCCTCCGAGTCAGGAAGATCTAATTTGCTTACACAGTGGGCCAGGGAGATAGGGCCTCTATATGTGAAGAATTGTCCAATCCGGTACAGCCCTTTGTCCAACCACCACTGGAAAGCTTTGATGTCCTGACCTGGGGTGAAGTTTGGGTTACAGAAGAGATGCCGGTCTCATATCTGAAATGAGGTGAGGATTCTGTCTTAGCGTATCCCAAAGAGCGAAGGAGTTGGACAGGGAGGGAGCTAGGATTGGAGGACGGCTTCTGGGGGGACACCAAAGGAGAAAATCCAGCATATAGTGTGGAACAGCCTGGCGCTCCATCTGAACCCAGTCAGGTTTTTCCCCGAATGAATAAATAGTAAATAGTTGGGCTAATCTGGAGGCTTGATAGTATCTGTGGAGGTGAGGGAGGCCCAGCCCGCCTTGTTTATGGGAGCAATACAGAGTTTGTTGTCTTATCCTGTAGCCTGTTGAGCCCCAGATGAACTTGAGGATTTTACTCTGGAAGGACCTAAGGTGATCTCTTCTAATTGGGATGGGTAACAAACGGAACAAGTTCTAGGTAGAAGTGTCATTTTGACTGCATTTATTCTCCCTAACCATGATAGGTTTTGTTTAGACCAAGTTTTAGGATCTTGTTCTAGTTTGTGGTACAGAGGGTGGTAGTTACTGGAATACAACATTTCAAACTTAGGGGTAAGAGTTATGCCTAGGTATTTGATGGAAGATTAGTTCTAGTCGAATTTAAAGTTTTGTTTCAGTAACGATACCATTCCGGGGGTAAGAGAGACATTCAGGGCTTGGGATTTATCATAATTGACCTGTAAGCCAGACATTTTCCCAAAGGAGGTAAAGACACTACATGTGTTAGGAAGGGAGGTCAAGGGAGAAGTAATGAATAAAATTAAGTCGTCCGCAAATAAGCATCCACATATGTGGATCTGAGGACCGCAAGACACCCCTTTGATATCAGGATTTTCGCGGATTGCAATTGCTAGGGTTTCTATAGCTATGGCGAAAATCAGTGGTGACAAAGGGCAACCTTGTCTAGTGCCTCCAGCAAAGTTTATGAGGGCAGAGTAGTACCCTTGTAGTCTAATTAGTGCTTTGGGGTTGGAATATAGGGCTTTCATGATGCCCAGAAAGCATTGGCCAAAGCCCCATCGCTCCAGGAGGGAAAGAATGTAAGGCCAGGAGACTGAGTCGAATGCTTTTTGTATATTGAGGGAAAGGAGAAAACCCTGTTGTTTTTTGTTTTCTGGCCAAATAGATTGGAGGATGGAAATTATATTAATGGCCCTTCTGGTTTGGTCGGGTCCTTGTTTCCCTGAGATGAAACCTACTTGATCCTTGTGGATATATGAACTAATGAAAGAAGCTAGGCGGTTCGCTAGGATCTTGGTGAGAATGTTCAGGTCGTTTATAAGTGATATCGTTCGGTAGTTACCTACCTCCTCTGGGTTTTTGCCTGGCATTGGTAAAACAGTAGTAAAAGCTGTATTTAGATCTGGTCAAGGAGGATCACCGGAAACTTTGGCATTGAAAAATTTAGCCATGAATGGAGCCAGGGTGTCAGCAAATGCTTTGTAATATGGAACTGACAGTCCATCTGGGCCTGGGGCGGAACCCCTTTTTAGACTTTTAATGACCCCCAAAATTTCTTCCACCGTGATGGTTTTTTCCAGAATGGATTTATGCTGGTCAGAAAGTGAGGGGATGCGAAGGGACTCTAGGTATTGAGAGATGTCATGTTGGGAACCCTGTGTTGGCGGGCTATAGAGTTTGTCATAAAAATCTCTGAACGCTTCCAGGATTTTAGTTGGGTCAGAGGTCGTGGGCTGCCCCCGAGGCCGGATTTTTGGAAGGGAGAAGAGCCTCTGTCTGGGGGACAGTTTGGAAGCCAGCATTGTGCCCAATTTGTCCTTTTGAGAATAGTATTTAGCGCCACTCCAACCAATTTGCTTTTCTGAGTGTCGCCTGTTGCGTTTAGGTTGAAATATTGTAGAAGGGCTTTGTGGATTTCAGTGACCTTAATTGGGTCAGATAAAATAGATTTGTTTAACCTCCACCAAAAGTGTTTGTGGTGCTGTGATTTTTTTTAGTAAGGAGGCAGTCACTATGGAATGGTCAGAGTGTGTGGTGTCTAGAATTTTGGAGCCTGCGACCTGGGGAAGATGATTTGTGGCAATTAGGATGTGGTCTATCCTAGCATATGATTGGTGGGGGCTCGAGAAGTGGGTAAAGTCCCTTTCCGAAGGATTCTTTTCATGCCAAACGTCTACTAGGCCCTCTTCATGAATTAGTTTTGCTAGTTTGAGGCTAACTCTGGTGGGGCGGGTCAGGCGAAGCTTGGATGAGTTGGACTTATCCATTCCCCGGTCAAATGTTACATTGGAGTCGCCTCCAAAAATAGGCGTCCCCTCTAGGAGGGGGTTCAGTTTATTCCACATTGATTGGAAAAAAATTAATTAGCCTTTGTTGGGGGCATAATAGGAGACAAAGGAATATAGGTGGCCCTCTATGAGTCCCTTGACTAGGATGTACCTGCCCTCTTTATAGTCTGCCTGCCAATTGAAGTTACATGTTTTGGAGAATAGGATAGCTACTCCTTTGGTCTTTCCCTCTGCCTTCGCCAAATAAAATATGGGATAGTGGTGGTGAAGGAAGTTAGGACTGTACCGTTGGGGGAAGTGGGTTTCCTGTACCAAAATAATGTCTAGCTTGAGGGATTAATATTTATCGAAGATCTTCCTTCTCTTGATAGGGGAGTTCCGGCCCTGAACGTTGTGTGTATCTATCTGGAGTGTGGGAACAGTGTCTTTAGCCATGGAGCAGAGGATAAGGGAAGCTGCCACACCCCATGTCACCTACCTTAGAGAGGACCTTGTATTCGCCCTGCGAAGAAGGAGTTCGGTTGCGCTGGGCCGCAGGAAGCTTGGAAGGCCAGAAGTGGACCTGGTGAGTAACTGAATAAAAAACCAACGTTAATATCTCCGGGGGAAAAAGGACAGGGAAAGGAGAGTGAGAAGAGAAGGAAAGAAAGAGAAGGAAGACAGGTAAAGGTGAGGAGGCAAACTGACTCCTCTTCATAAGTTTTTGACTGTAATGTCCTTATCCCTCCACTGGAGGCTCTGACATCTCTCCTGTAATGTCTTTATCCCTCCACTGGAGGCTCCGACATTTCTCCTGCAATATTCTTATCTTTCCACTGGGAGCTCTGATATCTCCACAAACTCTGTCACAGATTGATAACGTCACAATGACATCACCCGGCTCCTGCTCTTGTCCCTACTTAAACAGCCAACGCCTTTTGCTTGACGTTCGTGCTAAGAACCTGATGGCAGGTAAAGATCTCCAACAGAAGACTGCTGTCATCTCTCTCTATTGGGCCGATCAGAGCCCCGACTATCATCTCTCTTTTGGGCCGGTCAGAGCCCCGACTATCATCTCTCTTTTGGGCTGGACAGAGCCCCAACTACCATCTCTCTTTTTGGGCCGGTCAGAGCCCCGATTATCATCTCACTTTTGGACCGGATAGAGCCCCGTCTTCCACCTCACTTTTGGGTCGGACAGAGCCCCTTCCTCTCTAGTAGTCAGAGTTTCTCCTCTGCCCTACCCACAGTCTACTTACTTTGCCCGAAGAAAACCTTACCTGTTCCTTTCCACATAAGAGACCAGTACATTTCTCAAGAAGTCACTAGGTGACCTCATCTCCAGGAATCCACTCACTGCAAGTATCTTTACGCTTCCTATAAACTTTATTCCTGTGTAGTGCTACTAAGCTTAAGTTGCCTCTGAAGCTCCCCATCGTGGCTGTGTATTACCACTCTAAATAAAACCAATTGTATTTCCAAACTTATCTGAGTCTTCCTACCTGATAGCTGTTAAGGTTAAAGTTAACTGTTAATAATATAGTATTCATAGACTTCCAAAGCTGTGATCCACACAATCCAACATAGTTCACTGCCTGAAGCATTACATTGACTCGAATCCAGGGTGAAAATCCCCCCTGGAGTTCTTGTCAAACAAGTGGTGTCTGATCCACAAGGAGCAGACCACCTACCCCTCAGAGACAAAAAGGGTCTGAGGAATAGGCTGAGGCACATGTTCAGCACCCAGGACCTAGGCGCCCTTAAAAACTTAAAAAAAACAATAATAAAGAAATAAGTTGTCATAAACATAGTGAAGAAGGTCTATAGGTAGGCTCTAAAATTAACCCTGAGGAACTCTGAGTTGTCCGGATCCCTCCTCCTCTGCTCCTGAAGCATGGAGAGATCAGGAGACCCTGGTGCAAAACTCAGTCACACATAAAGGCTAGCAGTCTATACATGTTGGATTGTCCCGGGTACAAACTGGAGCAGGCCCATAACTTGGGCCTATTTCAAGTCCATAGGCTAAACTGTGTGGGGACAAGAGTCCACCTGAAGACTACAAAATGAAACCTAAAAATGTTTTGAGAAGATAAAGATTGAACACGGAGTCCAAGGTAGTCCCAAATTAAATATGACTCGGGATCTACGGGGACACCAGAAACTAACCCTGAAATTTGATCCTCTCTCAGGCATGAGGAACAAATGAGGGACCGAAAAAAAAAAACATTTTAACAACAGGTCCTTTGGAGCAAAGACCCCACTCAAATGAATGAGGAGAAACAGATTACTGCAATCTAAAGGAATTATGGGAGATCGGGACTGCAGCCGCAGAAGTCTCCCCGCTTCAGGTTGGGCCATTGTCTTTCGTTCTCTTGGTCCTTGGCTTGTTCCACAGGGGGGTTATAGGGCTCGTGGGCGATAGTCGTTTTGCGGCGTTGAGATTATAGGTGGAAATGTCCATGTCTGCTTCCTGCGAGATGAGCTTCAGAGAGAGAATGATTCTCTCTCCCTCCTGGATAGTGGAGAAGCAATATTGCTTGCTCTTGAGGGAGAACTTAACAGCAAATGGGAAGACCCACCAGTACTTTATCTCCTTTTGGGCTAAGACTGTGAGGAGAGGTTTCAAGGCCCGTCTTCTCTGGATCGTAAATCGGGACAGGTCCGCAAAGCTGAGTATAGGGTGACCCCAGCAAGTTAACTGTTTCACCGCTCTGGATTGCTTCATTATCTCTTCCTTAACCCAGTAGAAGTGTGGTTTAGCGATGATGTCCCTAGGGGAACCGTCCTTCCGTGGGGGTCCCAGGGCTCGGTGTACTCTATCCAATTCCAATCGGTGCTGTGGAATGTTAGGGATTAAGGCCTTAATAACCTCTTGAGTGGCCTGGAGAACATCTGAAATGGACTCAGGGAGCCCCCCGATCCGGAAATTGTATCTTCTAGATCTGTTTTCAAGTTCATCAATCCTGGAGATGGCTAGATCTAGCCTTTCCTGCAGTGACTGGATATGGTCAGAATTCTGGTTAGTGGCAGCCACAGTCATATCTAGTTTGTTCTCGATTGCTTCCATTCTGTGGCCCAGGTTTTGGAAGTCAGCTTTGATATCTCCAGTTATTCTCGCCGCCGTGACGGCCAAACACTTTTCTAGTAGTTCAGAGAATTTCAGGAAGAGGTCTTCTGAGTGGGGGTACATGTCTTGTGCTGGGGTGGGCATGACCGAGGATCCCTGGTGGGGGTGGGGAGTAGGTCCTGCTGGGGAGAAAGGACTGTCCCCGAAGTCGCAACCCAGTAGGGATTCTGTGGATGCTGGGGAAAGTGTCATCCTCTGTTGGAGGCCATGTAGGCTTGTAAGGGTGTATGTGAGGGACCTTAGATCCTCCGCACATGCGCACTCTGGACATACAATTTTCTATCTGCATTTAACTTACTGTTTGTACTATCAGAAGAAATAACTCTCATCTTCCAATAACTTAAATTTTGAATCTTATGATGGATAAAACATATTACCTCTGATTTAAATAAACAAATGGTGGTCCCCAGACAGTGTGGAGCCTCAGTTTGTAAAGATCTCTCTTTCCTTGCTGGTTTTGAAGTTGCTGGGTCATGGGGATTCTTTTGCTGACTGCTGTGAAATATTAAAGGTTTTATTTTGTGACAGGGGTCGCTTTGGCAGGGGGGCCTGTGGAACCCAGCTTACCTTGGATAGGTTGGGAAACCCCGCTGTCAGCTCCCAAGGCCCCTCTTATGTGTAAGTTACCCTGTGTCTATTAAGGGCACAGGGTGACCAAGAAAATGATGGACGACTACTTATTGGACGCTGAGAGCATGGTTTGGATTACTTCAAATGCGACAGTGATATTTATCAACAATATCGCTCAAGAAATATATGAAGACTATTCATGGTTTGTTTGATTCTAAACTATACATGTTCATTGAAAGAGATGGTCACATTGATCTCTGTTTCATGTACTCCATTGTAGAAGCCAGACAGTCTGTTGCTGGTGGTCTCCTGCTATTGTTTGTTTATTAAGGTGTTATGCGTTTTCTGCTAAGCATGTCTGTCCAATGTTAATTGTTAATTGGGTCACCCATTGTCTGATTATTACAACATTGTCTGGGTGGGCATTGAGTCACCTAGGCTGGTTTAAGTGACTAATTAGCTCATGTTAATTTTTTTTTTGGTTACAGTTTGTATTGTTTGGGTAATATGTTTAGGAGGGGACTGTTCTCCTGTGGGGTATAAAGTATGTGTCTGAGTTTCAATAAACAGTTCCAGTTTCATACAAGATATTTGTCAGCTAGTCTTGTATGCTATGCGGCTATAACATCTGGTATCTATATCCAGACTGGAGGAAGCGGTATACTGATGGAAGCACCAAAGCTGGGTGCTGGGATGGTTCCGTCACATATCTAGAGTCACTTTTGCCAAGTTTCAAGTCACTGAACTGATTGCTCGCGTGTGTGTAGCCAGTGCTACCGCCCAAGGCAGACCATCTTTGCCATTGTAAGGTGGTGCAAAAATGGCCACCCTGGGTGGCATTTGCATCCAACATGACCCTGCATGAACTGTTCAGTCCAAATAGCTACTCTGCCAAAGTTGTTCCTATGTACATACTTTACTGGGAGGAGAGCCCTGTACTTGGAGCAGGTTCAGGGGGAGGCAATTTTTGGTTTTACACTGGCATGCTGTCACGGTCTAGGATCACACTCGAAGGCCAGTAGCTATAGCAGTGAAAAGGTTCACACAGACACTAGCAGGATAATTGCACAAGCAGGTCCCTCTGACAGTTGATGCAAGCTCACCTGAGGCACAGGGTCTAAGCACTAACCGGTCATCACCAGAGCTCCTGGTGGTGGAAATGTGTTTTGCTGCAAGCTAGTACCAGGTCAACTGCATCTTGACCTGGATGTCGACTTGGATCTTCAGGATCGCCCCACCATCAGTTGAGCAAGCCAAGGGTATGGTAGCAGATGTAGCAGCTAAGGATCAAGCAGAAGCGTAGTCGGTAAACAAGCTAAAAGGTCAGTAACAAGTGGTTTTAGGTTGGGGTCAAGCAGAAGTGTAGTCAAGGAAAATGCCAAATCTCGGTAACAAGTGATAATAAAGATACAGACAGCAGCAGGAGGTAAAGAGCAAGATATTGGCAGGAGGAGAACACAATCGTCTGGCAAACAGAAAGTGCAGAGACATGGCTTAAATATGAAGTTTGTGGGAGGAGAGAGAAGTTCAAGGTTCACCAGAAACAAAATATAAAATAAGATTATCAGATCAGGCAGATAGCTGTGCCGCATCGCCGTGTTACAGTGAGAAAAGCCACAGCCAGACACCCCAGAGGTCTCAGGTTCAAATCTGGGTCCTGGTGCCTGTGTTACACACTGATGAGCTCTGCACAATATGTATTTCCTGCACCTTAAGCCCTGTGCAATACATAGTTCTGAGCCCTGACCACACCTGCCATTTGACTCAGCTGGGGAATAAAGTACCCGCAGCCATTTTCTGAGAAAAAGCAGTACAAAGACTGGTTGTAGAATAAGGAAAAAAATTGCCACTCCAGTTGGCAATCCAACCTTATATCCAAGGAAAAGCCAACACATTTTTGGAGGTTATGGAAGTCCTCCTTCTTCATGGCTAAGGATGATCAAAAGTATGAGATCTAGACAGGACAATAATAGAAGTATAGAATGTATATCTAGTAGTCCCATCAGGAGTATTCTGCTTCAGTTCAGACAGCCAAACATATTTAACATTTTTTTTGGTGGATGAAAGTGTTTTTAAATGGTGTATAATATTCCAATAACATAGCGTGTGCTGTAAATTCTGCTAATCTGTCTGCTATAACTTTTAGCAAACTGAAGTAATTTTCAATCAATTTCAAAATAATTTTAAATTGTAAAAATGAGAAAACGCACAGTAATGAAAACATGGCATGTGTTATGTTTTAGTGAGCCGACCAAATAAAATAGCAAAAAACACTTGAAGAAGGTTTCAGTCTGAACAACAATCCAAGCAACAATTTAGCTTTCAATAATACAGAATAGTCCTTTGTTTAATTCTCCAGGAGTCGACTGATTGTGGCAGAATAAAAAAAACAGGACCAGGCTAGGGGAACAAAAAGTCCAAAATAACGGTCAGACAGAAATATTGAGATGACAGTTTCATGTATTTTGTATCCTCATAGCAAAGCCATTTCCTCATTAAACCTCCAGTTGGATGGTAGTAATATGTTATTATGTTGTATTAAGCTTCCCTCAAGGACGCAGTAAACGCTACAAGTCTCCAGCAAACAATAGAGGCAAATTTTAGAGGTTTCCAGCAACAGCTGAACACTCAAAATTAAATGGATTCCAATGAACTGTGTCTGAGAATCAGGAATGTACAATAAAGTTTGGAGGGGCTTCTGTGTTTGGTTACAATAACATTGTGTTCCAGTAATCCAGTGATGCCTCTGTAACTTGCTGTGATACTCTCAATACACAATATGGACTAAAGCCCATGAACACCAGACCATCACACCTATATGAGCTTGTTTGGCGTTCCTTTTCAAAACTATGGGCAATAATTAGGATATTGACCCCACCACGCTTCCGGTCTTCTGGGAAGACTTTCTACAAGATTAATGAGGGTGTCTGTGGTTTGTGCTCATTTAGCCAAAAGAGCATTTGTGAGTTCAGATTCACGCACTTTTTGAGTTACTGTATATATATATATATATATATATATATATATATATACATATATATATATACACACAGTATCTCACAAAAGTGAGCACACCCCTCACATTTTTGTGAATATTTTATTCTATCCTTTCATCTTTTCATGTAAAGTAGTGAGTGTACAGGTTGTATAACAGTGTATATTTGCTGTCCCCTCAAAATAACTCAACACACAGCCATTAATATCTAAATCACTGGCAACAAAAGTAAATACACCCTTAAGTAAAAATGTCCAAATTGGGCCCAATTAGCCGTTTTCCCTCCCCAGTGTCTCAGGTGTGAATGGGGAGCAGGTGTGTTAAATTTTGTATTATTGCTCTCACTCTCTCATACTGGTCACTGGAAGTTCAACATGGCACCTCATGGCAAAGAACTCTCTGAGGATCTGAAAAAAAGAATTGTTGCTCTACATAAAGATGGCCTAGGCTATAAGAAGTTTGCCAAGACCTTGAAACTGAGCTGCAGCACGGTGGCCAAGACCATACAGTGGTTTAACAGGACAGGTTTCTCTCAGTACTGGCCTCACCATTAATTGACCAAAGAAGCTGAGTGCACGTGCTCAGCGTCATATTCAGAGGTTGTCTTTCTTGAAATAGACGTATGAGTTCTGCCAGCATTGCTTCAGAGGTTTAAGGGGGGGGGGTCAGCCTGTCAGTGCTCAGACCATACGCCGCACACTGCATCAAATTGGTCTGCATGGCTGTCATCCCAGAAGGAAGCTTCTTCTAAAAATGATGCACAAGAAAGCCCGCAAACAGTTTTCTGACAGACTAAGGACATGGATCACTGAAACCATGTCCTGTGGTCTGATGAGACCAAGATAAACTTATTTGGTTCAGATGGTGTCAAGCGTGTGTGGTGGCAACCAGGTGAGGAGTACAAAGACAAGTGTGTCTTGCCTACAGTCAAGCATGGTGGTGGGAGTGTCATGGTCTGGGGCTGCATGAGTGCTGCCAGCACTGGGGAGCTACAGTTCATTGAGGGAACCATGAATGCCAACATGTACTGTGACATACTGAAGACGAGCATGATCCCCTCCCTTCAGAGACTGGATCACAGGGCAGTATTCCAACATGATAACAACCCCAAGCACACCTCCAAGATGACCACTGCCTTGCTAAAAAACCTGAGGGTAAAGGTGAAGGACTGGCCAAGCATGTCTCCAGACCTAAACCCTATTGAGCATCTGTGTGGCATCCTCAAATGGAAGGTGGAGGGAGAAGCACAAGGTCTCTAACATCCACCAGCTCCATGATGTCATCATGGAGGAGTGGAAGAGGACTCCAGTGGAAACCTGTGAAGCTCTGGTGAACTCTATACCCAAGGGGGTTAAGGCAGTGCTGGAAAATAATGGTGGCCACACAAAATGTTTACTCTTTGGGCCCAATTTGGACATTTTCACTTAGGGGTGTACTCACTTTTGTTGCCAGTGGTTTAGACATTAATGGCTGTGTGTTGAGTTATTTTGAGGGGACAGCAAATTTACACTGTTATACAAGCTGTACACTCACTACTTTACATTGTAGCAAATGCAATTTCTTCAGTGTTGTCACATGAAAAGATATAATAAAATATTTACAAAACTGTGAGGGGTGTACTCACTTTTGTGAGATACTGTATATATATATATATATATATATATATATATATATATATATATATATATATATTATACACACAGTATATTCAGAATTATTCTTGAATAAGACCAGTACTAGGAGTCAATTAGGTAGTTCATGCATGCTGATGTAAGATAACAGCAGAGGAACAAGCTAATTGTTCTCCTGTTCCTTTAGTGTACAAACACAGGTGAAAGGTGGAAAATGGCAAGGCTGTAAGCTTTACCAGCAGCTGAGAAATGTCGGGTCACCAACTTGGCTGCTTTGTATAAATCTCAGGAGTGGATAGACAGAAATACAAATCCTTTGGGGGACAAAACAGCTCCCATATATGTATTTAAACTGTGTACTTTGTGTACTGCTGTTTTCCTGGAGTTCAACTTTAAATGACACAGTGACATTAATAAAATGATACACATAATAATAGTGGCTGGAGTAATCCTTGTTGAAGATTGGATACCTACTGGAATGCTGACTATGGTGACGATGACAGTTATATGACCGTTGCATTAGGTTGCACTTCCCACTGTGAATGCACACAGTATAAGCAGTGACTTGTGCCCAATTTACGGGTCGACAGCAATCCTGCTGTGTGGTCTCTCCTCCAGCCTATAACAAGGCATAATATTGAAGGTGATGGGTGATGGGACACTTTCCATCCAAACTGTCAAGCCAAAAGGACCTGTGTGTCACTGCTGGCTCAGACTCACTTCGAAAGCTGCTGAATATTGAACCCATGTTCCTCTACGCCCATTTTATCGCTTCCAAGTCTCAGCCAGGTTCATTATGTCTACATATTTATTTATGCTCAACACAGTGCAGCTGTATGAATGAAAACTTTTAAAGAGTCTATCCAACTAAATCTGGTATTTCCTTTTTTATGTAAATACTGAAGGGTCTGCACACATGTTATGGGCTTCACGATGGGGTTCCCAGGCTTCCTGGTTGATATTTTATATTATGGAGACTAACAGGAAGAAATAATTTTCATCATTAGTAGGAACAGTCTTTTCATATGTTGTCACAATATTCTGAGCCAGGTGCCAAGTGCCATGAAAACAAGGAGCTGCCCTGTGTATAAGAGGGGACCCCAGCGGTGTATATTAGAGTATATTAGAGTGCCAGTGGTGAAAACCACAAACTGAGCAGGCTGCATATTTGAAAGGGTGAGGCAGAGGTCCAGTAAGGTGATAATGTTTACATCAATTCTTGGGTTCCCTCCTCTGATTTAAAACTTCTGGGCAGCTCAACAGTAGAGGACGACTGAGCTGGGGCATGTGCCCACCAAGCCAGTACTATTGGGATATGTTGGCCTGGTGGCTTAGAGATACTTCAGTATCACCTACAAAACTACCTCCTCCTCTACTCTCTTTCTCTTTCTGTAGGGGTCTCCCAAAGCTCTGTCCTTGGACCTCTTCTATTCTATTTACACCTCATCCTTTGATCAGTTGATAAGCCCTAATGTCTTCTAATACCATCTCTATGCTGATGAAATGCAAATCTATCTCTGTACTCCTCAGCTCACCCTTGTCCCTACAATCATTAATTTACTAACTGACATATCAGTATGGCTGCCACACCACTTCCTAAAACTCAATATTTAAAAAAAACTGGGCTCATAATATTTTCTCCCCGAATTATGCATCAAAAAAAGATCCAATCATTGTCCAAACCAATGACACCAACAAACTAATAATGCACTCACTTCTCTCCACTACTATGGTAGCTACCTCCTCATTTACCTACCTTTACACAGGCTATTCCCTCTTCACTCTATCAAACATCTGCCACTCCTCTCTGCCAATCTTTACACTGACTTCCATTCTGCCCCAAGCCTTCGAAATATCACCCAAACCATCCTCTCTGCTTCTCCCAAGACCTTATTTTCTTTAGCTCCCTCGTCAATCCCTCTCATGCTCACCTCCAGGTCATCTCCAGAGCCTCTTCCATCCTCTGGAACTTCCTTTCTCAGCCTGTAAAGCTCCTACTCTATCTGCCTTTAGGTGATCCCTGAAAAGTCATCTATTCAGCCTCTACCTAACAACTGGAATTTGAATTCTCGAACAGCTCTTTCCCACACAGTTTTTACTTTGAATGTCATTTGCCCTTCCATTTCAGATTGTAGGCTCTTGTAAGCAGGGCCCTCCTAACCCTCTTGTCTTGAATTGTATTGTAGCTGTAATGTTTCTGTGACAGACCCAAACAGGGCAGGGGCTTTTGGAGGGGACTGCAGGGTAGCCTCTTGCCTACTGAATATGGGCCCTGGCATTTGAGGGAGCTATGAGCATTCAGGAAGATGTCCTGTTATATAATGCAAGATGAAATGTTATTACCACATTTAACAGTCAAGCAACTGAAACTCAGTGAGAATATGGAAGTGAAAAGAAAGCTGGTTAATGAGATTTGGACAGCCCTTATTCTTGAATGACGGAGAACTGTAGACTCCCTGACTAATAAAGGCTTGTCTAGGGCTCTAGCTGTTGATTAGCTTACTGTTAATTAGGGAACTGTTTGATTAGGTTACTATTAGCTGCTAGCTATTCATTAGATGTACTGTTAGATGTGGCCACTTTGCTCGACTCTTCAACCATGACCAGCACATCCTGGACAGATTTATAGTAACTGTGGTTTTAACTAGTTGTATTCAACATTTTTAAATGTAATCATCTATATATAGAAAATAAAGATTTATTTACTTTTTACGTCTTTTTGGTATCGGTATTTATTAGACCATGCAAGGTACATGCAAGGTCCCACCCCATTTTTGTCTTCACTTGGTAATTGCTTTTCTTGGGATGGTACCTTTGTAGGGTCATAATTGCCTCACAATTATCCCTCACACTCTTTTAACATATACAGTTGCCTGATCCCTGTTTAGAGCTGGAGGAGAGGGGGCACAGTTTTGGTCTGTAAGAGAGTCTTCCACCACCAACTTTGTGGCAATGAGATATCTTGGGACAGAATTCCAAGAACCACAAATAAACTGAAGCTGGAAGATTTCCAATAAACCATGTCCTTTAGAAACACAGTCCTTTAGAAACATTTTTACCATGCCCACCAACCAATGCACCACCATGGCACACTTTGCATGGTACACTTTCTTTGGCCTACAGAAGTCTATGCCTACCATAAAAGGGCCAGTTGGTTGTGTTTGTACCCCCTAGGCCAAAGGTTCCCATTCCTTCCCTAAATAACCAACCACCAATCTATTTTGCAGTCTGTTTATCCCTGCTGTCTAGTAAAGCCATGAAACACACAAGTTCAAAAGTACAGCATTTCTAAAAATAAAATCAGTGCATTTCCACCACAAAAACGAAACCGCCCATACCTTATGAGAATTTTCCATCCCCTAACAGTTTCGCGGTCTCTTTCTGTGACACGAGCCACATGCCAGCACCGTCCAGAAGACCTAACAACCTTGGCCTAGGCACCCAATAAAAGCCTCCCTAATGAAAAAAATGGATATTTTATTCATTAGCATTCCCCAAAATATTTACAACATAGCCACACAAGGCTCCCATTGATTAAATGATTTTTGATGCAAGCAAGAGGGTCGCTGCTACAGTGCCAGAGCGCGACCGCAAGTAGACTAAAGGGCAGGGGGCAGGACACAGAGCCTCTGAACCTTTTGTCTGTGGCAGAGGCCGTGCTCGACTCGTTTTTTAATCACTGGAATTGTCAGCTAGAGATGGCATTGTTTAAGCCTGGCACAAGATGCAGGAAATCTGGTTCGGGTTAGGTGATATAATACTCCGTTTGTGCCTGTTGTCTGTATTGTAATTCGTGTGTGGAGACTGCCCTCAGGAGACCCCACCTCCAGCAGACGCTAATGGAAATCCTGTGTATTGCAACTAATTTACACTAGAAAGACAGCTCACAAGTCAGACGCCATGCCGCGTATCTCGCCCATTGTACAGTCAAATGAGCAAAACGTCCATGATCTGATTAGCTGATGGGGCCATGACTTCACCCTGCTCTGCTTTTTCATTACAAAATAGTCTGAAATACAAAATATATTTCCATTGCTAACTTGATGTCATATGCCAGAAGTATTAGAAACTTGCTCTAGGCCGATATAAAAAAAGACTTCACTTTATTACTGGTTATTACCAAAATGTGTAATTTTTTTTCAAAGCAATTGGCATTACCTGAAATCTATCTTTGTATCAACATTTCTTTTAATGCTTGTGAACTCAAAAAATTTGGCTGATAATGGGAGATGGGTCAATTCTAGCTTATCCTTCTATTGCCCTGTTGCACTACCAGGAGCAGACAAAGAAGTGTTAAGGCAACTCCAGGGCCATCTTTAATATGGTTTGGACCCCGGGCAAACATTTTTTTTGGGCCCCCCCCCAATTCAATTTTGCTCTTCACCCCAACATCTCAAAAAACAGACACAATTATAGATTTATCTTTAAAAAACATTACAGCCTCGTCATATCACAGCGCCCATTACATTGCAGCCTCCTCATATCACAGCCCCCATTGCATTGCAGACCTTTCCACATTATAGTGCCCCTTTACACATCACAGCGCCCCTGTTACATTAGAGTCCCCTTCATGTCCAGGGCTGGACTGGGACAAAAATGTGGCCCTGGACTTCATCCAGACCGACCCAGGGCATAACACATCAGGGGACAGGACACAGAACATCATGACACAGCACATCAGGGCACAGCACATCAGGGCACAGGGTACAGCCCATCAGGGTACAGAGCCCAGCACATCAGGGTAGAGGGTATAGCACATCAGGACACAGCACATCAGGGTACAGGGTATAGCACATCAGGTCACAGCACATCAGGGTACAGAGCCCAGCACATCAGGGCACAGGGTACAGCACATCAGGGTACAGAGCCCAGCACATCAGGGTACAGGGTATAGCCCATCAGGACACAGCACATCAGGGTACAGGGTATAGCCCATCAGGACACAGCACATCAGGGCACAACACATCAGGGCACATCAGGACACAGCACATCAGGGTACAGCACATCAGGGTACAGAGCCCAGCACATCAGGGTAGAGGGTATAGCACATCAGGACACCGCACATCAGGGTACAGGGTATAGCACATCAGGACACAGCACATCAGGGCACATCATGACACAGCACATCAGGGTAGAGGGTATAGCACATCAGGACACAGCACATCAGGGTACAGGGTATAGCACATCAGGACACAGCACATCAGGGTACAGCACATCAGGACACAGCACATCAGGGTACAGAGCCCAGCACATCAGGGCACAGGGTACAGCACATCAGAGTACAGAGCCCAGCACATCAGGGTACAGGGTATAGCACATCAGGATACAGCACATCAGGGTACAGTGTATAGCACATCAGGACACAGCACATCAGGGTACAGGGTATAGCACATCAGGACACAGCACATCAGGGTACAGGGTATAGCACATCAGGACACAGCACATCAGGGCACAGCACATCAGGGCACAGGGTATAGCACATCAGGACACAGCACATCAGGGCACAGCACATCAGGGCACATCAGGACACAGCACATCAGGGCACAGCACATCAGGGCACAGGTCACAGTACATCAGGGCACACGACATTGGGGCACAGCACATCAGGGCACGGGGCACAAAGCACATCAGGGCATGGGGCACATCAGGGTACATTGAGGCACATCAAAGCACATGGGCACATCAAAGCACATGGGGCACATCAGGGTACATTGGGGTACATCGGGGCGGACCTCACCGCAGAACAACTGGGAAACTATGCAAAAGGCAAATTAGGCGGCCGCTGGAACCGGCCCACTGAGCCATCGGCCCACCGGGAAACTCCCGGTAGTCCCGATGGCCAGTACATGCCTGTTCATGTCATAGTGCCCCTTTACACATCACAGCACCCCAATTACATTGCAGCCATTGTCACATCACACATTCACATGTATGTGTTTTGGCAGCCCACATTTCCGCAGGCACAGCAGCCCATTCATTTGAATGGGCTGCCATGCCTGCGTTTCCTGCAGAAAAAAAAGTTGCATGCAGCATTTTAAAAATGCAGTGGCCTTGAAATTCATTCGGCTTTTGCACCATGCGACTTACCTGCTGTTCCTGCGCACACAAACGTACTGTGTCTTTAAAAGCGTGGCCTAAACATCTAAAAATGCAGCAAGTTTGCCGGAGCAGGAACTGCAGGTAAGTCACATGGTGCAAAAGTATAATGAACATACAGTGCTGTATTTCATTGCTTGATGGGCATAGGTGTGTGCAGCCCTATTAAATGCTGCATGCACCTTTTTTTTTTGCAGGAAACGCAGACATGGCAGTCCATTCAAATGATTGGGCACTGTGCCTGTGCAAATGTGGGCCACCAAAACACATACATGTGAACCAGCTAGGCCCAAAATAAGCCCATCAAGCAGTTCACACTGAGGCGCTTTGCAGGCGCTATAGCGCTAAAAATAGTGCCTGCAAAGTGCCCTGAAACAGCGGCTCCATTCACTCCAGTGTGAAAGCCCCAAGGGCTTTCACACTGGAGCGGTGTGCTGGCAGGGCGTCAGAAAAAGTCCTGCCAGTAGCTTCTTTGGAGCGCATTAGGAGCGGCGAACTCACCGCTCCTAAAGCGCCCCTGCCCATTGAAATCAATGGGCAGCGCCGCTGAACCGCCGGCAAAGCACCACCGTAGCGGTGCTTTGCAGGCGCTTTTAACCCTTTTTCGGCTGCTAGCAGGGGTTTAAAGTGCCCCGCTAGAGGCTGAAAAGCGCAGCAAAAACGACGGTAAAGCGCCACTAAAAACAGTGGCGTTTTACCACCAATGCCCAGGTGCTTTCAGTGTGAAAGCAGCCTAAATACAGTATGCCATGTTCCTGTAAATCATGCTGTGTGCTATCCTCTGAGGCCTCACTCAGCCTGGACAGTGGACTAAAGAGTTGCTAAGTTTTTTTTAACTTTCTTTTATTACACAAGACATGGCATGGGGATAGGGGGAGCATGAGCCAGGGGAGGAGAAAAGACCTTACCTGGTCGTGGAAAGCTCAGCTAAATTCTCCACACTGCTCCTTAGTTCTTTCACTTCACCAGGCTTCAGTGCACTCTCCACACCGCGCTGCCCAGGGCCCTGTCTCACTCCTCCTCCGCTTCTTCGCTCCTCCGAGTCAGTGCTAACACAGCACTGTCTGCACGCATAGCAAGGGGCGGGGCCAGAGCGTCAGTGGAGCTCAAGGCCCCGCCCACCCACGGCCCGCTCCTCAAATGAAAAAAAAAAAGGCACTGGCAGTGTGGGCGCCGTGCGCGCCGCCGCGGCTGTCATCACCTAATTCAGCGCCGATTTGCGGGCAGAGCGCAGGGGTAACGGCCAGCTCTGCTTTGGGCCCTAAGCAATGACAGGGCCCTGGGCAGCTGCCCCGTTTGCCCTGCGCTAAAGACGGCCCTGGGCAACTCTAGGAAAACAACCAAATGAACTGTTGAAATATACTGTTTATGTGGGAGCTGTTGTCCTTGCGAAAGGATTTGCATTCCTGTCCATCCAGTTCTGAGATTTATGCAACCATGCCAGACAGCAGAACCAGGATGGTGACCTAACTTTTTTCTGTTGCAGTCAGGCAGTACATATAGATCACATCTCCGCCCCAAACTGTGATTGGACAGTGAAGGAGCAGCAGAAGATTGATGAGAGCATCCCTATGCTTACTCCTTCAGGGTGTTGCTGTACATACAAGGAGCATTCTAACCAATGAACACCAGTGGGAGAAGTATTCTTTCCAATGACCACCGATGTAAGATGTAAGGGACATTTTCCCACTGAGCACCAACGTAAAGGACATTCTTCCCACCGACCACAAATGCAATGGGCATTCTTCTCACTGACCAAAGAAAGGAATATTTTTCCCAATGATCACCAAAGTAAAATAGATTCTTCCCACTAACTACCAATGTAAAGGACATGGGGGTTGATTTACTAAAACTGGAGAGTGCAAAATCTGGTGCAGCTCTACATAGAAACCAATCAGCTTCCATTTTTTTTTTTTTTGTCAAAGCTTAATTGCACAAGCTGATGTTAGAAGCTGATTGGCTATCATGCAGAGCTGCACCAGATTTTGCACTCAATAACATCATGGCCAGCAGCAGCGTGCCCCATGGCCACCTGCAGAGGATGCACCATGTCCACGTCCAGCACTGTTGACTGTAGACACAGAGGCTGCTTTCCCTCTTTTAGTGGTCTGTGAACGTCTGCCTCTCCTTGGTGGCCTTCCAGACATGATGTATTTTTTGTTTTGCAACACCACACTACACTGTACTGTGTACACCGCCTGAAGTGTATTAGAAACTATACACTATTGAATGCACTGTATATAGGCTGCACTGAATGCAGAGTATATATATATATATATATATATATATATATATATATATATATATATATATATATATTTATATATTAATACACCGCCTGGACTGTATTAAAAACTGTACAACAGCTGCACTGTATTGTATACTGCAGGGATATGCAATTAGCGGACCTCCAGCTGTTGCAGAACTACAACTCCCATGAGGCATTGCAAGATTCTGACAGCCACAAGCATGGCACCCAGAGACAGAGGCATGATGGGACTTGCAGTTTTGCAACAGCTGGAGGTCCGCTAATTGCATATCCCTGGTATACTGTGTACACCACAAAAAGTGTAGTAGAAACTGTACACACTGTATTAGATACTGTGTACACCACCTGAAGTGTATTAGAAAGTAGACATGTGCATTCGTTTTCGTCCGAATGCATTTTCATCCGAATTTCAGGTATTTTCGTTATCGTTTTTACAAATGATAACGAAACTGCAGAATACGAAAACCGAAAGATCCGACATAAACAAATGCTTTATTTTCGTTTTCGTTGCGACAACAGTTCGATAAAGGTAGGAGATTCGACATGATGCTGACAATAACAATCTGTGTCTATTGAACCTGTGGTTGAATGTGGCTAACCTTAACTCTATTAGTCCAAGATTATTCTACATAGAGAGAAAAAATTCGACGTAAGGAGAAAAGATTCAACATAGAGAGAAAAGATCACTGCTGGAATTGGGTGGGGGAAGTAAAATAAAAATAATGATGATGATGAATGTTATTGGCCGATTGTAACCAAAGAGGAGGGGCAGTAAAATAGCTAGAACTAAGTACACACGTACAGCCAACTTACTTTCACTTACAATTTGCTAGCAGAGAGAGACACACACACTGAATCATTTCAGAAGACAGTCAATCTTAGCTGGTCCGTTTGTCAGAGAACCTGAATTATTTAGCAACTAAGCATAAGCACAGCAGCAGAACAATAGTGAAGCAAGCTACAGTTCAACTTAACTTTTTCATAATAATCTGCTGCTATTGTGTTAGTGTTGTGAACTTGATAGTGATACTAGTGTTGCTAGTGTTGTGATAGCCTCAGAGGCTGCCCGTGTTGTGGCGGGGGAATATTATAGATACTATATTATAATGCCATATCAATATCTGACACAACGTCAGATGCCGCGCCCGCCATTGCACTTGGTGATTGAGAAACAAATGTAAAAGTTGGCTGACTGTTGGGGTAGAATAGACCAGGGGTCATTAACCCCCGGGCTGCGGCCCACTACCGGGCCGTGGCCTTTCTGCAGCCGGGCCGCGGGTGTGGGCGGGCGGCAATGGAGAGCCCGGCGGGTGGCATGAGACAGCCGGGTGGCCAGGATATGAGCGCCGGGTGGAAGAGATAAGTGAGCGGGCAGGCAACATGGCAGGTGACATATCTCTCCGCCCCCTGCATCTCTGCTCTTCCGCCCTGTCAGCCTCGGAAGTGCTGCGGGGAGCAGAGAGATGACATCACCTCTCTCCGACCCCCCGCATAGCTGCTCTTCTGCCCTGTCAGCCTCGGAAGTGCGGCACGGAACTGAGAGAGGACATCATCTCTCACCGCTCTCCTGCCTTCACTCGGCACCCCTCTGTGCTAGATGAACCAGTGCTGCCACCAATGCAGTGGCAGGCAGCGTGGCAAGTGACAGTCCATATCTGGTGACAGGCAACATGGCAGGTGACGTGGCAAGTGACATTCCGCATCTTGTGGCAGGCAACATGGCAGGTGATGTGGCAAGTGACATTCCGCATCTGGTGGCAGGCAATGTGGCAGGTGACGTGGCAAGTGACAATCCACATCTGGTCACAGGCAACATGGCAGGTGACGTGGCAAGTGACATTTCGCATCTTGTGGCAGGCAACGTGGCAGGTGATGTGGCAAGTAACATTCCGCATCTGGTGACAGGCAACATGGCAGGTGACGTGGCAAGTGACAATCCACATCTGGTGGCAGGTAGCGTGGCGAGTGACATTCCGCATCTGGTGGCAGGCGACGTGGCAATTAACACACTCAGGGCTCCCACTAATTCTGCATTATGGTGAGTTGTACTATTTTATTCATTACTACAATGTAATAATAGAAATAATGCACTGACAAACTGCCCACAAAAAATCGCTTACCCCCCCGCGTGCCAATGGGGCCCAATTAGCCATTTTCCTTCTCCGGTGTCATGTGACTCGTTAGTGTTACAAGGTCTCAGGTGTGAATGGGGAGCAGGTGTGTTAAATTTGGTGTTATCACTCTCACTCACTCACTCATACTAGTCACTGGAAGTTCAACATAGTACCTCATGGCAAAGAACTCTCTGAGGATCTCAAAAAAAGAATTGTTGCTCTACATAAAGATGGCCTAAGCTATAAGAAGATTGCCAAGACCCTGAAACTGACCTGCAGCATGGGGGTCAAGACCATACAGCAGTTTAACAGGATAGGTTCCACTCCGAACAGGCCTCGCCATGGTCGACCAAAGAAGTTGAGTGCACATGCTCAGCCTCATATCCAGAGTGCTGCCAGCATAGCTGCAGAAGTTGAAGGGGCGGGGGGTCAGCCAGTCGGTGCTTAGACCATACGCCGCACACTGCATCAAATTGGTCTGCATGGCTGTTGTCCCAGAAGGAAACCTCTTCTAAAGATGATGCACAAGAAAGCCCACAAACAGTTTGCTGAAGACAAGCAGACAAAGGATGGGGATTACTTGAACCATGTCCTGTGGTCTGATGAGACCAAGATAAACATATTTGGTTCAGATGGTGTCAAGTGTGTGTGGCAGCAACCAGGTGAGGAGTACAAAGACAAGTGTGTCTTGCCTACAGTCAAGCATGGTGGTGGGAGTGTCATGGACTGGGGCTGCATAAGTGCTGCGGGCATTGGGGAGTTACAGTTCATTGAGGAAACCATAATTGCCAACATGTACTGTGACATACTGAAGCAGAGCATGATCCCTTCCCTTCGGAGACTGGGCCACAGGGCATTATTCTAACATGATAACGACTTCAAACACACCTCCAAGACGACCACTGCCTTGCTAAAGAAGCTGAGGGTAAAGGTAATAGACTGGCTAAGCATGTCACCAGACCTTAACCCTATTGAGCATCTGTGGAGCATCCTCGAATGGAAGGTGGAGGAGCGCAAGGTCTCTAACATCCACCAGCTCTGTGATGTCATCATGGAGGAGTGGAAGAGGACTCCAGTGGCAACCTGTGAAGCTCTGGTGAACTCCATGCCCAAGAGGGTTAAGTCAGGGCTGGAAAATAACGGTGGCCACACAAAATATTGACACTTTGGTCCCAATTTGGACATTTTCACTAAGGGGTGTACTCACTTTTGTTGCCAGCGGTTTAGACATTAATGGCTGTGTGTTGAGTTATTTTGAGGGGACAGCAAATTTACACTATATAAGCTGTACACTCACTACTTTACATTGTAGCAAAGTGTCATTTCTTCAGTGTTGTCACATGAAATGATATAATAAAATATTTACAAAAATGTGAGGGGTGTACTCACTTTTGTGAGATACTGTATATACTAGACTGTATATATGTATATATATATATATATATATATATATATATATACACCACCTGAAGTGTATTAGAAACAATACACCACTGAATGCACTGTAGATATAGGCTACACTGAATGCAGAGTATAGGTATACTAGACTGTATATATACAGTGGGGATGGAAAGTATTCAGACCCCGTTAAATTTTTCACTCTTTGTTATATTGCAGCCATTTGCTAAAATCATTTAAGTTCATTTTTTTCCTCACCCCAGAGTGCTCAGGACCTCAGACTGGGCTGAAGGTTTACCTTCCAACAAGACAATGACCCTAAGCACACAGCTAAAATAACGAAGGAGTGGCTTCACAACAACCCCGTGACTGTTCTTGAATGGCCCAGCCAGAGCCCTGACTTAAACCTAATTGAGCATCTCTGGAGAGACCTAAAAATGGCTGTCCACCAACGTTTACCATCCAACCTGACAGAACTGGAGAGGATCTGCAAGGAGGAATGGCAGAGGATCCCCAAATCCAGGTGTGAAAAACTTGTTGCATCTTTCCCAAAAAGACTCATGGCTGTATTAGATCAAAAGGGTGCTTCTACTAAATACTGAGCAAAGGGTCTAAATACTTAGGACCATGTGATATTTCAGTTATTCTTTTTTAATAAATCTGCAAAAATGTCAACAATTCTGTGTTTTTCTGTCAGTATGGGGTGCTGTGTGTACATTAATGAGGAAAAAAATGAACTTAAATTATTTTAGCAAATGGCTGCAATATAACAAAGAGTGAAGAATTTAAGGGGGTTTGAATACTTTCCGTCCCCACTGTATATATCAAATACACTGCCACTAACTGAATAACCTGTCTGCTTAATCTAACTCAAGCTATCTCTCTGTCTACACCAACAACACTACACATGCTATGTAAGCAGCCTTATATAGTGTGGGGTGTGGACTTAGTCCCCCGGAACCATGTTTGGCCAAAGGCACCCTGCCTGAAGGTAACCTCTTCCACTGAATATCAATGTAAGAGCTCCTTCTCCACTCACTATCAATGAAAGAAGTTCCTTCTGCACTGACCACCAAATAACAGGGTACTCTTTTCACTGTGCAATGTAAGGGGGCATTTCTGACACTGACCAACAATGTCAGAGTACTACACTGACCACAAGAGGACAATACATTAGCCATCAATATTATGGTACGCTACAATTTCCACTGTATGCAATTCTTTTCTGATCCTTGTTATTCATTCCATTTCATGTTTATTTCTGAAAATATTTTTTATCATATAGTGCAAGGGGTGTTAAAATATATTCTGGATGTCAAATACTCTAAAAATTATTGGTTAAATTATGGATTCATCTCCAACTTCCTGATCATGTTAAGCCTTGGATCTAATAACGTTTAGCGGGGGGTTCCCTCAGACCTGAAAATGATTTGAAGGGTTCTTCCATGGTAATAAAAACATCTAGAAAGGCTGATCTAACATATTACAGCCAGTTAACATTTAATTTTAATTAAAGGAAAAAAATAGCAAGCGGTTTGTTGTACAATCTTTGGCGTTTTCTCTTTCCTCCATTTGTTTAGGCACGGCCGCGTCTGGAAAAATCGACCCACCTTTCTTCTTATGTATTTTCTCCACCATATAAAATAACACAATCTTAAAGGCTCTAATTATTTCCATCCAACGTGTTAACGGTGTTGGCCGCCGATCGTGATAAAATTGTCCTAATTACGATTTTCCTGTTCTTGCACACGGTAGGGCTGATGGTGTTGGAGGGTCCCAGTGGACAGTCATTTCACTGTAAAAACGTTTTAAAGACTTTAAAAAAGAAAAAAGTAATTGTTACGCAAGCCTTTTTAATAACCCGACGTTATTAAAATTCACCTTTCTGCTTCAATTAACATCCAGCTTCGACTTTCTAACACTGATGAATATTTCACATTTTTATTCTCTACAGCCAGGGCAACAGTACTCCGTTTATAGGACTTTGAAGAGCCCCTCCCAGGTCTCCTTTAATTGGCTCATTGCTTCTGTTTCACTCCTGCACTGATCTTAAAGTGTTACTAAACCCACAACAGTAAAATCAGTCTATATTTGTAGTAAAGCATGCTTGTTATACTTACTGTGCAACCTAAGGGATTAACCCTGCGCATTGTGTAAGAACTTTGCTTGATCCTGTCTTCTCTGATCCTTCTTTCACTGTTCCCAATTCATGTCCTGATAGAACTCAGCCTTGGGGGCACTCTGCACATGCTCAGTGTGGTGTGTATTGCTGGAGAGCTTTTTTTGGCACAGGGTAGAGGGTTAGGCCTCATAAGTCAGTCAGAGTAGAATGAAAGCTTTAACTGGTTGCCGCCCCTCCACCATCAAATGACAGGGGGGCGGTGCGGCTCTCGTTCTGGGACGATGTCATATGACGGCGTTCCAGAACAGCCGCTCTCACGCGCCCATGGGGCTAGGACACGACGCGACCCAGATCTCTGTAAAGAGTCGCGTCCGCGGCTCTTTAACCATGTGATCAGCTGTGTCCAACCATAGCCGGTCACCTGTAAACACGAAGATGCCGGTAATCGTCTCTCCTCGCCTCACACTGACAGAGTGTGTGGTGAGGAGAGACGATCAGCGGCATCTCCACGCAGGGGGACATCTAGGCATGTAATCAGGGCACTGATCATCAGTGCCCTGATTACAATATAGACCAACTGTGTCACCAATCAGTGCCCACCATTGCCCACCAGTGCCAGCAATCAGTGCCCACCAGTGGCAGAAATCAGTGCCCACCACTGCCCACAAGTGCCACCAACCAGTGCTCATTAGCGACGCCAGCCATTGCTGGCTATCAGTGCCGCCTATCAGTGCTGCCCATCAATGACCATAACTTCTGTCGATCAATGCGCATCAGTGTCGCCCATCAGTGCCACCCATCAATGCCCATCAGTGCCCATCAGTACCACCTATCCGTGCCTCCTATCAGTGCCCACCAGTGCCGCCTAACAGTGTTCATCAGTGGCACATATCAGTGCCACCTATCAGTGCCCATAAGTGCGGCATATTAGTGCCTCCTCATCAGTGCCACCTAATCAGTGCCCATAAGTGCCGTGCCACCTCATCAATGCCCACCAGTTCAGCCTATCAGTGTCCATCAGTGTCGCCTCATCAACGCACATAAATGAAGGAGAAAAATTACTTAGTTACAAAATTTACTGAAAGAAACAAAGTAACAAAAAATGTTTTTTCTAAATTTTTTTTTTTTTGCAGTGATTAAATACCACCAAAAGAAAGCTCTATTTGTGTGAAGAAAATCATAAAAAAAAATTTGGGTACAGTGTAGTATGACCGCGCAATTGTCATTCAAAGTGCGACAGCGCTGAAAGCTGAAAAATGGCCTGGGCAGGAAGGGGGTGTAAGTGCCCTGTAGGCACGTGGTTAACCAGAAATTGATAGAAGTCAAAAGATTGCTATATGCTGCTGATGAGTAAAGGTATTTAGCAGTTTATATTTACTAAAATAATTACATTTCCATGTTCTGTGTACTGTGGGAGACCAGATATAGTGAATGCAGGGTTCAGGGTTTAGTAAAACACTTTAAGGTCCCAAATTATAGACCTTGCAAAGGGAAATCCCTTCAGGTTTAGGAGGAGATAAATTGAACCAGTCTCTCTTAACCTTTTTATTTTACCCCAGACGAACCCCTAAAAACACAAAATTATTTAGCCCACCTTATCTTATGGAGTCGCTTTCTGACTGCCCAAACCAGCAATATTTTACTTAAGCTTAAAGTGGTATTAAAGATTTGGCTTTAAAAAAACAAAAAAAAACAAATTTGCTATACTTACCTGTTCATGCAATGGTTTTGCACAGAGCAGCCGCGATCCTCTTCTTCTCAGGTCCACCGCCAGAGCTCCTGGCTCCTACTCTGTCATTAGTGCCCCCAATAGCAAGCAGCTTGCTATGGGGGCACTGGTGCATGCTTACTCCCGAGCCCTGCTCTATGTGCCCGCCCCCCACTCTCTCCTCATTGGCTCACTGGTTGTGATTGACAATAAGGAGAGTGAGTCCCCGGACAGCCAAGGCTCTTGTGCACATCCCTGGATCGAGAGGAGGCTCGGGGGGGGGGGGCCTTTACAACCTTTAGCCTTTACAACCACTTTAAAGTGGACCTTTAAGCAACTTTAGAAGTTTACATAAATTACTTAGTGATATTTTACAATATCTAGCAACAGCACGATACCTGAACTGCAGTTCACCCTATTGGCTCCCTCTTCTTTTACCAATAAAAATCCATGAGCTTTAAGTCCAGTAAATTAGCCTAGACTGAGATGATGTCATTAGTCTTCTGCAAGCAGGAAGAATGCATTTCCCCAGTCTCTTAACCCCCAGTGATCAGACTGCAAATTTATAAAGTGGTTTCAAATTCTAATGCCCTGTACACACGACCGGTTTTCCCGTCGGAATAAACTCTGAAGGTTTTTCTGGCGGAGTTCCTACAGAATTCTGCTCAAGTGGTCTTGCATACACACAGTCACATCAAATTCCGACCGTCCAGAACGCAGTGGCGTACAACACTTACGATGGGACTAGAAAATGGAAGTTCAATAGCCAGTAGCCAATAGCTTCCATCTCGTACTTGCTTCAGAGCATGCGTCGTTTTTAGTACATTGGAACAGCATACAGACGAGCGGTTTTCCTGATAGGAATTGGTTCCGTTGGAAAAATTTAGAACATGTTCTCTTTCTAGGTCCGTCAGAATTTGACGTAAAAAGTCCGATGGGGCATACACACGATCAGAAAATATATGATGAAAAGCTCCCGTCTGACTTTTTCTGTCGGACATTCCGCTCGTGTGTACATGGCATAACAGTTTGGGTTTTTTTTAACCTTATTGCATTCCCTGGAACCATAGGCTCCTGTTGCTGTCAATCAAATCCTGTGGAGGGGGTGTGTGGCCAAGCTGTGTCGTGTGTGTCTATGGATTGAGCGGACAGCACCAGCAGCAGTGGCGTCACTAGGGGGTGGCTTTTGGGGCTATAGCCCTGAATCTGGGTCCCATAGCCCCAAGTCTCTGCAGGGGTCCCCAAAGGGAGGGGAGGTTCTCTGGGGACCCTGATGCAAGGGGGAGGCTCTCTGGGGACCCTGATTTTAAATTGGAGGCTCTCGGGGGACCCTGATTTTAAGGGGGAGGCTCTCTGGGGACCATAATTTAAGGGAGAGGCTCTCTGGGGATCCTGATGTAAGGGGGGGCTCTCTGGGGACCCTGATGTAAGGAGGGGGGCTCTCTGGGGACCCTGATGTAAGGAGGGGGGCTCTCTGGGAACCCTGATGTAAGAGAGGGCACTCTGGGGACCCTGATGTAAGAGGGGGCTCTCTGGGGACCCTGATGTAAGAGGGGGCTCTCTGGGGACCCTGATGTAAGTAGGAGGCTCTCTGGGGACCCTGATGTAAGTGGGAGGCTCTCTGGGAATATATACACACACACACACACACACACACACATATATTACTGTATATACATGTGTATGCCAGCCCAAGCCTATGACTTTCTTTACTACGCAGCTATGGGCTCTAGCCCCAGATCTTTTGTAGACCTAGCAACGCCCCTGACCAGCAGACTCCAGTAAAGGAGAAGGTGAGGGACCGCTCTGTGCAATACCATTAATTAATACAAGAAAAATAAATTAGGCTTTAATATCACTTATTATTGTACAGTAGGTGGTCAACCGATGAGAGACAGAGGCTTAGACATTTATGAACAAAAATTGCACAGGCACCAGGATTTACTTGATGTCATTTACAGAGAGCCGACAGACCACAGATTCCTGACACCCCTCCATAATTGCTTATTAGCTAGGAAAAGCTAAATACAGCCTCTCACTATGGTGCATGAGTGTTGCTAGGATTGTGAAAGACCTAGGGCACACAAAAATAATAAAAAATAATGTAAAAGCACTTAGCATGCCACGGTTCATAGTGGGCATGCAGAGGTAACACCTGATAGTGGGAGTGGCTTAAGAGAAATAGATTAAATAGAATCTGATAAATGTGCATAGAAACTATAGCGCTTAGTGGTAATTCACCAAAAAGATTAAAAAAAATGATAAAACAAATGGAGAAAACAGCACACTGCATTAAGTGTGAATGAACAAACACTTTGAGAAATAGCTAATTATTAAATAGATGTGCTAATTTGTGCCGATTTCATGCTGTGCAAAATCAATTAAATTGCTGAGCGCAAACAAGGTGATACATACATAACTAGAATAAGTGAATAAAGTTGAAACCATCAGATTAAATTAATTAATGCATTACAAACAAAAGCGGATCTCCTGACGGCTATTAGTCGCCATTTCACTGTTCCTCCACCAAAAATAAAGTGACGTGCAATAAAACAAAAGCTCATCTGGATATTTGAGATCTTTACACCCACTTTGGTGCGCTGCCACTAACACAACTGTTGAGCATACAGGGCGTTACCAGGGGCTGCAGCCAGAGTACATAGGCCCAAACACACTTACAAGTAAAAGGATTGAGCCGGCAACTCTGTAGTCCATATAGCGATTTTAATGGTTGGCTACAAAAAGTGCTATGACCTAAGCCTCATACACACGATCGGATTGTTGGCCAACAAAACCGTGGACTTTTGTTCGAAATGCGTTGGCACCAAACTTGTCTTGTATACACGCGGCCACACAATTGTTGACCAACAAATATGAACGTAGTGACGTACTACATTGTTTTTCAGCTCTTTAGCGCCACCCTTTGGGTTCCTTCTGCTAATTTTGCGTTAGTAAAAGTTTAGTGAGTGTTGATTCCCACTTTTCATTTCGCGCTTTTCAGTTCGTTTCTGAACGGACGTTCATCAACCAGACATGTTGCGGAATCGGAGGAGATAACATGTTATTTATTATTGGCCTTGGAGTTATTGCTTTGACCCAAGTCCAGTCCAGGAACAGGAGGAGGAGGATTTCTTGGACCAAAAATTGCTTGCTTTATTAATCGTGACCAATTATGTCATATGCCTTTGCTGCGGGAGCTCCAGGAGAATAATCTGGATGATTTTCGGAATTATCTCCGGATGACGGACCCCTGCTTTCACCAACTCTTGGCATTGTTGACCCCCTATATTAAGAAGCAGGACACATGCCTGAGACTTTGATTTTATTTTTTGGTTGAATAATAATGATTTGATTTGGTATATTTTCTATATTTTTGGATGCATAGAATGCACTTTTTGGTTAAGTTCTATTGGCAGATAGCATGTCTAATTTTATTTGTTTTCTTTTTTTAATGCACAATAAAAATAATTGTGTAGAATAATAATTGGCTATGTGTTTTACTTCAAATGGCAGTTTGGGAGTCGGCATGTTACATTTAAGAAAATACAATGTAAATTTAACAAGGGACACCAACATAGTTGTATCTTTGATCTTAAAAACTACGGGATAATGGTGTTGTGGTAACTTGCCAATAAAAAACAAAAAAAAACAACAAAAAAAACCATAATAATAATAATATTATTCTTGATATCACTAGAAAAAAAAGCCTTTGAAAATGTGTTTCCAATAACTCCATCAGTATCACCAGCAAAGCAGCTTCATTATTATCCCATTAAAGAAGAAGAGAATTGTGCGCTGCATTTCCAGATTTCATAATTTGCCGCGTCACGAATGTTAATTCTCCATTACGAACACTGGTTTACAAGACCAACTGCTTCCGGCTCGTCCTTGCTTCCGAGCATGCGTGTTTGTACTTTGGACTTTTGTCCGACGGACTTCTGTACACACGATCGGAAAATCCGACAATAGACATTTGTCTGCGGAAAATTGTAAAACCTCCCATCCAACATTTGTCTGTGAAAAATCCAATAACAATTGTCCGATGGAGTGTACAAACGGTCGGATTTTCCGCCGACAGCCTGACATCACATATTTCCCAAAAATCCGATCGTGTGTTCGCGGCTTTAATTGTAATTCGGCAGCACCATCCCACTCTGGCTGGCTCCAAATGAATAAGCTGTATGGTAGTTCTCAAAGGCTTGCCAATTGACATCACACGGTAGCTGCAGTCATAAAATATGCATGAAAAAATAAAAATCTACCATAGTGCATAAACCATTTAAAAGATTATTTATTTGAAAGTTCAGGTGTTGCACTTTCGAATTTCAGTACAAACAAATGGCCACGGCCCTCACCTATAACTGGCCTTTGTAGCAAGGAGCACATGGAAGGGCAGAACAAAAAAATTCCCAGCTCAACTTATTGACCAGTCTGCAACTAACCAATTTATCCTGTCTAACAGTATGCCTTAAAAAAACAGGGGTTTAGTTTGCACACATTTGCAAAAACATGCGTAAGCTACAGAGCCCCGTCAAGACAACCCAGTATTTTCTGTAGTCCCAATTCAAATTTTTTAAAAGAGCCTCCACAGAGGCTTCCAAACAGTAATAGGCTTACACCACAGACAATCCACCAAGTGCATGCCACTCTGGACATCACTGCTTCAGCTCTGCCCCTCCGCTAAAGTCCGCCGTCGGCTGATGTCACAGAGCTGGTCCAGGCTCTGCAAGGATAAAGACCAGCGGTTCAGGTGGCAATAAACCCATGGCTCAAATGCCTGCTTTTTTGCCCCCTCACTGCAAATGTAAATGAGCCCTTACATTGATTGGTGGCATATATATTTATTAAAAAAAAAAAATTATGGTAACATGAGGAGGGAGAGGGAAAGTTCACTTTACTTATATTGAGATTGATTGTGACACCACAGCAGCAATGTTAGGGCTCATTCACACTAGTGGTTAGGGGGCAGTAAAATCCTTCAGTTGAGCCACAGTGCCTCATCATTCGTTTTAGTGGAAGGAATGGTGCCCCATTGTTGGTATTAGCAAAAGAAATGGTGCTTTATTGTTGGTAATTAGTGGAGCTATAGTGTCCTATCATTGGTATCAGTGGGAGGAATAGTGTTCCATCATTGGTGTCTGTGGGAGGAATAGTGTTCCATCATTGGTGTCTGTGGGAGGAATAGTGTCCCATCATTGGTGTCTGTGGGAGGAATAGTGTCCCATCATTGGTGTCTGTGGGAGGAATAGTGACCCATCATTGGTGTCTGTGGGAGGAATAGTGTCCCATCATTGGTGTCTGTGGGAGGAATAGTGTCCCATCATTGGTGTCTGTGGGAGGAATAGTGTCCCATCATTGGTGTCTGTGGAAAAAATAGTGCTTCATCATTGGTATCAGTTGGAGGAATACTGCCCCATTGTTGGTGTCAGTGGGATGAATAGTGCCCCATCATTGGTGTCAGTGGGAGGAATAGTGCCCCACCCATCATTGGAGCACAGGTGTGTCAGGAGGAGGCTGTCTCTCTGGAGCTACTGCAGGTGATCCGTGTGAGAGGGGACTGGTGAGGAAATCTATCCCAGCTCTCCTGGCTCCTTTCTGGGGAAGCCATGGAGGCCAGCAGGGCCTCTCCTGCTGGAAGCTCTCAGCCATCTCCTGGGCCATCAGGTAACATACCTGCCCCTATACAACCCATGGTTGGTGATCTCTCTGCCCCTGGTGAAGATGAAGGTTCCGGGGCCATCCGGGAGCGAGTGGTGGCCGGGATTAAGGTCCTGAATAGGGAAAGAGACAAGCTCTACAAGCTCAGAGCGGAGCTGAAGCGCCTGAGAAGGCAGCGTGAGGGCTTACATAGCCAGAAACGTGGATCCATGGATCCGGAGATCCAACTGGCCAAGGTTCGGGTGGAACACCAGGAGACCATTGTGTCCATGATGGAAGGCAGAGATGGGCCATTTAAAGAAAAGTTTTGTAATGAGAAAAGATTTGCGAGGATGACAAAGATGGAGGTGGAGGAGGAGACCCCCAGTTCTGACCCCCTGCCCCCTCAGGTAGAGGTAAGCAGCCCCATGCCTTCCCAGGGCTCAGGAGGCATGCTCAGGGCCATCCAGGTAATGGAGTCTCCTATGCGGGGGGATCAGCTGGCATTTAATGATGAGGACATTACAGACAATGTGCCTGACAAGGTAAAGCCTGTCAAGTCCCATATTGTGGATAAAACAATTTTTGTGCCATTCAACACTGTGACTGATACAGACAATGTACCCAGTGAGAGTCAGGCTGCTAGTCCTATCTGTAGCAATGCTGTGCCTGCTGATGCTGCAGTACAGCAAAGTTTGCTTTTAAAAAATGACATTCCTGCAGATGAACTACAAGATTCAGCAGAGCCTATTAACCCCCCTTTGGCTGAAGCTGTTTGCCCCACAGCTGCTGAGGACTCTACAGCACAGCTTCAGGAGACAGCTGATATTGCAGCAGAAACTGTGATTATTCCTGATGGGAATGTGAAGTTTTGTGTGACTGATAAAAATCATCCCAGTACCAGTGTGATGAACAATGGTCCCAGTTCAAGTGTGGACAGTCCTACCAACTCCGTTCAAGCAGTGAATAATAATAGTAATGTACAGACTGCTGTGACTTCAGTGTGGGGCCTTGGCCCTGATAAACTTACCTTTGCTCAGGTGGTACGCTCTGCTCCTGGTAGCTCCGCCCCCAAGTGGGGTTTTCCCCTACAGGCTACCACTTTGAGCACCCCAGGATCTGGTCTTGGGTCTCTGGCTTCTGCTGGGGGTCCCAGACGTAATGTTGTTATTCTGAAATGGGAAGGTGGTGCGATCCCTCCAGCACGGCGTGCAGTGGTGGATTTGATTTTAGAGATGGGTTTTGGGGCAAATGATCTGTATGCCTTTATACATGTAGCTGGGACACGGGATTATACAGTTAGCTTCACCAGGCCAGAGGGTCTTGACCTGTTCTGGGAGAGATATGAGGCTCGGTGCAGGTCAAGACCTGAATGGGAAGGTCTGGCCCCAGTTGCAGTTTCTCAGAGGTCTACAGTAAAAAAAATCACAATTATCCTCACTAATGAGAGTGTCCCTGCCCGGGATCTAGAGGTTTGGTTAAGGAACTATGGGGAGGTTTTGACCAAGCCCAATAAAATCCTTGATGAACGTAACATCTGGACTGGGGGTTGGTCGGTTACAGTCAGGTTGGCCAGGGATGGGAATGTTGTCCGTCACCTGCCCTCCTCAGCTTTTATAGGGAGGGATAGGATGACTGTTTTTTACCCTGGTCAGCCGAAGCTGTGTCACCGCTGTGGAGAAAAGGGGCATTTGAGCTCCTCCTGTTCAGCCTTGATATGTTCAGTGTGTCGGGGTCAGGGTCATATGGCTAAGGACTGCACCGAAATGATCAGGTGCAACCTGTGCCTGCGCCTTGGCCACCCCTACAGCAGATGTCCTGAAGCCTGGCACAATATGGAGAAGGAGGTAATTGATGACATGTCAAGGTTGGACAGGATGGAGGGTGAGGCCCCTGGTGTACCATCCTCCTCTGTGGTGACCGACTCCCCTGGTCCTGCTCAGGATCCCTCTCCAGTTCCTGTGGCCACCCCTAATGTGTCTGTAAGTATTCCTTCTGTATCTGTCTCCCCCCAGCCTACTGTATCCCCTCCTCTTGTGTCAGAACCTTCCAAGTCTGTGCCCCCTGAGTCAGTTACCCCCCAGGAGTCTACCCCTCCTAAGTCTGATTCAAAGGGAGCACCCCCCCCACCAGGAGTGGTAGTGGGTACTAAAAAGGTTGCTTCTTCCTCTGTAAAGAAGTCTTGTGGAAAGACTTCACAGAAAAAAGTAAGAGATGACGGCATCTCTGAAGCTGACCTGCAGTACCTGGAGGAGAGAAGGAAGGTTGGGAAGCGGAAGAAGCAGGTGATGAGGACGGAACAGGCTCCAGTGCCTGTCTCCAACCATTATAGGTCCTCTAATTGGGATATCTCTTCATCTGGAGCTTCTTCGGAGCGAAGTTCTGATTCCGAAATGGAGTTTGAGGCGGCCTCAAGAAAGAGAGAGGCTTCTGGTGATGAGCAGCAGAGGGGAGCTAAGAAGCAAACCACCCAATAACCCAAATGGCGGTTCCCCCTCCGTTAAAAGTGGTGACAATAAATGTCGCCAGCATTAAGTCAGTAAGAGCTCGTTCTATGGCCTTCTTTTTGTTCAGCCAATTAGATGCTGAAATTTTATTTTTGCAAGAGACTAGGCTCACCTCCTTGGCAGATATTCATATGGCCAAGAGAGAGTGGAGGTATGGTCCATCTTACTGGTCTCTTGCGGCCGAGCCTTACGGCGGTGTGGCGGTGTTGTTTAAAACCGGCATGGTAACTGTCCGGCGGGTTATTGAGGTGGAGATTGGGAGATGTATGGTCTTAGACGTCCTTGTGGGAGGGCAGGACCTGCGCCTAATTAATGTTTATGGACCGCACACAAAGTGGGACAGGAAATGCCTTTTTACAAGGATCAAGCCATTTCTTTTTACATCCCGGCAAGTGGTCTTTGGAGGTGACTTTAATACAGTAACTAGGCCCAAGGACAGGAAGGACTTCAAGGACAGGCTGGGATATGATAGCGTTTTTTTAAATAGTATGGTTAGGGATGCTGGTCTTGTGGATGTGCACATTAAGCACCTCCCGGATGACACTGGGTTCACCTTTCATCGAGGTAATAGTCAGAGTAGAATAGATAGGTTTTTTTTGAAGGAGACCTCTGCTTTCTCACCCCCAGTGGTGCAGGCAGTAGAGTTCTCTGATCACTGTATGCTATCTGTGGTCCTGAATGCTTCAGACGCCCCTCAGAGGGGCAAGGGCATCTGGAGATTGAATTCGACTCTACTCAAGGAAGAACATGTTAGACAATCCTTTGAGGAATTCTTTCAGGCACAGGTGACCATCCTGGACTTTTGTAGCAGCAAGGCTGAGTGGTGGGAGCTGACCAAAAAGAGGATTGCTGGATTCTTCAGGGGCCTAGCCAATAGAAAGCAGTTTAATAAATACATGACCTACCAACGTTTACGGAGGAAGCTGGATATTCTTGTCTCAAGAGGAGGAGATCCTGGGGCAATCTCCGAAGTGAAACTCCTTCTCAGGAAGTGTCAATATGACCGGCATGCCTCTTTGGTTCTGGAGAGGGACTATGGGAAGTACCACTCGCCTGACCCTTACCAGAACTGCAAACAAGGTGTAGCTGTTAAAACGGTCGTTGGCCTTAAAGACAGTACAGGTTCCTTGACAAAGTCCAGGTCAGGGATTCTGGAGGTCGTGAGGTCCTTTTATGCTGACCTTCTTGGGAGGAAAGAGCTTGACCGTGACAAGATGGAAAGCTTTTTGGACTCTACTCCAGGTCTAAATGATGAAGATGTCCCATTGATGAATTTGACAGAGGAGATCACAGTTGAAGAGGTGATAAGGGCAATTGAACAGCTTGCCATCAAAAAGTCACCTGGACCGGATGGCTTGACGGCTGAGTTTTACAAAGCTTTTAAGTCTATTCTGGCCCCACATTTGGTAGAGGTTTTTAACAGTTGCCTTGCTGAGGGGGTACTTCCCTCTTCCATGAGGCACTCAGCTGTGATTCTTCTTTCAAAGGGTAAAGATCCTTCGATGATTGAGAATTGGCGCCCCATCAGCCTTCTTAATGTCGATAGAAAGATACTGGCAAAGATCATTTTCTGGCGCCTATCGTCAGTAGCAGAGTCTTTGCTTTCTCACCATCAGCACTGTTCGGTCCAGGGTAGGTGCACCTTCACAGCAGTTTTAGCTGTCCGGGAGGCCTTGGAGCGGTGCAGGGCTGCAGGCTGGGGAAAGTATTTGCTGACATTGGATCAGGCAAAGGCTTTTGATCGTGTTAACCATGAGTACCTGTGGTTGCTCCTTAGTAAGTACGGTCTGCCGGGTGGTTTTGTCGATTGGTTAAAAGTCTTGTATGAGGGGGCAGAGAGCTTTCCTCTTGTTAATGGTTGGGTTGGGCAGTCCTTTGAGGTTGGCTCCGGGGTGCGCCAGGGTTGTCCCCTGAGTCCCTTGCTCTATGTGTTTGCAATCGACCCCTTTATCAGGAGGCTAGAGAGCGGCATGTTGTGTGGGGTGCCAGTGGGGCTCCCAGGTGAGCCACCTTTGAGGGTTGTTGCCTATGCGGACGATGTGTCCGTGATTGTCACTGGGGCGGATGAAGCAGAGGAGGTGGTCTCTCTGACATCACGGTATTCTGAAGCATCAGGCTCCAAGATCAATCAGGAAAAGAGTGAAGTTTTCTGGATGGGAAAGGAAGGTGAGGGTTTTGATCTCCCGGACACCTTTCCAGTGCCCCAGGAAAGAATTAAGATTCTAGGCATTGAATTTGGACCTGGTGATTATGGCCTCAAAAACTGGGAAGGCAGACTGGAAATTGCCAATACTAAGGTGGTCAGCTGGAAGAGATGGAAGTTATCTATGAGGGAAAGGGTTGATCTGATTAAGACTTACCTGATTCCGATCTTCTTGTATGTCAGCTTTGTCTGCATCTTGCCAGTGTCTCTCTATGCTAGGGTCAGTAGTGTGTTCTTCCAGATGTTGTGGGGGAACAGACTGAACCCCATCAAGAGGAATGTCACCTATCTATCCAGGAGGGAGGGTGGCTTAGGTATGGTCAACCCAGTTCTTTTCTTTTCACTGCTTTTTCTCAAGTTTAACATTGGTAATATGCTTGCAGTGGAACCTCCTGGATGGGTAGGCATCTTTAGATCTTGGTTTAGGCCTTTTCTGCGACTTTGGGAAGAGGGTGGCCAAGTGAAGAATCTCAGGGGTCATCGTGGTCAGCTACCAGCCTATGTCGCTCCGTGCCTGAAGTTACTACGGCAGTGGCGATTGTCGGCTGAAGATCTCAGATTGGTTCCGAGGAAAGTCCTTATGAGTCGAGTCTTGAGCGAAGTCTTTCATGACCCACTGGCCTTAAGGGATTGCCCAGGCCCAGTTTTGAGGGCAGGGTTAAGACTTATTAATTTGGACAGAGTACCCCCTAAATTTAGGGATCTGGCCTGGTTGTGCTTCCATGGGAGGCTCTATGTTAGGGGCAATTTGAAATTCCGCAGTGGGGTGGATCGTAGCTGTCCTCGGGAGGAGTGTGCAGGTGAGGAGGAGACTATGGACCATTTTCTGCTTCATTGCCCCTTTAACATAGAAGTGTACAAACAGGTGGGGCGGGCCCTCGGTGTCCCTTTCCTCTCCAGGCTGGGTTATGCTGAGTGGGTGTATGGAGCATTCAATACTGGTGGGCTTTTTTGTTTAGATACACTTTTTCTAGTTAGCCTAGTAGTCCGTTATTTCACTTGGAACGCACGGTGTCAGGTCTGCATTCGGCGTAAAATCCTTCCTGTTGAGGTGGTGGTGTATGACATTCTGCATGAGGTGGGGAAGATTCGGGTACTCGAGAGAGACAAGCGGAGTCAGGGGGCTTGGTTGAAGGCGTGGAGGGGTTTCAAGCCTCCCTGACTGCCAGGAGTCTCTTTCCCGGGTGTGGCTGTCTGTCTCTTATCACCCTAGATTATTATTATTTGGATTTATTTTTTGATAAATGGCTGCGTACATAGGTGATGGGTTGTGCCTCTTAGGCCCTCTCTGCTGCTTTATGTAAATAGTTTTGGTAGTGGATTATGTATATATTGTATATATTCTGAACATGGATGTGTATTCCTTGGATTTATGTTGAAGTTTTGTACTTTGGTTTTGTTTTTTACTTTTGTATAAAATTGGTTGCTTGATTCTTTTTAATAAAAGATCAATAGTGACCCATCATTGGTGTCTGTGGGAGGAATAGTGTCCCATCATTGGTGTCTGTGGGAGGAATAGTGTCCCATCATTGGTGTCTGTGGGAGGAATAGTGTCCCATCATTGGTGTCTGTGGAAAAAATAGTGCTTCATCATTGGTATCAGTTGGAGGAATACTGCCCCATTGTTGGTGTCAGTGGGATGAATAGTGCCCCATCATTGGTGTCAGTGGGAGGAATAGTGCCCCACCCATCATTGGAGCACAGGTGTGTCAGGAGGAGGCTGTCTCTCTGGAGCTACTGCAGGTGATCCGTGTGAGAGGGGACTGGTGAGGAAATCTATCCCAGCTCTCCTGGCTCCTTTCTGGGGAAGCCATGGAGGCCAGCAGGGCCTCTCCTGCTGGAAGCTCTCAGCCATCTCCTGGGCCATCAGGTAACATACCTGCCCCTATACAACCCATGGTTGGTGATCTCTCTGCCCCTGGTGAAGATGAAGGTTCCGGGGCCATCCGGGAGCGAGTGGTGGCCGGGATTAAGGTCCTGAATAGGGAAAGAGACAAGCTCTACAAGCTCAGAGCGGAGCTGAAGCGCCTGAGAAGGCAGCGTGAGGGCTTACATAGCCAGAAACGAGGGTCCATGGATCCGGAGATCCAACTGGCCAAGGTTCGGGTGGAACACCAGGAGACCATTGTGTCCATGATGGAAGGCAGAGATGGGCAATTTAAAGAAAAGTTTTGTAATGAGAAAAGATTTGCGAGGATGACAAAGATGGAGGTGGAGGAGGAGGAGACCCCCAGTTCTGACCCCCTGCCCCCTCAGGTAGAGGTAAGCAGCCCCATGCCTTCCCAGGACTCAGGAGGCATGCTCAGGGCCATCCAGGTAATGGAGTCTCCTATGCGGGGGGATCAGCTGGCATTTAATGATGAGGACATTACAGACAATGTGCCTGACAAGGTAAAGCCTGTCAAGTCCCATATTGTGGATAAAACAATTTTTGTGCCATTCAACACTGTGACTGATACAGACAATGTACCCAGTGAGAGTCAGGCTGCTAGTCCTATGTGTAGCAATGCTGTGCCTGCTGATGCTGCAGTACAGCAAAGTTTGCTTTTAAAAAATGACATTCCTGCAGATGAACTACAACATTCAGCAGAGCCTATTAACCCCCCTTTGGCTGAAGCTGTTTGCCCCACAGCTGCTGAGGACTCTACAGCACAGCTTCAGGAGACAGCTGGTATTGCAGCAGAAACTGTGATTATTCCTGATGGGAATGTGAAGTTTTGTGTGACTGATAAAAATCATCCCAGTACCAGTGTGATGAACAATGGTCCCAGTTCAAGTGTGGACAGTCCTACCAACTCCGTTCAAGCAGTGAATAATAATAGTAATGTACAGACTGCTGTGACTTCAGTGTGGGGCCTTGGCCCTGATAAACTTACCTTTGCTCAGGTGGTACGCTCTGCTCCTGGTAGCTCCGCCCCCAAGCGGGGTTTTTCCCTACAGGCTACCACTATGAGCACCCCAGGATCTGGTCTTGGGTCTCTGGCTTCTGCTGGGGGTCCCAGACGTAATGTTGTTATTCTGAAATGGGAAGGTGGTGCGATCCCTCCAGCACGGCGTGCAGTGGTGGATTTGATTTTAGAGATGGGTTTTGGGGCAAATGATCTGTATGCCTTTATACATGTAGCTGGGACACGGGATTATACAGTTAGCTTCACCAGGCCAGAGGGTCTTGACCTGTTCTGGGAGAGATATGAGGCTCGGTGCAGGTCAAGACCTGAATGGGAAGGTCTGGCCCCAGTTGCAGTTTCTCAGAGGTCTACAGTAAAAAAAATCACAATTATCCTCACTAATGAGAGTGTTCCTGCCCGGGATCTAGAGGTTTGGTTAAGGAACTATGGGGAGGTTTTGACCAAGCCCAATAAAATCCTTGATGAGCGTAACATCTGGACTGGGGGTTGGTCGGTTACAGTCAGGTTGGCCAGGGATGGGAATGTTGTCCGTCACCTGCCCTCCTCAGCTTTTATAGGGAGGGATAGGATGACTGTTTTTTACCCTGGTCAGCCGAAGCTGTGTCACCGCTGTGGAGAAAAGGGGCGTTTGAGCTCCTCCTGTTCAGCCTTGATATGTTCAGTGTGTCGGGGTCAGGGTCATATGGCTAAGGACTGCACCGAAATGATCAGGTGCAACCTGTGCCTGCGCCTTGGCCACCCCTACAGCAGATGTCCTGAAGCCTGGCACAATATGGAGAAGGAGGTAATTGATGACATGTCAAGGTTGGACAGGATGGAGGGTGAGGCCCCTGGTGTACCATCCTCCTCTGTGGTGACCGACTCCCCTGGTCCTGCTCAGGATCCCTCTCCAGTTCCTGTGGCCACCCCTAATGTGTCTGTAAGTATTCCTTCTGTATCTGTATCTGTCTCCCCCCAGCCTACTGTATCCCCTCCTCTTGTGTCAGAACCTTCCAAGTCTGTGCCCCCTGAGTCAGTTACCCCCCAGGAGTCTACCCCTCCTAAGTCTGATTCAAAGGGAGCACCCCCCCCACCAGGAGTGGTAGTGGGTACTAAAAAGGTTGCTTCTTCCTCTGTAAAGAAGTCTTGTGGAAAGACTTCACAGAAAAAAGTAAGAGATGAGGGCATCTCTGAAGCTGACCTGCAGTACCTGGAGGAGAGAAGGAAGGTTGGGAAGCGGAAGAAGCAGGTGATGAGGACGGAACAGGCTCCAGTGCCTGTCTCCAACCGTTATAGGTCCTCTAATTGGGATATCTCTTCATCTGGAGCTTCTTCGGAGCGAAGTTCTGATTCCGAAATGGAGTTTGAGGCGGCCTCAAGAAAGAGAGAGGCTTCTGGTGATGAGCAGCAGAGGGGAGCTAAGAAGCAAACCACCCAATAACCCAAATGGCGGTTCCCCCTCCGTTAAAAGTGGTGACAATAAATGTCGCCAGCATTAAGTCAGTAAGAGCTCGTTCTATGGCCTTCTTTTTGTTCAGCCAATTAGATGCTGAAATTTTATTTTTGCAAGAGACTAGGCTCACCTCCTTGGCAGATATTCATATGGCCAAGAGAGAGTGGAGGTATGGTCCATCTTACTGGTCTCTTGCGGCCGAGCCTTACGGCGGTGTGGCGGTGTTGTTTAAAACCGGCATGGTAACTGTCCGGCGGGTTATTGAGGTGGAGATTGGGAGATGTATGGTCTTAGACGTCCTTGTGGGAGGGCAGGACCTGCGCCTAATTAATGTTTATGGACCGCACACAAAGTGGGACAGGAAATGCCTTTTTACAAGGATCAAGCCATTTCTTTTTACATCCCGGCAAGTGGTCTTTGGAGGTGACTTTAATACAGTAACTAGGCCCAAGGACAGGAAGGACTTCAAGGACAGGCTGGGATATGATAGCGTTTTTTTAAATAGTATGGTTAGGGATGCTGGTCTTGTGGATGTGCACATTAAGCACCTCCCGGATGACACTGGGTTCACCTTTCATCGAGGTAATAGTCAGAGTAGAATAGATAGGTTTTTTTTTAAGGAGACCTCTGCTTTCTCGCTCCCAGTGGTGCAGGCAGTAGAGTTCTCCGATCACTGTATGCTATCTGTGGTCCTGAATGCTTCAGACGCCCCTCAGAGGGGCAAGGGCATCTGGAGATTGAATTCGACTCTACTCAAGGAAGAACATGTTAGACAATCCTTTGAGGAATTCTTTCAGGCACAGGTGACCATCCTGGACTTTTGTAGCAGCAAGGCTGAGTGGTGGGAGCTGACCAAAAAGAGGATTGCTGGATTCTTCAGGGGCCTAGCCAATAGAAAGCAGTTTAATAAATACATGACCTACCAACGTTTACGGAGGAAGCTGGATATTCTTGTCTCGAGAGGAGGAGATCCTGGGGCAATCTCCGAAGTGAAACTCCTTCTCAGGAAGTGTCAATATGACCGGCATGCCTCTTTGGTTCTGGAGAGGGACTATGGGAAGTACCACTCGCCTGACCCTTACCAGAACTGCAAACAAGGTGTAGCTGTTAAAACGGTCGTTGGCCTTAAGGACAGTACAGGTTCCTTGACAAAGTCCAGGTCAGGGATTCTGGAGGTCGTGAGGTCCTTTTATGCTGACCTTCTTGGGAGGAAAGAGCTTGACCGTGACAAGATGGAAAGCTTTTTGGACTCTACTCCAGGTCTAAATGATGAAGATGTCCCATTGATGAATTTGACAGAGGAGATCACAGTTGAAGAGGTGATAAGGGCAATTGAACAGCTTGCCATCAAAAAGTCACCTGGACCGGATGGCTTGACGGCTGAGTTTTACAAAGCTTTTAAGTCTATTCTGGCCCCACATTTGGTAGAGGTTTTTAACAGTTGCCTTGCTGAGGGGATACTTCCCTCTTCCATGAGGCACTCAGCTGTGATTCTTCTTTCAAAGGGTAAAGATCCTTCGATGGTTGAGAATTGGCGCCCCATCAGCCTTCTTAATGTCGATAGAAAGATACTGGCAAAGATCATTTTCTGGCGCCTATCGTCAGTAGCAGAGTCTTTGCTTTCTCGCCATCAGCACTGTTCGGTCCAGGGTAGGTGCACCTTCACAGCAGTTTTAGCTGTCCGGGAGGCCTTGGAGCGGTGCAGGGCTGCAGGCTGGGGAAAGTATTTACTGACATTGGATCAGGCAAAGGCTTTTGATCGTGTTAACCATGAGTACCTGTGGTTGCTCCTTAGTAAGTACGGTCTGCCGGGTGGTTTTGTCGATTGGTTAAAAGTCTTGTATGAGGGGGCAGAGAGCTTTCCTCTTGTTAATGGTTGGGTTGGGCAGTCCTTTGAGGTTGGCTCCGGGGTGCGCCAGGGTTGTCCCCTGAGTCCCCTGCTCTATGTGTTTGCAATCGACCCCTTCATCAGGAGGCTAGAGAGCGGCATGTTGTGTGGGGTGCCAGTGGGGCTTCCGGGTGAGCCGCCTTTGAGGGTTGTTGCCTATGCGGACGATGTGTCGGTGATTGTCACTGGGGCGGATGAAGCAGAGGAGGTGGTCTCTCTGACATCACGGTATTCTGAAGCATCGGGCTCCAAGATCAATCAGGAAAAGAGTGAAGTTTTCTGGATGGGAAAGGAAGGTGAGGGGTTTGATCTCCCGGACACCTTTCCAGTGCCCCAGGAAAGAATTAAGATTTTAGGCATTGAATTTGGACCTGGCGATTATGGCCTCAAAAACTGGGAAGGCAGACTGGAAATTGCCAATACTAAGGTGGTCAGCTGGAAGAGATGGAAGTTATCTATGAGGGAAAGGGTTGATCTGATTAAGACTTACCTGATTCCGATCTTCTTGTATGTCAGCTTTGTCTGCATCTTGCCAGTGTCTCTCTATGCTAGGGTCAGTAGTGTGTTCTTCCAGATGCTGTGGGGGAACAGACTGAACCCCATCAAGAGGAATGTCACCTATCTATCCAGGAGGGAGGGTGGCTTAGGTATGGTCAACCCAGTTCTTTTCTTTTCACTGCTTTTTCTCAAGTTTAATATTGGTAATATGCTTGCAGTGGAACCTCCTGGATGGGCAGGCATATTTAGATCTTGGTTTAGGCCTTTTCTACAACTTTGGGAAGAAGGTGGCCAAGTGAAGAATCTCAGGGGTCATCGTGGTCAGCTACCAGCCTATGTCGCTCCGTGCCTGAAGTTACTACGGCAGTGGCGATTGTCGGCTGAAGATCTCAGATCGGTTCCGAGGAAAGTCCTTATGAGTCGAGTCTTGAGCGAAGTCTTTCATGACCCACTGGCCTTAAGGGATTGCCCAGGCCCAGTTTTGAGGGCAGGGTTAAGACTTATTAATTTGGACAGAGTACCCCCTAAATTCAGGGATCTGGCCTGGTTGTGCTTCCATGGGAGACTCTATGTTAGGGGCAATTTGAAATTCCGCAGTGGGGTGGATCGTAGCTGTCCTCGGGAGGAGTGTGCAGGTGAGGAGGAGACTATGGACCATTTTCTGCTTCATTGCCCTTTTAACATAGAGGTGTACAAACAGGTGGGACGGGCCCTCGGTGTCCCTTTCCTCTCCAGGCTGGGTTATGCTGAGTGGGTGTACGGAGCATTCAATACTGGTGGGGTTTTTTGTTTAGATACACTTTTTCTAGTTAGCCTAGTAGTCCGTTATTTCACTTGGAACGCACGGTGTCAGGTCTGCATTCGGCGTAAAATCCTTCCTGTTCAGGTGGCGGTGTATGACATTCTGCATGAGGTGGAGAAGATTCGGGTGCTCGAGAGAGACAAGCGGAGTCAGGGGGCTTGGTTGAAGGCGTGGAGGGGTTTCAAGCCTCCCTGACTGCCAGGAGTCTCTTTCCCGGGTGTGGCTGTCTGTCTCTTATCACCCTAGATTATTATTTTTTTGGATTAATTTTTGATAAATGGCTGCGTACATAGGTGATGGGTTGTGCCTCTTAGGCCCTCTCTGCTGCTTTATGTAAATAATTTTGGTAGTGGATTATGTATATATTGTATATATTCTGAACATGGATGTGTATTCCTTGGATTTCTGTTGAAGTTTTGTACTATGGTTTTGTTTTTTACTTTTGTATAAAATTGGTTGCTTGATTCTTTTAATAAAAGATCAATAGTGTCCCATTATTGGTGTTAATGGGAGGAATAGTACCCCATCATTGGTGTCAGTGGGAGGAATAGTGTTCCATCATTGGTATTAGTGGGAGGAATAGTGTCCCACCCATCATTGGAGCACAGGTGTGTCAGGAGGAGGCTGTCTGGAGCTGCTGCAGATCAGTGTGAGAGGGGACTGGTGAGGAAATCTATCCCAGCTCTCCTGGCCCCTTTCTGGGGAAGCCATGGAGGCCAGCAGGGCCTCTCCTGCTGGAAGCTCCCAGCCATCTCCTGGGCCATCAGGTGACATGCCTTCCTCTGTACAAACCATGGCTTGTGATCTTTCTGCCCCTGGTAAGGATGAAGGCTCAGAGGCAATTCAGGAGCGAGTGGTGGCCGGGATTAAAGCCCTGAATAGGGAAAGAGACAAGCTCTATAAGCTCAGAGCGGAGCTGAAGCGCTTGAGAAGGCAGCGTGAGGGCTTACACAGCCAGAAACGAGGGTCCATGGATCCGGAGATCCAACTGGCCAAGGTCCGGGTGGAACATCAGGAGACCATTGTGTCCATCATGGAAGGCAGTGATGGGCCATTTAAGGAAAAATTCTGCAATGACAGAAGGTTTGCCAGGATGACAAAAATGGAGGTGGAGGAGGAGACCCCCAGTTCTGACCCCCTGCCCCCTCAGGTAGAGGTAAGCAGCCCCATGCCTTCCCAGGACTCAGGAGGCATGCTCAGGGCCATCCAGGCAATGGAGTCTCCTATGCAGGAGGATCAGTTGGTGTTCCATGAGGAGGACATTACTGATAACATGCCTGACAAGGTAAAGCCTGTCAAGCCCCATGTGGTGCATAAAACTGTTTTTGTGAACACTGTGACTGATACAGACAATGTGCCCAGTGACAATCAGGCTGCTAATCCCATTTGTAGCAATGCTGTGCCTGCTGATGCTGCAGTACAGCAAAGTTTGCATTTAAAAAATGACATTCCTGCAGATGAACTGCAACATTCAGCAGAGCCAATTAAACCCCCTTTAGCTGAATCTAAAGCTGTTTGCCCCACAGCTGCTGAGGACTCTACAGCACAGCTTCAGGAGACAGCTGGTATTGCAGCAGAAACTGTGATTATTCCTGATGGGAATGGGAATGTTTGTGTGACTGATAAAAATCATCCCAGTACAAGTGTGATGGACAGTCCTACCAACTCCGTTCCAGCAGATAATAATAATTGTAATGTACAGACTAATGTAACATCAGTGTGGGGCCTTGGCCCTGATAAGCCTACATTTGCTCAGGTGGTACGCTCTGCTCCTGGTAGCTCCGCCTCCAAGAGGGTTTTCCCCCTGCGACCTACCACCTTGAGCACCCTGGGATCTGGTCTTGGGTCTCTGGCTTCTGCTGGGGGTCCAAGAAGAAATGTAGTGATTCTTAGATGGGAAGGTGGTGCAACCCCTCCAGCACGGCGTGCAGTGGTGGATATGATTTTGGAGATGGGTTTTGGGGCAAACGATCTGTATGCCCTAATACATGTTGCTGGGAGCCGGGAATATACTATTAGTTTCACCAGGCCAGAGGGTCTTGACCTGTTCTGGGAGCGATATGAGGCTCGGTGCAGGTCAAGACCCGAATGGGAAGGTCTGACCCCAGTTGCAGTTTCACAAAGGTCTACAGTGAAAAAAATCACAATTATTCTCACTAATGAGAGTGTTCCTGCTCGAGATCTAGAGGTCTGGTTAAAGAATTATGGTGAGGTATTGACTAAGCCCGATAAAATACTTGATGAGCGTAACATCTGGACTGGGGGTTGGTCGGTTACAGTCAGGTTGGCCAGGGATGGGAATGTTGTCCGTCACCTGCCCTCCTCAGCTTTTATAGGGAGGGATAGGATGACTATTTTCTACCCTGGTCAGCCGAAGCTGTGTCACCGCTGTGGAGAAAAGGGGCATTTGAGCTCTTCCTGTTCAGCCTTGATATGTTCAGTGTGTCGGGGTCAGGGTCATATGGCCAAGGACTGCACCGAGATGATCAGGTGCAACCTGTGCCTGCGCCTTGGCCACCCCTATAGCAGATGTCCTGAAGCCTGGCACAATATGGAGAAGGAGGTAATTGATGACATGTCAAGGCTGGACAGGATGGAGGGTGATGCCCCTGGTGTACCATCCTCCTCTGCGGTGACCGACTCCCCTGGTCCTGCTCAGGATCCCTCTCCAGTTCCTGTGGCCACCCCTCCTGTGACTGTAAGTATTCCTTCTGTATCTGTCTCTGTGTCCCCCCAGCCTACTGTATCCCCTCCTCTTGTGTCAGAACCTTCCAAGTCTGTGCCCCCCGAGTCAGTTACCCCCCAGGAGTCTACCCCTCCTAAGTCTGATTCAAAGGGAGCACCCCCCCCCCACCAGGAGTGGTAGCGGGTACTAAAAAGGTTGCTTCTTCCTCTATAAAGAAGTCTTCTGTAAAGACTTCACAGAAAAAAGTAAGAGATGACGGCATCTCTGAAGCTGACCTGCAGTACCTGGAGGAGAGAAGGAAGGTTGGGAAGCGGAAGAAGCAGGTGGTGAGGACGGAACAGGCTCCAGTGCCTGTCTCCAACCGTTATAGGTCCTCTAATTGGGAAATTTCTTCATCTGGAGCTTCTTCGGAGCGAAGTTCTGATTCTGAGATGGAGTTTGAGGCGGCCTCAAGAAAGAGAGAGGCTTCTGGTGATGAGCAGCAGAGGGGAGCTAAGAAGCAATCCACCCAATAACCCAGATGGCGGTTCCCCCTCCGTTAAAAGTGGTGACAATAAATGTCGCCAGCATTAAGTCAGTAAGAGCTCGTTCTATGGCCTTCTTTTTGTTCAGCCAATTAGATGCTGAAATTTTATTTTTGCAAGAGACTAGGCTCACCTCCTTGGCAGATATTCATATGGCCAAGAGAGAGTGGAGGTATGGTCCATCTTACTGGTCTCTTGCGGCCGAGCCTTACGGCGGTGTGGCGGTGTTGTTTAAAACCTGCATGGTAACTGTCCGGCGGGTTATTGAGGTGGAGATTGGGAGATGTATGGTCTTAGACGTCCTTGTGGGAGGGCAGGACCTGCGCCTAATTAATGTTTATGGGCCGCACACAAAGTGGGACAGGAAATGCCTTTTTACAAGGATCAAGCCATTTCTTTTTACATCCCGGCAAGTGGTCTTTGGAGGTGACTTTAATACAGTAACTAGGCCCAAGGACAGGAAGGACTTCAAGGACAGGCTGGGATATGATAGCGTTTTTTTAAATAGTATGGTTAGGGATGCTGGTCTTGTGGATGTGCACATTAAGCACCTCCCGGATGACACTGGGTTCACCTTTCATCGAGGTAATAGTCAGAGTAGAATAGATAGGTTTTTTTTGAAGGAGACCTCTGCTTTCTCACCCCCAGTGGTGCAGGCAGTGGAGTTCTCTGATCACTGTATGCTATCTGTGGTCCTGAATGCTTCAGACGCCCCTCAGAGGGGTAAGGGCATCTGGAGATTGAATTCGACTCTACTCAAGGAAGAACATGTTAGACAATCCTTTGAGGAATTCTTTCAGGCACAGGTGACCATCCTGGACTTTTGTAGCAGCAAGGCTGAGTGGTGGGAGCTGACCAAAAAGAGGATTGCTGGATTCTTCAGGGGCCTAGCCAATAGAAAGCAGTTTAATAAATACATGACCTACCAACGTTTACGGAGGAAGCTGGATATTCTTGTCTCGAGAGGAGGAGATCCTGGGGCAATCTCCGAAGTGAAACTCCTTCTCAGGAAGTGTCAATATGACCGGCATGCCTCTTTGGTTCTGGAGAGGCACTATGGGAAGTACCACTCGCCTGACCCTTACCAGAACTGCAAACAAGGTGTAGCTGTTAAAACGGTCGTTGGCCTTAAGGACAGTACAGGTTCCTTGACAAAGTCCAGGTCAGGGATTCTGGAGGTCGTGAGGTCCTTTTATGCTGACCTTCTTGGGAGGAAAGAGCTTGACCGTGACAAGATGGAAAGCTTTTTGGACTCTACTCCAGGTCTAAATGATGAAGATGTCCCATTGATGAATTTGACAGAGGAGATCACAGTTGAAGAGGTGATAAGGGCAATTGAACAGCTTGCCATCAAAAAGTCACCTGGACCGGATGGCTTGACAGCTGAGTTTTACAAAGCTTTTAAGCCTATTCTGGCCCCACATTTGGTAGAGGTTTTTAACAGTTGCCTTGCAGAGGGGGTACTTCCCCCTTCCATGAGGCACTCAGCTGTGATTCTTCTTTCAAAGGGTAAAGATCCTTCGATGATTGAGAATTGGCGCCCCATCAGCCTTCTTAATGTCGATAGAAAGATACTGGCAAAGATCATTTTCTGGCGCCTATCGTCAGTAGCAGAGTCTTTGCTTTCTCGCCATCAGCACTGTTCGGTCCAGGGTAGGTGCACCTTCACAGCAGTTTTAGCTGTCCGGGAGGCCTTGGAGCGATGCAGGGCTGCAGGCTGGGGAAAGTATTTGCTGACATTGGATCAGGCAAAAGCTTTTGATCGTGTTAACCACGAGTACCTGTGGTTGCTCCTTAGTAAGTACGGTCTGCCGGGTGGTTTTGTCAATTGGTTAAAAGTCTTGTATAAGGGGGCAGAAGGCTTTCCTCTTGTTAATGGTTGGGTTGGGCAGTCCTTTGAGGTTGGCTCCGGGGTGCGCCAGGGTTGTCCCCTGAGTCCCTTGCTCTATGTGTTTGCAATCGACCCCTTCATCAGGAGGCTAGAGAGCGGCATGTTGTGTGGGGTGCCAGTGGGGCTCCCAGGTGAGCCACCTTTGAGGGTTGTTGCCTATGCGGACGATGTGTCCGTGATTGTCACTGGGGCGGATGAAGCAGAGGAGGTGGTCTCTCTGACATCACGGTATTCTGAAGCATCAGGCTCCAAGATCAATCAGGAAAAGACTGAAGTTTTCTGGATGGGAAAGGAAGGTGAGGGTTTTGATCTCCCGGACACCTTTCCAGTGCCCCAGGAAAGAATTAAGATTCTAGGCATTGAATTTGGACCTGGTGATTATGGCCTCAAAAACTGGGAAGGCAGACTGGAAATTGCCAATACTAAGGTGGTCAGCTGGAAGAGATGGAAGTTATCTATGAGGGAAAGGGTTGATCTGATTAAGACTTACCTGATTCCGATCTTCTTGTATGTCAGCTTTGTCTGCATCTTGCCAGTGTCTCTCTATGCTAGGGTCAGTAGTGTGTTCTTCCAGATGTTGTGGGGGAACAGACTGAACCCCATCAAGAGGAATGTCACCTATCTATCCAGGAGGGAGGGTGGCTTAGGTATGGTCAACCCAGTTCTTTTCTTTTCACTGCTTTTTCTCAAGTTTAACATTGGTAATATGCTTGCAGTGGAACCTCCTGGATGGGTAGGCATCTTTAGATCTTGGTTTAGGCCTTTTCTGCGACTTTGGGAAGAGGGTGGCCAAGTGAAGAATCTCAGGGGTCATTGTGGTCAGCTACCAGCCTATGTCGCTCCGTGCCTGAAGTTACTACGGCAGTGGCGATTGTCGGCTAAAGATCTCAGATTGGTTCCGAGGAAAGTCCTTATGAGTCGAGTCTTGAGCGAAGTCTTTCATGACCCACTGGCCTTAAGGGATTGCCCAGGCCCAGTTTTGAGGGCAGGGTTAAGACTTATTAATTTGGACAGAGTACCCCCTAAATTTAGGGATCTGGCCTGGTTGTGCTTCCATGGGAGGCTCTATGTTAGGGGCAATTTGAAATTCCGCAGTGGGGTGGATCGTAGCTGTCCTCGGGAGGAGTGTGCAGGTGAGGAGGAGACTATGGACCATTTTCTGCTTCATTGCCCCTTTAACATAGAAGTGTACAAACAGGTGGGGCGGGCCCTCGGTGTCCCTTTCCTCTCCAGGCTGGGTTATGCTGAGTGGGTGTATGGAGCATTCAATACTGGTGGGCTTTTTTGTTTAGATACACTTTTTCTAGTTAGCCTAGTAGTCCGTTATTTCACTTGGAACGCACGGTGTCAGGTCTGCATTCGGCGTAAAATCCTTCCTGTTGAAGTGGTGGTGTATGACATTCTGCATGAGGTGGGGAAGATTCGGGTACTCGAGAGAGACAAGCGGAGTCAGGGGGCTTGGTTGAAGGCGTGGAGGGGTTTCAAGCCTCCCTGACTGCCAGGAGTCTCTTTCCCGGGTGTGGCTGTCTGTCTCTTATCACCTTAGATTATTATTTTTTGGATTAATTTTTGATAAATGGCTGCGTACATAGGTGATGGGTTGTGCCTCTTAGGCCCTCTCTGCTGCTTTATGTAAATAGTTTTGGTAGTGGATTATGTATATATTGTATATATTCTGAACATGGATGTGTATTCCTTAGATTTATGTTGAAGTTTTGTACTTTGGTTTTGTTTTTTACTTTTGTATAAAATTGGTTGCTTGATTCTTTTTAATAAAAGATCAATAGTGTCCCATTATTGGTGTTAATGGGAGGAATAGTGCCCTATCGTTGGTGGTAATGGGAGAAATAGTGCCCCATCATTGGTGGTAATGGGAGGAATGGTGTCCCATTATTGGTGTCAGTGGGAGGAATAGTGTTCCATCATTGGTGTCTGCGGGAGGAATGGTGTCCCATTATTGGTGTCAGTGGGAGGAATGATGTCCCATCATTGGAATCAGCGGAAAAAATAGTGCCTCATCATTGGTATCAATTGGAGAAATACTGCCCCATTGGTTTCAGTGGGAGGAATAGTGTCCCATTATTGGTGTTAATGGGAGGAATAGTGCCCCATCGTTGGTGTTAGTGGAAGGAATAATGCTCCATCATTGGTGTCAATGGGAGGAATAGTGCCCTATCATTGGTGTCAGTGGAAGAAAAAATGCTCTGTCATTGGTATCAATGGGAGGAATAGTGCCCCGTCTTTGGTGACAAAGGGTGGAGTATTATCCTATCATTGGTGTCAATGGATGGAATGAAGCCTCAAGGGCTTGATAAAGGCGAGCAAGGTGCTGCATCCAGCCTGTGGGCCACAGTTTGGAGACCACTGCTGTATAGTTTAGAAAAAAAAAAGACAGGGGATTCCAACAGTTTTCTAATTGTATCAAAAAACAGTTTTTGGCAGGACATACACTTTAACTATCTCACCCTTGAGAAGACTTTGGTTGGGATTAACCCATGTTACTTATCTGTTGGCAAATGACTAATGAATTGAGACGTCCCGTAGCAATCTATCTGTGGTGTGAAAAGTCTCGAAAGATAAATTGTTTGTACAAAGCATTACTATTGGTATGCGTGAGAGATTGAGAACTTAATGTTGCAAAAAAGTAGGTATCGTTTACCTTACAGAATGCTGTACAACTGTACGTAACCTGACCCTACATGCTAATTACACGATCGGGGCTGCCAAGTCTCAGGTTGACTTGCCGGCTGTGTCATGGTGATGTGGAGCAGATTGCTACTGTAACTCTTGTGGGGTTTGATGGAATGCTGAGTTTAGCATCTAAAGTTACATCACGCCGTCAATTTCAACTTTCTTTTTTTTTCTTTTATACATTCAGTTACTTCAAAGAGCCTTAATTCATTATGCCGTTTCCTTTTCAGGGCAGTGTAGATGTCAGGATCAGCCAGAAAAAAAAAAAAAAGCAGGTCACTCAGAGAGTCAGCTGGAGGAACAATGACAAAGAAACACGGGGGGTTCATGGGTTTTACTTTCCAGCCATTTCCTGAGAAATTTGGTGGAAGTATTCTAATGGTCTGGCTGGTGTATTTTTTATTTGTAATAGTGTTACATAAAAATGGGATGATGGTTCATGATAAGTGTTCTGTTTCAAATGCTGCCTTATGCATTGACATACCTCCTTAGGCCAAGTCCGTCTGAACACAGCATGGTCTCCTGACGATGTGGCACCACCCACAGGCAGCTTAACTCTTCAATAAGACACCGAGGTGCGTAGCACTCACTCCCATAGGAGCCACTGGATTTGTTGGGTCTTTCCCCCAAACAGCCAGGGCTCAGGAATTTTCACACTTTCACAAAGGCTCAATACAGGCAGTCCCCGGGTTACAAACCAGATATGTATGTAAGTCGGAACGGGTAAAATTTTTAAGTGTAGCTCCAACCCAAAAAATAGTTTTAGGCTTTCTGGATAGCATAGGGAAGGGTTAACACCCCTGTAACATTTGTTTTGCTGTCTGTGTCCCTGTTTAGAAGATTTCCCCTCACTTTCTGTCCCAATGAAAAATGGATTTTTACAATTTTGAGTTGTTGTGGAAACAAGAATTAATGATAAAGCTTCAGTGGAGACACCTTTTCCCCCATGATAGCTCTTACAGGAGTGAACTTCCCTTCCTAGGGGTAGATTTCCTCCCACTTCCTGTTGTTTCCCTTCATTCGTAATAGTAGAAAAATGAAAAATCAGTGATTTTTTTTTTATGGTGCCAACATCCTGTTGTGTGAATAGAGAAAATAGAGTTCCCCTTGGGGTTTGGACTTTAATGGCACTCAGATAGATGTAACAACTTAAGGACCACATATTTTCCTTTCCCTTTTGAACATACACCAAGGTATGTCTAAGATGCCATTAATAAATCATTAGTGGGCGACGATGTGTATATATATTTCCTTCAATACACACATTTCTCCCATTTTCTATTATAGGATTCCATCTATGGGCCTCAGTGCGTCCTTTTCTGTCCCACACTCAGGAGGTTTCCTTTTTTGTGCTTCTGATTATACTTGGATGACTGTTGCGTATCTTTTCAATTCGATAGTCTATGCTGGGCTTTCCAGGGTGATGGCGATTTCCCGGGGCAACGTTGTGCTTTCTATGTTTTTAATTGAATGGAGTGTGCTATAAGCACCTGACTGTTGCAATTTTAAGTTTATAATGCAATAGATATATGCATTGTCATTTATTGCCAATAATATGTATAGGCATTGACTGTTTGTACTTATTTTTTGTAGAGTTATCATATCCTATCTACCCCTGAGGAAGGAATATCTCTAGTAGACGCCGAAATGCGTCGAGTGAAGGATAATTTCTACATATCATCTATTTGTAACTATTGTATCACCAGTAATGGCTGTTTTGTATACTCCATTATATATGTTTTAACTATGTATTTCTAATAAAATATACGCATACTTTTTCTACTACATTAAGTCGTTACATCTACCTGAGTGCTGTTAATGTCCAAACCCCAAGGGGAACCCCTTTTTCTCTATCCATTTGTAATAATGAGTCATTTGTAAGTCGGACGTTTGTAACCCGGGGACCGCCTGTAATCAGTCCAGGGGTTTTGTTTTTAGTTGATTTAGGGAATAACTTGGATAAGGATTAGGGATGCATGGGAACAGAAGAACTTAAATAACTCTTGAGGCTTTGGAACTGACCTCAACAGTGCTGCCCACCTGTGAAACTGATGATGCAGCTAAAATAACATCCAAAAAAATTCCAAAACTGGAGATGCGGGTGCTGATTCACACAGGGAAACCAAATCACTGGGCTACAGCTTTCGTAAGCTAGAGATATGGAGGTGCTTCTGGTTGCTTTGCACTGGCTCTTAAGCTGTCCCCTGGTCCCAGACATGTAAAGGATTGCACCTTCCTGTCTCCTCTGTAGAGGCTTGGGGTAAGTTGAAATGGAAGTTACTCACTTGGTCCCTTTAAGTGGTCCATGGAACCCAAGAGGCTGTTGTGTGGGCAGACTGCTATACAGGCTGGGTCTTGCTTTCAGGATGGCTTCAGCTAAGCCTAGCTGAGGCTGGTAAAGGGTGTGAGGCTTCCAGCTGCTCCTTCTCTCTTCCTCTCGTTCTTTCCCTCTCCTGGCCTTCCTCTTGCCCAGGGGCAGAGCCCCTAAGCAAAGGAGTCTCCTCTGGACGACTGGACCCTGGACTCTGCTCCCTGACTGCCAGGTTTCTAACTATTTATGGGTGGTTCCCCCACCATGCCTCCTGAGGGACTGATGGGAACTTCATAAATATTCAGGCTTCAGTCTTTGTTCCTCCACCCTCTAAGTTCTAGAACTGTCCAGTGAGTTTCTAGAAGCCAGGGGGAGGTAATAAAGCCATAGCCTTGAAGCAATACACAGGCTAAAAACAAATGTATCTCTGCTCCTCTGTCCACAGAGCAGCCAAACTAAATTTACCACACCTAGCATCTAGGAGGGTGCTACAGGTGGATTCCAACATGATTTTACTTTAACTATTTGCAGTACAGAGTATGTTTTTCCAGTCTATTCCAGTCTATTGGGGGGATTTGCTAAAACTGGAGAGTGCAAAGTCTGGTGCAGCTCTGCATAGAAACCAATCAGCTTCCAGGATTTATTGCCAAAGCTTAATGTAACAAGCTGAAATTAGAAGCTGATTGGCTACCATGCACAGCTGCCCCAGATTATGACCAATTCTGACATTTCTCTCATACATGTAAAAAATCATCATTTTTTTTGCTAGAATAGTATTTACCCCCAATATTATATATATAGTTCTTGCTGGAAAAAAAACATTTTAAGCAACAGACAGCATGGATTCATGAAAGACAGAAGTTGTCAAACAAATCTGATTTCTTTTTATGAAGAGGTAAGTAAAACCTTGGACAGAGGGGTGGCAGTGGACGTGGTATACTTGGATTTTGCAAAAGCGTTCAATACAGTTCCCCACACATGGCTCATGTGTAAGGTAAAGTCTACAGGATTGGAAATATCAGTTTGTAAATGGATAGAAAACTGGCTAAAAGACATAATTCAGAGAGTAGTGGTCTATGATTCTTACTCTGAATGGTCTAAGGTTATTAGTGGTGTACCCCAAGGTTCAGTGCTGGGACCCTTACTTTTTAATATCTTTATAAATGATATCGGGTCTGGGATCAAAAGTAACATTTCTGTCTTTGCAGATGACACCAAGCTATGCAGTGGAATAATGTCCTTACAGGATGTCTCCAATTTACAAGCCAACCTCAATGCACTGTCTAATTGGGCGTCTATGTGGCAGATGAGGTTTAATATAGATAAATAAAGTTATGCACTTGGGGGCTAAGAATATGCATGTATCATACATACTAGGGGGAGTACAACTGGGGGAATCCATAGTGGAGAAGGATCTGGGGGTTTTGGTAGACCATAAGCTCAATAATAACATGCAATGCCAAGCTGCGGTTTCCAAAGCGAGCAAAGTCCTTTCTTGTATTAGGAGAGGTATGGACTCCAGAGAGAGAGATATCATTTTGCCCCCTGTTCAAATCATTAGTAAGACCTCATCTGGAATATGCAGTTCAGTTTTGGGCACCAGTTCTCAAAAAGGATATCGGGGAACTGGAGAAAGTGCAGAGAAGGGCAACCAAACTGATAAGAGGCATGGAGGAGCTCAGCTATGAGGAAAGATTAGAGGAACTGAATTTATTCTCTTTTGAGAAGAGGAGATTAAAGGGGGATATGATCACCAATCACCATGTATAAATATATAAGGGATCCATATAGTGAACTTGGTGTTGAGTTATTCTCTTTACGGTCATCACTGAGGACACGGGGGCACTCTTTACGACTGGAGGAAAAGACATTTCATCTCCAAATACAGAAAGGTTTCTTCACAGTAAGAGCTGTGAAAATGTGGAATAGACTCCCTCCAGAGGTGGTTCTGGCCAGCTCAGTAGATTGCTTTAAGAAAGGCCTGGATACTTTCCTAAATGTACATAATATAACTGGGTACTGACATTTATAGGTAAAGTTGATCCAGGGAATATCTGATTGCCTCTTGGGGGATCAGGAAGGAATTTTTTCCCCTGCTGTAGTAAATTGGAGCATGCTCTGCTGGGGTTTTTTTGCCTTCCTCTGGATCAACTGTGGGTATAGAATTGGGTATAATCGATTGTACGATATTTTTTTTTTTTTTTATGGTTGAACTGGATGGACTTGTGTCTTTTTTCAACCTGACTATGTAACTATATATATATATATATATATATATATATATATATATATGTATGTATGTATGTATGTATGTATGTATGTATGTATGTATATATATATATATATATATATATATATATATATATATATATAGACACAATATATTACCAATATTTTGGTAAAATATAAAAGATGATGTTACACTGAGTAAATAGATATCTAATGCCGCGTACACACGGTCGGACTTTCCGGCATACTTGGTCCGGCGGACCAGAGTGTGCCGGACAATCCGCCCGTGTGTGGGCGGCGGCGGACTTTTCCGGCGGACTTCTTCCCAAAAGCCCGCCGGACCTAGATTTGAAGAAAGTTTCAAATCTTTCCGTCGGACTCAGTTTCGGGCGGAAAGTCCGCTCGTGTGTGTGCTGGTCCGACGGAAAGCCCGCTCGTGTGTGGGCTGGTCCGACAGACCAAATGCGACACGAGGGGATGGTATTGCATCTCGCGCTCGCTGCAATAGGAAAAACAAATCTTCCTATTGCGGCGAGCGCGGGGCATACCAGGCCCTTAGGTCGACCACGCCCCCTAAAACGTCACAGTCCCAGCATGCCCAGGGACTGTGACATCATATGGGGGCGGGGTCTCCGCCTATATAAGTCACAACGCAGCCCTCAGAGACCAGTCCAGCCGGAGAGAGCGTCGTGTCAACATCTGGGGGAAGAGAAGAGAAGAGAAGCCAAGAAGCCCAGAAGCCCAGAAGTCCGGACCTCCGCTCGCAATAGAGCTACATGAAGAGAGCGGAGGGGCCGGCCGAAGACCTGCGACACCGGGAGAAGAGGCCGGAGAGCGGAGAAGAACCAACCGGACGCCGGGAGAAGATGAAGCGGAGGGACCCCCGAAGCCGGAAGAAGACCCCCGAAGCCGGAGGAAGATCCCCCCCCCCGGAGCTGTTTAATAAAATATTTTAAAAACCTGTGTAGTGTGTTTTATTACTTACACTTTTTTCCTAGGTAAATGGGTAGGGGTACCATGTACCCCATACTCATTTACATAGGGTGGGGGGCCGGGATCTGGGGGCCCCCTTATTAAAGGGGGCTCCCAGATTCCGATAAGCCCCCGCCCGCAGACCCCGACAACCAACGGCCAGGGTTGTCGGGAAGAGGCCCTTGTCCTCATCAACACCCCCCATGTTGAGGGCATGCGGCCTGGTACGGTTCAGGAGGGGGGGGGGGCGCTCGCTCGTCCCCACCCCCTTTTCTGACCGGCCAGGCTGCGTGCTCGGATCGGGGTCTGGTATGGATTTTAGGGGGGGGCCCCACGCCGTTTTTTCGGCGTAGCGGGGTTCCCCTTTATAATCCATACCAGACCTAAGGGCCTGGTATGCCCCGCGACGGGGCTAGCAAGGTGTCAATCTCGCCGATAAAAGCGGCAAGATTGACATCCTTTTCTAGTCCCGTCGCACCTGAGTCACCTTCAAAATGAACGGACTTGTCCGTGTGTGGGCAAGTCCGTTCATTCTGAAAGTCCGCCGGAACTCCGGCGAAAGTCCGTCGGAAAGACGGGCGGACTTAGCCCGCCGCAAAGTCCCGGCGTGTGTGGGCAAGTCCGTCCGTTTTAAAGTCCGGCGCACCTGGCGGACAAAGTCCGTCGGAAAGTGTGCCGGACCAAGTAGGATAGAAAGTCCGATCGTGTGTACGCGGCATTACTATCATGCTTTAAAGTTGCGTCTGCCGTGGCCCAGCAATAAACTATGGTACCTAAACATTTCCATTGGCAACACTTTAAAAGCCTTTGCAGGTTACTAGTTTAGAGTTACATAGGCAGTCTGGTGCTAGAATTATTGCTCTCGCTATGACTTTCGCAACGATTCCTCACATGTGTGGTACGATCACCTTTTACAAATGCATGCGGGATGTGCGTGTGAGCACGGGCAGCATAGGGGAGCTTTATTTTTATTTTTTTAAATTTACATTTTATTTTTACACTTTACCTATCCCCGAAGACAGCATGAGCCATGACAGGTTCTCTTTATGGAGAGATCTGGGGTTTATTAGACTACAGATCTCTTCTCTACTGTCCTAGGCATCTGATCAGAAGCTTTAGGATCCTTTCACACTGATCTGTTTTTGATGCCCTTTTGGTTTTTAACTACTTAACCGCTTGAATACAGGGCATTTTCACCCCCTTCCTGCCCAGACCAATTTTTAGTTTTCAGCGCTGTCGCATTTTGAATGACAACTTCGCGGTCATACAACACTGTACCCAAATTACATTTTTACGTTTTTTTCCCACAGATAGAGCTTTCTTTTGGTGGTATTTTTTTTAAATTGGGATACTTATTATAGCAAAATGTAAAAAATATTGTGTTTTTTTCAAAATTGTTGCTCTTCTTTTGTTTATAGCGCAAAAAATAAACACCGCACCTCTGCGGTTTTTATTTTTTGCGCTATAAACAAAAGAAGAGAAACAATTTTGAAAAAAACACAATATTTTTTACATTTTGCTATAATAAGTTTCCCAATTAAGAAAAAACACATTTTTTCCTCAGTTTAGGCTGATACGTATTCTTCTACATATTTTTGGTAAAAAAAATCGCAATAAGCGTATATTGATTGGTTTGCGCAAAAGTTATAGCGTCTACAAAATAAGGGATAGATTTATGGCATCTTTGTTATAATTTTTTTTTTCTTACTAGTAATGGCAGTGATCTGCGATTTTTATTGGGACTGCGACATTATGGCGGACACATCGAACAATTTTGACACATTTTTGGGACCATTGGCATTTACACAGTGATCAGTGCTATAAAAATGCATTGATTACTGTAAAAAATGTAATTGGCAGGGAAGGGGTTAACACTAGGGGGCGATCGAGGGGTTAATTGTGTTCCCTAGTGTGTGTTCTAACTGAAGGGGGGAGGGGACTGTGTAGGGGGATGACAGATCCTTGTACATACTCTGTATGAACAGACGATCTGTCTGTTCTCCCCTCAGGGAACCGGAAACTGTGTGTTTACACACACACAGCTCCCGGTTCTCCGTGTGCCATGAGCGGTTGCGGGAGTCCGGCAGTGATCGCGACCGCTAAGCACTCGCATCGGCTCCGTGGGCGAGCAGCTGGCGCACGCGTGTCCCTAGTGGCCACATGGTGAAGCGATGTTACATAATGACGCTTCGCCCCGCCGTGCCATTCTGCCGCAGTACAACTGCGGCGGCTGGTCGGCAAGTGGTTAATTACTTTTTTTTTTTTTTTACATTCTGTGACCAGAGCAATACAGTGCTATCATAGTAAGATTATAATACTCTAGAAAGGTGATCAAGATTTTTTTTTACATGCTATTATTGTTATAAGCAACCATTTATTTCTGAATGAAATCCATTCATTCAGTGTGTAATATTGTGATTAGCTGTGATTGGCCCTGTCTGTACAATGTGATCACTGTGACCAATCACAGTGATGAACACAATAGTACACACTGAATGGTATGAATAGAAGCCATTTGTTGTGTATATTTGTCATGTGATCTGCTGTGAATGGTCGCAGTAATCACATGGTATTGGCAGCGGCCTGGTACCCATTGGGCGCTTGCGAGGTGCAACCCTGGTTGACGTCATATGACTTCCGCCCAGAACGGGAGAGCTCCCACCCGGCTGTCATATTATAATAGGCGGGTTGGGAAGCAGTTAAAAAGTACAAAAAAATGCACCTCCCTACTAGAAAACCCATCAAAAATGCATCACAATTGCGTTTTTGGTGCGCTTTTTGAGTCACATGTCTATGTTTCACAGGTGAAAGATTAGAGTAAGACAACCATGAAACACATGAAAAATGCATAAAAAAAGCACCAAAAACTCATGCGTTTTTACTGCGTCTTTTCAATGGAGCAGTGTGAAAGGTAGCCGGTAAAAGCTTGTAAACAAACCGAAAACCGCAAGTCATGAAATCCTCATCGCTTCTGGTTTCTGATATCACAGAGGGGGGAGGAACAATGGAAGTTCCTCGCACTCCATCCTAGTGCTACTGATGCGACCGCTCGCATCGGTTCCGGTCTCCCTGGTGGGATGGGAGAGGCTGGTAAAGGCGGCAGACAGTGACAGTAGAGAGACCTCTATATGCCGCCTGTAAAAGTATTGCAGCGGCAGTACAGCTGCTCAGATCCCTTTTATATGAAAGCCCAATGAATGTCTCGAGCATTGCTGCTAGACATGTGCAGAGAGAAAAAAAATTGATTTGTTTAGTTATTTACATAAATTCGTTTAGTTAACCACTTCAGCCCCGGAAGATTTTACCCCCTTCCTGACCAGAGCTTTTTTTTTGCGATTCGGTACTGCGTCGCTTTAACTGACAATTGCGCGGTCGTGCGACGTGGCTCCCAAACAAAATTGACGTCCTTTTTTTCCCACAAATAGAGCTTTCTTTTGGTGGTATTTGATCACATCTGCGATTTTTATTTTTTGCGCTATAAACAAAATAAGAGCGACAATTTTGAAAAAAACGCATTATTTTTTTACAAAAATATATAAAAAAACATTTTTTTCCTCAGTTTAGGCAGATCGTATTCTTCTACATATTTTTGGTAAAAAAAAAAATCGCAATAAGCGTTTAATAATTGGTTTGCGCAAACGTTATAGCGTTTACTAAATAGGGGATAGTTTTATGGCATTTTTATTAATAATTTTTTTTTGTTACTAGTAATGGCGGCGATCAGCGATTTTTATTGTGACTGCGACGTTATGGCGGACATGTCAAACATTTTTGACACATTTTTGGGACCTTTGTCATTTATACAGCGATCAGTGCAATTAAAAATGCACTGATTACTGTGTAAATGGCACTGGCAGTGAAGGGGTTAACCACTAGGGGGTGGGGAGGGGTTAAGTGTGTCCTAGGGAGTGATTACTAACTGTAGGGGGATGGGCTGCATGTGTGACATCACTGATCTCTGCTCTGATGACAGGGAGCAGAGATCGAGTGACACTTGTCACTAGGCAGAACGGGGAGATGCTGTTTACAAGGCATCTCCCCGTTCGTCCTCTCCGTGAGGCGATCGCGGGTATTCCCGTGCCGATCGAGTCTGCGGGACCCGCGACCTGACTCACGAAGCTCCCGGCCGGCGCGCACGCAATGGCACGGCGGGGAATTCAAATGGACGTACAGGTACGCCCATTTGCCCAGCTGTGCCATTCTGCCGACGTACATCGGCGTGCGCCGGTCGGGAACCAGTTAAATTCATTTAATCCGTTTAATTAGTTTTCAGAATTTTTTTTGTTTATTTGTATTTGAATTGATTAGAATTTTCGAATTCGAATTCGGATCGATTTATTTGAAAAGTTTTCGAATCAATTTGAATAGTTTTCGAATTAGAAAAGTTTTCAAATTCGAATCGTTTTCCAATTTCCAAAGAGCATAAAATAGAATAAAAAATAGAGGATTAGAATGGAAAAAATAGAATGGAATAGAAAAGAATATAACAGAAAATAAAATAAGAGAATATAATAGAGTAAAACAGAACAAAATAGGATAGAAAATAAAAGAACAGAATAGAATGGAACAGAATAGAATGGAATAGAAAGGAATAGAATTGAATAAAAAAAGAATAGAATTAAATAGAAAGATTATAACCATCTTCTGAATATCGAATAGAATAGAAAAGAATAGAATAAAAAAGAAAAACAAAAGAATAGAATAGAAATAATATAATTATTTTCCAAAATTCAAACAGAATCAATTCAAATTTAAATAGAATAGAAAAGAGTGCAGTAGAATAGAATAGAACATAAGTCTAACAGCAGGTTTAACACGCCCACACTTGAAGCCCTACCACTGCGCCCCTGTCAGATTTGTCACTAATGTTCACAGTGACTTTCACCAGTCACAGGGTGTTATTTTATTTATGTTCGTTTATGTTACAGTATTGATTGTCATATTTCAATATCAGAGCCACTATTTACTTTTACATTTTAGGTAGAAGGTAAAATACAGTTTTTATAATAGAAAATAACACAATAGTATAGAAAAAAAACAATAGAATAGAGTATAATAAAATTAATAATACCATCTTCCTAGTCTAATCTATTCTTTTCTATTCTATTCAAATTCGAATTCGAATTGATTCTATTTGGGCAGCACAGTGGTGTAGTGGGTAGCACTGTTGCCTAGCAGTAAAAAGGGTCACTGGGTTGAATCCCAACCACGACACTACCTGCCTGGAGTTTGCATGTTCTCCCTGTGCCTGCGTGGGTTTCCTCCCACACTCCAAAGACGTGCTGGTAGGTCAATTGGCTTCTCTCCAAAATTAGCCCTACTATATGAATGTGAGTTGGGGACTGTGAGTGTGCGATGTATGTGTGGAGCGCTTCGAAAATTGACGGTACTATATGGGTACCTTAAATAAATAGGGATAATTGTAGACGCGCACCCACACTCACTCAGATTGGACTGGTGTCTTTATTCAATCTCACTAACTATGTACCGTATATACTCGAGTATAAGTCGTTCCGAGTATAAGTCGAGGCCCTAATTTACCACAAAAAAAAATGGGAAAAACTTATTGACTCGAGTATAAGACGAGGGTGAGAAATGCACAGCTACTTTAAGTGGAAAAGAGGGTCAACAATGCCCATTTGCAGCATCACTGTGCCCATTTGCATGCCTCACTGTGCCCATTTGCAGCCATAGGTCCCCTGAACTCAAAACTCGGTAGTTAAGGGTTCCTAGATGCCCCCTAGCTGCAGCCAAAATTTGGGGTCTCTGAACCCAAAGGGTCCCGAAATGACATTGCTGCAGATAGACACAGTTGACCGAATTTGGGGCCCCGTATCTCGGGGCCACTTAGTGCTAAGAACCCCAAATTTGGTGTGCGAACCCAGTGGAACTAGCACCATAAAATTTCCAAAGCTGGGGTTTCTAGCACCAAGTGGCCCCGAGATACAGGGCCCCAAAAATCAGTTCAGAAAATGTCAAGCACTTTTCTGCAGCAGAGAATGACATTTTCCAAACCAGTTTTGGGGCCCCGTATCTCATGGCCACTTGGTGCTAGGAACCCCAGCTTTGGATATGTTGTGGTACCAGGTCCGCTGAGTTTGCATACCAAATTTGGGGTTTCTAGCACCAAGTGGCCCTGAGATACGGGGCCCCAAATTCGGTTCAGAAAATGTCAAGCACTTTTCTGCAGCAGAGAATGACATTTTCCGAACCGATTTTGGGGCCCCGTATCTCGGGGCCACTTAGTGCTAGGAATTTCAGCTTTGGATATGTTGTGGTACCAGGCCCACTGGGCTTGCATACCAAATTTGGGGTTTCTAGCACCAAGTGGCCCTGAGATACGGGGCCCCAAAATCGGTTCGGAAAATGAAATTTTTTGCTGCAGAAAAGTGCTTGACTCGAGTATAAGTCGAGGGGGGCACTTTCAAAAAAATGTGCTGAAAAATTCGACTTATACTCGAGTATATACGGTAACTATTTGAATTTTGGGAAATTGTTATATTATTTCTATTCTATTCTATTGTTTTTTTAATTGTTTTTTTATTGTTTTTTTTCTATTTGTTTATTCTATTTTATTATTTTCTTTTCTATTATTTTATTTTCTATTATTCAAATTTATTCTTTTCGAAATTCGGATTTCAGAAGATGGTTATATTCTTTCTATTCTATTCTATTCTGTTGTTTTTTCGATGCTATTCTGTTATTTTCTATTCTATTCTAATCTATTCTTTTCTATTCTATTCAAACTCGAATTGATTCTTTTTGAATTTTGGGAAATGGTTATATCCTTTTGTTTTCTATTCTATTATAATCTATTCTATTATTTTTTTCTATTCTATTCTTTTCTTATGTATTCGAATTCTAATTTATTCTATTTGAAATTTGAATTTTTAGAAGACGGGTTTATTCTTTTTATGTTATTCTATTCTATGCTATTTATTTCTATTATATTCTAGTCTATTCTGTTCTTTTATTCTCTTTTCTTATTTGTTCTGTTATACTCTATTATATTCTATTCTTTTATTTTCAGTTATATTCTTTTCTATTTTATTTTTTTTTTACTATTCTATTACTTTATTTTCTATTCTATTTTATCCTCTTTGGAAATTTGAAAACTTTTCGAATTAGACATTTTTTATCTATTCTTTTCTATTCTATTATAGTCCATTCTATTATTTTTTTCTTTTCTATTCTTTTCTTACGTATTCAAATTCTAATTTATTATTTTCTATTCTATTATAGTCTATTTTATTATTTTTTTCTATTTTATTCCTTTCTTATGTATTAAAATTCTAATTAATTCTATTTGGAATTCGAATTTTAGAAGATGGTTTTATTCTTTTTGTGTTATTCTATTCTATTTATTTCTATTATATTCTAGTCTATTCTGTTCTTTTTTATCCTATTTTGTTCTGTTATACTCTATTCTATTATATTCTTTTATTTTTAGTTATATTCTTTTCTATTCTATTTTTTTTACTATTCTATTTTTTTGTTTTCTATTTTATTTTGTTCTGTTATTTTCTATTTTATTATATTCTTTTATTTTCAGTTATATTCTTTTCTATTCTATTTTTTTTGTATTCTATTTCTTTATTTTCTATTCTATTTTATTCTCTTTGGAAAAGTATTTGAAAACTATTGTAATTCGAATTTCATACGATTTTTTTTTCCGTACTATTACTATTGTAATTCGGAAATTCGGATACATAAATTTCTGAAAAGCGAAAATTCATCCGAATTTCAATTTCGGAAACTAAACGAACCGCACGTGTCTAATTGCTGCGGCTGCAGCAGTGAACGAGCTGAAAGGACCTCTTTATACTGTGTGTGTGACTGCACACTTTGTCACCACGCATGGCAATGCACATCAAATTCGGCTGTGGGTTTTGGTGCCATTGGTACCTCATTGCACCATTCATTAATGTGCATTACAGTATGGTTTGCTGCCAAAAGAATGGTGTGGTAAGACAGTCTATTCATTTGGCATGGGCTGCCAATGCACCCAAGCTTGGCCAAAACTACACCTTACCCTCTCTTTGTAGCGCAACGCACATAGCGTGTTACCCTGGGTGGCAGCACACTGCAGTGCGTGTGCTATGGGGCACCATTCCAAATGAAAGTGCGTGTATGGTGCAACAATCCCAGCCTTCCCAACTACAATATGGGGTCGGCCATTTCTGATTTCTTTTTTTGAAAATGCTGGTTGTCTGGCTGTCATGTCGACCCCCTTATGACCTAGAACACGTATGCAGATAATGAGTTCCGGCTTACTTCTAACCATAGGCATCGTTAAGGGGTGGCTATTGAGGCCGGAGCCCCCGAATGTGGTGCCAATAGCCCTGAGTGTCTAAGCGGGTCCAGAAGTCACTGTAGAGAAATGGAGAGAAAGGACGGACGCGGCACCGCCCACTGCACTGACTGTTACCGGCAGAGTGAGATGCCACCCAGCATGAGGAAAGCAGCAGGAGATCAGGAGAACGACGGCGGTGCTCCATTTCTCCTTGTATAGAGCTGGCTTCTCCCTCCAGAGTCACGCTGTGTTAAGCAGCCAGCAGGAGAGAAGAATAACGGCAGTGGTGACTGGGAGTGGGACAGAAGAGAAGATTAAAGGTACCAGGTCAGGTAGGTCAGTGTGTGTCAGGTAGGTCAGTGTATGTCAGTGTATGTCAGCCAGGTAGGTCAGTGCATGTCAGCCAGGTACATAGCTCCCAAATGTCCCGGATTTCGAGGGACTGTCCCTGATTTGGAGCAATGTGCCTCTGTCCCTCTTTCCTCCTCATTTGTCCCTCATTTTGGTCTGATCTATATAGATGTATATAAAATGCACTTTTTATCTATCAAAAAGTGTTTTCCAGCGCTAAACCTTTCATCCAAATTCGAAATTGCTGCATTTGTAAATTCCAAAAGCCAATATAAAGGAATAGTAGTGGTAAAAAAAGCACTTGTGGGTTTAACCAATCTTGTTATTTTTGTACAATTCTCCTTTAAGGGGGTGTGGCAGGGGGTGTGTCCTATGCCTGCATACTTTTGCTGATAGGTGTCCCTCATTCCCATCTCAAAAAGTTGGAAGGTAAGCAGGTAGGTCAGTGGGAGTCAGGTAGGTCAGAGTATGTCAGCCAGGTAGGTCAGTGTGTGTCAGGTGGTCAGTGTATGTAAGATAGGTCAGTGTGAGTCAGGTAGGTCAGTGCATTCAGGTAGGTCAGTGCATTCAGGTAGGTCAGTGCATGTCAGGTAGGTCAGTGCATTCAGGTAGGTCAGTGCATTCAGGTAGGTCGGTCAGTGTATGTCAGCCAGGTAGGTCAGTGTGTGTCAGGTAGGTCAGTGTATGTAAGATAGGTCAGTGCATGTCAGGTAGGTCAGTGTATGTCAGGTAGGTCAGTGCATTCAGGTAGGTCAGTGTATGTCAGGTAGGTCAGTGCATTCAGGTAGGTCAGTGCATTCAGGTAGGTCAGTGCATGTCAGGTAGGTCAGTGCATTCAGGTAGGTCAGTGCATGTCAGGTAGGTCAGTGTATGTGTCAGGTAGGTCAGTGCATGTCAGGCAGGTCAGTGCATTCAGGTAGGTCAGTGTATGTCAGCCGGGTAGGTCAGTGCATGTCAGGTAGGTCAGTGCATGTCAGGCAGGTCAGTGCATTCAGGAAGGTCAGTGTATGTCAGCCGGGTAGGTCAGTGCGTGTCAGGTAGGTCAGTGCATTCAGGTAGGTCAGTGTATGTCAGCCGGGTAGGTCAGTGCGTGTCAGGTAGGTCAGTGCATTCAGGTAGGTCAGTGTATGTCAGCCGGGTAGGTCAGTGCGTGTCAGGTAGGTCAGTGCATTCAGGTAGGTCAGTGTATGTCAGCCTGGTAGGTCAGTGCGTGTCAGGTAGGTCAGTGCATTCAGGTAGGTCAGTGCATGTCAGGTAGGTCAGTGAATGTCAGCCAGGTAGGTCAGTGTATGTCAGATAGGTCAGTGTGTGTCAGGTAGGTCAGTGTATGTCAGCCGGGTAGGTCAGTGCGTGTCAGGTAGGTCAGTGCATTCAGGTAGGTCAGTGTATGTCAGCCGGGTAGGTCAGTGCGTGTCAGGTAGGTCAGTGCATTCAGGTAGGTCAGTGTATGTCAGCCTGGTAGGTCAGTGCGTGTCAGGTAGGTCAGTGCATTCAGGTAGGTCAGTGCATGTCAGGTAGGTCAGTGAATGTCAGCCAGGTAGGTCAGTGTATGTCAGATAGGTCAGTGTGTGTCAGGTAGGTCAGTGTATGTCAGTTAGGTCAGTGTATGTAAGGTAGGTCAGTGTATGTCAGGTAGGTAACACCCCCCCTCCACACAACCCCACCGCCTGCTGTCCCAGTGTATGTCAGATAGGTCAGTGCATGTCAGGTAGGTAACACCCCCCCACACAACCCCAACTTCCACCCAAACCCCCCCTCTGCCGGGCTCTGACAAACCCCCCCTCTGCTGGTCTTTTTGGCACCTAGCAACAACACCCCTGCTGCTAACTTTCCTCAACTGCATACTTACTGTTCAGAAAGGACCTACTGTACTTCCAATATGAAGTGTACATACAGCTCAAGGTTTCTTGCCGACGCATCCTTATTACTTTTGGAGGAGGACATAAGGAGTATTTCTCATGGTATACAGTCTTGGCTACGTCCTGCCCAACAAGGCAAAGAGGGGTGAAGTCTACACCACAAGCATCCAATGCCCATACCCATCACTCAGTACACTGGGCGCTTCTTAAAGGTGTCTGAAGGCCGTGGCACAAAAATAGCAGCCAAGCAATGTGCAAACCATCTGGACTGGGGCGTGCGGTTTTCAGGTTTAATAATTTGTCGAGATGGAGAAATATTCGGTTAATTTTAAGAGACATCAAATCCTCCTCTGTGTTGAGATGCTTGATGTATGAGGTGTGTGGAGCCAAGCCGAGAACCGAAGAGCTTCTTGAAAGTGTCACGAGTTGATGAGAGTTGGCCTCCGACGCAAGGAAAATGTCAACAGGTCCGAGCACTTTATGCACACAGGAAGCCACGGATCTATGCATAGAATAATACTAATAATTGTATACACTATTAGTAATACTCCCTTAAATTCTTCTACGTTGAAAACACGGTAACACTTTTTAACGTTTCTCGACGTGCCCCATCAGTTTGAATTGTTAGAGAATAATATGTTTGAGACAGGCCGGGGAAGGGAGTTGCCAGCAAATGTTGAAGCAGTCATGTCGTATTCATGTTATACATAAACAGGGTAAGAATCGTGTTACTACGACCAGACAGATTGAAATTCCTCCACAGAAACTTAGAAATAAAGCAAAACAATTGCAACCATTACAATCATAGTCTCACCTAAAGGACCACGGGAGAGTCTTCAGGCCCTCCTGGTTCCCCTCTACACACTTTGGTTCCTTCCCCTTACCCAGGCATGTCCAAAGTCTGGCCCGTGGGCCAATCGTAGACCACGTTCCAGTTTAATATGACCCCCCTGGTGATTTGGACATATATAAATCTTTTGTGGCGCTGCCTCGGAGGGGGCGGGACGAGAGCCATCAGATTACATACATGAGAATCTCCTGTTTACTCGGCGGCGTCTGTAAAAGGAACTTTCGTCTCCTAGGCTGCCATTGGATGACTGTTCTGTCTATCATAGGAGGCGGGACTTTGTATTAAAGAGGCTACCGAGTAAACAGGAGATTCTCCTGTATGTAATCTGTTGGCGCTCGTCCTGCACCCCCCGTCCCCTATGAGGCTGCAGATGGGCATTGATCAGGCTGCACTGATGGCAATAGTACGGCTGCATTGATTGCAATAGCAAAGCTGCATTAATTGCAATGTTAAGGCTGCATTGATTGCAATGGTAAGGCTGCATTGAGTGCAATGGTACGGCTGCATTAATTGCAATGGTACGGCTGCATTGATTGCAATGGTATGGCTGCATTGATTGCAATGGTAAGGCTGCATTGATTGCAATGGTATGACTGCATTGATTGCAATGGTATGGCTGCATTGATTGCAATGGTACGGCTGCACTGATTGCAATGGTAAGGCTGCATTGATTGCAATGGTAAGGCTGCATTGATTGCAATGGTAAGGCTGCATTGATTGCAATGGTAAGGCTGCAATGATTGAAATGGTAAGGCTGCATTCATGGCAATGGTGGGGCTGCATTGATTGCAATGGGGAGGCTGCACTGATGGCAATGGGGAGGCTGCACTGATGGCAATGGGGAGGCTGCACTGATGGCAATGGTGAGGCTGCATTGATTGCAATGGTGAGGCTGCATTGATTGCAATAGCAAAGCTGCATTGATTGCAATGGTACGGCTGCATTGATTGCAATGGTAAAGCTGCATTGATTGCAATGGTACGGCTGCATTGATTGCAATGGTAAAGCTGCATTGATTGCAATGGTACGGCTGCATTGATTGCAATGGTACGGCTGCATTGATTGCAATGGTAAAGCTGCATTGATTGCAATGTTAAGGCTGCATTGATTGCAATGTTAAGGCTGCATTGATTGCAATGGTACGGCTGCATTAATTGCAATGGTGGGGCTGCATTGATTGCAATTGCTAAGCTGCACTGCTGGCAATGGGGAGGCTGCACTGATGGCAATGGTAAGGCTGCATTGATTGCAATGGTGAGGCTGCATTGATTGTAATAGCAAAGCTGCATTGATTGCAATGGTACAGCTGCATTGATTGCAATGTTAAAGCTGCATTGATTGCAATGGTACGGCTACATTGATTGCAAGGGTATGGCTGCATTGATTGCAATGGTAAAGCTGCATTGATTGCAATGGTACGGCTGCATTCAGAGGCTGCATTGATTGCATTGGTAAAGCTGCAGATGGGCACTGATTAGGCTGCATTGATGGGCAATGACTCTTATTTTGCTTCACAGTTCTTTATTTAAAATTACATTTTTTTCCTGAAACTTCCCTCTTAAAGTGAAGGTGTGTGTTATACGCTGATAAATACTGTATATATCCAAATAACACGCCCAAACTCATGATTTGTCCTGAGCGGCACTCAGGGATTCATTGGGGGCCACAAAAGATATGTATATATCTGAATAACACGCCCGAGCTCATCTCTTCATCACACACAGCCACGAAGGCAGGAGAATTCTTGTTGGGCAGTGTATTAGTGCTCAGACAAACACACTTAGACCAAATTTTAATGGTTCAAAGAATGTCAGGCAAAATGTTGTCACGTTCACTTCATCAAATCTGGCCCTCTTTGAAAAAAGTTTGGACCCCCCCCTGCTCTAACCTATACATTACTACAGGATACATTAGTGATGCGGGGGTAAGCAGATCAGAAAACAACAAAGAAAAATTCCCAGCTCACTTACCAGCCAGCCTGCAACAAACTGAATTGACCCTGTCTAACAGTTCACGCTAAAAACAAGGGGTTTTGTTTGCACACCTTTGCAAATGCATATGTAAGCTGCAGAGGCCAGGTTACAGCACCCTAACGTTCTGCAGTCCTAACTCTATAATTTTGAGATTCTCCTGAGTTGGATGCACTGGACACCCAGCAATAGCACAAAGGCAACGAAGGTAGGGTGACCAGACATCCCCGGTTTCTGGGGACAGTCCCCGGATTGAGGACACTGTCCCCAGACCAACTCTGTCCCCACTTTTGTCCCCTGATTGGATTTGAACAGGGGCTGGGGCTGAGCCCGTGCAGAATAAAAAGAAAAAAATCTGAATTGCACCCCCCTCCTTTGCCACTCCTATTAGCTTATGGGGGTTTATTTTTTTCCCATTATCTGTGCCCTTTTTTGATGATCATGTGCTGGTCGGAGCGGAGGGACTATTTCTTCAGTTTCGGGCGCATGCCCATTCAGCTCCACTCGCATGTTCTTCTGCCTTGGCTCAAGTCCCAGCCAGCCGCCTGCCTGCTTATCTCCTTGCCTTCCCTGGTGGAGTGATCTTCCTCTGCTCCCCACCCAGTAGTAGCCGGGTCCCGAAGAGCAAAGCCCCATACACACTATCAGATTTTCTGTTGATTTTTGTCTTTAGATTTACCAAAACCATGTAGTGCAAGGGCCTGCCTAATTGCATACAAATTGAAACTCCTAAGGTTTGACCTCATATTATATGGTTTTGGTAAATCTGAAGGAAAAAATCAGCAGAAAATCTGATAGTGTGTATGGGGCTTTAGACTTGACAGGCTGTGAGGCGGGCAGTGGCGGCGGAGACGGGCAAAGAGTCGTCGATTGCTGCCATTACAAGTAAAAAAAAAAAATATGTCCCCGGATTTAATTTTAAAAATCTGGTCACCTTAAACGAAGGTATCCAGCGCGTCCCCGTACCAAGCCACCAATTATACAAACAAATGGCAACCACCCCAATCTACAACTGGCCTTTGCAGCAAGGAGCACATGGAAGGGGGACACATGTCAAAAGACAACAACAAAAAAAATCCTATCTCCAGCTATCCTGCAACAAACCAAATTGTTATGTCTAAAGCCTCGTACATGCGATTGGATTTTCTGATGGGAAATGTTCGATGACAGGCTGTTGGCGGAAAATCCAACCGTTTGTACGCTCCGTCAGACAGAATTGTTGGCCAACTTTCCCTGGACAAATGTTGGATGGCAGGTTTTAAAATTTTCCGCGGACAAATATCTGTTGTTGGATTTTCCGAGCGTGTGTACACAAGTCCATCGGACAAAAGTCCAAAGTACAAACACGCATGCTCGGAAGCAAGGATGAGCCAGAAGCGGTCGGTCTTGTAAACTAGCGTTCATAATGGAGAATGAACATTCGTGACGCGGCAAATTAGGAAATCTCGGAATGCAGCGCACAATTCTCTTCTTCTTTAATGGGATAATAATGAAGCTGCTTTGCTGGTGATACTGATGGAGTTATTGCAAACGTATTTTCAAAGGCTTTTTTTTTCTAGTGATATCAAGAATAATATTATTATGTTTTTTTTTTGTTTTTTTTTGGTCAAGTTACCACAACACCATTATCCTGTAGTTTTTAAGATCAAAGATACAACTATGTTGGTGTCCCTTGTCAATTTTACATTGTATTTTTTGAAATGTACCTGCCGACTCCCAAACTGTCATTTGAAGTAAAACACATAGCCAAGTATTATTCTACACATTTTTTTTTATTGTGCATTAAAAAAAGAAAACAAATAAAATTAGACATGCTATCTGCCAATAGAACTTAACCAAAAAGTGCATTCTATGCATCCAAAAATATAGAAAATATACCAAATCAAGTCATTATTATTCAACCAAAAAATAAAATAAAAGCCTCATGCATGTGTCCTGCTTCTTAATATAGGGGGTCAACAATGCCAAGAGTTGGTGAATGCAGGGGTCCGTCATCCGGAGATAATTCCGAAAATCATCTGGATTATTCTCCTGGAGCTCCCGCAGCAAAGGCATATGACATAATTGGTCACGATTAATAAAGCAACCAATTTTTGGTCCAATAAATTCTCCTCCTTTTGTTCCTGGACTGGACTTGGGTCAAAGCAATAACTCCAAGGCCAATAATAAATAACACGTTATCTCCTCTGATTCCGCAACATGGCTGGTTGACGAACGGCCATTCAGAAATGAACTGAAAAGCGCGAAATGGAAAGTGTAAACTGAAAAGCGCGAAATGAAAAGCACGAAATAACAAGCGCGAATCAACACTCACCAAACTTCTACTAACACGAAATTAGCAGAAGGAGCCCAAAGGGTGTTGGTACAGAGCTGAAGAACCACATAGTACATCACTATGTTCGTGTTTGTTGGCCGACAATTCCTTGCCATTTGTATGCAAGACAAAATCCAGGCACACGCCTTCGGACAAAAGTCTGAGGTTTTGTCTGCGGATCCAAATGTGTGTACGAAGCATAACAGTTCACGTTAAAAACAAGGGGTTTATTTTGCACACATTTGCAAATATATGCATAAGCTGCAGAGGCCAGGTCCACTGGTGGCTGTCCTAACATCCAGAGCCGGTCTATGGGTTTGATGACGTCAGGAACGCATCTGAACCGCATCAGATTTGCATCAGTGTGAACCAGAGCCAAGCCTTAAGCCTCAGGCTGGGTTCACATCTCCGTGCGGAGTGGCTGACAGAAGGAGTGCAGTTAGGGTTGCCACCTGTCCAGGATTCACCCGGACAGTTCGGGTTTGGAATCATGCGTCCGGGTTTCAGACTGCCTGATACCCGGACACATTATTCAGACTGGACTATGGCTTCCCAGCAGGTTTGCTGGCTGCAGTTGGCTAAGCTGAGAGTGTTACACTCTTTTTTTAAACTGCCCAAAGCCAGCACTAACAAAACTAACAAATTCACCTCTTCCTCCCACCCCTACCCATCTGTGTCTGTCCACACTCCAATCCCTGGTGCTGTGCCTCAGAAAAGGATAGTTGGGGCCAGAAATTTGAAGTCACAGCCTCAGATACATCTGAATGAGAGGTGCTGACTGCTAAGGGGTGAGTGAGCTCACCATCCATCCCTGTCTGTGACTGAAGTCTCCCCCCCCTTCTATCTCCTGCATCTGAGTACACTATGGTAAATCAGGGTTCTCAGAGCACCCCTTACATCAGAGTTCCCCTTTACACCAGAGGCCACAGTGTTCCTTCTTACAGCAGAGTCCTCTCCATACATCAGAGTGCTCAGTGTTCCCCCTAAATTAGGGTTTTCAGAGCATTCCTTAGAGTCCCCAGAGTTCTCCCTTACATCAGAGTCTGTAGAGTCCCCCCTTACAGTGAAAGAGAACTCTGCAAGTTCAGATGTAAAAGGGAAACTCTGTGGACTCTGATGTAAGGGGGGACTCTTGTTATTAACGTCAAATGATTAGAAATGTTATTTAATAGCAAAATATATGTATAGTTTATACTATTAAAAAAAAATTGCTGTGTGCCGCTAAAGTGTTCAGGTTTGATTTGAAGAAAACGTGGCAACCCTAGGTCCAGTGCGTTCCTGTTCACCATTTCAGATCCGATTTTGGTCCGAATTTTTGGCTGAATTCGGACCTGAAACGGACCAGAAGACACACAGGACTCCTGTGCAATTCTCTTCACAGCCGTCCTGGAGCTGTGTGAACTGGGTTCATTGAGAGCAGGTCACAGGCTCCTGACATTCGAATGGGGCAGCGCAGTGGTGTAGTGGGTAGCACTCTCGCCTAGCAGTAAGAAGGGTCGCTGGTTCAAATCCCAACCATGACACTACCTGCCTGGAGTTTGCATATTCTCCCTGTGCCTGTGTGGGTTTCCTCCGGGTACTCCGGTTTCCTCCCACACTCCAAAGACATGCTGGTAGGTTAATTGGCTTCTGTTCAAAAATTGGCCCTAGTATATGAATGTGAGTTGGGGACCTTGGATTGTGGGCTCCTTAAAGGTAGGGACCATTGTGGGTGTATGTGTGGAGTGCTGCGTGAATTGGCAGCGCTATATGGGTACCTTAAATAAATAGGGATAATTGTAGACATGCATCCACACTCACTCAGATTGAACTGGATGGACTGGTGTCTTTATTCAACCTTACTAACTATGTAACTATGAATTGGATGTGGGAAAACCGCATCCAATTCACAATAGTGCGAACCCAGCCTCAAGGAGGACTGGTCTACCTTCAGGAGTTATTTTTTAGACATCACCCTAAAGGTCGACCCAACTACGGGTGATGTTTCAACATGCACCTATAGGAAACCATGCTCTGGTTAACACTACACTTTTTGCAGGGCCGGTGCTACCACTAGGCAAACAAGGCAGCCGCCTAGGGTACACTGCTGCCTAGGGTGCCCAGCCACTGGTATTCCTGCTCTCTTCTCTCTGCAGCAAGCAACTAAGTCTCAGCATCAGCAGGCAGCCGCCACTCCTTTCGCACATAGTGTCAGAGGCGCAGCGGAGCACTGTGTCTGTGTCCCGACTCCGGAATGAATGGAAGCAAGCAAACATTCATTGATGGGCACTGGTAGGCTGCATTTGATGGGCACTGGTGAGGCTGCATTTAATGGGCGCTGGTGAGGATGCATTTGATGGGTGCTGGTGAGGCTGAATTGATGGGCGCTGGTGAGGCTGCATTGATGGGCTCTGGTAAGCTGCATTTGATTGGCGCTGGTGAGGCTGCACTTGGTGGGAACTGGTGAGGCTGCATTTGGTGGGCGCTGGTGAGGCTGCATTGATGGGTGCTGGTGAGGCTGCATTGATGGGTGCTGGTGAGGCTGCATTGATAGGTGCTGGTGAGGCTGCATTGATGGGTGCTGGTGAGGCTGCATTGATGGGCGCTGGTGAGGCTGCATTTGATGGGCGCTGGTGAGGCTGCATTGATGGGTGCTGGTGAGGCTGCATTGATGGGTGCTGGTGAGGCTGGATTGATGGGTGCTGGTGAGGCTGCATTGATGGGTGCTGGTGAGGCTGCATTGATGGGCGCTGGTGAGGCTGCATTTGATGGGCGCTGGTGAGGATGCATTTGATGGGTGCTGGTGAGGCTGAATTGATGGGCGCTGGTGAGGCTGAATTGATGGGCGCTGGTGAGGCTGCATTAATGGGCTCTGGTAAGCTGCATTTGATTGGCGCTGGTGAGGCTGCATTTGGTGGGCACTGGTGAAGCTGCATTTGGTGAGCACTGGTGAGGCTGCATTTGATGGGCGCTGGTGAGGCTGCATTTGATGGGTGCTGGTGAGGCTGCATTTGATGGACGCTGGTGAGGATGCATTTGATGGGTGCTGGTGAGGCTGCATTGATGGGTGCTGGTGAGGCTGCATTGATGGGTGCTGGTGAGGCTGCATTGATGGGCGCTGGTGAGGCTGAATTGATGGGCACTGGTGAGGCTGAATTGATGGGCTCTGGTAAGCTGCATTTGATTGGCGCTGGTGAGGCTGCATTTGGTGGGCGCTGGTGAGGCTGCATTGGATGGGCGCTGGTGGGCTGCATTTGATGGGCACTTCAATAAAAAGGTGGGGTATACATGGGCAGGGCAAAGGGGGTGAAGTCAGGGGTGGAACCAATGGGGGGGGGCAGCAAAATGAGGTTTCGCCTAGGGTGTCAAAAATCCTTGCACTAGCCCTGCTTTTTGCAGCCAGTTGTCATCCATCCCACACCATCAATGCCATCCCTTATGGGGAGTTTATTTGAGCCAAACAGAACTGTTCAACACACCCAGTTTTTGAGCTGGAATGCAGGGTCATTCATCAGAGCTTATTGGACCGAGGTTATAACGAATCTGATATATACCAAGGACTGGAAAGGGTTTTGATAATGGACAGAGAGGAATTACCATCAGATAAGCCTAAAACCAAGAGAGAGTATAAAAATAAGAATAAACCTTAGAAACCTTACAACTCTAGAAATGGAAGAATGGGCAAACCTATTACGTTTGTAACTCCATTTTCCCAAGAATATCATCAAATAGTCAGAATAATAAAAAAAGAATCTGCCAATACTGTATACAGATAAAGATTTAAATTGGATTTTGCAAGCAGGTTGCCATTTTTCTAGCTGACGTTACCCTTGTAATACAAAAACCTGTAGGTACTGTAATTTGTGTCTTTTTGGGTAAAACGTTTGTTGCCACAGATGAAGAGTTCATCAACTGTGGCACAAACTATGTAAATGACCTGATCACCTGTATTTCATGCAGCCTTCAATATGTAGGTTGTACCACACGCCTTCTGAGAGCCCGTATAGGGGGACATTACTGTGACACAAACAACCCAAATGCCAGAAATATTTTGAATGCAACACGTCACTTTAAAGAATGTCATCAGGGCGATCTTTCCTCATTTCGCTTCAGAGGAATAGAACGGTGGTCTCACTCGCCCGGAGGAGGTGATAGGGAGAGAAGACTACTGGGGAGAGAAGCAAGGTGGATTTTTAGATTAAAAACTAGATCGCCTCGGGGGTTAAACCTGAGGTGGGATCTGGACTTGTACCTACATTAACCACATGCCAAGCGCACATCGATATACGTCGGCACAATGGCAGCGGTGGGCAAATGGGCGTACATCGTGACTTTGCCCGCAGGACCCGCAGACTCGATGTCTGCCGGTGTCCCGGCGATCGAGTCACGGAGTCACAGAATAGGGAGATGCCTATGTAAACAAGGCATTTCACCGTTCTGCCTAGCGACATGACAGAGATCACTGCTTCCTGTCATCGGGAGAAGTGATCGCTGTTATGTGAGGGGAAGCCCACCCCCCCCCACAGGTTCAAATCACTCCCTAGGAGACACCTAACCCCTTGATCGCCCCCTAGTGTTTAACCCCTTCCCTGCCAGTGTCATTTACATAGTAATCAGCGTATTTTTATAGCACTGATCGCTGTATTAATGTCACTGGTCCCAAAATAGTGTCAAAAGTGTCCGATGTGTCCGCCGTAATGTCGCAGTCACGATAAAAATCCCAGATCGCCGCCATTACTAATAAAAAAAATAATAATAATAAAAATGCCATAAATCTATCCCCTATTTTGTAGGCTCTATAACTTTTGCGCAAACCAATAAATATACGCTTATTGCGATTATTTTTTTTTTTTACCAAAAATATATAGAAGAATACATATTGGCCTAAACTGAGGAAGAAAATAGCTTTTTGTATATTTTTGGGGGATATTTATTATAGCAAAAAGTAAAAAATATTGCTTTTTTTTCAAAATTGTCGCTCTTTTTTGTTTATAGCGCAAAAAACCTAAAAACCGCAGAGGTGATCAAATAAAGAGAGAAAGCTCTATTTGTGGGGAAAAAAAGGACGTCAATTTTGTTTGGGTGTAACGTCGCACGACTGCACAATTTTCAGTAAAAACGACGCAGTGCCGAATCGCAAAAAGTGCTCTGGTCAGGAAGGGGGTAAAATCTTCCGGGGCTGAAGCGGTTACGAATGCCTCCACCCAGAGCCCCCCTTTCTTTTTTCTTTCCTCTTTTCCTTTCTCTCTTGGGTCTTTTTTCACATACCTGGATTATTATTTTCATCTTTTTTATTTAATGTTTTTTTGAATTTTATGGTGTGTTTTCTTATGCATATGTGTATACGTGTATGAATGTATGCACGTGTGTGTACATGCGTGTGTGAAACATACATGTTCATATTATCACCACAAGGTGTGTAAAAATTAGTGGCATACACATGGATCACCCTATATCAGTTATGGCGAACCTTGGCCCCCCAGATGTTTTGGAACTAAATTTCCCATGATGCTCCACTACACTGCAGAGTGCATAAGCATCATGGGAAACGTAGTTCCAAAACATCTGGGGGTGCCAAGGTTCGTCATCACTGCCCTATATGTATTTCAGCTGATTCTGTTTTTTGGATAATTGCCTGTGGCCAATCAAGACAATTAATGGGTGGAGCCTGTGTCTGTATGTCTTTTATGTCTGTAATGTGGTTATGACTAAGGCCTTATAGGCAGAAACACGTCAACTGACTTAATCTGCGTTTGTTCACTGTGGCTATTCAATAAAATGAAGAAATTTTAAGAGCAACAACTGGAGTGCGGATCATTTTTTTTTTACATTACTCTACTCAGCCAGTGATTGTGGATCGCGCACCTGGGAGCTCTGCTATCTATGTGTTGTATGGGTAGTAGCACTGACTTTTCTGTTTATACTACCCTCAGGATTGCCTGCACTCAATTTATTCATTGCTATATATGTTCCAAGATGGGAGCTTTGTTAGAAGAGAGTTAGGCGCCACACTTCAAAAAGAGGCATTGGTAAAGCAGTCAAACAGTGTAGAATTAGTTTTTTTGCGACCTAGGTGGTCCAGGGAAATTTGGGTACTGTTCTGGTAAATGCCCTGCCCATGTTCACCTTACCTTAAAAAAATAGAAATCAATTGATTGGTGAGTGGTTGCCATTTTTTTCTTTTTAACATTAATGTTTTAAAGTTGTACATTACTATGACAACCCTATGTAGGTACCAATAATGTCCCAAACAGGGCAATGGCTCTAAAACAGTGCTGGAAGAGCCTAGAGGGGCCCAGAGCCCCAGGAGAGCTTACCTATACATCTTATCTACTTGCACTTTTGACCTTTATAATTTGAGGTCAATCGCTTTGGTGGGTACATTCCATGTTCTGCTGCTAGGGGAGTCAGAGACCTTGGGACCAGGGGCGGACTGACAACTCATGGGGCCCCCTGGGCAATAGGAGAAGATTATGGGGCCCCCGGGCAATAGGAGATTATGGGGCCCCCCGGGCATTAGGAGAAGATTATGGGGCCCCCAGGCAATAGATTATGGGGCCACACAGTATACACACACAGAATACACATACACACACTGAAAAGGTACTGGAGAGGTGGGGCAGCTATAATCTTGGAATTTAAAAACAAAACACAGATCTTTACATACTGTCCCTGGTTTTATTGAGGCTGGCAACCCTGATGGGGCCCCTTAGTGGCATGGGGCCCTCGGGCAGTGCCCGAGTGCCCGAATGGTCAGTCCGCCCCTGCTTGGGACTCCTTTGGCTGTTAATGCATCAAGAGCCTTGAACCCCTCATGTACGGAGCAAATCGTAGAGGATAACTAAGGGGGTCAGCAGGATATCTTTTCTACAATTTTTTTTTTATGTTCTAGTATATGTTAACTGACAATTGGGAGCAGTATTTGTATTTTTTGCACACAATTTCATTTTTTACTGACATAAAAAAAAAAAAATTTTAGCATAAAGAAAAAGCATATATTAAAAAACCACTAGTTCCTTAACCACTTAAGGACCGAGCCGCTTTCTGAGACTTGTTGTTTACAAGTTAAAAACAGTTTTTTTTTTTCTAGAAAATTACTTAGAACCCCCAAACATTATACATTTTTTTTTCTAACACCCTAGATAATAAAATGGCGGTCGTTGCAGTACTTTCTGTCACACCATATTTGCGCAGCGGTCTTACAAGCGCACTTTTTTTGGAAAAAATACACTTTTTTAATGAAAAAAATAAGACAACAGTAAAGTTAGCCCAATTTTTTTTGATATTGTGAAAGATAATGTTACACCGAGTAATTTAAAACCCAACAGGTCACACTTCAAAATTGCGCCCGCTCGTGGAATGGCGACAAACTTTTCCCCTTGAAAATCTCCGTAGGCGACGTTTAAAAAAATTCTACAGGTTGCATGTTTTGAGTTAAAGAGGAGGTCTTGGGCTAATATTATTGCTCTCGCTCCACCGATTGCGGAGATACCTCACATGTGTGGTTTTAACACCGTTTTCATATGCGGGCGCTACTCACGTATGTGTTTGCTTCTGCACGCAAGCTTGACGGGACAGGGCGAGTTTAAAATTATTTTTTTCTTATTTATTTTACCTTTTATTTTTTATTTTTACACTGTTCTGTAAAAAAAAAGAAATTGTGTCACTTTTATTCCTATTATAAGGAATGTAAACATCCCGTGTAATTAAAAAAAAGCATGGCAGGACCTCTTAAATATGAGATCTGGGGTCAAAAAGACCTCACATCTCATATTTACACTAAAATACAATAAAAAAAAAATATGTTGTCATTTAAAAAGAAAATGGCCTTTTAAGAGCTATGGGTGGAAGTCACGTTTTGACGTCGCTTCCGCCCTGCATTGATATACTGTAGAGACGGGTGGGGGCCATCTTCCTCTCACTCGTCTCCATGTCGCACAAGAGAGAAGGTCCGATCGCCTCCGCCGCTGCCAACGGCTCTGGTAAGTGGCGGAGGGCACCAGAGCGCCCCCGATAAAAGTGATGACGCGGCGAATCCGCCGCAGAGACCACTTTTATCTTGAAGCGGACCACCCGCTGAAGAAGAGCATACCGAGGTTATGGCAGCTAGCTGCTGCCAGAACAATAATACTCCTCTTCAAAGTACCGACGTAAAACTGCGGCGGGCGGTCTGTAAGTGGTTCATAAGTCAGTTATATACAAGAGCTGTACTAAATGTAATGCAAAAATGGGCATAACTTTTTAATAAATAACATAGGTCCTTCAAATTTCACATGTTGGTAGAGAAACTCTTCCTCCATAGCAGGGGTTTCCACACTTTCTATACAAAGGTCTAGGCTACTGTCCTTCAGACCTTAGGGGGGCTGGACTGTAAATAATGCCTCTGGCTTGATGGTCAGTGGGAGTAAAAAAATACATAGCCTCTGTGGGCAGTAGGAGGAGGAAAAGTGCACTATCATTGGTGTCACAGGGTGGAATAGTGCCCCTGTTTCTGGTGTCAGTGGAAGGAACAGTGCTCCATTGCTTGTGTCATTGGGAGGAATAGTGCCCCATCGTCAGTACAATGGAAGCAATAGTGCCCCTATTATTGGTATCAGTGAAAGGATTGGTGCCACATCATTGGTGTCAGTGGAAGTAATAGTTCCCCATCATTGGTGTCAGTGGAAGTATTAGTTCCCCATCATTGGTGTCAGTGGAAGGAATAGTGACCCCTCATTGGTGTCTGTGGGAGGAATAGTTCCCCATCATTGGTGTCAGTGGGAGGAATAGTGTCCCATCATTGGTGTCTGTGGGAGGAATAGTTCCCCATCATTGGTGTCAGTGGGAGGAATAGTGCCCCATCATTGGTATCAGTGGGAGGAATAGTGCCCCACCCATCATTGGAGCACAGGTGTGTCAGGAGGAATCTGTCTCTGGAGCTGCTGCAGATCTGTGTGAGAGGGGACTGGTGAGGAAATCTCTCCCAGCTCTCCTGGCCCCTTTCTGGGGAAGCCATGGAGGCCAGCAGGGCCTCTCCTGCTGGAAGCTCTCAGCCATCTCCTGGGCCATCAGGTGACATGCCTTCCTCTGTACAAACCATGGCTTGTGATCTTTCTGCCCCTGGTAAGGATGAAGGCTCAGAGGCAATTCAGGAGCGAGTGGTGGCCATGATTAAAGCCCTGAATAGAGAAAGAGACAAGCTCTATAAACTGAGAGCGGAGCTGAAGCGCCTGAGAAGGCAGCGTGAGGGCTTACATAGCCAGAAACGAGGGTCCATGGATCCGAAGATCCAACTGGCCAAGGTCCGGGTTGAACATCAGGAGACCATTGTGTCCATCATGGAAGGAAGAGATGGGCCATTTAAGGAAAAGTTTTACAATGATAAAAGGTTTGCGAGGATGACAAAGATGGAGGTGGAGGAGGAGACCCCCAGTTCTGACCCCCTGCCCCCTCAGGGAGAGGTAAGCAGCCCCATGCCTTCCCAGGACTCAGGAGGCATGCTCAGGGCCATCCAGGTAATGGAATCTCCTGTGCGGGGGGATCAGCTGGCGTTTGGTGATAAGGAAATAACTGATAATGTGCCTGATAATGTCAAGCCCCAAGCAGGGGATGAATCTGTTTTTGTGTCATCTAACACCATGAGCAATGTTGAAAGTGTGCCCAGTGACAATCAAGTTTCTAATGCTATGTGTAGCAATGTTGTACCTGCTAATGCTGCAGCGCAGCAAGAGCTGCATTTAAAAAATGACATTTCTGAAAAGGAACTACCGGTGTCAGCAAAGCCTATTAACTCTCCTTTGGCTGAGTCTAAAGCTGTTTGCCCCACAGCTGCTGGAGACTCTACAGTGCAGCATCAGGAGACAGCTGGTATTGCAGCAACTGTGACTATTCCTGATGGGAAATTGAACGTGTGTGTGACTGATAGCAATTGTACAAGTGTGATGGACAATCGTCCCAGCTCAGTCCAAGCAAATAATAATAATGTACAGACTACTGTGACTTCAGTGTGGGGCCTTGGCCCTGATAAACCCACGTTTGCTCAGGTGGTACGCTCTGCTCCTGGTGGCTCCGCCCCCAAGCGGGGTTTCCCCCTGCAGCCTACCACTTTGGGCACCCCGGGATCTGGTCTTGGGTCTCTGGCTTCTGCTGGGGGTCCGAGAAGAAATGTGGTAATTCTCAAATGGGAAGGTGGTGCAATCCCTCCAGCACGGCGTGCAGTGGTGGATTTGATTTTGGAGATGGGTTTTGGGGCAAATGACCTGTATGCTCTAATACATGTTGCTGGGACACAGGATTATACCATTAGTTTCACCAGGCCAGAGGGTCTTAAACCTGTTCTGGGAGCGATATGAGGCTCGGTGCAGGTCAAGACCTGAATGGGAAGGTCTGGCCCCAGTTGCGGTTTCGCAAAGGTCAACGGTGAAAAAGATAACCATCATACTCACCAATGAGAGTGTTCCTGCTCGGGACCTAGAGGTCTGGTTAGGGAACTATGGTGAGGTTTTGACTAAGCCCAGCAAAATCCTTGATGAACGTAACATCTGGACTGGGGGTTGGTCGGTTACAGTCAGGTTGGCCAGGGATGGGAATGTTGTCCGTCACCTGCCCTCCTCAGCTTTTATAGGGAGGGATAGGATGACTGTTTTCTACCCTGGTCAGCCGAAGCTGTGTCACCGCTGTGGAGAAAAGGGGCATTTGAGCTCTTCCTGTTCAGCCTTGATATGTTCAGTGTGTCGGGGTCAGGGTCATATGGCCAAGGACTGCACCGAGATGATCAGGTGCAACCTGTGCCTGCGCCTTGGCCACACCTACAGCAGATGTCCTGAAGCCTGGCACAATATGGAGAAGGAGGTAATTGATGACATGTCAAGGCTGGACAGGATGGAGGGTGATGCCCCTGGTGTACCATCCTCCTCTGCGGTGACTGACTCCCCTGGTCCTGCTCAGGGTCCCTCCCCAGTTCCTGTGGCCACCCCTCCTGTGTCTGTAAGTATTCCTTCTGTATCTGTCTCTGTGTCCCCCCAGCCTACTGTACCCTCTCCTCATGTGTCAGAACCTTCCAAGTCTGTGCCCCCCGAGTCAGTTACCCCCCAGGAGTCTACCCCTCCTAAGTCTGATTCAAAGGGAGCAACCCCCCCACCAGAAGTGGTAGTGGGTATTAAAAAGGTCGCTTCTGCCTCTCTAAAGGAGTCTTCTGTAAAGACTTCAAAGAAAAAAACAGGAGATAAGGGCATCTCTGAAGCTGACCTGCAGTACCTGGAGGAGAGAAGGAAGGTTGGGAAGCGGAAGAAGCAGGTGGTGAGGACAGCTCCAGTGCCTGTCTCCAACCGTTATAGGTCCTCTAAGTGGGAGATTTCCTCATCTGGAGCTTCTTCGGAGCTCTGATTCTGAGATGGAGTTTGAGGCGGCCTCAAGAAAGAGAGAGGCTTCTGGTGATGAGCAGCAGAGGGGAGCTAAGAAGCAATCCACCCAATAACCCAAATGGCGGTTCCCCCTCCGTTAAAAGTGGTGACAATAAATGTCGCCAGCATTAAGTCAGTAAGAGCTCGTTCTATGGCCTTCTTTTTGTTCAGCCAATTAGATGCTGAAATTTTATTTTTGCAAGAGACTAGGCTCACCTCCTTGGCAGATATTCATATGGCCAAGAGAGAGTGGAGGTATGGTCCATCTTACTGGTCTCTTGCGGCCGAGCCTTACGGCGGTGTGGCGGTGTTGTTTAAAACCGGCATGGTAACTATCCGGCGGGTTATTGAGGTGGAGATTGGGAGATGTATGGTCTTAGACGTCCTTGTGGGAGGGCAGGACCTGCGCCTAATTAATGTCTATGGGCCGCACACAAAGTGGGACAGGAAATGCCTTTTTACAAGGATCAAGCCATTTCTTTTTACATCCCGGCAAGTGGTCTTTGGAGGTGACTTTAATACAGTAACTAGGCCCAAGGACAGGAAGGACTTCAAGGACAGGCTGGGATAAGATAGCGTTTTTTTAAATAGTATGGTTAGGGATGCTGGTCTTGTGGATGTGCACATTAAGCACCTCCCGGATGACACTGGGTTCACCTTTCATCGAGGTAATAGTCAGAGTAGAATAGATAGGTTTTTTTTGAAGGAGACCTCTGCTTTCTCACCCCCAGTGGTGCAGGCAGTAGAGTTCTCTGATCACTGTATGCTATCTGTGGTCCTGAATGCTTCAGACGCCCCTCAGAGGGGCAAGGGCATCTGGAGATTGAATTCGACTCTACTCAAGGAAGAACATGTTAGACAATCCTTTGAGGAATTCTTTCAGGCACAGGTAACCATCCTGGACTTTTGTAGCAGCAAGGCTGAGTGGTGGGAGCTGACCAAAAAGAGGATTGCTGGATTCTTCAGGGGCCTAGCCAATAGAAAACAGTTTAATAAATACACGACCTACCAACGTTTACGGAGGAAGCTGGATATTCTTGTCTCGAGAGGTGGAGATCCTGGGGAAATCTCCGAAGTGAAACTCCTTCTCAGGAAGTGTCAATATGACCGGCATGCCTCTTTGGTTCTGGAGAGGGACTATGGGAAGTACCACTCGCCTGACCCTTACCAGAACTGCAAACAAGGTGTAGCTGTTAAAACGGTCGTTGGCCTTAAAGACAGTACAGGTTCCTTGACAAAGTCCAGGTCAGGGATTCTGGAGGTCGTGAGGTCCTTTTATGCTGACCTTCTTGGGAGGAAAGAGCTTGACCGTGACAAGATGGAAGGCTTTTTGGACTCTACTCCAGGTCTAAATGATGAAGATGTCCCATTGATGAATTTGACAGAGGAGATCACAGTTGAAGAGGTGATGAGGGCAATTGAACAACTTGCCATCAAAAAGTCACCTGGACCGGATGGCTTGACGGCTGAGTTTTACAAAGCCTTTAAGTCTATTCTGGCCCCACATTTGGTAGAGGTTTTTAACAGTTGCCTTGCTGAGGGGGTACTTCCCCCTTCCATGAGGCACTCGGCTGTGATTCTTCTTTCAAAGGGTAAAAATCCATCGATGATTGAGAATCGGCGCCCCGTCAGCCTTTTTAATGTCGATAGAAAGATACTGGCAAAGATATTTTTCTGGCGCCTATCGTCAGTAGCAGAGTCTTTGCTTTCTCGCCATCAGCACTGTTCGGTCCAGGGTAGGTGCACCTTCACAGCGGTTTTAGCTGTCCGGGAGGCCTTGGAGCGGTGCAGGGCTGCAGGCTGGGGAAAGTATTTGCTGACATTGGATCAGGCAAAGGCTTTTGATCGTGTCAACCATGAGTACCTGTGGTTGCTCCTTAGTAAGTACGGTCTGCCGGGTGGTTTTGTCGATTGGTTAAAAGTCTTGTATAAGGGGGCAGAAAGCTTTCCTCTTGTTAATGGTTGGGTTGGGCAGTCCTTTGAGGTTGGCTCCGGGGTGCGCCAGGGTTGTCCCCTGAGTCCCCTGCTCTATGTGTTTGCAATCGACCCTTTCATCAGGAGGCTAGAGAGCGGCATGTTGTGTGGGGTACCAGTGGGTCTCCCGGGTGAGCCGCCTTTGAGGGTTGTTGCCTATGCGGACGATGTGTCAGTGATTGTCACCGGGGCCGATGAAGCAGAGGAGGTGGTCTCTCTGACATCACGGTATTCTGAAGCATCAGGCTCCAAGATCAATCAGGAAAAGAGTGAAGTCTTCTGGATGGGAAAGGAAGGTGAGGGTTTTGATCTCCCGGACACCTTTCCAGTGCCCCAGGAAAGAATTAAGATTCTAGGCATTGAATTTGGACCCGGCGATTATGGCCTCAAAAACTGGGAAGGCAGACTGGAAATTGCCAATACTAAGGTGGTCAGCTGGAAGAAATGGAAGTTATCTATGAGGGAAAGGGTTGATCTGATTAAGACTTACCTGATTCCGATCTTTTTGTATGTCAGCTTTGTCTGCATCTTGCCAGTGTCTCTCTATGCTAGGGTCAGTAGTGTGTTCTTCCAGATGTTGTGGGGGAACAGACTGAACCCCATCAAGAGGAATGTCACCTATCTATCCAGGAGGGAGGGTGGCTTAGGTATGGTCAACCCAGTTCTTTTCTTTTCACTGCTTTTTCTCAAGTTTAATATTGGTAATATGCTTGCAGTGGAACCTCCTGGATGGGCAGGCATTTTTAGATCTTGGTTTAGGCCTTTTCTGCGACTTTGGGAAGAAGGTGGCCAAGTGAAGAATCTCAGGGGTCATCGTGGTCAGCTACCAGCCTATGTCGCTCGGCTGAAGATCTCAGATCGGTTCCGAGGAAAGTCCTTATGAGTCGAGTCTTGAGCGAAGTCTTTCATGACCCACTGGCCTTAAGGGATTGCCCAGGTCCAGTTTTGAGGGCAGGGTTAAGACTTATTAATTTGGACAGAGTACCTCCTAAATTCAGGGATCTGGCCTGGATGTGCTTCCATGGGAGGCTCTATGTTAGGGGCAATTTGAAATTCCGCAGTGGGGTGGATCGTAGCTGTCCTCGGGAGGAGTGTGCAGGTGAGGAGGAGACTATGGACCATTTTCTGCTTCATTGCCCTTTTAACATAGAGGTGTACAAACAGATGGGGCGGGCCCTCGGTGTTCCTTTCCTCTCCAGGCTGGGTTATGTTGAGTGGGTGTATGGAGCATTCAATACTGGTGGGGTTTTTTGTTTAGATACACTTTTTCTAGTTAGCCTAGTAGTCTGTTATTTCACTTGGAACGCACGGTGTCAGGTCAGCATTCGGCGTAAAATCCTTCCTGTTCAGGTGGTGGTGTATGACATTCTGCATGAGGTGGAGAAGATTCGGGTGCTTGAGAGAGACAAGCGGAGTCAGGGGGCTTGGTTGAAGGCGTGGAGGGGTTTCAGGCCTCCCTGACTGCCAGGAGTCTCTTTCCCGGGTGTGGCTGTCTGTCTCTTATCACCCTAGATTATTTTTTGGATTAATTTTTGATAAATGGCTGCGTACATAGGTGATGGGTTGTGCCTCTTAGGCCCTCTCTGCTGTTTTATGTAAATAGTTTTGGTAACGGATTATGTATATATTGTATATATTCTGAACATGGATGTGTATTCCTTGGATTTCTGTTGAAGTTTTGTACTATGGTTTTGTTTTTTACTTTTGTATAAAATTGGTTGCTTGATTCTTTTCAATAAAAGATCAATAGTGTCCCATCATTGGTGTCTGTGGGAGGAATAGTGCCCCATCATTGGTGTCTGTGGGAGGAATAGTTCCCCATCATTGGTGTCAGTAGGAATCATGTCCCATCATATGTTGTTCATTAAAACCTCATCAAATTCAAATGGTATTAGCAAGCATGCTTGTGTGATGAAAATGCCTTCATCCCCAGGCGTCAAAATAAAAGTCCAAATCAGAAATTAGGATCTTTCCCATTTTAAAACAAAAAACATATTGTTAAAATGTTCCAGCAGCCAAACAAAGGACTCCGGCCAATAGTCCGGCAGAAATGACCCAAGACACCACCGGACAGTTTTCCACCAAACTGAACTTTTTCCTCACCTAAGACAAACAATCCACCAGGTCACAGCCAATTTTTACAAGCTGCCATTAATTCTCTCTAAGATTCAATCACCCTTTTAAACGAGGAAAGGGAGAGCCCAGGCTACTCAAATTCACCCCTTAACTTGTTTTCCTCAGCAGTCTTGTCTGTTCCATCAGAGGAGGTTTCCATGAAAACGGCCATCCAAAGTAAAGTTTAATGTGGAAAACCGTCTGTGACGGCGGAGCGGGTGTTACGGTGCCGAATAACCCAATTTTGGGCACACTCCGTACGATGGAACCGTAAAATCATACAGATTTTGGCACTGGCCCTCTCTGGATTTTCTTCCCTCTCACATAATTTTTTCGTTAAAAATAGATTTTTACAAGCCACTCCGAGATACTTGTTGCTGGTGTCATAGAAGCTGGCAATTCTTTATTTTTTAACCCTGAAAAACTGATTCATTGTGACTTTCCAGACGTGGAACAATACGGTACATGAAATATATCTGCTTGGTCTCGCAGCTGAGATCTTAAAGGGTTTGTCGGGGAAAAAAAACAATGACCTGGAGAAAGGCTTGTAAAATATAATACATTTTTAATGGACCTTTAGAGCTCACTTATTTTTGTTCTTGGAGAATTCCTTTTTGTTCCCCCGCGCTGTTTATGAAACGTCTTATTGATCGCACGCTAAGGGATTAGGCATTCTATATATTTAGGGAGATTTAATGCACGCTGTAAAATTAAAGTACAAATCCGGCCTCCGTTTTTATGTGTTATTTTTATATGATTGGAAAGCTAGGATCACGTCAGGTTTCAAAGCAAAATCTATTTTTTTTTCAAGTTCAATAAAATATAAATATCTTCCAAGGTTAGACGGGAGGGAAAAACTGAGAAATATACAATGTTCATAAACTGAGCTTTATTATTTAGCCTTCTGTAAAGGAGATCAGGTATTGCTGGATCATGCCCAGGAGACATGAAAAGATGGATTACGAAACTGATAAAAAGTCTGCCTGCTTGGCACCAGTCTGTGATGTTAATAAATGTTCTCAATACCAGACTGAGGGGCAGGGAAAAATGGGTGGATACGGGCATAGATGGAGGACCTGGGAGGACTTAAAATAATCCTGTGTTACGCCCATGCAGAGCAAAGTAACAAATTCAGTTTAATGGTGGCACCACCAGTGGCCTATACTTACTTTCCTTTCTACCAAGCATGAAGAAGAGCTTCAGAGAAGATACCCACTCAGGAGGGACCACATACACACAAGGTCTTAGCACTATAGTACTTTTTTGATAATAATTCAGGACTGTGGCAATTACAATGGAAGAACCCTATGGCACACTGCCTAACAAGGCAGTGTCAATACATCCCACTGTAGTATAATTCATAGTAGCGTTACCTCTGCTTGAGGGGAAGTGGTGTATGTATAACCACACTGTACTAGCTAACTGAAAGGGATCCTCAGAAGGTACTCCAAATTGTAAAGGGGGTTTTCACCTAAAAAGACCAAATTGTTACCGATATCCCCAAAGGTACATTCTACAAGGAAAGAGTACTCCCCAAGAACTACAAAGGAGACCAACAGTTCTCAACCACCTCAACTGTATTGTTTTCTCTTTCTATTTTATGTCCTATTTGGTGATGTATGCACCTAGTAGTTTTTAATATTACCTCAATAAATGTTGTTAATTTTTCTACATATATCTTGATCAAGTTGCCTTAAAAGTCCCATGTTCTTGGGGGGTACTCTTTCCCTGTAGAATCGGAAGTCACTCCGATACTAGTGTCCCTTACTCTGTCCATAGTTGCCAGGAAACTTTCCCTGTGCTAAGCACTGTCCCTAATCAGTGGGCTCCTCATCCTGACCTATCACTCAAAGGATGGTCAAATGATGTGGAATCCACTATTTAAAGGCTTCCGTGTTAAGATGGCCACCTGAACTCATATCAGATACCCCATATCAGATATCTGCCTACCCCAGAGAGAACTAACAGACTCCCCTTTCCCTGTAGCACTGGCACAGTGCCACCAACAGGAAAGAAGAAAACCTGTGACCCCCAAACTGAAATTGTGGATGCTCAGGCTGTAGGAATCCCAATCAATAAAGCTGACCACTGTGAGTGCAAGGTAGGAAGGAGCTTATCATGGTTGCAGACAGCTAAGTACGGGAAAGAAATGTTCATATGAGCTGCACATCTCTGAAAACTCCAAGTAAGAAAGTGTAAAAGCCAGGCTATCCCCCAACACATTTCACTCCAACTCCAAAGCTAATTTATGGTTAAGCTTCAGGGCGGAGTTAACCGTGTTGGCGGCCTGCATGGCTGTACACTTTCTTACTTGGAGTTTTCAGAGATGTGCAGTTCATATGGACCTTTTCTTTCCTGTACAAAGAAGAAAGCCTGCACCTGCAACAAGCGTTGTTACAGGTAATCAACGTTCTAAAGTGGAACTGCTTATCCATGAAAAAAAAAACAGTAGATGAACCAGTTTCAGACCTAGGGCATAGCTAATATGCCATAACAGATTTCAGTATATTGCGTATGTCCTGCCCCTTTTCACCCTGCTGCTTTTGTGCTTCACCTATTACTCTAAGGTACCCACTTTTATTTTAACAGATATGATCCCCTCTGAACTTCAGGCGTGGTCTTAGCTTAGCTCCTTTTTTAGGTGTAAAAAAAAGATTTGCAGGCTAAAATAATTCATAAAAAACAGCGGCATGTCTCTTTGGTCTGGTATGGATTTGGAGGGGACACCCCCACGCCGAAATAAAAAAAAAATGGCGTTGAGTCCCCCCAAAATCCATACCAGACCCTTTCTGAGCATGCAGTCCAGCAGGTCAGGAAAGGGAGGGGACAGGGAGCGCCCCCATACATGCCCTCAACGTGGGGGGGTGCTTTGGGGCAGGGGAGTGTCTGCTTTCTCTGTTTTCTTCTTTCCCCGCTCCGGTCTTCTTCTTCCTCCGGTCTTCTTCTTTTTTCACTGGTCTTCTTCGTTGGGTGTTCTTCTTCGTCCGCCGCCACTCCTGCCACTGATCAGCCACTGACCCGCTGAAAATTTAAAAAAAGATTCTTCTCTGCCGCTGCGTCCCACCGATCTGTCCACTCCAATGTCGGACATTTCTTTCTTTCAATGTTTTTTTATTTCTTTGTATCATAACATACAATAAGGTTTAAGAAAAAATATTGCACAGCAATGAACAAGGTATGGTTTTCTGCATGTATGACATAGATCATGCTAATAACATTCTTGTAAAGGTTAATATAATCCTGCGGACAATATGCGATTATTACGAGTAAACTTGTTTTGGCTGATAAACTTGGATCTGAATGGTGATTTACTCGGTAGGGTGAAGTGTTACAGATCCGACCTGGTAGAATGATATCGATCAACTTAACCTCTGACAATTACTTCACCTTTGATCCTGGGTATACATACTTTATAAGGTTCAGAAGTTAATTGTGAAAAACTCGATAGCGAATATGATATCGTAAAATGGTAAGAGAAAAACAGGTATAGAAGAAGAGTAGGTATGAAGGAGAAGAGAGAGAAGAGAATGGAATGTTCCCGTCTTGCCATTCCCACTGACCCTATTCTGCCATGGCCTGTCTAGAGTCGGTTGCCTGAATTCCGACATATGCATCTCATGGTTCCCAGACCGATTCGAATTTAGCGACTGTGTCTTTCAATAGGCTTACCATTTTTTCCTGGGCCATTATCCAGGATATTTTCCTTTTTGCTGCTGAAGGGGATACACTATGCTGTTTCCAAGCCTTAGCTATGGTTAGTTTGGTTCCTAAGAGGATGAAGAAATTTAATGATTGGGTTGCTTTGGACACCTTTGGTATCTCCTCGTTAAGTAGTGCTATGGCTGGGTTCATGGGGACTTGGTTGCCTGTAACTTTGCGTATCGTATAGAATTTTCTGTTCCAGATTCCCCTGATTTTCGGGCACTCCCACCATATGTGTATCATAGAGTCATAGTTGTTACAGTTCCTAAAGCATAAAGGTGAGGTAGAAGGAAAGATTTTTGTCAATCTCGCTGGAACAAGATACCATCTGGTGATCAGTTTGATGTTTGCCTCGATCAGGGCGGTATTACAAATGTGTTTGTATGATCGGAATACGTTTCTTTACCACTTGTCCTCGCTCCAGCTGATCTGAGTCTCTTTTTCCCAGTTCAGCATGTATGGGAGCTTGGAGTTGTCTGAGGCTAGTGACAGGTGGACTACCGAGATGCCCCCCCCCCCCTGCTCAGTGGTCTGGCCACACCATTGCTCATATGTTGTGGTAGGTGGCCTGGGTTTGGTGTTCCATAGCTTAGTTAGAAAGTGGGAAATCTGCAGGTATCTAAAGCGTTCTGATTCTGGCATTTCCAGTTTGCTTTTGCAGTAGCTGAGTGAGAGTGGCCCCTGAGGAGTCATAAAATGATGTCGGACATTTCTTATATAATTATGGGGTGTGGCCATTGGAGACCCCGCCCCTTGTGACGCCATGGACCCATCATGCCCTAGGCGGTGACATCACAAGGGGGCGGGGTCTCTGAATGACTTCATCCCCCCCAAAGGTTTATAAGAAATGTCCGACATCAGAATGACGGGACGCAGCGTCGAAGGAGGGTCTTTTTTTTTTCAGCGGGTCAGCGGCGGGAGCGGCGGCGGAGGAAGAAGAACACTGGAAGAAGACTGGAGAAAGAAGAAAAAGACCAGAGGAAGAAATGGGGGAAGAAGAAGACAGGGAAGAAGACATTTTTAATAAAGTTACGGCCAGGGTTGTGGGGAAGTGACCCTTGTTCCCATCAACATGGGGGCAAGGTGCTTCGGGGTGGGGGGGAAGAGCCCTCCCCATGTTGAGGGCATGCGGTCTGATATGGTGAAGGAGGGGGGGCGCTCGCTCATCCCCTCCCTTTCCTGACCTGCTGGGCTGCATGCTCGGATAAGGGCCTGGTATGGATTTTGGGAGGGGGCTCCATGCCGATTGTATTTTGCAGGCAATTCTTTTTTTCTTTTTCTTTTTTACAGTCAGCTGACAGCTGATGACTCATCGTTTGTTAAGGACGCGGCGGCCGGCTTCCAGGCCCACTTCTTAGCAACCGGCTTGTTTACTTATCTTACTGTTGCTTTAAATTGGCATCCATTACTGACAGGAACTGTAGTATATTATGCCCACTTCCTATCCAGCACACATTTTGCTTAATCTTTGTGAAGTGCTGTGAAAAAACCATGTGAAGACCTCAAATGTTTCTTAATACTGGCCTTGGACGCATACGTCTGTAAGTAGGCTTAAAACAGAGAGAGGAACAGCCAAATTCTGCTACTGAAGTCTGGTGGCCAGAAGTGGTCTTCATGGAAGAACTGTGACCAAAAAGTCATACCTTTGACGTGGAAACAAGGCTAAGCGACTCAACTATGCATGAAAACATAGGAACTGGGGTGCAGCAGGTACTCTTGACTTATGAGTCAAAATCTGAAATATTTGGCTGTAGCTTGAGGCCGTTTGTTAGCCGAAGGGCTGGAGAGAGAGGTGTAAAATAATGTCTAACAGGCAACAGTAATGTCTGCGGGCAACAGTGAAGGATGGTGGAGGTTCCTTGCAAGTTTGGGGCTGCATTTCAGCATTTTTGCAAATGGAGAAATGGTGTCCTCAATGCTGAGAAATGCAGGCAGATACTTATCCATCATGTCATACCATCAGGGAGGGGTGTGATTGGCCCCAAATTTACTCTACAGCAGGACCACGACCCCAAACATACAACCAATGTCATTAAGAACTATCTTCAGTGTAAACAATTGCAAGGAGTCCTGGAAGTGATGGCTTGGCTCCCACATAGCCCTGATCTCACTATCAGGACTTTGGAGTCTCTGTGGAATTACGTGAAGAGACAAAAGGATTTGCGGCAGCCGCCATCTACAGAAGATTTGTCATTCGTTCTCAAAGAGGTTTGGAACAACCTACCTGCCGAGTTCCTTCTAAACTGTGTGCAAGTGTGCCTAGAAGAATTGATGCTGTTTTTAAGGCAAAGGGCGGTCACACAAAATATTCATTTGATTTAGATTTCTTTTCTGTCCATTTATTTTTATTTAACTATTAACACTTCTAATTCTGAAAGTTTTCTTATTTACACCATTTTTTTTCACACCTGCCTAAAACATTTGCACAGTACTGTGTGTGCAAATTAAAAGAAGAAGTAAAGAAGAAAATTATGATGTTTGAAGAAAGATAAAATACAATTTTATTTATACACAAAAAATATTTTTCTTTTCATAATACCAACAACTAAAAATGTGTGCCAGCATTACAATAATCTTGAATGTGGATCAAAAAAAGTAAAAAAAAAAAGTAATTACAATTCCTCACTGGGTGTACCGTCACTTAGGAGTCAGGGCGGACTCCCTTCCTATTTAATAGGATTCAATCCCACTTTCTTTACTGAATTAGGGATGTAATGACTGATTGTCAAACTGGGAGATATTAGGAACCTGAATAGCTAGGGAGGTTGGGTTCCTTAAAAGGGGGGGGGGGGGGTGTCTGAGTAAATTCAACCTTTTAGAATTTTATAATATATTGTATATGTGTTTTTGTTTTTGTTTTTTGTTTTTTTGTTTTTTCTCTCTTTTTTCCTTCTCTTTCTTTGAACAATATATCTTGAGATTTGTATATAGAGCTTTTGATATTAAGCAAATGTCATATATGGACACATGTACTGTCCTAATTTAATTGTCAAGCTGAATCTTAATAAAATAAAAATTTTATTATAAAAAAAAGTAATTGTCGGAGTGTTGGAGTTGTCGGAGTGAATTCAACCTTTTATAATTTTATAATATATTGTGTATGTGTTTTTGTTTTTTGTTTTTTTTTTGTTTTTTTCCTTCTTTTTTCCTTCTTTCTTTGAACAATATATCTTGAGATGTGTATATAGAGCTTTTGATATTATGCAAATGTTATACATGGACACGTGTTTTTGTCCTAATTTAATTGTCAAGCTGAATCTTAATAAAATAAAGATTTTATTATAAAAAAAAGTAATTATACTCTTTTTTTTTCTGGTCTATAGGTTTGCATCATGCAACAATTATATATATATATATACATATATATATATATATATATATATATATATATATATATATATATATATATATATATATAAAACCTGAAACTATAAGATAATAAATATATTGCGCAAAAAAACAGTCTCGTTTGATTCACATTTATATCTATTTGGTTGTCCAAAAAGTGAAACTGTAGATTTACAGTATAAAAAAGAAAAAATATATGTGCACATATCTTGATTTGTTAAGGATCACATTGAAAACTATTTTTGATGGCACTGGCTAGATATCCCTGTGATATATTGTATCCAGCGGAGTCGTAAAGATTATTACAGTCATACTGTGCTGACTATATAAAAATGGCTCATATCATCGAGGAAAAATGTCCCAGGTTCAACACATATTATGGGGTTGCTGTTAATGACATTAACATCCTGTAATAGACACTGGAAATAAAAATACACATAGTTCTCAGTTCTCACTCCAGGCTGTATAATAAAGAATATATCTTTCCACCTGTGCAAATTGAATCTTCTGTAGGAACCAATGTTAATCCTTTAGCAGTATTTTGTGGAATGTTGCTAAATGGATATCAAATAGAGCTGCATGATTAATCATTAAGAATCGTTATCGCAATTTTTTTTCCCCCGTTGCGATCTTGACAAAGTACTTCCCGATTCTCTCTGCTCTGCTAAAGCCGACAGCTGTCAAAAGAAAGGAAAAAAAAAAAAACGGGCAGTCTGCCAAGAATCACAACATTCTTTAGCAGTGGAACTTAAGTATAAACATTGTAACGATTTGTCCTTTAGATCAAAGGAATACACTTTGGTGTGTGAATGAGGGAAGTTTAACCACTTAAACACTAATGCCCTGTACACACGGACATTGATCGGACATTCCGACAACAAAATCCATCAGATTTTTTTCCGACGGGTGTTGGCTCAAACTTGTCTTGCATACACAAGGTCACACAAAGTTGGATGGAAATTCCGAACATCAAGAACGCGGTGATGTACGACGAGCCGAGAAAAATGAAGTTCAATAGCCAGTGCTGCTTTTCTGCTTGATTCCGAGCATGCGTGGCACTTTGTGCATCGGAATTGTCTACACACGTTCAGAATTTACGCAAACGGATTTTGTTGTCGGAAAATTTTAGAGCCAGCTCTCAAACTTTGTGTGTCGGAAATTCCGATGGAAAAAGTCCGATGGAGCCCACGGAATTTCTGACAACAAGCTCCGATCGCACATTTTCCCGTCGGAAAGTTCGATCGTGTGTACAGGGCATAAACCTTTTTCTGACATTTGTTGGTTTCAAGTTAAAATCTTTTTTTTTTTTTTTTGCTAGAGACCCTAGAGAATAAAATGGTGGTTGTTGCAATATTTTATGTCACACTGTATTTACGCAGCAGTCGTTCAAATGCAACTTTTTGGGAAAAAATTACACTTTAAGGAATGTAAAAAAACCCCCCAAACTAACCAGTAAAATTAGCCCAATTTTTTTGTATAATGTGAAAGATTTTACGCCGCGAGAATCGTAAGAGAATTGTGATCTTTTTATTCTAAGCAAAAAAATCGTGATTCTTATTTTGGCCAGAATCGTGCAGCTCTAATATCTATAAGTCTGTTACCCACACAAAGGGGCAGAGAGAGAGTCCTTGGCCCTATTTAGGCCTAAAGTCATTAGAGCAAGAGTCTCCAAACTATGGTCCTCTAGTTGCTTAGGAACTACAATTCCCATCAGTGGCGGCTGGTGGGTTCTGCCTTTTTGGAGGGGGTGGTCGGAAAACAAACAACAAACCCCCCCCCTGGCGGCAATGAAACAGAACCCAACCCCTCCGCGGGCTGTCCGGCACTTACCCGCTTGTGTGGCGGGACTGTGGTGTCCCCTTCCGGAGTGCGGGCGGCGCTCCCCCAGCTTCCTCCGCCACGTGTCTCCTCTTCCGCTAAAGCGCTAGGCGTCCAAAAGGATCGCCTGACGATCTGGCCAATCGGGAAACATGTCTCACAGACCTGCTTCCTGATTGGCGGGGAGGAACTTTAGTGTGATAAAAGCAAAAATTCAATCGCTTATCGTCACACAACTGGGTGGGCTTGGAGCGCAATGCTCTGAGCCGAACCCTTTTTTTGAAGCCTATTAGGGCCCCTGCTCCAATCAGGTGCTTCAAAAAAATACCCACCCCCCATTGGAATCCATGGTCCGGTGCCACTGATATGTAGATCAGGGGGCCGAACGCATGGATAGGGGAGGCGGCGCCCGTGTGTCCTCTATCGATGGGCCTCCACTGATTCCCATCATGCCTAGTCATGTCTGTGAATGTCAGAATTTTACAATGCCTCATGGGACGTGTAGTTCTGCAACAGCTGGAGGGGCGTAGCTTGGAGATCCCTGATTGGAGCATGGGTGCTCAACCTGTGGCCCTCCAGCTGTTGCGGAACTACAAGTTCCATCATATCTCTGCCTTTGGGAGTCATGTTTGTAACTGTCTGGCTTGCAATGCATCATGGGACTTGTAGTTTCTCAACAGCTGGAGGGTCAAAGGTTGAGCACCCATGACTTAGAGCTTACACAGGGCTCCTTCTCTTCATTCTTGGTGGCAGAAGTATAAGAAGAAGAAGCTTTTGAGGACAGAATTAACTACTTAAGGACCACCCCACGTACATTTACTGCAGCAGGGAAGCCCTTAAGCCCAAAATCACACACCTGTACGTGATTTCTGATGTCAGTTCTGGGACGCACGCATGTGCCGCAGGAGTTGTGTCCAAAAACAGCGGGAGCCAAATAGCTGGTCCCGCCGATCGTTTGTAGTAGAGGCAGACTGTCGTTCTGTCAGACAGGAAGAGAGAGATCTTGTTCGTGTTCATGCTAATCAGTAGACATGTGCGATTGGTTTCGTACGAATCGAAAGTTCGTACGAATTTCTGTAAATTCGTACATTCGGGAGGATCCGAAATGCGAATTGCTGTGCTTCCGAATTTTGTACGAAATACGAAATTCCGTTTACGAATTTCGGATCCAAATTCCGTGGCAACAGAAACATGACTGGTGTTTTGTTGACATATCAGAGGTTTTCTTCTGCTGCTGAGTGAGGGTTGGGAAAATGACCTTTTTTAATATGGGAGTGGGAGACTGGTACTGGTAGTCGATGGGAGATTCAGAATCGGACAAAATAAGAATGTTCGTTAATTGCGATTATTCGTTATGATGAATTTAAAAACCCAGGAAGTCAGCACAGCACAGGGATGGGGGGAGCCCCTCATAATGAGCACAGCACAGGGATGGGGGGAGCCCCTTATAATGAGCACAGCACAGGGATGGTGGGAGCCCCTCATAATGAGCACAGCACAGGGATGGTGGGAGCCCCTCATAATGAGCACAGCACAGGGATGGGGGGAGCCCCTTATAATGAGCACAGCACAGGGATGGTGGGAGCCCCTCATAATGAGCACAGCACAGGGATGGTGGGAGCCCCTCATAATGAGCACAGCACAGGGATGGTGGGAGCCCCTTATAATGAGCACAGCACAGGGATGGTGGGAGCCCCTTATAATGAGCACAGCACAGGGATGGTGGGAGCCCCTCATAATAAGCACAGGGATGGTGGGAGCCCCTCATAATAAGCACAGGGATGGTGGGAGCCCCTCATAATGAGCACAGCACAGGGATGGTGGGAGCCCCTCATAATGAGCACAGCACAGGGATGGTGGGAGCCCCTCATAATGAGCACAGGGATGGTGGGAGCCCCTCATAATGAGCACAGCACAGGGATGGTGGGAGCCCCTTATAATGAGCACAGCACAGGGATGGTGGGAGCCTCTCATAATGAGCACAGCACAGGGATGGTGGGAGCCCCTTATAATGAGCACAGCACAGGGATGGTGGGAGCCCCTCATAATGAGCACAGGGATGGTGGGAGCCCCTCATAATGAGCACAGCACAGGGATGGTGGGAGCCCCTTATAATGAGCACAGCACAGGGATGGTGGGAGCCTCTCATAATGAGCACAGCACAGGGATGGTGGGAGCCCCTTATAATGAGCACAGCACAGGGATGGTGGGAGCCCCTCATAATGATAAATTCATCATAACGAACGTACGTAATTGTTACGAAAAGTTAACAAACATAACGAAAATTTGTATTTCGTACAAATCCAAATTGAATTTCGGACACGAATTACGAAATACGAATTAACGGCTAATACGGAACGGAACAAGACAAATTTATTGACGGCGCACATGTCTACTAATCAGGAAGACAGATGTCTCTCTTCCTCCAGTCAGTCCATCCCCCACAGTTCGCAATCACTCCCTAGGCCAGTGATGGCGAACCTTGGCACCCCAGATGTTTTAGAACTACATTTCCCATGATGCTCAACTACACTGCAGAGTGCATGAGCATCATGGGAAATGTAGTTCCAAAACATCTGGGGTGCCAAGGTTCGCCATCACTGCCCTACGAGCACACTTAACCCTTTAGTGGCCCCTTATGTTAACCCCTTTCCTGCCAGTGCCATTAGTACAGTTACAAGGCTTTTTTTTTTTTTTTTAGCACTGATCACTGTATTGGTGTCACTTGTCCTCAAAAAAATGTCACTTAGTGTCAGATTTGTCCGCCGCAATGTCGCAGTCCAGCTAAAAATCATTGCTCGCCGCCATTACTAGTAGAAACAGTAAAAAAAAAAAAAAAAGTCCATAAATCTATCCCATAGTTTGTAGACGTTATAACTCTTGCGCAAACCAATCAATAGATGCTTATTGGGATTGTTTTACCAAAAATATGTAGCAGAATACATATTGGCCTAAATTTATAAAAAAAATTGATTTTTTACATTTTTTTATTGGATGTGTTTTTTTAACAGAAAGTAAAAAATATTGTTTTTTTTTTTTCAAATTTGTCGCCTTTCTTTGTTTATAGGGCAAAAGATTAAAACCGCAGAGGTAATCAAATACCACCAACAGAAAGCTCTATTTGTGGGGAAATAATGACATCAATTCAATTTGTGTACAGCGTTGCACGGCCGCGCGATTGTCAGTTAAAGTAACGTAGACCCGTATCGCAAAAAAATGGCCTGGTCATTAAGGGGGTAAAACCTTCCGGGGCTAAAGTGGTTAAGGGAAAAGTATAGCCAAAGCTTTTTTGGCTGTACTTCTACGAATCACAGGAGTGCAGTTCATTGTGCACTCCTGTGATTTGTTTTCAGCCGACAGCGGACTAAAGCCCGCTGTCGGCTGACGTCACAGAGCCAATCCAGGCTCTGAAAGGATCCCAGCCATATGAACAAGATCCATCCAAATGCCTTGACTGGCAGCTGGATCCGCCTCTTGGCGATCCGCTGAGAGCCCCGAACCAGCCGCTCTGCCCCCTCCACAGCCCAGCACTCCAGTGAGCGTTGGAGGGGCAGAGCAAAGAGACAGAGACTGACAAGTCACCAGCTGTCCGTAGCCTGAAGACCGTGAGCTGAGCGATCAGCTGTGTTTGATTGCTCGGTTCTAATTCTGGAGCCGGCAAGAGACAGATTAGTATAATTTTTTTTTCATAAATCCCATACTTCTCTTTGAAAGAAAAGCAGTTGTTTTGCCCTTCATGGAAAAATCATTTTAAAGTAAATCTTCATATCCATGAAAGAAACATAAACAGTAGATTAACCAGTTATAGACCTAAGGCATAGGAGGCATGCCCTAAAAAAGTTGGTGTTTTTTTTTTTTTTCATACTGTTAGTGTTGCATTTCATAGAAGAATAAAAACAAAACCCTTGCAAGACTGAAGGAAAAACACCTTTGCCATGTTTTATACCAGAAATAATATTTTAAACGGGACAGTTTAGAATATAATAATGACATTAACATCCAGTAATAGACACTGGAAATAAAAATACATATAGCTTTCAGTTCTCATTCCAGGCTGTATAATAAAACATATATCTTTCCACCTGTGCGCATGGAATCTTCTGTAGGAACTGTAATGAATCCTTTAGCAGTTTTTTGTGGAATGTTGCCAAATGGCTATCTATAATTCTGTTACCCTCCACAGACACAAACACAGAAGAGTGGTGTCAGAGTGGTCTATTGAGTCTGCCCATTTTTTTTTTTTTTAAATCTTATTTTTGTCTGAGTATAGATCTGTGTTTGTTCCGAGTATGTGTGAATCCACTTACTGTTTACTGACTCACTACTGCTTGAAGTCTATTCCAAGAATCAACTACTCCTAATGCTTTCTAAGGTTATTTTTGAATGTTCCTCTCGCTAGTTTGAGGACCTATCCCCATGTTCTTGATCTCAACTTCATACTCTAAATTCTGCCCTGCTGAATGTTATACCCCTCCTTAAAGTCCAACTTCCAATGCAGTCGGGCTGTACCCACACTGCACTAGTTAACTGTTTTTGTCTAGGGCAGGGGAGTCAAATTCAATTTCACAAAGGGTCTCGTTGTAAATGGGGTGCGCTAAGTACAGAGTGCAGGGGCTCATGAGTGCATTACGTACAGAGTTAAGAGTTCAGGATTACGCTACATACAGAGTACAGAGTTCAGGATTACGCTACATACAGAGTGCAGAGTTCAGGAGTGCGTTATGTACAGAGTGCAGAGTTCAGGAGTGCGTTATGTACAGAGTGCAGAGTTCGGAAGTATGTTATGTACAGAGTGCAGAGTTCAGGAGTGCGTTATGTACAGAGTGCAGGGTTCAGGATTATGCTACATACAGAGTGCAAGGTTCAGCATTATGCTACATACAGAGCACAGAATTCAGGATTACGCTACGTACAGAGTTAAGGAGTACGTTATGTACAGAGTGCAGAGTTCAGGAGTACGTTATGTACAGAGTGCAGAGTTCAGGAGTATGTTATGTACAGTGTGCAGAGTTCAGGAGTACATTATGTACAGTGTGCAGAGTTCAGGAGTATGTTATGTACAGGGTGCAGAGTTCAGGAGTACATTATGTACAGTGTGCAGAGTTCAGGAGTATGTTATGTACAGGGTGCAGAGTTCAGGAGTGCGTTATGTACAGAGTGCAGAGTTCAGGAGTACGTTATGTACAGTGTGCAGAGTTCAGGAGTACGTTATGTACAGTGTGCAGAGTTCAGGAGTATGTTATGTACAGGGTGCAGAGTTCAGGAGTGCGTTATGTACAGAGTGCAGGGTTCAGGATTACGCTACATACAGAGTGCAAGGTTCAGGATTATGCTACATACAGAGCACAGAATTCAGGATTACGCTACGTACAGAGTTAAGGAGTACGTTATGTACAGAGTGCAGAGTTCAGGAATGCATTATGTACAGAGTGCAGAGTTAAGGAGTGCGTTATGTACAGAGTGCAGAGTTCAGGATTACGCTACATACAGAGTGCAGAGTTTAGGAGTGCGTTATGTACAGAGTGCAGAGTTCAGGAGTACGTTATGCAGGGCCATCTTACTGAGCAAGCACCCCTGGGCACTACCCAGGGGCCCCACATGGGGCCCCATCAGAGCCAGACAAATAGAAGTAGCAGTGGGGCAAGGGAATTGGGCTTAGCGGGCACAGGCAGTCCGGCGGGCAGGGCTGACATCAGGGGGGTAGGAAGCCCATACACTAGTAAGGGGCCTGTTATTATTTTTCTGTTTTTTATTTCATTTTTTTTAACACCCAGATTTAAGCATTTAAAAAAAAAATGTATTTGTACTGTTTGTGTTGCATTAAAAAGACAAATAAAATCTACACCCTTGCAAGACTGAAGAAAAAACACCTTTATTTAACTTGTAAATGGGAAAAGAAGCTTACAGTGTATAGCCAGCTTTATTCATTAGCACATCAATAATCTAATAATTAAAACTAATCAGCCTTAATCAACTCCTTCCAACCTTTCTCTCCTTAGATATTATGTTTTCTCTGCTGGTTTTTATTTCATTTCTGATTTCTTTTGAACGGTCAGATTAATTTTTTTTTGTCTGTTTTTGTTGGTGTTTTTTTTCATACTGTTAGTGTTGCATTTAATAGACGAATAAAAACAAAACCCTTGCAAGACTGAAGGAAAAAACACCTTTGCCATGTTTTATACCAGAAATAATATTTTAAACGGGACAGTTTAGAATATAATAATGACATTAACATCCAGTAATAGACACTGGAAATGTGTGTGAGTGTCCTTGAGCTCTCACATCGGGCTCTTTGCCTACACCTCTGGTAAATGTGTGTGTGTCTGTGTATATGTGTGTGTGTGTGTGTGTCTGTGTACATGTGTGTGTCCATGTGTGTGTGCCTGTGTACGTGCCTGTGTATGTGTGTGTGTGTCTGTGTACATGTGTGTGTGCCTGTGTACGTGCGTGTGTGTGTGTGTGTGTTTGTGTACATGTGTGTGTCCATGTGTGTGTGCCTGTGTACGTGTGTGTGTGTGTGTGTAATTGTGTGTGTGTGTGTATGTGTGTGTGTGTGTATGTGTGTGTGTGTGTGTAATTGTGTGTGTGTATGTGTGTCTGTGTGTCTGTGTGCGTGTGTCTGTGTATGTGTGTCATATATACACATGTGAGGGAGGATGAAAGCGTACAGGTTTTAGGGGGGCTGAGAGCGTACAGGTGTGAGGGGTGCCTGAGAGAGCGTACAGGTGTGAGGGGGGATGAGAGCGTACAGGTGTGAGGGGTGCCTGAGAGAGCGTACAGGTGTGAGGGGGGGATGAGAGCATACAGGTGTGAGGGGGGGATGAGAGCATACAGGTGTGAGGGGGGCTGAGAGCGTACAGGTGTGAGGGGGGGCTGAGAGCGTACAGGTGTGAGGGGTGCCTGAGAGAGCGTACAGGTGTGAGGGGGGATGAGAGCGTACAGGTGTGAGGGGGGGCTGAGGGCGTACAGGTGTGAGGGGGGGCTGAGAGTGTACAGGTGTGAGGGGGGGCTGAGAGTGTACAGCTGTGAGGGGAGGCTGAGAGCATACAGGTGTGAGGGGTGCCTGAGAGAGCGTACAGGTGTGAGGGGTGCCTGAGAGAGCGTACAGGTGTGAGGGGTTCCTGAGAGAGCGTACAGGTGTGAGGGGGGGCTAAGAGCGTACAGGTGTGAGGGGGGGCTGAGAGCGTACAGGTGTGAGGTGGGCAGAGAGCATACAGCTGTGAGGGGGGGCTGAGAGCCTACAGGTGTGAGGGGGGGCTGAGAGCGTACGGGTGTGAGGGGAGGCTGACAGCATACAGGTGTGAGGGGGGGCTGAGAGCATACAGGTGTGAGGGGGGGCTGAGAGCATACAGGTGTGAGGGGGGTTGAGAGCATACAGGTGTGAGGGGGGGCTGAGAGCATACAGGTGTGAGGGGGGGCTGAGAGCATACAGGTGTGAGGGGGGCTGAGAGCATACAGGTGTGAGGGGGGGCTGAGAGCATACAGGTGTGAGGGGGGTGAGAGCATACAGGTGTGAGGGGGGGCTGAGAGCATACAGGTGTGAGATAGATAAGATACGATTTATTGTCATTGTAAAACAAATCACAATGAAATTACATTTTTACTCCACACATTATTTATACATCACAATTTCCAACCATACATTTACCACATAGGATTTAATTTTACCAAAAAGTGTGTAATCTATATAAATATATAAAAGTGTCCCCATATTATAAAAAGTATAAAAGTGCCCTTATATATATATATATAAAAAAAAAAAACTAAACAAGACAATAAAATAAAACTATGTAACCTCTTTCATTTCATTCCTGCATTGATGGCCTTAACAGCCCTGGGAAAGAAGCTCTCTTTAAATCTATTTGTCCTTGTTTTTATCACCTTAAAATGTCTCCCAGATGGCAATAATTCAAAGAAATGAAAACCAGGATGAGTCAGGTCTCTAACTATTTTTCCTGCTCTACAAAGGCAACGAGTCTCATTTATTTCTTCTATAGAAACAAATTCACACCCTACAAATTGAGGGGGGGGGGGCTGAGAGCATACAGGTGTGTGGAGGGCTGAGAGCGTACAGGTGTGAGGGGGGTTGAGAGTGTATAGGTGTGAGGGGGGCTGAGAGCGTACAGGTGCGAGGGGGACTGAGAGCATACAGGTGTGAGGTGGGGGGATGAGAGTGTACAGGTGTGAGGTGGGCTACGAACATACAAGTGATCCTATTAAGATGGCCCTGACGTTATGTACAGAGTGCAGGGTTCAGGATTACGCTACATACAGAGTGCAGGGTTTAGGCTTACACTACATACAGATGTATTGTGATTCTAAACCATGCACTCTGTATGTAGCGTAATCCTAAACTCTGCACTCTGTATGTAGCGTAATCCTGAACTCTGCAGTCTGTATGTACCGTAATCCTGAACTCTGCAGTCTGTATGTAGCAAAATCCTGAACCCTACACTCTGTACATAACGTACTCCTGAACTCTGCACTCTGTACATAACGCACTCCTGAACTCTGCACTCTGTATGTAGCGTAATCCTGAACTCTGCACTCTGTACATAACGGCAGGGCCATCTTAATAGCATCATGTGTCCCTGGGCAAAGTAATGCTATGGGGCTAAACTCTGCACTCTCTTTATAACGCACTCCTGAACTCTGCACTCTGTAGTGCAGAGTTCAGGAGTGTGTTATGAAGAGAGTGCAGAGTTCAGGAGTGTGTTAAGTACAGAATGCAGGGTTCAGCAGTGCATTATGTACAGAGTGCAGGGTTCAAGATTTCACTACATACAGAGTGCAGAGTTCAGAATTACGCTACATACAGAGCCCAGGGTTCAGGATTACGCTACATTCAGAGTGCAGAGTTCAGGAGTGTGTTATGTACAGAATGCAGGGTTCAGGAGTGCATTATGTACAGAGTGGAGGGTTCAGGATTACGCTACATACAGAGTGCAGGGTTCGGGATTACGCTACATTCAGAGTGCAGTGTTCAGGAGTGCGTTATGTACAGAGTGCAGAGTTCAGGAGTGCGTTATGTACAGAGTGCAGAGTTCAGGGGTGCTCTCTGTACAGAGTGCAAAGTTCAGGGGGGCTCTCTGTACAGAGTGCAGGGTTCAGGAGTGTTCTAGGTACAGAGTGCAGAGTTCAGGGGAGTCCTCTGTACAGAGTGCAGGGTTCAGGGGTGTTCTCTGTACAGAGTGCAGGGTTCAGGGGTGTTCTCTGTATAAAGTGCAGGGTTTAGGGGTGCACTATGCACAGAGTGCAGCATTCAGGGATTATGCTGTGTACAGAGTGCAAAGATACACACAGCATGGTTTAGCCCCGCCCCTTCACAGGATTGAGTGACAGCAGCAGGAGCCAATGGCTCCGATTGCTCTCAATCTGTCCTGTAAGAAGAGGAAGAGAGACCAGTGCTATTGCAGGTTAAGTATTTGGGGGCGGGGAGGGAGAAACAGCAAGTGGAAGGTTTTTTACTTTTTATTCAGATAATGCATTAAGGTAAAAAAAAACTTTTGGACATTAGAACCACTTTAAAGGTAAGTGATTCTTTTTGTTTTTTCTTGTTTCACCTTCACAGGCCATCTTTTAAAAAATCTCCAATCATTTACATACTAACACGTTATCCCGTATTGTGTATTGGCAATAAAGTAAAATCCCAGACTGTGTACAGCTGTTTTGCAGCATTTAATGAGTTAATAGCGTTACGTCTAGCAGCAGCAGAGCGTCTGTCCCGCGAGTCTGACTTTAATTGATAGCGGCCCCCCGCTCTGCATTGTTTGCAGGCCCCAGACTCGGCCTCATTAATTTTCCCATAAAACCATTTTGTCTAAACAGGTAGATCGGCCTCCTCACCTCCCGCACCGTCTGCCTGCCCGCTGCACTTCCACTTTTTACGATCTTTGTTTGATTTTATTTTTTTTTTTTCGGACTAATTTGCAAAGCACATTAATTACTTCCATGTCTGGGTTTTATGGCCAATAATTTCCAACGAACAGCAGCTTTTTTTTTTTTTTTTCTTCATCTTTTCTGATGTTGAAGTGGGGCCACAAACTGCCTTGTTAGGCCAATCTTTCTGGTGGTGAAATAACCCTTAGCGAATTCCAACCCCTGTTCCGCTTCCGCTGCCGTCTGACCTCTCGAGGTCTCCCAGTCTGTGAGAAGGGTCAAAGACATCCAGAGTCTGGAGGGGGAACCTGACCTAAACAGAACCCCTAAAGATGAACTTTAGGAAAACAAATAAATAGATTGCATGGTATAAATATAAATCTTGCATCTTTGGTAACGTAACCACTTGCTGCCCAAGCCAATTCTGACATGTTTATCATACATGTAAAAATCTAAATTGTTTTGCTTTAGAATATTACTTAGAACCCCAAAACAGCGTACACTATATTGCCAAAAATATTGTGAGGCCTGTCTTTACACGCACATGAACTTTAATGGCATCCCAGTCTCCACTCTAATTCATCCCAAAGGTGTTCTATCAGGTTGAGGTCAGGACCAGTCAAGTTCCTCCACCCCAAACTCACTCATCCACACTATATTGTCAACAGTATTGGGCCACCCCTCCAAATCATTTGGTGGAGGGGGGATTATGGTGTGGGGTTATTCTTCAGGGGCTGGGATTGGCTCTTTAGTTCCAGTGAAGGGAACACTTAAGGTGTCAACATACCAAGATATTTTGGACAATTTCATGCTTCCAACTTTGTGGGAACAGTTTGGGGATGGCCCCTTTCTGTTCCAACCAGACTGTGCACTAGTGCACAAAGCAAGGTCCATAAAGACATGGAAGAGCAAGTTTGGGGTGGAGGAACTTGATTGGCCTACACAGAGTCCTGACCTTAACCTAATAGAACACCTTTGGGATTAATTAGAGCGGAGACTGTGAGTCAGGCCTTCTCGTAAAACGTCAGTGCCTGATCTCACAAATGCTCTTCTGGAAGAATGGTCAAACATTCCCATAGACACACTCCTAAACCTTGTGGACAGCCTTCCCAGAAGAGTTGAAGCTGTTATAGCTGCAAAGAGTGGGCCAACTCAATATTGAACCCTACTGACTGATGCCCTGTACACACGGGCGGACTTTTTCGGCATCAAAGGTCCGATGGTCTTTCCGACGGACTGTCGACGGAGTTACGACGGCCTTTCGACGGACTTTCTAACTAACGGACTTGCCTACACACGATCACACCAAAGTCCGACGGATTCGTACGTGATGACGTTCGACCGGACTAAAATAAGGAAGTTGATAGCCAGTAGCCAATATCTGCCCTAGCGTCGGTTTTTCTCTGTCGCACTAGCATACAGACTTGCGGATTTTTCGACAGGACTCGAGTCCGTCGGACAAATTCGAAACATGTTCCAAATCTAAATCTAAAGTTTTCGACCGGTCCGATGGAGCCCACACACGGTCGGATTGTCCGCCGGATTCGGTCCATCGGACCAGTCCAGTTGAAAAGTCCGCTCATGTGTACGCGGCATTAGACTGGGATGCCATTAAAGTTTATGTGCGTGTAAAGGCAGGCGTCCCGATACTTTTGGCAATATAGTGTAAATTTTTTAAGCAGAGGCCATAGTGAATAAAATGGTGGTTTTGCAATTTTTACGTGACATGATATTTGTGCAGCCAGTTTTAAAACGCAAATTTTTTGAAAAAAATACACTTTAATTAATTTTAGTGCACACAAACAAAATACAATATAGAATTTTATGGTAAGATATAAAAGATGATGTTGTGCTGAGTAAATAGATACCAAACATGCCGACGGAATGGCGACAAACGAAGGTAATTAAAAATCTCCATAGACAATAATTTACAGTGCCTTGAAAAAGTATTCATACCCCTTGAAATTTTCCACATTTTGTCATGTTACAACCAAAACTGTAAATTCATTTTATGTGATAGACCAACACAAAGTGGCACATAATTGTGAAGTGGAAGAAAAATGATAAATGGTTTTCAAAATTTTTTACAAATAAATATGTGAAAAGTGTGGGGCACATTTGTATAGCGCCCCCCTGAGTCAATACTTTGTAGAACCTCCTTTCACTGCAATTACAGCTGCAAGTCTTTTTGGGGATGTCTCTATCAGCTTTGCACATCTAGAGAGTGACATTTTTGCCCATTCTCTGCAAAATAGCTCAAGCTCTATCAGATTGGATGGAGAGTGTCTGTGAACAGCCATTTTCAAGTCTTGCCACAGGTTCTCAATTGGATTCAGGTCTGGACTTTGACTGGGCCATTCTAACCCATGAATATGCTTTGATCCAAACCATTCCATTGTAGCTCTGGCTGTATGTTTAGGGTCGTTGTCCTGCTGGAAGGTGAACCTCCGCCCCAGTCTCAAGTCTTTTGCAGACTCCAACAGGTTTTCAAGATTGCCCTGTATTTGGCTCCATTCATCTTCCCATCAACTCTGACCAGCTTCCCTGTCCCTGCTGAAGAAAAGAATCCTCACAACATGAAGCTGCCACCACCATGTTTCAGGGTGGGAATGGTGATGTGCAGTGTTAGTTTTTCGCCACAGCGTTTTGCTTTTCGGACAAAAAGTTAAATTTTGGTCTCATCTGAACAGAGCACTTTCCTTCACATGTTTGCTGTGTCTCTCACATGGCTTCCCGCAAACTGCAAATGGGACTTCTTATGGCTCTCTCCTTGCCACTCTTCCATAAAGGCCAGATGTGTGGAGTACACGACTAATAGTTGTCCTGTGGACAGATTCTCCCACCTGAGCTGTGGATCTCTGCAGCTCCTCCAGAGTTACCATGGACCTCTTGGCTGCTTCTCTGATGAATGCTCTCCTTGCCCGGCCGGTCAGTTTAGGTGGACGGCCATGTCTTGGTAGGTTTGCAGTTGTGCCATACTCTTTCTATTTTCCAATGATGGATTGAACTATGCTCAATGAGCTGTTCAAAGCTTGGGGTATTTTTTTTATAACCTAACCCTGCTTTAAACTTCTCCACAACTTTATCCCTAACCTGTCTGCTGTGTTCCTTGGCCTTCATGATGCTGTTTGTTCACTAAGGTTCTCTAACAAACCTTTGAGGGCTTCATAGAACAGCTGTATTTATACTGAGATTAAATTACACACAGGTGGACTCTATTTATTAATTAGGTGGCTTCGAAAGAAAATTGTTTACATTACATTTTAGTTAGGGGTATCAGAGTAATGGGGGCTGAATACAAATGGACGCCACACTTTTCAGATATTTATTTCTAAAAAAATTTGAAAACCATTTAGCATTTCCTTCAACTTTATTATTATGTGCCACTTTGTGTTGGTCTATCACATAAAATCCCAATAAAATACATTTACGTTTTTGGTTGTAACATGACAAAATGTGGAACATTTCAAGAAATATGAATACTTTTTCAAGGCACTGTATGTATATGCATAGAGGCTGAAGTGTCCTTAGCCTGAGCGGTGTTTGTTATCTGGATTTTTTGGGTTTTCCCTAAGCCTAGGACAATGTTCACTTCTGTCTGTGTTTATGGAGTGTCCTTCAGTAGACAGAGCAAGATACAAGGTTATGGGTTATGAATATTTATTTTACTTTGACCAATCAATAGGAGGTTTATTGACAGTGATGTGGGCTGGGAAGGTGATAAATATTTTGGGAGCCCTTCTAGAAGGGTCCTTCCCTCCCAGGCTTTGCCTGGAGAGGATGCCACTGTGGGGGATCCAGCTATGGCCTTCCAGGTCTGCTATCTGGGGAGGGAACAGTTCCAGGGCCGATGATGTGAGTGGGGGAAGAAAATAAATATTTGGAGAACCCTTGAAGAAGGGTCCTTACCTCCATGCCTTTATCTGGAGTAGATGTCAATGTGAGGGATCCAGCCGTGGCCTTCCAGACCTGCTGCTAGGAGAGGAAACAGCTCCAGAGCCAAGTCTGAAGGGAATTGACCCATGCTAGGGCCTGAAAGACAGGAGGGTGGCTGTTAAGAGCACCTTTAGGAAAGTATATTTAGTCCATTGCAGGTCTTGACATAAAAGCACACAACAGAAGATTGCCAGTCTCGGCCTAAAGACATACTTCTCGCCTGTGAAAGGGGCTGAATTCTTTTTGAGTAGAGGTAAAACATGCTTCTGTTTTTGGGGTATCCAATAACCCCTAACCTTCTCTCCCCTTAAAAATGAACCAATAAAAACTGCAATCAAGGGTCGACAGAGTAGATGTTGGTCATTCAGTCACTGCTGGTGGGTTTGTAAGTGCTTTGGGTCAACTATAGACCAGGACACCAGTTGAAAGCATAGGAGGGTCTGTAAACTCCAGCAGCTTCTATGGAAGGTGAGCCCTACATATATAACTGGAGCTTTCTAAAAATTGACTTGCATCATTTTTATTTTTTTTTTATTTTTTTTATTTTTTTTAGCAAAAGCAGAGCTTTCCTTATTTTTGTGCCCCTATTTATCCTACCTGCTCTTTCCAGAAAATGGGAGTTTGTAAAGATGGTTGATGAAGCGCCAACTGCGTAACCTCCCAAAAATAACTTGTGTTTCTCCATAACAGCCCAGGCTGTTGCAGATATTGCCAATGAAAATGAGAAACCGAGTTAAACATTACAAAGATTCTTAGAAACGCAAAGCGGTGGTTTTCGGCCACGGATGGGGATCTGTGCAGTGTACCTGGAAGCAAACCCCACCAGAGACCTCAAATCTCATTATATTGAAACAAGGCTTATGTAAAGTTTGACATCTGATAATTGGACAATTATACGCGGCTTTGTTTCCAGCTGACTTTCACCCAAAGTACATAACGCCGGCTATGGCCGTCTTACCTGCTGCTAGCCCAGATAGCATCTCTGTAGTACGCTGGAGTCCATTGATCTGTGAAAGGTTTTTGGTTACCGATGAGACTTCAGGCTGAGTTTTTATTAAACTTTAATATTCTATTTGCTGGCCCCTTCTTTCGTCCCCCCCAAAAAAATTGAGCACTAATCTCCATGCTTACCCCCCTAAGTATGAATTCCACCTCCTCCCAGGACAAATACCCTCTCCCAGCAGAAATATCTCATCCCCCCCTCCCAATTCAAATCCTCTCTTTCACCAAATTCCCCCAGCTCACCCCCCCCAAAAAAAAGATTCACCCTCCTAGCACAAATCCTCTACCCAGGGGCGGACTGACAACTTATGGGGCCCCCGGGCAATAGGAGATTATGGGGCCTCCAGGCAATAGGAGATTATGGGGCCCCCAGGCAATAGGTTATGGGGCCACACAGTATACACACACACACAGTATACACACACAGACACAAAATATACACACATAGTATACACACACAGAATACACATACACACACTGAAAAGGTACTGGAGAGGCGGGGCAGCTAAAATCTTGGGATTTCTAAAAAACACAGACTTTTACATACTGTCCCTGGTTTTATTGAGGCTGGCAACCCTGATGGGGCCCCTTAGTGGCATGGGGCCCTCAGGCAGCGCCCAAGTGTCCGAATGGTCAGTCCGCCCCTGCCTCAACCCCTCAAATTTCCCCTCCGAGCATAAATCCTCTCCCCCCCATTCCAAAGCCCTCCTTTCCAGCACGAACCCCCCAACCCTCACCCCCCGCACAAATTCTTCCCCCTAATGTTCCCCTCTTAGCACAAATACCCCTCAATTATCCCAATTAGCACAACCCCCCCCCCAAAAAAAATCCCCTCCTAGCACAAATCCCCTCCCCCCTCCAACAGATGACCTCTTCTAGCACAAACCCCCCAAATCCTTCCTCCTAGTAGAAATCCTTCTCCCTATCCCCCCTCCTCCCAACACAACCCCCCCCCCCACAATCACCATTTCTAGCAAACCCCCCAAATTTCCCTGCCTGAAAAAATTCTTACCCCCTGCTCTCCCCCAAATTCCCCCTCCCAACACAAATCTCCACATCCAATCTCCTTGCAGAACCCCCCCACCCACCCCCCCAGCTTACATGATACCACTGTGCCCAGGGCCCACCCCTTGTCCTGGCCCTGATTACAACCTTCAAGCCGTCAGCGTCTCAACAACCAGTGATGTCACTGTGTAATGAAGAGAACGTTGGGTCCCTAAACAGCATCTTTGTTTGCTCCACCCCTCTCCGTCAGCACTGGGGTCACTTTAGCAGAGTGAGGGGGAAGAGAAACGTTGCAATGCTAGCCAGTACAAGTGTAAAAAGGCGTGTTCGCTTTGGAACCACCTCTAATGTTGGGTGTCCTATGTGTGTGGATGTTGTTGCGTTATGTAAAGTTATTCGTTTACTGTCTTTATTCACATTTTAGAATGAGGTGCCTCGGTGCATCATTTAAAGGGCGCTGCGACTAAAAAAAAGGTTGAGAAGCACTGGGTGGAGAGTATGCAGGTTGGAGCACAGTGTGACAGTAGTGGGTGTCAGAGCAGACATGAAGCCATGGCCTGCTGGTTGCCAATCACTTATGGTATATAAAGCGGAAATAAACCGCGCCAATTTTTTTTTTTTTAAATCCCTGCAAAGTAAAGGCATAATGTGCTAGTATGCATTGCATACTAGCACATTATGAAATACTTACCTTAGAACGAAGCCCTGTACCGCCACGTTGTGAGCTCTAACAGACGCTTCCATCTTCACCCGGTCTTCCTTCCCGGTTCGCGCCCTCCGGCCCTCTGATCGGCCGCGCTGCAATGAAGTCACTCCCACGCATGCGCACAGGAGTTATGGACCGCGGGACGGAGCTCTGAAGGGATGGCACGGGTATACCGCAAAGAAGGGACACAAATAGGGGGAGGAAAGAAGGAATGCTGCTCACCCCTGGGGAAAGAGAACAGGCATTTTGATTTTAAAAGGGGACTCTCTTATAGGAAGCTCTTTGCTCTTGGGACACGCATCATTGGGTAACTATGTCATATAGAATATGGTATAATACTTTTATCATATGCAATTAAGCCCTTATATGTGTATCCTCGTTGTGTATTCCCTTACAGACTGACCTCTGAAGAAGACCTTGGATATATAGGTTGAAACGCGTCAGCTCCATTTTTCTGATGTTGACAATATTTATATAATGTCATGTTGTTGTTATGAAAATATGTCTGTATAATGCGTGTCTGATCCTATTAGATCTGTAAACACTCTATATCAGAGCTAGTTTTTTAACCTTTGTGTTAAATTATTTTTTGTACAATAAAATATGATCTTTTTATACAACATTGGTTTAATATCTCAACCCCGCTGCCTAAAAACCCCACCTGGGGAAGTCCTTTTTCCTTTTTTTGTTTCGGCACGGGTATACCATCCCTTCAGAGAGCATGTGCCGGTGACATCACCGGCTGCATGAAGAGTGAATATCTCCTGAACCGGGAAGGTTTAAGAGATATTCATAGTACCTACAAATAAGCCCTATTATAGGCTCACCTGTAGGTACAAGCCTACAAAATAGGTTTTGCATCCACTTTAACTACTTGTGGACCGCCCGACGTCGTTGTACGTCGGTATTTTGATGTAGAATACCGGGCTTATGGCAGCTATCTGGTGCCAAAACCCCAGTATATTCTTAAACAGAGGACAGTCCTCTTTCTGATAAAAGTGGTCTCCGTGGCGGATTCGCCACAAGATCACTTGTATCGGGGGTGGGAGAGGGCCCACCCCCCCTCCTGCTCCAGTCGTCTCTGCCGCTTAGCGGAGCCAACGGTCGCGGTGGAGACGATCCGATCCGCTAGTGGCCAAAAGGCGGAGCTAAAACGACGGTAAAGCGCCGCTAAAAGCGCCGACGCCTTTCGCCCAAGTGTGAAAGTGCCCTTAAGTGTAAATGTGATATCTGAGATCTCACATTTAAGGGGTCCTGTCATGCATTTCTTCTATTACAAGGGATGTTTACATTTCTTGTAATAGGAATAAAAGTGAATTTTTGGACAGTGTAAAATTAAAAAATAAACAGTAAAATAAATAAGAATTAAAAAAAAAAAATGTAGAGCTCCCCGTCCCGCCGAGCTTGCGCGCAGAAGCGAACGCATACGTAATCCGCGCCCGCATATGAAAACGGTGTTCAAACCACACACGTGAGGTATCGTCGCAATCGTGAGAGCAAGAACAATACTTCTAGCAAAAGACCTCCTCTGTAGCTCAAAACTGGTAACCTGTAGAAATTTTTAAACGTTGCCTATGGAGATTTTTAAGGGTCAAAGTTTGTCGCCATTCCACGAGCGAGCGCAATTTTAAAGCGTGACATGTTGGGTATCAATTTACTTGGCATAAGATTATCTTTCACAATATAAAAAAAAATGGGCTAACTTTACTGGTGTCTTATTTTTTAATTAAAAAAAAAATGCGCTTGTAGGACCGCTGCGCAAATACGGTGTGATATAAAGTATTGCAATGACCGCCATTTTAGTCTCTGAAATTTTTTTGTTTTTTTCATGTTTAGGGGGGTTCTAAGTAATTTTCTATCAAAAAAACCTGATTTTAACCTTTAAACACCAAGTTTGAAAAATAGGCTTGGTCCTTAAGTAGTTAAAGCATGCAGCTAAGAGGCGCCCTCCAACCACTACACCAGGGGCAGCCGTCCCTTCTGCCCACCCCTTGTCCCAGCCCTGTGTCCAACCCCTCCCACTTTCGAAATTGACTCTGTGGAACCCCCCTTCACTTTACCTCTCTCTTCCCTCTTTGCTGCCACTCTCTGCGACACCCACACATCCAATTTATGCTTTTGAAAGTACAGTAAATGTTTACAGGTAACAGGTTTTTTGCTAAGCCTATATATACCAGGGAAGCCTCTCCTGTGTGCCCCTCTGATCAGACTGCATCATATATGTCCTTATCCTTGTTTCTTGTTTGTTTTTGTTCTTTGTTTGCAATTAAATAATTGTACTTCATAAAATTAGCCCAAAATGTATTCTGCTACATTTTATTTTCTGAAAATAACCCAAATCAGTGTATATTATTAACCACTTGCCGACCGCTGCACGCCGATATACATCGACACAATGGCAGCGGTGGGAAAATGGGCGTACCTGTACATCCCCTTAAATTGGCGGGGCTAGCAGGCACGCGCGCGTATAGCATCTCTGTGCCCGTGGGTCCCGCGGACTCAACTAAGCCACAGAATGGGGAGATAGTAAACAAGCCATTTCCCTGTTCTGCCTAGTGACAAGACAGAGATCACTGCTCCCTGTCATCAGGAGCAGTGATCATTGTCATGTCAGTGGTAGCCCCTCCCCCCACAGTTAGAATCACTCCCTAGGACACACTTAACCCCTTGATCGTCCCCTAGTATTTAAGCCCTTCCCTGCCAGTGTCATCTACACAGTAATCAGTGCATTTTTATAGCACTGATCGCTGTATAAGTGACAATGGTCCCAAAATAGTGTCAAGTCTCCGATGTGTCTGCCATAATGTCGCAGTCACGATAAAAATCGCTGATCGCCGTCATTACTACTAAAAATAAATTTATAATAAAAATGCCATAAATCTATCCCCTAATCCCAATTAGATTGTAAGCTCTTCTGAGCAGGGCCCTCTTAATCCTATTGTATTGTATTGTATTATAACTGTATTGTCTCCCTTTTATATTGTAAAGCGCTGCGTAAACTGTTGGCGCTATATAAATCCTGAATAATAATAATAATAATAATAATTTGCAGACGCTTATGCGCAAACCAATCAATTATTTTGCAGATGCTGTAACTTTTGCGCAAACCAATCAATATACGCTTATTGCAATCTTTTTTACCAAAAATATGTAGAAGAATACGTATCGGCCTAAACTGAGGAAAAAATGTGTTTTTTTTATATATTTTTGGGGGATTTTTATTATAGCAAAACGTAAAAATTATTGCTTTTTTTTTCAAAATTGTCGCAACTTTTTTGTTTATAGCGCAAAAAATAAAAACTGCAGAGGTGATCAAATACCACCAAATGAAAGCTCTATTTGTGGGAAAAAAAGGACGTAGATTTTGTTTGGGTGCAACGTCGCAACGACCGCGCAATTGTCAGTTAAACCGGCGCAGTGCCGAATCGCAAAAAGTGCTCTGGTCAGGAAGGCGGTAAAGTCTTCCGGGGCTGAAGCGGTTAAGCAAGGTGACCAGATTTTCAAAATGAAATCCGGGGGGCATATATTTTTTTTTATTGGCGATTGACGATTTACCTCAAATGAAGCCTATTTTCCTCAAATGATATATGCAGTGTATGTGGTATGTGTTTATGGAATGATTGTATGATATATACGTTATTTCTTACATTACGTCCATGATGAAATAAAAAATAAAAAAAATAAAATACTTCTTATGCCCCGTACACACGGTTGGATTTTCCGTTGGAAAATGTCCGATCGGAGCGTGTTGTCGGAAATTCCGACCGTGTGTGGGCTCCATCGGACGTTTTCCATCGGATTTTCCGACACACAAAGTTTGAGAGCAGGCTATAAAATTTTCCGACAACAAAATCCGTTGTCGGAAATTCCGATCGTGTGTACACAAATCCGATGCACAAAGTGCCACGCATGCTCAGAATAAATAAAGAGATGAAAGCTATTGGCCACTGCCCCGTTAATAGTCCCGACGTACGTGTTTTACGTCACCGCGTTCAGAACGATCGGATTTTCCGACAACTTTGTGTCCGAACAAAGTCCGACCGTGTGTACGGGGCATTAGAATTTTTTTGGGATATGACTACCAAATATTAAGAAGAAAAGATAGAGGAAAAACTTTTCAATGCATATTTTGTATTTTATTCTTACCTAAGAATTTTGGTTCAACAATAACTATGTAAATGAACAATTCAGAACAGTAAAAGATTGCATGGTAAAAACATGTAGGATACCTTCGAACAGCAATAATCAAATATTAATAGCTAACTGTTATAAGACTACAAATGTTAAAGAAAACAAAAGCAACATAAAATACTGGTGTAGTTTTACAACATTTTGCGAGTAACCTTTTAACTTGCATATTTCTCAGAGGAATGAATCTGCCTGAGAATATTTTTGTTCTTGGAGATTGTCTCCACAAATTCCCAACAGGACAATGATCTGTCCTCTGCTGTGCCCGGTGGGCACAGTGGGTGACAGATTGTGCCGCAGGAGCTGGCCGTAAATCGTAAGCTCGGCACGATCTGGGGAGGATGTCACATGACGTCCACCCGGATTTGAGCCGTCCCGCCCGACCATCATTTGACTATAGTCCGGGAACTGGTTAAAGGGTGCTTTAAAATTCAACACCTGTGTGAAAGACCCTTTAGGGCGCGTTCATGTGTGCATCGTTGATGGAGGATATGGATCGCTTTTCAGAGGGCATTTGACAGGCAGGAAGGAGGGACTGTATTGCCTCCTCACCACCTGCTTTAACCCCACAGTAACGCTCCACAACCATGTGCAAAGCACACGGTTGAGAGCTGCTTGCATAGCAGTTCCATTCACTTAAATGGGATGCAATCAGTCGATGGTAAATTCCCTGCCATGCCCATGAAGCAAAGCATTGGGGAATGTGTACACCCCTGTTTGCTGCCTCTGAAGCTAAGACCCCTTTCACACCGAGGGCGTTTTGCAGGCGCTATAGCGTTAAAAATAGCGCCTGCAATCCGCCCTCAAACAGCTGCAGCATTGTCTCCAGTGTGAAAGCCCGAGGGCTTCCACACCGGAGCGCTGCGCTGGCAGGACAGGGAAAAAAGTCCTGCCAGCAGCTTCTTTGGAGCGGTGAAGGAGCGGTGTGTTTACCGCTCCTCCACCGCTGCTCCCCATTGAAATCAATGGGGCAGCGCTGGGATACCGCCGGCAAAACGCCACTATTGCGGCGCATTGCGGGCGGTTTTAACCCTTTCTCGGCCGCTAGCGGGGGTAAAAGCATCCCGCTGGCGGCCAAAATGCGCTGCTAATCCGACGGAAAAACGCTGCTAAAAATAGCAGTGTTTTACCGCTGACGCTGCGGGCAGCCCGGTGTGAAAGGGCTCTAAAGGGGGAGTGGTTGGGGGAGGCAGGTAAACCAGGGCTAGTGTGAACAAACCTTTAAACATATCTCCCAACATTTTGAGATGGGAATGAGGGACACCTAATAGCAAATATATGTAGGCATAGGACATGCCCCCCTGTTACACCCCCTTAAAGGAGAATTAACCAAAAAAAAAAGGTTATTTAAATCCACAAGTGCTTTTTTTACCACTACTATTCCTTTATATTGGCTTTTAAAATTTGCAAATGCAGCAATTTAGAATTTGGATGAAAGGTTTAGCACTTGGAAACACTTTTTGAAAGATAAAAAGTGCATTTTATATACAACTATATAGATCAGACCAAAATGAGGGACAAATGAAACAGAAAGAGGGACAGAGGGACATTGCTCCAAATCAGGGACAGTCCCTCCAAATCAGGGACAGTTGGGAGCTATGCCTTAAAGCTTAACTTTTGTTGAGAAAAAGACATTCCCCTTTGTTGCAGATTCCTACCTTTTGTTATTCTGAAGAAATCCCTGTGTGTTTGCCTGTGCCTCTGTACTGATGGGTCTAACAGGAGTGGTTTCATAATTATCAGTCAGCTGTGGCAGCTGCAGGGCACTAATGAGGAAATCTGCTGGGCCTGCATCCCTTGAGACGTGTTCCTATTGGAAATATCTCACCAAAAGTGACATTTTTGTTGCAGGGGATGCCTGAAATCTGACTTGTATCTTAGTGTAGACATCTGGGAAAATTGGTGAGCCAATCACACAAGCAGGAGATGATGTTTCTGGGGAGTGGTCAGTACACATTCTGTGTACAGAACACCTCCATGTAGCCGTATTGCATTTATAGAAAATTACAGCGTCTGCAGATTGAAAGCGAAGGGTCATTTTTAATAACATTCAATTACAATATGACTTGTGTCGCAATTATACACTCCATATTATTTTTTTCTTTATTTTCAATTCCCCCCCTCCCGAAAGTGGTGTTACCCTATGGTCAATCTTTTTCTTGTGCAAGGGTTATTTCCCTAAATTTATGTTGTAGATGATGCTGTGGCACACCGCATCCCCAAAGTGCAATCTACTGAAAGGCACCTGCACTGCATTGTGGGATGCAGTTCTGACATTACATGCAGTCAGAAGTAGCGTTATTAGCCTGGAGTTTTGTAAAATGAAGGAATTCTGGTGGTGCCCCGATTTTGATTGCATCGCTTACTTTTGTTTCCAAGGAATGGAGACAGGTTTGCTTTAACACAGAGCCAGAGAGCTTCACCAGCCAACGGTAGTGTTCACCATAACCTCATTCCTTCCATGGCAGGGAACTGCTCTTTCTCCGGCTATATGAAAATAATCAGGTTGCGTTGCGATGAACTTTCTTCCACTTGAACAGCTGCCAAAGATTATACTCCAGTCTTAAATCTGATCATGAATCAATTGTAGCCAGCCCACTAATTTGCCGTAACTTTATAACATAATTGCTTTACTGTTCACTGGGGGTATAACACTATGGTGCCTTTTAAGCTTTTAAAAGGTTAAATGATCTTAGAGTTACAAAACAAGCAAGCGTGGTAGGAAAAAAGATGTATGCAACGGACCGGGACTGAACTTCGTACGGCAAGGTCAACGAAATACTTTCACAAAGGGACATTGGTTAGGGAGATCCAGAATCGAATATAAAGGGAACACAGCTAAATGTGATTTTGGGATTGATCTCATATTATGGGGGCTGTGCCAAAGATAATGCAAAAGCATAGCTCCCAACTGTCCCTGATTTCAAGGGACTGTCCCTGATTTGGAACAAAGTCCCTCTGTCCTTCTTTTCTCCTCATTTATCCCTCATCCCTCATTTATCCCTCATTATCCCTTTGGGTCTGATCTTTATAGTTGTATGTAATATGCACTATTTATCTATCAAAAGATGTTTTTCAGTGCTAAACATTTCATCCAATTTGTAAATTACTGCATTTGTAAATCCCAAAAGCCAATATATAGAAGTGGTAAAAAAAAAAAGCACTTGTGGGTTTAACCATCAATCATTTTTTCCGTACAATTCCCCTTTAAGGGGTGGGCGTGACAGGGGGTGTGTTCTATGCCTATATAATTTCGCTAATAGGTGTCCCTCATTCTCTTCTCAGAAAGTTGAGAGGTATGCAAAAGTGTACATAGCTTTTTATTAACTTACATAGGTTGTTCAAATTTCACATGTACCTGTTATTGAGAGTAACTCTTCCTCTGTAATAACGCTTCTTCTTTTTTTTTTTTCAATGCGGGTAAATAAGGAATTCCAAGCAGAAGCAATGTGCCATCATTGAGTTCCTGATGAAGGAAGGGTGAAGACTGCCCAACATCCACAGAAGAAAAAAAACAAACAAGGAATTCCTCCGGGACTCTAGAGGCAAAGGTCACACCAAAAAAATCATAGCTCCCGACGGTCCCTGATTTCGAGGGACTGTCCCTGATTTGGAGCAATGTCCCTCAGTCCCTCCTCATTTGTCCCTCATTTTGGTCTGATCCATATAGTTGTATATAAAATGCACTTTTTATCTATCAAAAAGTGTTTCCCAGTGCTAAACCTTTCATAGTTGCATAGTAGGTGAGGTTGAAAAAAGACACAAGTCCATCAAGTCCAACCTATGTGTGTGATTATGTGTCAGTATTACATTATTTATCCCTGTATGTTGCGGTCATTCAGGTGCTTATCTAATAGTTTCTTGAAGCTATCAATGCTCCCCACTGAGACCACCGCCTGTGGAAGGGAATTCCACATCCTTGCCGCTCTTACAGTAAAGAACCCTCTAAGTAGTTTAAGGTTAAACCTCTTTTCTTCTAATTTTAATGAGTGGCCACAAGTCTTGTTAAACTCTCTTCTGCGAAAAAGTTTTATCCCTATTGTGGGGTCACCAGTACGGTATTTGTAAATTGAAATCATATGCCCTCTCAAGTGTCTCTTCTCCAGAGAGAATAAGTTCAGTGCTCGCAACATTTCCTCATAACTAAGATCCTCCAGACCCTTTATTAGCTTTGTTGCCCTTCTTTGTACTCGCTCCATTTCCAGCACATCCTTCCTGAGGACTGGTGCCCAGAACTGGACAGCATACTCCAGGTGCGGCCGGACCAGAGTCTTGTAGAGCGGGAGAATTATCGTTTTATCTCTGGAGTTGATCCCCTTTTTAATGCATGCCAATATTCTGTTTGCTTTGTTAGCAGCAGCTTGGCATTGCATGCCATTGCTGAGCCTATCATCTACTAGGACCCCCAGGTCCTTTTCCAGCCTAGATTCCCCCAGAGGTTCTCCCCCCAGTGTATAGATTGTATTCATATTTTTCATCCGATTTCTAAATTGTTGCATTTGTAAATTCCAAAAGCCAATATAAAAGGAAAAGTAGTGGTAAAAAAAGCACTAGTGTGTTTAACCAATCTTGTTCAATCTTGTACAATTCTCCTTTAAGGGGGCGTGACAAGGGGTGTGTTCTATGCCTGCATACTTTTGCTGATAGGTGTCCCTCATTCCCATCTCAAAAAGTTGGGAGGTATGAAAAAAGTAGTAGAGTAGGTAAGATAGAAATATATAATTTTTATTACAAATATAAAATAGAAGGGGTAGACGTACATATCATGGTTTTAATAATGAAATATACATAAATCACCATACAATACATGGCTGATTGTCAAGGTATGCGGTGGGTTGACATGGTAGAACACCGAGCCGCAGACAATCAACTGGCTCAGTGTTCCACTATGTCAACCCACCGCATACCTTGATGTCTACCTCTTCTATTTTATATTTGTAATCAAATTTATATATTTTTATCTTACCTACTCTACTACTTTTTTGGTTGGTGTGACCTTTGCCTCTAAAGTCCCAGAGGAATTCCTTGTTTGTTTTTTTGATTTAATATGGGATGTGGCAAGAGGTCTCCAGCTTTTTTTTTTATCAATCAGCTTGCTTTCTTTCAACATCCACAGAAGGCTACAGAATATTTATGGAGATGACACCAATGTCAAGACATTACTCATGTCAGTGGTGTCATCTCTGTAAACATTCTGTAGCCTCCTGTGGATGTCAGACAGCCTGCACCCCTTGTTTATCAAGAACTCAATGATGGCACGTTGCTCCTGCTTGGAATCCATCATTTACCTGCATTGAAAAGAAGAAGAAGAGTTACTGCAGAGGAAAAGTTACTCTACCAATATGTGAAATTTGAATTATTATTATTCAAGATTTATATAGCGCCAACAGTTTGTGCAGCGCTTTACAACACGAGGGCAGACAGTACAGTTACATTACAATTCAATACAGGAGGAATCAGAGAGCCCTGCTCATTAGAGCTTACAATCTAAGACGGAGGGTCAAGTGATAAAAAAGGTAGTAACTGAGAGATGAGCTGATGAAGAAAATTAAAAGAATGTCCTATGCAAGTTAATAAAAAAGTTATGCCCACTTTTGCATTACTTTCTGTACAACGCTCGTACATGGTCTCATTAAAATTTAGGAAAGCTTCAAGCCTTTTTCTTTTGTCTGCTCTGGTCACCCTGTGTTATTAATCACTTCCTGCCCACGCTATAGCCAAAAGACGGCTACAGCGTGGGCTTCCTTTGCCGCAAGGGCGTACATGGACGACCTCCCGTGATCGTGCTGCCCGCGGCGCAGGTGGCACGCTATGTGGTCACCGAGTCCTTTGGACTCAGCAGATCACAGAGCGGGTTAAAGGGCCAATCACAGCGCCCCTTTGCCACGTGATCAGCTGTGTTCAATGACAGCTTATCACAGGATGTAAACAGCCGGTTATCGTCTTTTCTTTCCTCACGCTGGCAGAGCCGATAACCGGATTGTGTTAGGGACTTTGGCACTGATATTCAGAGCACTGATTTTCAGTGTCCTGATTATCAGTGCAGTCCCAACAGTATTCACCAGTGCCACCTATCAGTGCCCAATCAGTGCCACCTATCAGTGCTGCCTCCCTGTGCCTATCAGTGCCACCTATTAGTGCCCATAAGTCCCACCTCTCAAGTGCCCGTCAGTGCTGCCTATCAGAGCCCATCAGTTCCACCTATCAGAGCCCATCAGTTCCACCTATCAGTGCCCATCAGTGCCGCCTATCAGTGCAGCCTCATCAGTGCCTCCTTATCAGTGTCAACCAGTGCCGCCTCATCAGTGCCCATCAGTGCCACCTATCAGTGCTGCCTCATCAGTGCCCGTCAGTGCAGCCTCATCACCGCACATCATTGAAGAAAAAAAATGATCTGTTTGCAAAATTTTAAAACAAACTATGAAAATTGTATTTTTCTTCTAAATTTTCAGTCTTTTTTCATTTGTTTAGCAAAAAATAAAAAATCCAGTGGTAATTAAATACCACCAAAGAAAGCTCTATTTGTGTGAAAAAAATTTCATATGGGTACAGTGTTACATGACTGCGCAATTGTCATTCAAAGTCTGACAGTGCTGAAAGCTGAAAATTGACCTGGGCAGGAAGGGGGTAAAAGTGCCCGGTATTGAAGTGGTTAAAGAGACCCTGTTCTTTAGACCAGGAGGCTTCAAAGTACAGCCCGTGGGCCACTTTCAGGCCGCTAGGACATTTTTACCGGCCTGCAGTTAGAGTCATCAGACTCGTCACAGGGATGGTCTCTCTGCCAAAACTTTGTCGGGTTGCGAAACCTGTAATGCATACTTACCCCAGGCAGTATGCAGCACAGGTTCCGTAACCACTCCCGGAACCCGGCCTCAACCAATGAGGTATCTCAGTGCAGACCGGCTGCACCTCCCGGCATAAGTGTAATTTTGCATACCGCGTGCCTGTGTAACAACAGGGCGGGAGCTGAGATTGTGAGGTGCAGAACAGGGTGGGAGCTGAGATTGTGAGGTGCTGAAGGTCTGCACTTGAGGCACACACTGTACAGTGGTAAAGTACCGGTAGACTTATGTGGAGGAAACAAATGTGCAGCATGGGGATGGATTGGCTATGTTGGGGACACAATTGTTGTGGGGGATGTGGAGTTGATTGCCCTGAAGGGGACAAAGTTGTGTTGGGGGAGATGGCTCTGAAGGGGACACAGTTTGGGGGGTTTGATGGCACTGAAGAGGACAAAGTTTGGGGGGGTATTTGATGGCACTGAAGGGGACACCGTTGTGTTGAGGGAGATGGCTCTGAAGGGGACACAGTTCTGGGGGGGGTTGTTTAATGGCACCTAAGGGGACACATTTTGGGGTAGTGTTTGATGGCACTAAAGGGGACAGAGTTGAGTTGGGGGAGATGGTTCTGAAGGGGACACAGTTTGGGGGGGTTTCATTGCACTGAAGGGGACACAGTTGGGGGGAGGTGTTTGATGGCACTGAAGGGGACACGGTTTTGGGGGGTTATGGCACTAAAGGGGACACAGTTGTAGGGAGGTTATGGCACTGAAGGGGACACAGTTGTAGGGGAGTTATGGCACTGAAGGGGACACAGTTGTGTTGAGGGAGATGGCTCTGAAGTGGACACAGTTTGGGGGGTATTTGATGGCACTGAAGGGGACACGGTTATGGGGGGTTATGGCACTGAAGGGGACACAGTTTTGGGTGGTTATGGCACTGCAAGGGACACAGTTTGGGGGGTGTTTGATAGCACTGAAGGGGACACGGTTGTGGGGGTTATGGCACTGAAGGGGACACAGTTGTGATGGGGGAGATGGCTCTGAAGGGGACACAGTAGTGTTGGTGGAGATGGCTCTGAAGGGGACACAGTTTGGGGGGGTTGATGGCACAGAAGGGGACTTGATTGTGGGGGGTCATGGCACTGAAGGGGACACAGTTGTGGGGGGTTATGGCACTGAAGGGGACACAGTTGTGTTGAGGGTGATGGCTCTGAAGGACACAGTTTAGGGGGGGTTTGATGGCACTGAAGGGGACAACGTTGTGTGTGTTGGGGTTATGGCACTGAAGGGGACACAATTTTGGGGGGGTTTGATGCCTGTGATGGGGACATAGTTGTGAGGGGGGATGTGATGACATGAGGGTAACACAAATGTGCAGGGAGACGCTGATGGGCACACAAATGTGTGTGGAGGGGCTCCGATGGACACACAAATGTGTAGGGGGCACAATGGACACACAAATGTGCAGAGGGGCTCTGATGGAGACACCAGTTTGCCCAGATTCTCTGATGGGTGATAGGAACACCAATTAATTTGCAGGGAAACACTGATGAGTAATGGGGACACAAATGTGCGGGGAAACTCTGATGGGGACACAAATGGCCATATTGCACTCTGGAAGTTTAACCCGCTGCATGAGGCTACAGCATTTAGCTGCAGGAGTAGGATACAAGTGAACCAGCCAACCCCGCTTCCAGCAGACTGGAAACTTTTATTCTACTTCGCTGCTGCGGATTTATTTATAAATTATTTTTTTTTTGGCCTGCGAGTATGTGTAAAATTTACGATATGGCCCTTGAAATGAAAAGTTTGGAGACCCCTGCTTTGGACCATTCATATAGATTGTGATGGAAACTCCTGAAAAGGGATCTTGATCTCAAAACAGGCAAATGTAAAGGGCTCCCTGGCTGTGTAATGACTTTGTTGGGCCAGCAATGGCATTCAGATCCTCTCTATGTAGTTTCACCACAGTCCATTAAAAAAACTGTAGCAGCCTAGCTCTCCTTTCAACAGAAGAAGGGGAGAATGTAGGATTTAATAAGTTAACAAATTAATCAATTGTTTAAATTCGTCAGCTTCAGGGAGGAAGGAGCAATTGAAGGTGTTGGAGGATTTAAAGTGCTATTAACCAATGTTGTGGGATTGTTTTGGAGGGGAGGGGTTTAAAATGCAACTGACCACAAATGATAGTGGGACTATTTGGTAGTGGTGGTCGTGGGGGTCAAAGTGCCACCAATAATTGTGGGATGTTTGGGAAAGTTTAAAATGCCTCTGACCACCTATGATTGTGGGATTGTTTTGGGAGGGAAGAGTTTGGGTTTATTTATTTTGCCATTGTACATAAAGTATTTTCAGTGAAATGTAATTTCATCTTCTGGGGAACCTTCTTCCACTAATAATGGAAAACTTGCATTTGGCTTCAGTGTGCAACTTTTAAAACTTAAGCAAGTTTCTTTATTTCCGAAAAAAAAATTGGCCAAAAAAAAATCAAATCACATGGGGATGTCCTCGAACAGCTTAATTTTCATATGGGCACACAATTCAGATCCATCTTCAATAATTACTCTTCCAGAAGACATCTTCCACAACTCACAATCATAGGAATGGCATGAAACAGAAAGGAAGACTAATAGTGCTCTCCGTATACAATTTATTTCAATAAAAAATAGTTAAAAACACACTGAAATAAAAGATGTCTAAAAATCCCGTATCACTCAAAGACACTACAGCTCACCGCCAGTTCCCAGATATACAGCGTGATGGCAGCATCGGCAGGTTCCATTCCTGTACGCGTTACACTCCAAACAGGGCCCCCCTCCCCATGTTTTATACTAGAAAGTAAGTGGGGCTATTTTTAAATATTGTTTTTATATAGTAAAAATAAAAAAACAACCACCACCAAAAGAAAGCTTTATCTGTCTCAAGAAAAATGAAATAATTTGGTGATAGGGAAATTGCATATTTTGTATTTCCTAATTAAAGTTGTCTAGTTGCCTCACAAATATATAAGAAGCCTCTCATATCTTGCTTATCATGGTTACCTTAAATGACCTATAGGAATGTCATTGTAAACTGACTATATGGACAAGCCAGCCCACCCAAGCCAGCCCACTAATCTCCTTTCAGGAATATGCTGTCTTCCTTAGAAGGTCATTTTGCTTGCAAGGGGAGTTGGCTGGGGGGGGGGGGGGGGGATGGCCATTCCTTACAGTCCTATATACTACAGATATAACTGTAGATATAACATTGTCTCCTGCCAGAGCTTGCATCATGCATGCATCTGTGATCATCTGCTATGCCGCGCAAGCGGGGGGGACTCCATGGCTTTAACAGCATCTTTAGTTAAAAGCGATATATGGAATTTTTTTTCTCAGAATCATACTTACCTAGATGGACCAGACTTATGCTGCATCTGTCCGGCTCTAACATTGAGAACAGAGCGATCAAACACCACTGATCTCTCAGTTCTCACAGCTCCCTGAGCAGATAGCTGGTGACGGTCACTGCTGTCTGCTCTGACCCCCCCCCACTCACTGAATCGCTGGGCTGTGGAGAGGGCAGGAGCAGTCGGCTCAGATTCTCAGCGGCTCACTGAAAGCCTGAGCCGGGTGCCATTCTAGGCATGTTGGTGGATCCTGACCACCATGTGGTCGTGATCTTACCCGTGCTTGGACTGGCTCTGTGATGTCAGCCAACAGCGAGCTTCAGCCCACTGTCTGTTGAAAATGGGTTACAGGAGTGCAAAACAAACTGCACTCCTGTGATCCATAGGAGAAGTACAGCCAAACGAGCTTTGGCCATACATCTCCTTTCACGCTATATGAATGTCGTTGTAAACTGACTATATGGACGAGCCAGCCCACTAATCTCCTTTCAGGAATGGGATATCTTCCTTAGAAGGTCATTTTGCTTACAAAGGGAGTTGGCTGGGGGTGTGGCCATTCCCTACAGTCCTATATACTACAGTTATAACTTGGAACATTCAATCTCGTGCCAGAGCTTGCATCATGCATGCATCTGTGATCATTTGCATGCAGCACAAGTGTGTGGGAATCCGTGGCTTAAACAGCATCTTTAGTTAAGTATTCTTGTTGTATTTTCTAATATTATTATCTGTATCTGTCATTACTTTTATTAAATGTGATACTTATAAGTTATCAGGAACCATGAATCAGACCGAGACAGAAGTAAAGTTAAATCACACTTGTTTATTAATAATAATAATAATAAGGTAAACAGAGTAAGCGTAGTCAAAACAAGCCAGAGATCAGTAACTGGATCGGGTAGTCAGCCAAGCAAATGTCAGAGAGCCAGACATAAACGTAGTAGTACTACAAGCAGGATCAGGAGCCAGAAGAAATGTCAGCCGAGCAAGTCTTCAACAGGGACGCAGGAGAAAGTCTCTGTAATGTTGACAAAGGCGAAGGCAGAGATCAACTGAGCTGGACGACTTTAAGTAGGCAGGACTAATGAGCAGAATCAACAACAGCTGAGTTACTGTGGAGAGATATGGGAGCTGGCAATTAGCCGACAGCTGAGTGGCCAGCTCAGAGAAGGAAGGGCTGAGCCCAGCCCTGACATAAGTATTTGTGTGACCTTTCCTTGTACATATTGAATACAACCCCAAAAATGTAAACTAACACGTATCCATGATAAGATCTTTTGGCACAGGGTTGCATGACTATCACATACCTGGTGAGGAACGTTGTGGAGACCTATCTTGCACCTCCCACCCAACACTCCCGAGGGTGGAGACATAGAGTGTAAGGGCAAGGAGTGGCACAAGTGCCATAGTAGCTGGCTGGTGATGTCCACTCTGTAGGTGGGTAGAGCTGGTAGTTGCAGTCCTTGGAACAGGATGCAGGAGCAAGTTGGCATCAGTGCGAGAGATGGAAGCAGAGCCAGGAGACGAGCAGCCATCGGCAGCAGGCCAAGGTAACAGCCAAGCAAAGTGGTACAGAGTCAGCAGGTAGATTGAGTCCTCTAAACAGGCAGAGGTCAGAGTAGTTAGGTAATAGAGCTAGAGCGAGAGCAGAAGCAAAGTCCAAAAGCAAGCTGGGTCATACACAGGTAAGCAGGTACAGCAGATCACGTCTGAGGTACACAGGGACAAGCTGAAGACCATTCAGCAACTGCTCATAGTGATAGACCAGTTAAAATAGGCCACTCACTAGGTGCCAAGTGCTAATTGGTAAGCGCACAAGCGCGCACGTGATGACCTGGCACAGTATATGTAACTATAGCACTAACCCCTGAAGGAGCTGCTGATTTATATCGGGCTCTTACTGTCACCTCTTTACCCGTAATTTCACCAGTATAAGAACTTAGAGTCCATGTTGAGCTTTGTATCTGACATGATGTAGGCACCAGTCACTTTAGTACTTTTCCAATGCTTTAATGGGAGATAACTGGAAGAAGTAGCAGGAAAGAGGTAGAAGAAAAGTGCAGGAAAGTTCAAATACCTTTTTCTTTGAATCACTGAGGAATTGAAATCTCGGGGACGAATATACCTTCAGTCCAAGATTAAATCTTTGCCCACCCGGATAGGTCACTCTCACAGACCTAGCAGCCGGGGCGCAGCACGAACAAAAAGTCTCTGCCACAGACTTGAGAAGAACAATTTAACTGTACTATGCCACAGGACATAGTAGTTTTAGATGAACAGCAACACAGTACCAGAACCTTTAAGCCAACCCGGCAGTACTTGTGCGGTAGATTAGGTTAAGATGCGTCCTCCAATTGAGTCACCAGGCCCCTCTTGAGACCAGCCTTCCACACAGTCCTCTCCAAGATGGGTCCTCCCCTGGGTCTTCTCAATTGTCCGGCTTCTTCCCGCAGGACAGACAGCACAGGACCATCTCTGTAGTAGTAGGCCCCAGACAGGCTTCTGGGCCTACTTGCACGGCTGCAGCAACACAGCCCTCCGGCCTGGAGGGCCACGAGGTAGAACTCCCCTAAGCACATGGCGTCTGTCTCTTAAATACTCTCTCCCAGAATGCATAGCAGTGGACCACCTCTGCCGAGTTACCTCTGGGAAAGAAGAGCACTCAATACACTTCAGCTTGTTGCATTTCCAACACCGACCATGGTGACA